>OX376068.1:24032500-25263521 GCA_947361185.1 Charanyca ferruginea
TCACCCTATATATATATATATTATATTTGCAGGAACACACGGAGCCTATGAAACACGTGACGAACACCCTGACAATCCCCCCAGAACCAGGCGTGTGCGAAGATAAGAATATTTGATAGAATAGTTACCAAGTCATAATTCAACGATAGCTATGTTTTACGAATTAGAAGTACTAAATGGAAGGAAGGACAATGCCTAAACAAATGATAGTGTCTTAATTAAAATTCAATTAAACAATGATGCTGATTCTCTTTTTCACAAACTAAACTAACATTAGACAATTGACATCTCATACCGCCAGGCAACTGAAGATAAAGACGGCGACAGATAATAACTAAGTTAGAGATGTCAAATTAGTTTTTTTTTTCAATTTAGTCGTGTTTTTAATCAATACGTTCTTGTCAGAACCTATTGATTAGAAACGTATTAATTATAGTGGTTGTCAGATATGACAGACAACAGCTATAATTGTATGAACATTTTAGATCAAATCAAATTGACAGCTCTTATAATATCTATCACTTTCTTGTTTTATTGGAGAGAAAGAGATATAAATAGCTTGAAATAAGTTTAGTTCCTACACAAATTACAGAATTGGCACCAATGTCCACCTAACATTCAGATTTTTTCAAACCTAGTCTGTCTTTCTTTAGTTTACTGAATCAAAAAAGGTCAATATTATTTCCTAGGCTCTTCGTAAAACATAGATGTCGCTGCTAAACATACACTTTTCTACATTTGCATAAAAGCTCTCAATACATTCAAGCTAAGAGGGAGCCATCATGCAATTTGCATTACAGATGTTTTCGGCAAATGTCTTTGCCTATTTTCAATAGGGTATAAATTTAATGATCACCAAAAAATACTTTACGATCTTACGCTCCCTTACCAAAAAAATATACTAAATTATACCAAATGTACTAAATGGTCACCAAATGTTAGTGTGCAAAATAACCAAAATCTTTTTGACCCCCCTGGAGTGGATCCGACATGGTTAGATTAGGTTAGAACTGTGAACTCTTACGCACGAGGCGAGCTAACGGAGCGAGCGTGCCTCGGCAGCGGCCGCCGAGTGACAGAATCAAATCGCTTTTTACAGTCAAACTCATACATTTCTACAATACTTTAGGAAACACCATTTTGGTGACCATTTACTATTTTTGGTTTTATTTTATTTACTATTATTGGTGATCATTTAGTAGATCTGGAGGTTCGTTAAACATAAGCCTTTTCAATATATATTTATTAGATCAGATAATTTATTTCGTGTTATGTATAATTATATTAGTATTTACGACTGTTTGTATGTTAGATAGATAATAAATTAGATGCTTAGTGATTTTTGTAAGAGCTATAATGTCTGTTTGTCTGTCTATACATATATGTATATAAAACCGGAAGATCACTCATGCACACACTGAACAAACATGAAAATCTCAAAATGACTTCATCATCACTATCACTATACTCCATTTACAATAAGATTAGACTTTAAAACAAACCTTTTTGTTATTTATTTATTTATTTATACTTCATACACAAAGGTACAAAGGCGGACTTAATGCCTTAGGCATTCTCTACCAGTCAACCAAGGGTGATGAAGAGATAATATGGCGGGTGCATAACAAAAAGTAATAGTTAAAAAGATGTAAACTCACAGACATAATTATATATCTGGATACCATATACCTATATAAACATATACATACCTACATACATATATATATATAAATATATAAAAGAAAAGGGGGTTTATGAGATAACTCTGCTTACTTGTTCTGAAAATAAATTCTCAATTTCCGCTTAAATGCATACCGACTGGTGGCCATCCTGATATCGAGAGGAAGTGCATTCCAGAGAAGAATGGCTTGAATATGAAAGGAAGAATGAACGACACACCCCCCAGTCCCTTCAACCAATTTTGACTTCTATTCCGTAGGCTTCAGGATGACATTAGAGGCAAAAAAGTGGTTACAATAACAACTGTTTACTGCAGCTGCCATTTGTCATGCCACCAACGCAATAGAAGTCAAAATCGGTTGAACGGTCTGTAAAAAAGGTTTGTGTATATGTCTAATCTTATTGTAAATGGCGGTTAGTTGAGTTTGTGTTCGTTCGAAAATTTTGTAAGTTAGAAGCTGCGATGTTGCTAAGTCCTATAATTTATGATCAAAATATTTAGGATCGGTATAATTCACGCGGACGACGAACGCGGGCATTACCTAGTGATCTACATTAGTTTATAAGTTGAGACATCAGATATAGGGTTTTGCGATAGGGCCCAATTAAAGGGGTCTTTGATTTTTACGCGACCGTAATCGCGGGTAAAATATAGTCTTTTTACATATAAATTCAACGTTTCGAGCTGTTATCGTTATTCCTCCCCCCGCCCCTACTGCAGGCGTAGGGGCGGGGGGAGGAATAACGATAACAGCTTAACTTAACAGCTTTACAGCCTTAGACACTCATTACTCACTCATGCACTCACTTTTTTTTTTATAAATACAAAAAGGGCAACAAGATAAATCGAAAAAACTGTAATTATCATTTCGAAATATTTTAATTACATATGCTAACTAAATCAATCTACTCCTGCACGCGTAGCATGACTACGCTATGTCTACGGAAGAATAGACATAATGACAGGAAGAATAGACAAACTGTACTGACTTGTCTATTCTTGCTGTCAGCATGTCTATTCTTCCGTAGATATAGCGTGGTCATGCTACGCGTGCTGGTAATGTATTCTCCACATTGGAAAATATTTAAAACCCTCTAAATGTTTTTTTTTAACCGACTTCAAAAAGGAGGAGGTTATCAATTCGAAAGTCTGTATTTTTTTTTTTCAATCAAATGAAGGTATCTCGCCATGATTTTTAAAAAATCATGGCGAGATACTATGGTCTTTCTAATTACTTTGTAGATAGATAAACTTACGCTTTTTTTTGTGAATTTTCTATTGGTGCACATCGGCAATAAAATCGACCAGTTTGCCGTCATGGTAAATGGCCTGACGCTCTCTCAAGCCATCATCGCTCTCTCCGCTACCGCTCCACTCTGTTGCTTCTCTGTAATGAGCTGCTTACTTAACAAACTTATACTTGACATGTTTACCGCTCGTGTGCACGCCTTGTATTTTTATATTGGCTTTTGGTTTTTACTAAGTGAAACAGCTAACTTTTTTGTATTTTCTCATCGCCATGATCCATGTAGACAATTAAATTAAGACAGGCAGCACCATCACAGTTTCAAAGGTTTAAATAAAACTTACGGTTTACAACTGACAGTAGCAATAACGCTAGAATAGGTAATATTCAAAAGTAATAAAGTATATTCATGGACATTTCAACGATACCTAGCAATGTAACGATGTCATATTTTATACGAGCAATTTCATCCCAATAGCCTTTAAAATGTGCATAAAAATCCTCTAGGAGCGTAATTTTGCTGAACGCAGAGTGCTCCTGATAAAGGTGGTCACACAGTAAACGATTCATTATTTAAACAATTCAATTCAATTTCAAATATCTTTATTTCACATAAACCTTATTATTAACATATGCACTTACCCTGAGATACTTTAAAATCATACAATAACAAACACTTTATTAGGCTAATAGTTTGCTTTTCAAAGTTTGTAATACATGGGTTAGCACTGTAGTTAACTCAATCATATGGAGACAATGTAATTAACGCAATTTATTTAGTTATAATTTTGCTATTTTCTTGTGAGTATGACAGCAATAAAAAAAAATGCCAAAGCAGATTATTACCTGATCGCACAGTGTACCGTAGGTACTAGTAGCCGTGCAGTCAGCTAACGATCAGCGAACAAAGCCATGCCTCGCGCATTATTTGATCAGTGTTGTCTTATGTACCAATTCAAGCTGCCATTTGATGTGTGCACGTATTTAAAAACAAAAGAACCAACATTTATAAATAACGCTAATTCCTTAAAAACAACCTATATGGACATAATTTTTATGACATCATAGATTTTTTTGACTGTAATTGTAGTTAATGTATGCAACTAATAATTTCAATTATTTATTCGCTGCTATTGTTTTGAATCAAACTAATTAATTACTTATACTTATTTATTTACTGTAGTGGTTTTTAAGCTCATGAATTGAGTAAAACTTTTCTTGTTTTCTGTAGTATAAAATAAAAGATTTCAAATATGTAAATATGAACAGTGGAGCTATTCTGTTACAATCTACCTCGGTGAACACCTATTTGAAGTAAGCTGTTATCCGTCCCGTTGCTAGGGATTGACAAAGCAGATGGACGGATGACAGCTCACTTCACCGCTTCTCACTTCAGATTGTAACAGAATAGACACACAGGTACAGGCAGGCAACCTGGTGACCTGTATTACAGGTCCACAGCACCTACCATAGACACCAGCGACCTTATATTGATATCTATTTGTGGTTTGTAAAATATTGTTTGTATTTTTTGGATAATGGTGAGAAATAAATACTTTTATAATTAATGTTATTGTTATATTTTGTACAATTACTAACCATGTGGGCATTATATTTAAACCAGACTTTAACACTATATCACCGTGTTTATGGCATAGAAAACTTTGTCAATAAGTTTGTATTTTAATAAAAATAATATGTCTAAGTATTATCGGTCATTTCAGGAAAACTTTTAGTGATAAATGTGAATAATTTTTAATTAAGCTTAATACTTAGAATTACTCTGCAAATTATCAACTACAGTAGGTTAATTTGGTGACTGTTTGGCTGGAGGCGAAGTAGTGTGGTGTCGGAACGCTGAATGTACGATAGCCTTTACTTTTCATCTGATAGGTACATAACATCTTTGTTACTATAAAAGGTATTGTTATCATAATAAGCAAGCTAAATATGGATATTCCTGCAACTTTTACGTGATATTTTGTGATTTTCAATTAAAAACTTTTTTTATTATTTTGTTATTTTTATTGCCATTTTAAGTGTACGAAAGAACATTTCACACCTGAATAGAAATAATAATGAAATACATATTAAATACAAAATTGTTTTATCTTAAATGATGTTGTTGCTTCCATTATAAAGCCGGTGAATGGTTTAATTGAAATTGACGCTTTGACATTGACTGTCAAAATATAACCCACCATAATATAGGTAACCAGATCTAATACATTAACACTTAAGCCATATACATTTATACGCACAAAAAGATATACTTTTAATTATCTTTTCCAACTTGACCCCTCTCCACTCAACATTTCAACCCCAAACCTAGCGCAATGAATTATAAATTAAACCCTCACGTGAAAACAATTTACCCGCGCATGCATATCTCCGGACTTACACTCCGGACTTACACACAAAAGCACTTACATAAACTTTATTACGCGCACGTTTTTGCTTCAAATAGGGGTGAAATGGATTGCTATTCCTCCCTTAGATACGTTTTGGTGAACTTTGTGTGCAATAGTTGAGGTTTACGGGGTGATGATTATTATAGGTTACCCGAAAGTAGGGGGTGAGATCTATACTTCTATACTAATCTAATATATATAAATCTCCTGTCACGATGTTTGTCCGCGATGGACTCCTAAACTACTGAAGCGATTTTAATGAAATTTGTACACCGTGTGCAGTTTGATCCAACTTGAAAGATAGGGTAGGTGTAGGGTAGGTGTTGGGTAGGTGTAGGGTAGGTGTAGGGTAGGTGTAGGGTAGGTGTAGGGTAGGTGTAGGGTAGGTGTAGGGTAGGTGTAGGGTAGGTGTAGGGTAGGTGTAGGGTAGGTGTAGGGTAGGTGTAGGGTAGGTGTAGGGTAGGTGTAGGGTAGGTGTAGGGTAGGTGTAGGGTAGGTGTAGGGTAGGTGTAGGGTAGGTGTAGGGTAGGTGTAGGGTAGGTGTAGGGTAGGTGTAGGGTAGGTGTAGGGTAGGTGTAAGGTAGGTGTAGGGTAGGTGTAGGGTAGGTGTAGGGTAGGTGTAGGGTAGGTGTAGGGTAGGTGTAGGGTAGGTGTAGGGTAGGTGTAGGGTAGGTGTAGGGTAGGTGTAGGGTAGGTGTAGGTAAATAGGCAGGTAAGTAGGTAGATAAGAACAGGACAACGTCTGTCGGGTCAGCGAGTATATTATATATCTAATATATAAAATTCTCGTGTCACAGTTTTCGTTCCCGTACTCCTCCGAAACGGCTTGACCGATTCTGATGAAATTTTTTGTGCATATTGGGTAGGTCTGAGAATAGGCCAACATCTATTTTTCATCCCCTTTTTTCACCCCTTTTTCATCCCCCGTAGATCAGGACAGGACAACGTCTGTCGGGTCAGCTAGTTTCTATATAATATTATAAAATTGAAGAGTTTGTTTGTTTGTTCGGTTGAACGCGTTAATCTCAGGATCTACTGGTTCGATTTTTTTTTTGTGTTGGATAGTCCATTTATCGAGGAAGGCTACAGGCCCATGCGAAGCTAGTTGGAAATAAAATTACACTTAATTTTAACCCGTAAACTATTACCTACTGCTAATTATAAAATATACGGTTTAGTATTCGACTTAAATGCTGATTGCATTTCACTTTGAAAAACGAAAATAGTGAACCCCTTTGGGGTGGAATACGAGTATAACCTATTCTTTAAACCACTGTAGGAAAAAAACACATGCATTTTTGACATTTGTTAAAATGGACATCAAATGCAACCTCCATTTGAACATTGTCATAATTAACGAAATATATTTAATTATAACTTAAACGCTAGTGTGAAGCCTACTTACTCTAGTGAGATAAATCTCTTGGTTACCGCATATGACAGGCGGGTGAGGTTGCAGACACAGAATAAAGAAAGAACCAGAATGCGCAAGCCTTCGAACTTCAATTCCATGGTGCGTTCGTAATATGGAGCTTATGAAAAGCTATCATTTTTGGGGAAAAATATTTGATTTCTGTTCCACGAAAAAAATCGTTTTATTGACAATACAGGCGCTAACACGTTTTAAACTTTAATAAAATTTTTTTTGAAAAAAAAAAATCACAGCACAGCTCTATGATGGACAATCAGCATAGGTTTCACCTTTAAATCTCTTCATTCAGAACCCCAATAGCAGACTTCACACACAAAAACACAAAAAACATCGTTACAGAAAAAGTGTTAAACAAACATCAAACTACATTTTTTACCCGAAGTTTATTTATTTCTATTTTATTTTTTATTTTTTTATATATAGAACCGGTTCACTCGTGCCTTGAAGATACCCCGATTATACTTATCAGAGAACAGAGAGGTGGGCAGTGAGTACCACAGTCTGGCAGTTCGCACAATAAACGTGTATTCCAAGCGCTTAGTGCTTTATTGACTTTTTGTGACTTCGTTTGCGCCTTCTGATTCGTTCTGTATTCAGGGGTAGCTGCATGAAGTAATTAGTTCACAGGGAGCGCCACCTCGTGGTGCTGCTGTAATGAGTTGATTGCTTCACTAGCCTCGTGAGAATCGTGTGGCGATGACTAAGTAAGGATCATAATCGCTGTTAAGGACTTGACCTGTGGTCGCGATTGATAGATGCTCTTATATTTTGCATCCAGAAAAATTTGCCGTTACAAAAAAAAATATTTGTCTTTCACTATTTCCGCGTCTTCGGTGAAAGAAAACGCCGCACAGTTTCTGTTTAGGGTTCCGTACCTCAAAAGGAAAAAACGGAAACCTTATAGGATCACTTTGTTGTCCGTCTGTCTGTCTGTCTGTCAAGAACCTTCATTTCGGGAACGCGTAGAAGTATCGAGTTGAAATTAAAACACACACATACTAAGTCCACGGTCCCTTGAAGCTGTGAAAAAATCAAACTTCTAAGTTAACGTGAAAAAAAGATACCTACCGGTCGCAACTAACGTACATTTCAACACTCTCTAGTAAAACGAAATTTATAGGATACTTTCCGTTGACCTAGAACTAAAAAAAGGCAAATAATATCGTCTTATACTATAAATACTGGAAAAGGTCTGAAAACTTTATATTTGTAATTAAATCATAAAAAATATATTCTTTATTTATAACGAGCTTTTGTCCGCCATTTGGTCCGTGAGAATGTCGGTTATCGCGGATGCAACTGAAGTCCCGGATTAAAAAGTACCTTATGTGCTTTCCCAGGGTTCACGATATTTTCATACCAAACATCTAAATCGGTACAGCCTTTTCATCGCGAAAACGTAACAGACAGAGTTACTTTCGCATTTATAATATTAGTATGGATATGCAACTTGGATGGAACCCTCGGTGAGCGAGTCCGACTCGCATTTGGCCGGTTTTTTTTCTTAAGAGCGTGTATTCGATTCGGGACGAAAAGTTCTTGTTTTCGCGTTTTGCCCAGAGCAATATCGTAATGATATGAGAACATTATTTACAGACAATTACAGTTTTCGAAAAGATTAAGTCTTGATTTAGACAGCTACAGAGTAAAAGTATAATTTTTAATTATGGTTTTTTGAAGCGAAGACAATTCTTTCATATCGTTTTACGAAAATAGACGTCAGAGTTAACTCTCAGGACGAATACAACCATTACAATATGCCAAAATATTTTGTTTTATGCATTTTTCCAACAGGATATACAGTCATAAAGATAGCTACAGAGCCAAAATAACGAAAATATTGCTATTATGTATTAAAAAACAATGTTGAAAAAGTAGAAAATCGGTTCACTTGAACCATTTTTTTTCACCAGTATTTGAATAAAAACATAACTGATATATTTATTTTATGAAAGTAAATGTTATGCTTAATATACAGAATATTTTTCAATCCGCTATACAAGCTCATTTATTTCAGACAATTATTTTAAAAAGCACTGTAAAACATCGCGCGCTGTCGTTTGCCGATCAATTTCAATGATTCGTGCTTATTTCGTGCATATTTTTTTTCTGATGCACACAAACAGACCATTGTATTGTACTAGTGTGTGTCAATGCTGCTACGCCGTTCTAGTAATAGTTTAGATTTTGAGTTGCGCTAAATCGAATACGCGCCCTTAAACATAATGCTTTTGTTTTTCTACACTTCTTGCATGTAACCTCAGATCAAGTAATGTACACTCTATCCACTGGTTTAATCGTTTTTTGACAGCTGCAACTAGTGAACAATATTTATGTTTTTTGTAAAGACTGATACGCATACCTGTATTATAATGTCTGTAAGAGGTCATAAATAAGATAGTCCAACAAGATTAGGCAGTTTATACTTATAGGGTGACTGGTAATTAGTGTACGATGCTTAAACACGTGATTGTGTTCAAGATAACAAACAACTTTCCCGAAGAAAAAATGTTTTTTGTACTGGTTCACTTTTATCACAATAACACAACAGCCGTATGAAATGCACGCGCGCGCACGCCTGTGACCTAAAGTGAACCAGTTCAAAAAACATTTTTTTCTTCGGGAAAGTTGTTTGTTATCATGAACACAATCACGTGTTTAAGTATCGTACACTAATTACCAGTCACCCTATATATTTATTTTATAACACATTTTAAAGTTAACTTAAGGTAATCGGGAATAATTCAATTATAAGGCAGCTGTCAAAAAACCAATAACCCAATGGACATGGTATAGTAAATATAATAATAATAAGACTGCGCACATTTCTCGAAGAGACGATGGGGCACAAAAGTTCTAGATTGGAGGCCGCGTACTGGAAGTTGCAGGGTTGCTAGGCCCCCTACCAACCGATGATTTGGTGAGAGTTGCGGAAAGTCGCCAGATTCAAAATTCGCAAAACCCGGTTCGTATGGAAAACTTTTAGGTAGACCTATGCCCAACAGTAAGCGTTTCCCCGTTAATGAAATTTAAACATAACAAATGAATGCATAAATATAGTCAAAGTCAAAGTCAAATCATTTATTTCAATTAGACCATTAAAGGCACTTTTGAACGTCATATTGTAAAATTTGAATCTAGTTAAATATATAAATACCTGAGTTGTCTAGAAACATTGGCCAACGTTGGAGCTCATGTGTTGGAACCAACATGTGATACTAAGATAGCACCTAGTACAAGCTGTGTTGATCAAATAATCACAACACAATATACCTAAAACGACAAATATTTTTTATTCGCAGTAGCTACTACTATAAGATTTACTACAATCCTTTACCGTGTAAGGAGAGTACGTTTGTAAATAAATAATTAAGTTACACAAAGCCCCAATGACCATGTAAACGAGCGAACTACACGTAGTTACGGTGATTCCAATGTTTTCAAGTACTTTTAAATAAACGATAAGATTCAGAGATCGACTCGCTAAGGAATTGGTGAATTCTTTATTTATTTTACTATCTAAGTATGTTCACACAGCAGATAACACAGGAAAAAACATTATAAAATATGAGTACGTAGGTACTTACTGCTTATTTCTTAAGAAATTTCTGCCAGCAGACCTGCAAAAGGAGGAATGAAAAAGAAACGTTAACAATAGTGTTTGAGAAAACGAAGAGAATAAAGTGTTTATGTGCCTTATCTAACTAACCCATAATATTAAATATAAAGACACATATAAGTAAATATTAATATATACTAAACACATAATGCTAAGATATATAAACTAAAAAAATATATATATATGTATATAATAAATCATAATTCAGAAGAGACAATGCTCTTTCACTCTGGTTTTGATCAATGAAATGGTCTTCAAATCACGAATGCTAGGCGGAAGTGCATTACATTTGAATGGAGAAGGAGTATTGGTAATAGCTGGAAAAACGCTTGCAAGCATAGGATCCCTGACCTGAGAAGTGTCCGGCACCAGTCGGGGGATGCGGAAGTATCTCCAGTTCCCGCGACCTTTTACAAAGGCCCAACATAAAGCGAATACATAAATTTTGCAAGCGTTCAAGCTTATTTAATAACTCCTCAGTAGCATCCAGGTAGCAGGCATACGCATAATATATTATCAGCAGAATAAGTGTTTGATCCAAAGAAATTTTAGTTTTCAAAAGCAAAAGACTCTGAAGGCATTTCAGCGAATGAAGAGAGAAGCGTACCTTACGGCTTACCTCATTAACTTGAGCTCGCCACGACAGACAGGAATCAATAGTTACACCCAGATCTTTGGCGGTATCTGTACAATCGATGCGAACACCATCGAGGTACAACGGCATCAAAGATGCAACAACGGCCGCACCACGAACAATCGGCTGCCTATGACCATGGCTTGAGATTTAGTTGGGTTAATTTGCAATCCAAGTCAAATCCAAGTCATCTGCATAAAGATGGAAAATGGAAGAGATTGCACTGTGTAACAATTCTACTGCTTTTATGAAATAAAAGGCTAAGTAGACTTGTACGTTAAAATTTAATTGCTCTCACAAGAATGCGATGAGTATAAAAACAGAGATATAAAAAACACTAACCTAGACGCACTAAGTAGTGGCAGAGCTTTCCAGGCTCCACAGCCTGGCCGGGAAACAGGATCGGCCGAAGATAACACTGCCGCGGTCGGCTCCTAGCTTTGGGACGGAGGTCCCCGGGGAATCCTAACAGTAGGACCCGCCCTGGGAGCAGCAGGCACGCGACAGCTCGATGGCACGACTCAGGACTGTTGCCGACTTTTGGTTGTGGACCGGTAGACTTTTAAGTAATTCAGCGTGTTACTTAATGGACAGTGCAATCTAGACTGACCCATTTGACAGGTTTCTTTCCTGTCGGCTCTTCCGAAATTCATATTATTTTCCAAGTATGAATTTTATTTCTGGAACGCCCGTATCGTCATAGAGCGGGGTATTATAGTACCGGCCAGGCTCAATTATTGCAGTCTGCCAGTTATTTTTATTCGGTTAGTGCGTAAAGGATTTTTAAGAACACCAGATACGTTAGCGGGTGTCCAGTTGTTTAGTATAAAATACAGCAATACGCACATATATTCGACTATCAATTTTAACAGTTTGAAGGTTTTAAGTTATCATGCCAAAAACTAATTAAAAAGAATTACTGACAATTGTCAAGGTTGACAACTGTCATTGAGAAACATGTCACAACAAAACATTACTTATTTTCCAGATTTATAAAAAGAAACTATAATCTATTTAATTAGCAGACACACAGTCTTTATGCTCGATGGGAAATAATGTAAGTACTTTTAGATTATAAATAAAGTAATAAAAGATTCCATGAATCTATAAAAACAAGTATTACAAAATAGAAACAGCAATTGAGAAAAATGATTTCATGCATAAAAAAATGTCAATATAGCGTATGTAAACATATACTATAACTGGTAACCATGTTTATGAAAATTAAAAAATGAATTGGATAGAAAACGCTACCCTAAAGAACACCCTCGGTGAGGCTACACCAATCAAAGAAAACCTCATCAAGCATCACACTGAGAGCGTCCCCGAAGATTTGAATTGAATGATTCTTTGTTTTATACTTACCTATGTTCTTTGTAAACCATTTGCTTAACAGTTGATGTGGCTTGATTTGATTTGATTTTTTATATCTGGAAAATATACAGTTTGTTAATCATCGATATACACACATTATAGTATTACATACTATGTACTTACTTTTTTTTATGCATCCAACCATTTTCTTCAATTATTTTGTCGTTTCTTATAATCATTTAAATAATATTTGTTTTCATAGGATTCGTGGTAATCCTGTAGGAATATTTACCTCGTGTCTTCGAAGCTTGATAAAGACTGTGTGTCTTCTAATTATGTTTTATAAATATTTATAGTTTCTTTAGAAAGACCTGAAAAGCAATATTTGATTTGTTATGATTTCTAATGACAGTTTTCAACATTGTCAGTTATTCTTTTTAATTAGTTTTTGGCATGTGTAACTTAAATTCTTCTTACTGATATCTGTTGTTCTTTAATAAGTGTGTGTATATGTATTTTACTGCTGGTTACTAGCAAATGTATCTGGTGTTTTGTAAAAATTCTATACGCACTTGTAATTTATAAATATAACTGGCAGACTACATTTAGACTTGGCCGGTTCTAAATACACTCCTCTATATGACGATACTGAAGTTCCAGAAGAGAAATCATATTTAGAAAATAATATAAATTTCGGAATAGCCGACTTGAAGGCAATCTGACAAATGATGAGTCAGTCTAGATTTTGGTTTCTAACTAGAAACACGTCTCCATAACGTATAAGTCTACCAGTCCACAACCGAGAGTCGGTAACAGTCCTAAGTCGAGCCGTCGAGCTGTCGCGTGCCTGCTGCTCCCAGGGCAGGTCCTACTAATAGGACCGCCTGGGGACCTCCGTCCCAGAGCTAGGAGCCGACCGCGCCAGTCTATCTTCGGTCCGATCCTGTTTGCTGGCCAGGCAGTGGAGCCTAGGCGACACTGCCCTAACATAGTGCGTTTAGGTTAGTCTTTATACAACTCTGTTTTTTTAATCACTTCATTCTTGAAGAGCTATTCAATTTTATGTGCAAGTCTACTTAGCTTTTCATTTCTATAAAATTCAAAATGTAGCAAATCTACTGAATTTTATAGAAATAAAAAGCTAAGTAAAATAAAAGCATTTTTTTTTACTTTTTAATTTTTGAAGACAGTTGTCTTTTTTGTAGAAAAGTTTTTTTCACGCTTACGACGCATCATCATCATTTCAGCCGAAAGACGTCTACTGCTGGACATAGGCCTCCCCCAAGGGGGGGGGGGGTTGCCATAATCGCCACGCTTGGCAGGCGGGTTGGCGATCGCAGTACGGTTGTTACAAATGCACAGAGAACGCTGCTGCCCATTCTCTGGTACGTCCCTTAGTCACCTCTTACGACACCCACGGGAAGACATGGGATGGTGCTATTCTTTACGTCCGACACCATACGGACAACATACGACGCAATGTAACCATAAAACTCATAGGTAGCCAGGAGCCTCACAAATCGTCCCATCGCAACTAATCATCACAAAGACTCATCGCATGCAGAACCACGTTCCCACCTGCTAGTATTCCCACGCCCACAAATAAAATCCATTTTATCAAAACTCGTTTTGAAAGCATTTTTATTTGCGTTTCCTCAGTAATCATGCGAAATGGGAGCGATAAAGGATCGTTCTCACTGAAAGTGGTCCCGTATCGAACTACGAGTATTAGGTAACGTACTGCGAGCCTGCTCGGAAATGAGATGTATTTGGCGCTGCAATGATGTTCGATGATTGTTGAATATATTATTTATGTTTTGTAAACTTAAGCGTTGCTAGCAAGTGTGAACCAACCTGGTTCAAAACTCAGAAGTAAGGACTTTGAATATAAGAGACACTTTATGAACTTTGAAGATCAGCTTTATTACTATAATTACAGCAGTACATTAACATAGATTGGTTTGGCGATACATTACAATTGACTAGCACCGATGTCGAAGCACGAATGGCCAGGTAATGGTGGGCATCTCCCCAAAGGCCCGCTGACTATTGTTGTTATTCCCCGCCATTTTACTTGCTTGTGATTGGTCGTCAGTAACTATCAGTCGCGACCAATCACATGAAGTTAATACAACTACTTTTGATCATACAATGTCTTCTAAATTATTGTAATTAGTCAACAAACATATATAAATAAAGGTATAATTTAAATATTTATAACAGAAGGTTATAAACAAACAAAGTGCCCCTAGCGGTTTAATGTCTAACTGGATGCAGCTGAATACCAGCTTTCCTGATTCCTGACTTCCACATCCCAGTTGGGTAGCATGAAACACCTTGTAAGACTGGTTGTCAAACTTTCTGGCTTCAGTTCTGATTGATCATCTCTTAACCCTATAACCGCTTACGTCGGATTATTCCGGCAAATATTTTTATGTCCATTACGCCAGCTTATTAACTATGCACCTAATATAACAAGAATATGTTTATATTAGGTGCATAGTTAATAAGTAATCATTTACAATTTAATACACTTAACAGTCTCTTAATTAGAAGTCCTAAAAATAATGTCCAAAGTTCAATTACTAATATTATTCACTGTGCCGGGCGCTGGAAGCACGACAAGTGATATGAAGTCGGGTGGTTATAAGGTTAACTGCCATGGCTTTATCTTTTTTTATATAAGTAAATGTTTTGAATACCTCTTCACCTAAGTACATTGTTTTCACATAGAGGAGCAACAAGAAAAATAAGTTTCCGTGGAATTTCTTGCTCGATCTTCTCCATAGAGACCTACCCTACGCTTTGGAATGAGCAACTAGTTTCAATATAAAAATATAAATTATAAAATTATTATATAAAATATGATAATCTTAGCAGCAGATGTTACTGCCAGCGCGCGTTACGTTTGGTCTGAACTCGGTCTTAGGGCTCTTTCAATTCATGTGTTGCGTGCCTTAGTTTGATGGACAGAATGCGCAGTTAATGGTTGGTGTGTTTCGAAATACTCTGTACATGTGCTAAATTAATTTAAAGAAATACACAAAAAATATGAGTACCGAACGTCACCTATAATATTTTTATTTATTTATACTTCATGCACAAAGGTACAAAGGCGGACATAATGCCTTAGGCATTCTCTACCAGTCCACCAAGGGTGGTGAAGAAATAACATGGCTGGTGCATAGTTAAAAAGAACAACTTATGTAGACTGGATATTAAATATATATATTTATCTAATATATATATACATATACACAAAAAGAAAAGACGTTTATGAGATGACTCTGCCCATTGATTTGTTTTGTTTTATACTAGATTTTGCCCGTGACTTCGTTAGCATGAATGTCGGTTATCGTGACTGTAAACAAAACCGCGGGTTAATAGCAGTCTCTCCTTTCTTGTGGTTCAAGCGTAGTGTACAAAATGTCATCAATATCGGTTCAGAACTTTAGCCGTGAAAACGTAACAAACAAACAAATAAAGTCTCTGTTGCACTTACAATATTATCATGTTGCACTTACAATACTATCCTGTTGCACTTACAATATTATCCTGTTGCACTTACAATATTATCATGTTGCACTTACAATACTATCCTGTTGCACTTACAATATTATCCTGTTGCACTTACAATATTATCCTGTTGCACTTACAATATTATCCTGTTGCACTTACAATATTATCCTGTTGCACTTACAATATTATCCTGTTGCACTTACAATATTATCCTGTTGCACTTACAATATTATCCTGTTGCACTTACAATATTATTAAGTAAGATAATATTGTAAGTGTAACTGTGACTTTGTTTATTTGTTTGTTATGTTGCAGAAGTAATCATATACATCATAATCAGACAAGTAATATAACAATTGCATCTCCCTTATTTTTCTCTAGTTCTTTTCTTGAGAAATTTAATTTTCAATGATTCTTGGCATATTCATTTTAAATAAATTCTTTTTTGACCAACTTATTTTTCAACTAAGTTTCTACTTGATTTCTACTTTTAGCCGTGTGGTGCCGGTGGCGAATAGCACCATTCCTACTCGTGGGTGTCGTAGAAGGCGACAGAGGGATATTGACCAGAAGATTGGCAACAGCGTCCTCCTGAGTACCATAACACCTACTGCGATCGCCAACATGCATCGGCCAAGCATGGTGATCACGGCTGAACCCCCCTTGGGGGAGACCTATGCCCAGCAGTGGGCGTCTAAAGGTTGACATCATGATGATGATGACTACTTCTGAATAATCCTTTAATGATATTCACCTTCAATATATTTTCTAATTTAGGTCAAAATCATCTCTATATTTTTTTTTCCGATATTATTTTCGTTTTCGAGATATGTTTTTTTTTGACTGAATCCGGGCGAAAAGCGGTCCCACTTTTCCAATTTTTTTGTTCGATTTAAAAAAAATCTTTTAACTTTGTGTTTGAGGTGGCGCTGGACAAAAGTTCCTGGAAGGAGTTGTGGGAGACCTTTGCCCAGCAGTGGGACAGCATACTTAGGCTAATTAAAAAAAACGGAAATCTTATAACAACGACCATACTGACCAAAACAGCAAAACGTTGCTTTGGAATTGTATAATTTAATTCTCCCATCCCCATTCCATCATCGGACAAGTAGAAATACGGACGTAGTACTATTAAGTATTCTATGGATACGGCGAAGCGTCACCGCTATATGGTTGAAGTTCCACGGTCTCAAACCAAGCTCCAGATTCCACATTTATTGTGCGAACTGCCAGACTGTGGAATTCACTGCCCGCCTTTCTGTTCCCTGATAAGTATAATCTGGGTACCTTCAAGGCACGAGTGAACCGGTTAATCCTAGGCAAGCGTGTTCCACCTTAGGCCGCATCATCACTTAAGATCAGGTGAATTGCGGTCAAACGCAAGCCTATTCGAATATAAAAACAAAACTAATAATTCTAAAACAATGAAAAGTGCACAAGTGCACCTACACCTAATAATCACCTAAGCAGGTTACAAGAGCAGCCTAATTGTATCATGTGTCCGTTAATACGACACTGGAGATAAACTAATGTTCGTGATCCACCGACGGGACACTAACGATCTCATCATAGCGTTATGGGACGAACTCGTCCCACTCACTTTATCATTTTATGTAAGTAAATGGGACGTTCATTTTGGGTAACAGAATTAGTAGCCGCAACGGCTAAGGATAGAACGGGGGAGATTATGTAAGGGGATTTATTTTCAGTCCTGGGATTAGGATAAAAAAAAATACTGATCTTAATACCTATCTCTTTATTTTTTAACAATAATCAATAGGTGTTCCCCATTTCTATCCGTGGGTGTCGTAGAAGACGACAACCCAGCCTCTGGTCAATGTCAGGGATATTTACCAGAGGATAGGCAGCTGCGTTCCTCTGAGCACCATAACACCTACTGCTATCGCCAACATGCATCGGCCAAGCATGGCGGTTACGGCTGCACCCCCCCCCCCATTTGGGGAGACCTACTCCTTGGCATAGGTATGCCCAGCAGTAGGCGTCTAAAGGTTGACATGATGGTGAATAGGTGTTACCTGTTTAAAAAAAATAACGTCATTAAACTTATTGTAACGGCTGACTTTTTAGGACCAATTAATTATGTCAATTATAATCCGTGGTGCTTGGCAACTTGGCTCCTCTTATTTGTAAACGTCCCTTTATACCTATTGGCCTAGTTCTGTTCTGTCTCGTGTTTGATTTGGAGGGAAGTGGAAAATATGTTTTTCTTACTCCTCCGCTGTTCTTTTCTGATTAATTTCGTTGCGGGATCCAAGACGGTTGAATCCTTTCTCTGGGACTCGTCGAGCTTCATTGCTTTGACGCTTTTCTGGGGGCCGGGAATAGTGTGGCGGGCTTGTATTTTACATTTTTTGGTTACAAGTTCCTTAACGCGGCTTACGTGTAGTACGAATTAGTAGAAATCGTCACGTAACGAAATACGTGTGTGTATGTGTGCGTGTATCGAGCCTACTACAAACAAATGAAAATAAATGAGCAAGTATATGTATATATTATTAATATTATTATTTATACATATGTATATTTTTTATATTTATATACCTATATATTTTTTGTACAGACGTACGTAAGGGATTTCGTTCCTTACGGGGGTCCCCCGATCGCACAATTTTTTTATTATTATTGGTCCTCGATTGGTGCCAAAGGAGTACACAAATTTCGAAGAATACGAAAAATAAAACTTGAGAGGTGTCAAGGGACACCCGGATGGAACAAAGTTCCTATCGACAACAATTTATAACAACAACAACAACAACACAACAACAAAAACAACAACAAACAACACAACAACAACAATACAACAACAATAATATCAACAAACACAACAACAACTAACACAACAACAACAATAACACACGTTGTTGTACGTGTGTTGTGGTTTATTATTATTTACAATTAATAACTGGCTTGGACAGAGAAACACGCGCACGCCGCACGGCTTACAACTATAGAAAAAAGTGTCGTTACAACTTTAAAAAGTGTCGTTACATTTTTTCCGTCTAGCCCCCTTTCGCAACGCGCGATAAGGATCTACGTTCCAAAACATACCTCAACGACCAAGACACACAGCATTTAAACTAGCCCACCACAATATCGTCCACCACGGAATCGGTTCTGCTGATTGCGTAATGAGATAATATGACTTATGAGTCATAATAATTGTCTAAAAATATTTTATCATCATCTGTCCAGCCTTATTACAACTATGTTGGGTCGGCTTCCAGTCTAATCGGATGAGTCTGAATACCAGTATTTGACATAAAACGACTGCCTGTCTCAACTCCACAATCCCGTAACTGGGCAAAACGAGACCACAGAAAAAAATAAATAAATAATTATATAAATAAAAAAATAATAAAATAATAAAATATAATAAATAAAAAAATAATAAATATTTGTTTTCATTAAATCTGAATACAGCACGCCATTATTAGCAGATTTTTAACTCCACTTTTGTCTCTAAAATAATAATAAGAAACACAATTTGCTACAACCTGAATCGATAGCGTTACCCGTGAAAAAGGCTGTGTGATTACTGGTTCTACTGTAATTAAAACTTTTCGGCATCTTAATTTATTTTGGAAACGAAAAATAATGTTGGGTTAATTATTATATTCGCTTCCCAAAATACCTTATTTTAATTGGAGCAGAGAGGAAGCAATTATAATGGGCACCAAAATAAGCAGTCCATTCAAAAAAATCTTTTGATAAATAAACAACGTGTCCAAAATTGGGTCTGGCAAAGTCATACAGACAACTTTGTGTTTCGAATTTCACAGAACTTTTGAACTAAATGGAAAAGAAAAACCGAAAACAAGTGAAGAAAAGGTGTGAGAAAAAACAAAATGAAAACAGTAGCCGCCAGGAATCATTTGTGGAAACAAAGGAAGAACGAACAACTGCGCAAAAAGTGAATGTTTCGAAGCGGATCTGGCTGACTCCGGTCACAAGCAGTTATACCTGGAATTTACTGGATATTGCATTTGGTGAAATTATTCGTTTGTAGGATTATCCAGGCGAGTTGATGGAGTTCAATTAGTGAAAGGTTTTGATGCTATCATTTAATCCCGTTACTAGAATTCAAACTCTTCGAAGGAATGTGCATGGATGTTTCAATGAATTTAATTATGTAGTCTGTGGAGCAATAACTCGCCAAAATTATATGGCGAGTTATTATTCCACAAACTCCATAATTCACTTTATGTAATTTAGTTATTTATAGTAATATTATGAACCTGAAGAGTATGTTTGTTCATTTTGTTTAACGTTCTAACGTCCGGATTTACCAATTCTTTTCGAATTTATGCTAATAGGAAGTTATGCCATGTCTGAGTGCAATAAGTTTTATTTTAATCTTGGGATGGATACTTAACAAAATGAATGCAAAAGAAGTTGCGGGCAAAAACAAGCTACAAGCCGAGTGTAAAATTAAAAAAAAAAAATTGTTCATATAAAAGTGTAACGTTAGAACAGAAATAAATGAATTAAAACAATTATTAGTAATAAAAGGTGAGCAACTGTGCCTGAGCTAGGCTGAGCCTGTATTTCAGGTCACAGTGCACATACTTCCTAAAGCTTGAACAATAATAACAGTGGTTGGACATTAGTGTTACGTTTCTCAAATTAAACATTCTATAAAGTAAAATTACTTAGCACATTCTAATACAATTTGTTACTTGTGTATGTGTTGTGTATTGTAGGTGTACGTGTAAGTGTGAGTATAGGTGTAAGTGTATGTGTATGCGTGTGTGTAGGTGTATGTGTGCGTGCGTTAACTATGCTTCTACTAGAGTAGTTACTTATCTTAAAATTTTTAGAAGTTCCTCGGTAGTCTGATAATCGCATGTGAGCAGAAAACCTAGCAGTTTGTTTTTGCATTCTTGTTTGTTTAATGGGTATATATTGAGAGTGTCATTAAGTTTATTGTAGAGGAAAGGGCCGTTAAAGCAGAAAAACCTGTGAGTAAAAGAGTGTTGAAATTGAAGCGGTCGCGGAACTACAGCATTCCGACGACGTTTGAGCAAAACACTTTTATCGAGAGAGGTAAGGGAGTGCTGTTTGAGGATCGTAACAGTGATGAAAAGTTGGCGAACAGTAAGTAGCTTCCAGGACTGATATAGAAGATGCGTAGGGTAATGCATGGGTCGGAAAGAGCTTACTTTAAGGATTGCCCGTTGTGCTATTTCGAGAGGAAGAAGAAAGGTTTTAGAAGCTCCACCCCAACATGAAATGCAATAAGTCAGAATGGATTGGCATAGTGCCATGTATACGTTTTTTAGGATTACAATATCCGCAACATGTCGCAAGTTTTTAAAAACATAAATCAATTTTCTCAGTCTAGATTGTAATAGAGATATGTGTGCCTTGAAGTTCAGTGATGAGTCAAGTATAACGCCTAAGTATTTTACCTCGGATCTTCGGGTCAGATTTGGACAATTACAGTTACTACCATTTGTTCGGTGGTCATGAGCAAGGTGTGATTTAAGCGTTAATTCCATGGAAGGTTTGTTAGGGTTTCTCAAGTAAAATGGCATGTACAAAGTTTTTTCTGAGTTAAGGGTAAGTATATTTTCTTGTAGCCAGAGTGATACCTTGTCAAAGCCCTTCTGTGCTAATGAGAAAGTGTTTTCCCATGAATCAGCAGAGAACAACAATGCCGTATCGTCAGCATACGAAATGATGATGCCTTGCTCCAATTCCAACTCGCAAAGGTCATTTAAATACACTAAGAAAAGTGTCGGGCCTAACACTGAGCCCTGTGGGACTCCAAAAGAGACAGGTAGATCGGTACTAATGTACGAATCTACCTTGAGACATTGTGTACGGCTACTGAGGTAATCCTGGATCAATTTGAGCTGCAAACCTCTTATTCCCAGGCGTTCCAACTTAGATAGAAGACGCGGGACAGACACCGTGTCAAAAGCCTTGGCGAGATCAAGGAAGACAGCAAGTACTTTGTTACCATGGTCAAGATTTTTTATTACATGGTCAGTAAGTTTATGTACTGCATCCTCTGTTGACTTGCCAGACCGGAAACCAAATTGACCAGAAGAAATTAAATTATTACTTTCGAGATACTTAATGAGTCTATTGTTAATAATTTTTTCCAGTATCTTGGAGATAGCTGGTAGTATAGCAATTGGTCTATAGTTTTGGACACAGTGTCCGTCTCCGGCCTTAAAAATAGGGACGATGACGGCTTTTTTGAGAACGTCTGAAAACACCCTTACTGAGGCAGGCATTAAATAGGAGAGTTAAGGATGGAGCAATTTTTTCTTTTATGGCCTTTAGTAGGCTATTAGATATTTGATCATGCCCGACCGCGCTAGTACTTTTGAGACCATTAATGAGTGCCAGGACCTCGTCTTCATCTGTGTCTAATAGCACAAATGAGTTATTTTTGGTGTGGTTTGAAACCGGAAAGTCAATAGGGTTTTGTACGGATATTGGATGGTTTAGAAGTTTATTGGCCAGGGAAGTTCCAACATTGGCAAAGTAGTAATTAGCCTGATTCACAGATGTTTGAGGACACTCACCAAGTAGGTCAGTAGCGCCTGATTTACTTTTACATGTGTTGGTAATGTTTTTGATAACTTCCCAAAGTTTTTTGTTATTCTTGCTATTTTTGCTTAACTCGTGTCTGTCATGTTCTCTCTTGAGTCTTTTCAATATATCATTACAATAATTTCTATACCGGGTGTATGTCAGTTTTAGTGTTTCATTATGTGGTGATGTTTGTGATTCTTTGTGGAGGCGATCCCTATTTATAATACATCTAAGTAATCCCGGTGTAACCCAGGGTTTGATAATGCGTTTTTTGCGGGGAATCTTAACAAACACGGTATTTTCATAAATCACATCCTACAACATCTTAAGAAATCTATCCATGGCCTGATTAGGATCATCTAAATCACCAATTAAAGGTATTAATTAATAAGTTTGCTTATGGTTCGTGGTGTAACTTTTTTGTTGTGTTTTTGTCTAGCACCTCATTCCCCTTTCTTGCCATGTACTGCGATGTAAGAATAATATTGCTTTCAGTGTTAAAAAATTCTTTTACTAAATAGCCACATAATCAGCCACACACATTTAGCCACATAATCCTCAAGGTTGCTCAGCATGCTATGAAAAGACCGATGCTCGGGATTTCTCTTGCGAATGACTTCATTGTTACATTGCGCGTCGAATCAGCACGCTGAAGTAGAAGTGGGCCGGCCATGTCTGCAGACTGACAGACGATAGATGGAGTAGATACACTTTAGAGTGGAGACCGCGTTTGGGCAAGCGTAGTTTGGGACGCCCTGCGGCACGATGGACCGACGGTATGAAGAAGCTGGCTGACAGCAGATGGATGGGGGCTGCCCAAGACCGGGTTGGGTGGGGAGTAAATTCTGGGGGAGGTCTACGTTCAGCAGTCGAGCAGGAAGGCAATAGGCTGATAATTATGATGATGACATAATCCTCAATAATTGTAAATCTAGAAACATAAATCCACAACAGAAAGCTTTCCCAAGTTCCAAGTTATTTTTATACAATCCTGTTCCTTTTTTAATTCACAACTTAACCCAGTTAGCTTCTTTATTCTGAAATACATAGGAACAACATGACATCATGCAACCAAAATGCTGTAAAACGACACGTAACGCAGCGCAGCACGAAATGTTTTCCGAACCGTTTGCATAAACAAAACGAATGCAGTTTTAAATTCGAGCGGAATCCAGTTACGTACGGTTATGACTGGTTATAACCGAATATATCCGGATATTTGAATGCCAATGTTATGTTAATTATGGTAGCGGTAACTAATTAAAATAATAAATTATTGTTTGATAGTTGCAATTTATTGCGGTATTGTGTTCAGAACTTAGTTATCTAGAAAACAACAACAACAACAAATCAGAGTAAATTGTTGTATCAATGTTTTCGGCCATGTATTCTAGTTAACTATTAAACACAAATATCTGTTCATATTTGAATCAATAATTAATTAAACTATATGATATTTTATTAAGCAGGACCTTGAGGAGAAGGAAGGGGGATTAATTTTTGCTTCAAAATCACCTAACTCAAAATCTCATACCTAATGGCTCAGATTATGAAACAAAACGCAGATAGACCGTGCGACTCACTGAGAGTGAAGCCTATAAGCAAATACAAATTCAAATCTCTACAATCTCGTGATTGCATTCGCTTTTGAATTTGTATTTGTATTTTTATTTGTTTTTTTTTCACGATGCGGCGTTTCATGCTATACTGACTCGTGCCAATACAGCACGAAGCGCGTTGTAGGTATTCGCTTTTGAATTTGTATTTGCTTTTTTGGCTTCACTCACAGTGTTCCGCGCGGTCTATCTGCCTTTTGTTTCATAATCTGTGGGCTAATTCACGTAACTAAAGAAGTGCTGTTGCAGTACAGTTGCAGTTAAGTTTCGATCAAAACAACGCTTTTCGTATTCTTTGTCGCTGTCAGACACGCTCTCGTCAAGTGGGCGTCACGCGAGCGCAATAACGGCATTCTACGCTTGCGCGTTTGTGGTGCGTGCTTCGGAACGCAACATGATCGGTATTCTACTATTCGTTTGACGTCTCAAAATGACAGTTAAAAAGCACTAAAATCTGTACTGGGGTATTATTTTAATATTATAATAACGTCATATTCATTGAAATGTTATCGATCGATATTTTTTCTGTCATGTGGCTACACCATAAGTAAGTTTGGTAGAGTTTGGTTGTCGTACAATTGACGTGCAGTTCACGCGCAGCTTATGCGCAGTTCAAAGATTACAAGAATACCGTTTATCACTCAAACTTGGACTCAACTGCAACTGCACTACATCTTCATCGGCGCGTCATATAATTACGTGAATTGAGCTCTGAGCCTAATGGAAAAACGAATCTTGAAGTCATTTGACGGAAAATTGACTAAAGTCGGCTTTCAGTCTAACCGGATGCAGCTGAATACCAGTGTTTTACATGGAGCGACTGCCTATCGGACCTCCACAACCCAGTAACTAGGTAATACGAAACTCGTTGGTAAGACTGGTTTTGAGACAAGGCTTCTGACTACCCATAATGACTGTCAAAGATCTACGTAGAAGAGCCGGGACAAACGGCTTTACGTGCTTTCCGAGGCACGGAGGGAACTCGGTATGAAATGGATGCTCACCCATCCACCGACCGACCGCAGCAAGCGTAGCTTGACCCGAGACCAATCGATCTGTACAGCGTTTCCTTAGCTACCAGCTTACTAAATGAAGTGTAAATAAATAAATAAATAAACATACTTTGAAACTTAATTTTAAGGGCCTTCCACGATTTTGCCACATAGTCAGTCCGTGGCCATTCTTTAATTTTAGATGCTATTTTATTTAGAAGAAATAAATGTGTAATATCGAGCCTTTCGATCGGTACAATGTAATTACAGTTCTTTTTTCACATTTAACGGGTTCGATTCCCGGTTCAGACAGGTTAAGGTTAAAAGCCTTACAGA
This sequence comes from Charanyca ferruginea, assembly GCA_947361185.1. NCBI lineage: Eukaryota > Metazoa > Arthropoda > Insecta > Lepidoptera > Noctuidae > Charanyca > Charanyca ferruginea. Next base: position 24,057,868 of record OX376068.1, read on the forward strand.
ATGATCGGTTAAGCTAACGGTTGTCGCGCTCATTTCTTTTACGAATTCTAATATAATAAAATAATGAAATAAATTCGTAAATAAAAAATGAAATTCCGTAGGCACAAAGAAGTAAGGTAGCATACCTAGATAACCAAATTATCCATCCCTTTGTATTAATTGAAAACCATATTAGGAGTCCATTCTTCGAGAAATCACGCTTAATTTATTCATTAATAAGTAGAATAGGATACCGAGGTCACTAGACAAAGAATACATATGTAAATGAATGAATACAAACGCCAATACGAAAATTAATTGTTCTATAATTATCTAATTGTAGTTAGTTCAGTGGCACACAAAATATTTCGTGAACTTAGAATAACTTTCATGCTTGGTCGGTCAATAATAACGTTTTCCAACTACACATGTTTTTTTACACTGTGTCTTTAATAGCGGTTTTAATTTGAAGTGTCAATAACACAGTTGTTTTTAGAGTACCGATTTGTTTATATTAGTGCAATTTGCAGAAATTTGGTCGACTACTATGGCCTATAATTATACTAAACATATCATTAAAAAAAAAACTTCAAACTTAATTCTTCTATTTCTGATAAAGTCCATTTGGTTAGTACAACACACAACACATTAGTCAATGTTCAACCACCACAATCTTTACCCTCGACCATGTTGAACCCCTAAATGTTGTTCATGTTGTCACCAGAGGTTGAGCATACGGCTTTCACGACATCATCCGGAAGCGATGCGCTGTCATCATGCGCAGGGTACGCGGCAGCTCCAACAGGATCCTGGGGTGTGATTCTGTAAGACCTCATTCTCAACTTCAAATCAGAATCCACTGGGAGTTTCTTGATTGGTATTCTAAAAACTCGGTTGATAATTCGAATTTACACTAGCGCCACCCTGGCGAGCGTGTCAGCGAGTTGAACTAAATTGACAGGGAACTTTGACATAAAAAGTATGAGATGACGTAAGAAGAGGCATTCTGTAAGGTAATTTCCCCGTCACTTCGACGCTCACTTCGCACTCAAACCCGATTCAAAGTGTCAAATATATCAAGGTCATTTTGAACCTTATGCGAAGTGAGAGTGAATAGCGATGTGAGATGCGAGTTGTTGTTTGAATTTTATAGAATCGACATACTGAGCACTCCCATCCTGGGGCATTGCATACGCTTACATGTCACTGGGGCGTAAAATTTTGTTTTGTTTCTAAAAATATATTGCTTTGAATATCCGAGAGTCTCCAGACAGACAGAAATACGGCTGTAATTTTAAAGATGCATAGAGGAGCACTTCGTTAAAAAGATTCTGCGTACTTGCTACATTAATTGCTGAGCAGTTTTTTATTTTTGACCTTTTGACTTCCTTGTAACAAAAAACATCCCCTAGGACACCTAGGGGATGTTTTTTGTTACGGTGAACCTGAAGGGGTCTACTAATTCGGACTCTCGCTGACTGAAAACCACACAGTACCTTCAACTAATTATAATTCTTCATAACTCATTAATTTTGTATACAACGGCGTGACCTGTTTTCGAACAGCAGTACTATAATAAAATTACCAGCCTATAATTGTCCCACAGCAGGGAAATGCCTCTTCTCATACAGAGAAGCACGAGCATTAATCACCACGGTTGCTCAAGGCAGATGGGCGTTTGTTGACTTATATTAATTGTAAGTCCAGGTTTTCTCACGATGTCACCGATGTCAATGATGGCCAAGATAAACTTGGAACGTAAAAGAAAATTGAACAAATCACATTGGTACTTGCTCGTGCCTGGGTCCGACAACGTCGTGCATGAAAAGCGGATGCCTTAACAACTGGGTCATCACGACAAGTTCCATGCAGTGCTATGCTGTAAAACATCACTCGGTGATTTAAGGTGGAGTCAACATGAGGGGAGCTGTCATACCTTTTGCTACGGATTCAGAGCTCACCACAAACTCATCTAAAATTAGAGATGAAGATTTTAGAAAATACCAGAATCACCTGATAATGTAGAATTTCGTATATCCTAAAAGTAAAAGTAAAGAATTAAAATAATAGTCTGTATGTTTGAATAATTGTTGAGAACTGAATGGATTTGGATAAAATTTAGCCTACCGTTCGACCACGGCCTGGATTTGGACATAAGATACTTTACATCGGTAATTCATTCCTTTGGGACTACCAACCGTAATGCGGTCAAAGCCAGTGTCACTCTTAATAGAGTGGTCATGGTCGTCACTTCAGGTACTGGTGGCCCGCTTTACGACACGTCGCCATTCCTCCCTTATAGCTTGCCTTTCGTGGATTCGCGCAAAGTGCCATCTACTGCAGCCTTGAGCTGATCAGTCATCTATCATAGGCAATTTACCTCGTGGCCTGGTACCTACGACTTTTCCTTGAAATACAAATCGCTCGATGTATACATCTCACCGACGACATATTATGTGGCCGAAAAAATTGACGATGCGTGACTGCACAACAGTGGACAGACGTTGCTTAATTTCGAGTTCCCGAAGTATAGACTCATTGGTACGAAATTCTGACCATGATACGCCGAACAATCTTTTCCAACACATTTCTAAGATGCCTTCTACGCCCTTACCGTAAAGTCCACGTTTCATCAGCGTAAAGGAATATGGGGAACACAAATGCTTGAACCAGGCAATTTTTTAAGGTTTTGTTTTGTATATGTGTCGGTGCCTTCATACTCTTTTCAACTTGTCCATTGCAGACCCAGTAATCAATTACAGTTTCACAAATCAAATAATTGTCTTGTAATTTTCAACCTTGATTTACGATGACAGTGATTTGAAACTAACTACAAATATATGTAGGAGGTGTGAACACTAAATTGCGTGATTTATGAGCTCGCATCCTTCAAGCAAATACGAAACACGATAATGTTTTAATTGTTTTTTAAAACAACTATGTAAAGAGTACGTTATTAGGTGCTCATAAGCTATTGCCGTAGGAAATAATAAAGTAAAGTGGAATCGATGTTTGTTATGATATGTAAAGTGTTTTATCAGTATTTGCGCACGCGATGTTTTGTTCCACCTCTGTATAGATTTCCATGATTTACTTAACTTTTATTCGTGCAGCTTCTTTGTTAAATCTGTGAACATTGAATTAGTTTTTTGATAATAATAATATCCGTCTGTTATTGTCCCACTGCAGGGCAAAAGTCACTTCTCTTCATGTCGATTTTCCATACAAATGTCGACATCCATCCCTTATTTAACTCCCTTCATTATCATCATCATGTCAACCTTTAGACGCTCACTGCTGGGCTTAGGTCTCCCCCAAAGGGGGGATTTGGCCGTAATCGCCATGCTTGGTCGTTTGACGATCGCAGTAGATGTTATTTTACTCAGAACGACACTGCTGCCCATCTTCTGATCAACATCCCTCTGTCGTTTAATTCCGTTTAATCAGCTAAGAAGTTGGGTAAAAGACTACACACAAACACGAGCGGAGGGATGGTGGACCTCGTCAGCAGGGTGCAGGCAGTCCAAGGAGGCTATGCGATCCCTGGATACGAAGCTAACCAAGCGCCCACCGGACACTGCTCACTGAACAAACACTTTCACACCTTAGGCATCACTGATAGTCCTCTGTGCAGAGCCTGCATGGAGGCGGATGAAACGGTGGCACATGTACTCCTTGAGTGCACTGGCGTCACTCAGATCCGCAGGGAAACCATTGGAACACCAAACTCCCTTGCGGACGCCCTGAGAAGACTGGGAAGATTGATCTGCTTCTGGAGGGAGGTGGGCTGGTTGGAGTAATCGGCCGCCATGGCTCACATACAATGGTCCATATTTAGAGACTAAGTGCGGAAACCAAACCCCCTAACATAGAACATAACTCTTTCGCCTTCTACTTCACCCACGAGTAGAAATGGGGTGGTGCTATTCGCGGCCGGCACCACACGGCCTCCCTCCCTAAGTCCCTTAGGGGTTGAATTTCCTTATTTCTTGTCTACATTATAAAGGGAACCTCTGTGCAAAGTTTCAGCTTTCTAGGTCCAAAGGTTTGGGCTGGGCGTTGATGAGTCAGTCAGTCAGTCAGGACTTTTCTTTTTATATAAATAGATCAAAAATTGCTCAAGCACATTGCCGCCCTGTTTACGCCGATCCTTAGTAGCCATAAACTTACAATATCAGTTGTAGATGCTCGTTCACAGGCATCCAACCAGTTTCTGGATAGCCCACACTGGCAACCTGCCAGGAAACTATTCCTTGGCTGTAGAGGAAATTACATTAACTTTGAACATTATACCCGCATGCACTGATGTAATGTGAATGCCTTTAAACATCTTTTTTTGGTATAGGTACTTTTATTTTGTTTTTAGTAATAATAAAAAAAATTGGATAATTCTGAGAAATTTAAAAGTATTTGTATGAAGTCAAAAAGGGCAGAAGAACATAATAAAAATTTTTTTTGGTTTCTCACACTCTTCACCTTATTCTCTAATTAAACTGACGCAACTATATTTTGTGAATAATAAATGGATAAATAAAACGATATTTGGACGACACGGTGGGTGCAGTGGTTGAGCGATTGACTGCTGCAACTGCGTGTCGCAGGTTCGATTCCCGCACGGAACAAATATTTGTATGGCCTACAGATAGTTGTTTCGGGTGTGGCTGTTTATGTATGTGAGTTTATATCTTCGTAAACGCAGCCACGACATAGGAGAAATTCCAAGTGTGTGGCAAAGTTAAAAAAAATGTACGAACCCGCCGTTTTTCGAACGAAAATTTATTGTGAGAAATTGAGCTGTTGTGATTAGCTGAATTGATCACATTTAAAACCAGGGGTAAGTTCAAAAGTGGACCATATGTATAATTTCATAGAGCACCTTTTACTTCTCAAACCGTAGCCTAACAATGCCGATGGCAGAAATTGTTGTGACGACAAGAACTTTCCTGGAAAAATTATTACACAAGTTTCTCTATAACTACTCAACCTTTAAGTAACGATCTAAATGTCAAAGTGATGAATCGGTCGCCCTTTGTGCCAAGTAGGTGGCTACTTCGATTCCCGTACCAGAGCAAATATTTGTATTACCTCCCAGCTGTTTGCTCAGTCCGGGCGTTAGTTCAGTGCAGGCGGTTTGTGTAAGTAATGCCGCCTACGATTCATGGTGCCCTGGTACCTGAATGTGTGAGATTACTTTCTTTGAGAGATTTGAAGTTTATTTATAACCATAATTTTATGCTTGTCCGCTAGGTACTTACCGAGGTTGGGGGAGTTTAACAACTTGAAGAAGAAGAGAGGTTTATAATTTGTATTGGCTAATTATTTCACAGAAATTCTGTTCCTTTATTTAATTTATCTCATAGATGATAATGGTGCTAATTCTGTTGCGCACGAACTAAATTAATTTTAAGCTATTTATATCTCTTTCTCTCCAATAAAACAAGAAAGAGACATATGTTAATAAGAGCTGTCAATTTAAGTTGATCTGAAACGTTCCTACAAATAGTTGTCATTTTAGAACGTATTGATTAAAAACACTGCGAAGTTCAAGGGAAAAACTAATTTGACATCTCTAACTTAGTTCTTGTCTGTCGACGTCCTTTTCTTCAGCTGCCTGGTAGTAAGAGATGCCAAATGCCTAATTTTAATATAGTTTGTAAACAAGGGTATCAGCACCAATGTATGTCTGGACACTGAAAAACATGACCATAAATATAACTAACGGTAGGTAAAGTAGTAGGTAACTAGTAAGTATCATCTACATATAAACTTCAGGTACATCACGAGCATTGAAAATATCATATAGGTAACAGTTACGAAAAATTCAAGTTTTTCCTGAAATAATGATTGCAAGTTTAAGAAAATAGTGAAACATGGATGGATTCAAAAACACGACGATTAAAACACGATTACGATTTAAACTTCAAAAGATAATAGCTTTCGAATTTTGCGTAATTGTAACGTACTCGTAATATATGCCTGAAATGATATCTACCTACATAATATTTCACAAAGGAATTCTAAGAATCAATGAAGGATTCTTAATCAAAGTTTTAATCAGCAACATAATTGTAATTCGCTATGACAATATGAGACTTGTCTTTATATTGAAACATGATAATTAACTCTTGCTTTTATTTATTTCTTTAATCCTTTAAGCCTTCTATTTTCCCAAAAACAATACATCATATTAACTCATTCGATTAAAAACATGCAGTTCAATTACAAACTATATAGATATGATTAGATTAGGTACATTAGTATTACACAGATTATGTAAAAAGTTCAATCTTTTAAAATTATAATAAAAATGAATCGCTAAATGTGTTGGTAAGTGCATAACTTACGAACGGCTGGACCAAATCGGATAATTCTTTTTTTATAATATTCCTTGAAGTACGAGGATGGTTCTCAGAAAAATTAAAATAAAAAAAAAACTTTTGTAGGGTAAGTGTAGGGTATGTGTAGGGTAGGTATAGGGTAGGTTTAGGTTAGGTGTAGGGTAGGTGTAAGGTAGGTGTAGGGTAGGTGTAGGGTAGGTGTAAGGTAGGTGTAGGGTAGGTAGGGTAGATAGATAGGGACAGGACAACGTCTGTCGGGTCAGCTAGTAATTCATAAAATCTAGGCTATGATTTGAACTCAAAAAGAAAAGAAATAAAAATGATTAAATAAATAGTTAATTCATTTATAATTGTAGCATTAAATAGGTCGTAGCTTTTTTGCAGTTATTTATTGAGTACCCATTTAAGGGTGAAGGCCCTCTCCAAATTTCACCATTTCTCTCTATCTTGTATGTACTATACTCCATTTACAATAAGATTAGACAAATACACAAACCTTTTTTACAGTCCGTTCAACCGATTTTGACTTATATTGCGTTGGTGGCATGACAAATGACAGTTGCAGTAAACAGTGGTTAAGCCTACGGAATAGAAGTCAAAATCGGTTGAAGGGACTGTAAAAAAGGTTTGTTTTAAAGTCTAATCTTATTGTAAATGGAGTGTAATCTGGAGGCTGGCTAAGGCTACAATGTCATTACACCACCGGCGACTGGGTCTGCCTTGCGGACGTGGTACATCAGCAGGATACCAGTGACTCTTGTACAAAATATTTAATCAAATCATATCTAACTATTTTCAACAATCCAGTATTCAAAGTCAAAGTCAAAGCACTTATTTCAATTAAACCATTTACAGGCACTTTTGAATTGTCAAGGAGTCGGTCAGTTAGTCAGAGAGTTGAAGCTAGTTGCTCGTTCTAAAACGTAGGTAGGTCTCTATGGAGAAGAACGAGCAAGAAACTGCACGGACACTCTTTTAAATCAAGTTTTTTACAAAGTCTGGTTACATGATTCTTGTTGCTTCTATATGTGAAAACTATGAAGGTAATCTAACAATACAAAACACAAAAAAGAAGCAAGATAAAGTCCATGTATTCACCCCTACTTTACAAAAGGGAGCCCACATCTTCAAGAAATTCAACAAACATTCGAAATCCCTTTTAATAAGGATAAAGGATAATGTATTCATCGTTCTCAATCGCGCAAGGATGCTCGATGCTAATGTCTGATGAAACGCATCGGGTGCGTGCATAGACAAGCGGCATCCGGCTGTATTTCAGTGACCAGCGGATGCTTACAAACTAGTATAAAAACGTTGCCCTACTGGTAAACCAGTACACTTCGTCTGAAGTAACCAACCACGATGTACACCTACATAGCTGTAAGTTATTTTGTTTAGTAAATTTCGTGAGTGAATTCATTTTTGGTCGTTTAAAATGTTGGGGATTTGATTCCCGTACAGAACAAATATTTGTATGGCCTACATGTAGTTGTTCTGTTCTGGTTGTTTGTGTTTGTGAGTTTACAAATGTTTCGCAACCACAATACTGGAGAAAAAAAAAACTGCGTATTGCGGGAAACCGACTTATTTTGGCCTTAACTGATACCTCCTCATGTGTTGATATCGTAAACCAAACTCCGAAACTCAATTACATGGAGTCGCGAAATACAAATTATTTTAAAATCAAAGTCAAATCATTTATTTCAATTAGACCATTAAAAGGCACTTTTGAATGTCATATAAAAAAATATAAAGTTGATTCTAGTTGCACCTTCCAAAAGGTAGTTTCGTATGGAGAAGAATGGGCAAGAAACTCCATACTTACTCTATTAAAAATAAATGTGTACAATATTTTGCATTTACAGTTTACAGTATAAAAACACTATATTGAAGTATGTTCAAAGTATTATAAGATAAAGAATGACAGCGAAGTAGTAGCTAAGTAGTTTTAAAATATGTTTTTTGAAAAAGTCAATACCTACTTATAGATTTTCGTACCCATTATTTTCAATTCTAAAGTAACTTTTAGGTAGGGGCAACTAGATTCAGTATTACTTTTTCTTGTACATAACGTTTAAAAGTGTATTTTAATGATCTTAAAGAAGAAGAAAAACATATTTTGACTTTGATTCCGCAATCTAAATTGGGAGTGAGGTAAGGTAAGGTCAAGTCAAAAAACTGCTAGAGTAAAAAGTACAACTGAAATAATGCTGTTATTCCAGTTTCGTGCTTGATGAACTGAGTCAGAAGTGGCATACATTCAGTTTTTATTAATTGCACATAAAAATATATGTGTTCAATAGTATATTTCAGTGCGTATTTGTGTTCGATATTGTGTGTACATTCGCCGATTCTCTTGTTCACAAACTAAATTAGACAAGGGCTTATTATTTTCCAGGTGACTAATAACTTTTGCAACTAATAAAATAACTTGAGGAGCTATAAATCATGACTTTGCGACTAAAACTAAAAGAAGACGTCGAGTACCCCGAGGTTCGGTTTAGTCTCTGCACACAGAAATAGGAGCCCCGTAGGGGCTCCGTCGAACTGACGTCAAAATGGATAAATGCTCACCAAATCTTTTTGACCCTTAAGTTCCCCCCTGGGGCGGATCCGACAGGGTTACGTTAGGTTAGAACCGTGACCCCCTACGCCAGAACCAAATCGCTTTTTACAATCAATTTAAATTTAAACAAAGCTTACAACTCAATATAAAGCTTCTATTTTATACTTAAAATGCTACTTCACTGTAGCTGTCAACCTATTATATTTGCTACCCATTTTAATTATTTTTAAAATCCTAAATCAGATTGTCGCCGCAGTAAATTCATGCCTTAGACAAGTGGCATCTCTTACTGCCAGGTAGCTGAAGAAAAGGACGACGAGAGATAAGAACTAAGTGAGATGTCAAATTAGTTTTTTCTTAAACTGCGACGTGTTTATAATCAATGCATTCTGAAATGACAAGTATGAGCATTTATATCAGCTTAAGGCGCTTCCCTGACCAAACAACCTTGACCATACATTTCCTCTTTGCCGCAGCATCGAAATTCGCTCAATTTTTGGGTATTTTTTTGTTATAAAAAAAGAAACAATCTTTTGAAATAAAATAAAACGTGAATTATAAAGATTTTTAAGTTACCTATCTATTAGTGTAGTCCTCAAATTATTATCAAGTCAACTTTAGCAAAAGATACATGTTTTCAATTGTTTTACTAATTTTTTTACAGGGAGATTTAGGTGTATATAGGGTACATACAAACTGTAAGAAAGTGGAATGTGATGATAGGATATTGAACATTAACAATATGCTTTTAGATGTAGTTTGTTTCTCTTAATTAATGAGTTAATAGCCCCTGAATAACGAAGTAAAACGCACTTTTGGTCGGGGTAGCGCCTTAAATCGACAGCTCTTTTAACATCTGTTTCTTTCTTGTTTTATTGAAGAGGGAGTTGTATTTGCTTTCGTGGCTTTACAGTGTTCCGCGCGGTCTATCTGCCTTTTGTTTCATAATCAGTAAATAGCCTAAAAAAATATAAACATCCGAATTGATAACCTCCTCCTTTTTGAAGTCGGCTAAAAATAAGTTAAGTTCGTACACAACACAGTTGGCAACACTTTTTTTCATTGGCGCAATTGTGATCTGGTTTACTAAAAAATGTAATACCGTTTTAACTTTCAGCTGGCTTGCCTTTTGGCTGTCGCTCAAGGCAGCGCCATCGGCGGATATGGCGGATACGGCGGGTATGGCGGATACGGTAAGAAAAATTTTCCTTACTATCTCAGCCTTTCACTTTCTCTTTCTCAATTCTCATTTACTTGTATTTACTGCGGGATGTGCTTATTTTAATAAGTATAATAATCGAACCAGGCATCATATTTTTTGTATTAAATTGTATAGTTTTTAATAATCTGCAGTGGCTTTAGATATGTGCGTAACATACCAACAGACAAACAGAGTTTTGCAACGGCTTTCGTACAGAAAGGACATAGGCTACTTTTAAATCTGCATCTGCGATAATCGACTTCTCACACAGACAAAGTTGTAGGCAAAATCTAGAACAAAATAAAAAAAAAACACTAAACAGATATAATATCATATTCATATATCTTTTTTAGGCCTGGGATACGGCTATGGTGGATACGGTGGCGCTATCGTGGCTCCCGCAGCGATATCCACCGCCAACGTCGTCAAGGCCGCCCCGATCCCCATCATTCGGACTGCCGCCGTCGCTCCCATTGTCACCGCTCCCGTCCTCCGCACCGTCAGTGTAGCCGCTCCCGTCAGCTATGGCTACGGTCTTGGCGGCTACGGACTTGGCGGCTACGGGCTTGGCGGTTACGGACTTGGCGGCTACGGACTTGGCGGCTACGGACTCGCAGGCAAAGGCTACGGACTCGGAGGCTACGGACTCGGATGGGGAGGTTATGGACTCGGCGGTTGGGGCGGAGTTGGTGGTTGGGGTGGTTGGGGCGCCGGTCTTGGCAAACACTAAGGCTAAGCTTGACGTCGTAACTAGATGAAGTTGTAGTCCTTTTCCCAAAATGAAGTCTTCTTCGATTGGCTTTGCACAGAAATAAAGCATTCACTCTTAAATGTTTTGTGATTTTATTTATTGATAGTTTCTTATTTATTATCTATTCTACATTCTACATCGTCCTTTTAGAGGGTGCAGTATCGATACTAGAACCAATATGACATTTTCAGTTCATATGTACAGAGGCCAGCAAATCAAGCTACAACAATGCTTGATAGATTTTCAACTTTATTACAAAATTATAAGGTTCATATTCAATTGGGAATATTTGACCGTTTGGTATGACGTGATGTGCTGGCGTCTGTACTTTCTAACTTTATCTTTGACATCACTGACGTCAGTGATAAATTTCCTTACGATGTTTGTGAGGAAACATGAACTTATGGTTATTATAACTCTCAAATCACCAATCCGCCATGAGCAAGCGTGGTGATCAATACTCGTGTCTTCTCTTTATGAGAAGAGGCCTTTACCCGGCAGTTGGCTCAGATTATGAAATAAAAGGCAGATAGACCGCGCGGAACACTAAAGTGAAGCCAAAAAAGCAAATACAAATTCAAAAGCGAATACCTACAATGCGCTTTGTGCTGTACTTGCACGAATCAGTATAGCACGATACCATAATACTTATAAAAAAAACAAGATTTGGACTCAGCGTCGTACATTTTATTCTTCGATTTTCGTCTCTATCAGTTGGTATCACAGTCGTTTATAAGAATAGTATTAAAATCAAACAAGCTAATGGAACACATTAAATTGTATCCATCACAGATATACTATAGACCTAGATAACGCAAGAGCTACTACTTCGCGTGCCTAGTTTTGTGCCTAGCTTACGTACAAAAATCGTAAGTAAAAAAAATAAAGTAAACGTTTTCTTCATTAGGTAAGTCATTTCGTGATTAATATTATGCGTAATTAATTTTAAAAACATTTATTTTAATCTAATACCCTCAGTAATACCTGGTATTACCAAATTTTAGAAAACCAAAACATTGTGACGTCATAATAGGTAGTCAAAAAATGGCACGCTTGGTTTTCATACAGATCGTGATCGTGATTTATCTAGGGTCTATCTCTACCTGTGGTCTCCATACTAATCTCCTGACAACGTAACGAGGGACTCGTTACGTTGTCATTTGACGTTTCTTCTTTCGAACTAGTACGTGAGAAATTGAAAAATAAAATTCAAAATCCTAATTAATTACTATGTGACCGTTTGCTCACTATAACAACGAGTATCATTCGTAAGCATCAAGTTTAATTTTATATTGATAAAAATGCACTCAAAAACACGAATTAATCGTTGATTCATATTCAAATATGATATGTCAAATGAGACTTCTTAGATTGTCAGGAATATAATAATTATAACAATAAGTAAAGTTTGTAAGTTTAATTGCAGAAGGTAATCTTTGCAACTACTCAACCGATATCAAAAATTCTTTCACCAGTATGTCTATTCTGTTACAATCACCCTCGGTGAACACCTAGGTGAAGTGAGCTGTCATCCGTCCCGATGCTAGGTATTGACAATGCAGACGGACGGATGACAACTCACTTCACCTAGGTGTTCAGGGAGGGAGATTGTAACAGAATAGCACTGCCGTAGAGCTTCCTAGTGGTGAAAGAATTTTTGAAATCGAACGTTATGCATGAGTGCTATAGGCTATTTAATTATTTAAAAAATTATGAATCCTTAAGGAAATTCGCGTGCAAAGCCTAGTATTACATATACTATCTAAATCACCATCATCATCATGTCAACGGTAATCGTCATGCTTGGCCGATGCATGTTGTTGGCGATTGCAGTAGGTGTTATGCTACTCATAAGGATGCTTCTGCCCATCCTCTGATCAATATCCAGCTATCACCTTAAGACACTCACGGGTAGAAATGGGGTGGTGCTATTCGCGGCCTGCACCAGACTGCTGTTATGTACTAATCAATACTAATTGCAAAACACGAACACGAAATGTGCTGGCAACATTAACGAGAACACACAAATAATAGTCTGTTACCTCTTTGTGCTCCGACGAATGGGCAATCCATTTGCTCATTAATTAGTGCAAGTGAACAACCCTCCACAGTCGGTATCTTGTTCAGTAGAACAATGTTATTATATCAAGACGTCTTGTGGAAATTATCTTTTGTAAAGTAGTAACCTACAGTATTTCTTTTTTAATACATTGCTAATTTGATATTATTTTCATCGTGTGCGGTATAAGTTTTTGTGCGTATGGGAGAGTTATGTAAAAAAATCAGTAGGGAATATAACCCTCCGGAGCAACTGGACAGATTCGCAACTGAACAGATTCTCAGCTGGACAGTTTCGCAGCTAAACCAATTAACTGGACAGGACGTGTACAGTCCATGACATAATTAAAGCGGATGAGTTGGGAATATGGCAGTGGCAGTTTTTTCAATTAACAATGAGAAATCAAAACCGTAATATCACTCATAAAAAATCCTGTCTGTATTGTCCCATTGCAAGGCAAAGACAGAAAGAAGCCTTTGCCTTTGCTGATCAATGCCCATTTCTTCTCCATATGAGATTCTTCTCATATAGAGAAGAAATGGGCATTGATCAACATGCTTGCTTAAGACGGAATCGCGATTTCAGACTTATATTAATTACTAGCTTTTGCCCGCGACTTCGTCCGCGTAGAAGTCGAAAATGGTTCAAATAGAACTTTTAATTGGGTTTTTACGTTATTAATTTTGTTATAACATATAAATTTATTATATTAAAATGTTTGAATACTTATTGCGAAAATTAAATGTACCTATTTCAAATCAAAACCACTAAGGAGTGTTAAATCAACTTCGATGCAAATCACCCCCTAAATAACTTTATACCCCTTTTTAACCCCCTTAGGCGATGGGTTTCAATAAAATACGAAACACGTCTTTCATCAATTCTTTTAAAGAATGTTTATGCAAAATTTGAAGTAGATTGGACCAAGGAATCACCTTGTCCCATACAAACTTTGCCCCCGGTTTTCACCCCCTTAAGGGTAGAATTTCGGAAAATCCTTTCTTGCCGGATGCTTCTGACGACACGGTTGGCTATGGCTGAGCGATCGACTGCTGCACAGCGTGTTGCGGGTTCGATTCCCGCCCAGGGTAAATATTTGTGTGATGAGCACTTGTGTTTGCCTTGTGTCTGGGTGTTGTTTATCTATATATGTATGTATTTAAAATATATTTGTGTATGTATATCAGCTGTCTGACACCCATAGTACAGGGTCGCCCTAGTTTGGGGTCAGATGGCCGTGTGTGAAAATGTCCCCACATATTATTATTATTATTACGTCATACAAAGAACACAACTTCCAAGTTTCAGGTCCCTACGATCAGCGGTTTAGGCTGTGCGTTGATCCGTCAGTCAGTCATTCAGGATAAAGCATTTTATATATATAGACTAGCTTATGCCCGCAACTTCGTTCACGTGGAAGTCGTAAACAATTACTACTTGAGTACTCAATAGAATAGCAATTATAAATTCTAACATGACGTAAACACGTTGTCCCATACAAACTTTGCCCCCGTTTTTCACCCCCTTAGGGGTAGAATTTCGAAAAATCCTTTCTTATCGGATGCCTACGTCATACAAAGAATACACCCTCCAAGTTTCAGGTCTGTACGATCAGCGGTTTAGGCTGTGCGTTGATCCGTCAGTCAGTCATTCAGGATCAAGCATTTAATAAATATAGACAGATAGATAAGTCCAGGTTTCCTCATGATGTTTCCCTTCACCGATGTCAGTGATGTCCAAGATAAACTTAGAAAGTGCATAATTATGAAATTTAAAAAGTCACAGTAGTACTTGCTCGGGCCCGATTGCAAACCCACAATCACATGAGAGGCAGACGCCTTAATTAAGAGCGCGTATTCGATTCGTGACGAAAACTTCATGTTTTTGCGTTTTGCCCAGAGCAATATTGTAATTATGTGAGCAGATTATTTAAAGACAATTTACAGTTTTAGAAAGATTAAGTCTTGATTTAGACAGATACAGAGTAAAAGTATAATTTTTAATTATGGTTTTTTAAAGCGAAGACAATTCTTTCATATCGTTTTACGAAAATAGACGTCAGAGTTAACTTTCAGGACGAATACAACCATTACAATATGCCAACATTTTTTGTTTTATGCATTTTTCCAACAGTATATACACTCATAAAGACAGCTACAGAGCCAAAATTACGAAAATATTACTATTATGTATTAAAAAACAATGTTGAAAAAGTAGAAAATCGGTTCACTTTGTCAATTTATTTTCACCTGTATTTGAATAAAAACATAACTGATATATTTATTTTATGAAAGTAAATGTTATGCTTAATAGACAGAATATTTTTCAGTCCGTTATACGAGCTCATTAATTTTAGATAATTATTTTAAAAAGCACTGTAAAACATCGCGCGCTGTCGTTTGCCGATCAATTTCAATGATTCGTGCTTATTTCTTGCATATTTTTTTTTCTGATGCACACAAACAGACCATGGTATTGTACTAATGTGTGTCAATGCTGCTACGCCGTTCTAGCAATCGTTTAGATTTTCAAATACGAATACGCGCCCTTAAACCATTGGACCAATAAGACATTGTATTGTCGAATATGTATATTTTACGAACAAAAAAAAAACTTTTTTACAAAAAAGACAACCGCCTTCAAAAACTAAAAGAATAGTACTTTAAATTTGCAAGTCGGCGGCGGCTTTGGTTTTGTTTGTTGTTTTGTATTGCCACCTAGTTAGTGCCTATTTCTTATCAGACAAATGAATTACGAATCGGTGACACCAAAAAAATTCAGTTATCCCTTAAACTGTATATGGGACCAACTTTGAGTTTTACACTATCAATTAAAAGAATCATCGAAATCGGACCATACTGAAAAAAGTTATGCGTGGTCAAACTTTAAAACAATATTTATATCATCATCATCATTATCAACCTCTAGACGCCCACTGCTGGGCATAGGTCTCCCCAAATGGGGGGTTGTAAACGCCACGCTTGGCCGATGTATGTTGGCGATCGCAGTAAGTTTTGTGGTAGTCAGAAGGACGCTGCTGCCCATCCTCTGGTCAATATCCCTCTGCCGCCTTCTATGACACCCACGGGTAGAAATGGGGTAGTTTTATTTGAGACCGGCACCACACCAATATTTATATGGCTTATGTTTAACGAACCTCCAGATCTACTAAATGATCACCAATAATAGTAAATAAAATAAAACCAAAAATAGTAAATGGTCACCAAAATGGTGTTTCCTAAAGTATTGTAGAAATGTATGAGTTTGACTGTAAAAAGCGATTTGATTCTGGCGTAGGCTTAGGGGGTCACAGTTCTAACCTAACCTAACCATGTCGGGTGCGCCCCAGGGGGGTCAAAAAGATTTTGGTTATTTTGCACACTAAGATTTGGTGATCACTTAGTTCATTTGGTATAATTTAGTATATTTTTTTGGTAAGGGAGCTTAAGATCCTAAAGTATTTTTTGGTGATCATTATATTTATACCCCTCAAAATTTATATGGGACCAACTTTGAATTTTACTCTATCAATTTAAAGAATCATCGAAATCGGACCACACTGAAAACAGTTATGCGTGGTCAAACTTTAAAACAATAATTTTTTCGAATTGAGAACCTCCTTATTTATTTCGAATTGAGAACCTCCTTATTTATTTCGAATTGAGAACCTCCTTATTTATTTCGAATTGAGAACCTCCTTATTTATTTCGAATTGAGAACCTCCTTATTTATTTCGAATTGAGAACCTCCTTATTTATTTCGAATTGAGAACCTCCTTATTTATTTCGAATTGAGAACCTCCATATTTAATTCGAATTGAGAACCTAATTACTTATTTCAAATTGAGAACCTCCTTATTTATTTCGAATTGAGAACCTCCTTATTTAATTCGAATTGAGAACCTCCTTACTTATTTCAAATTGAGGACCTCCTTATTTATTTCGAATTGAGAACCTCCTTATTTATTTCATCATCATCTGTCTAGCCTTGTCTCAACTACGTTATGGTCGGCTTCTAGTCTAACCGGATACAGCTGAATACCAGTGTTTTGCATGGAGCGATTGCCTATCGGACCTCCACAACCCAGTTACTGGGTAACGCGATACCCTTTGGTAAGACTGGTTGTCAGCTTCTGACTACCCATAACGACTGCAAAATATCTACAAATGACAGCCGGGACCAAAAGCTTTACGTGCTTTCCGAGGCATGGAAATCACGTAAACCATTAACCTTCTTCTTTATTTGTCAAAAACAATCTCACTACCGGTACCTACAGTCTACAGTGTTAACAGTGAGTAAGAACAAGTACGTCCGCTAGTCGCGACTGAGTCGCAAATGGAATTATAGACGCCTGGGTGTCGGTTGTGCAGGACTTGGTGCTGAGTACGTGGCGGACAGATGGTCGAGTAGGCAGAAAACAATGTGAAAATAAACGGTAAAGTCACAATTAACACAACAGTCTTTATGCTTTGAACTCAGAGAAAGATGACTTGGTCTGTGGGATGTCTTTCCACAAGTCAGAGTAAGGGAGGCATGGGTCATAGTTTGGCAAAGGCCAAGCAGATTGATGATAACTTGCATATTTAATGTAAGTAGGTAGGTACTTATGTAGTTAAAACTTTCAAACTTGCTTTTTCAACTTGTTTTTTTTTTGTTAAGTATTGCATAATATATATATCTGACAATATATAAGGTGCTATAAAAATATCTGCCACGGCTTTAATGGGAGGTAGTATTGTATTTAAAGATTACAATAGTGAAGAACTTTCGTACCCCAGAATAGTTAATTTAATTTGAGAAAATAAAGTAGTTTAATAAACATTGACTCTACTCTGCATAACGCGTTTCACAAATTACGCGCGATGTGTCGCTTCGTCAATGAAAACAACTGCTATCTCTTTCTATCTGTTCTGTGAATGAAAACTGAAATCAGCTGATTAGTTCGTCACTATCTAACCTACTAGGTACACAATAATACGCAGGGAAAAAAGTGTGATGATCAATAATTTATCTTTACTATTGGAATCTATAAACACAATACTGTCTCCCATTGCAGCCGTGGCAGATATTTTTATAGCACCTTATATATATCTGACAACCAGTCATACCAAGGGGTATCGTGTTACCCAGTAACTGGGTTGTGGAGGTCCGATAGGCAGTCGCTCCATGTAAAACAGTGGTATTCAGCTGCATCCGGTTAGACTGGAAGCCGACCCCAATATAGTTGGGAAAGCTAGGCAGATGATGATTGCATAATATATATATATTATTCGACATGGTCACAGACTAAGTACCTAACTTAGACTGTTGATCCTAAAACTGTAATGCTATATTATAAGATCTCATTTTACACAGTAACGCAATAAATAATTCAAAATTTATTATGAATAAAAAATAACAAACATTAATTATTAATAATTGAAAAGTTAGTAAAAATTTACAAACAATTCAAAAGTGTATGTAAATTGAAATAAATGCTTTTACATACAATGTTTATGCATTCTTATTCTTAACAGAAATAGAGCTGATAAGATAAGAGTGTCCTGTCTGCTACATGTCTTCTTTGTCCATTACGCCTTCACGAATAGGATCCCAAGAGACCCTCCGCCGGCGTTAATTGAAAAAGCAATTAAAACCACCCAGCGCTCCTCATCCCCCGCCACTTCCAAACATCAGCAACTATCCGCCAGATATTCGCCAATCATATTCACTGACTTTAAAATGAGATTCCACAACTTCCCCTGCAGATTGTCTTTAAGTATTTTAATTGACTTTTGATTTTATGGATTTAAATCATTGGTTGAATGGCTGGCAGTATGGTTCTGGAACCGAGTAAAATTTCAGCATTACAGGAAAATAAATTTTATAACGCTTTAATCAAGGTTTTAATTCTAATCTTCACAGCAGCAGTGCCTGGCTTTTTACTCATTACCAGTTAAAAATTGTCAAAGTTCAACAAGTAAAAATTAACTTTATTTTTCGAAGTCGGTTTCAATACAAAACAACAAAGAGAACTAAAGCCGATGACTTCAAAATTTCAACCGTGTTAAAAATTTATCATCATCGTCATTTCAACCGAAAGACATCCACTGTTGGACATAGGCCTCCCCCAAGTGTCGCAACATTGACCGGTTCCGTGCGACTCGCATCCAGCGGATCCCCGCAACCTTTACCAGGTCATCGGTCCAACGCAACGTCTTCCGGTTCGCGGTCGCCACTCTAGAACTTTCCGGCCCTATCGGCCATCCGTTCTGCGAGCAATGTGCCCTGCCTACTGCCACTTAAGTTTGGCAATTCTTCGGGCTACGTCGGTAACCTTGGTTCTCTTGCGGATCTTCATTTATGATTTTATAACGCAATGAAACATTTTAGTTTCAATAATTAAATTGTGCAGCAATTTCATCGGTATACGAGTAATTAATTTTATTCCTAGTCAGAGCTCGGTATTTTCAAATGTTAATTATTTTACAGCATAATAATTATAATCTTGGCAAATAAAATAATAATAATAATCGTTTATTTAATACCTATCTTGGATGAAATGGATGTTTGGTAGATCGATGCAAAGCCGTAAAGCGGAGCTAGTATAGACTATTTACAACCATTTGAACCGAACTTATCTTAGCCGATGTGTGCCTAATTTTTTTGTAGCAAAATTTTAATGTTTTTTGACAAAACCCAAAATATTGCAGTTAGTTGCAAATAATGGCCAATTTGAAAGATAAGTCATTTATTTTTTATTTGGTTTGGTTAACATAATGCGTAAACAATCTAATAAAACATAATTAGGGGATCTGTGTGATAAGACAATTTTTTTACAGACATTTAAAGTCAAAGACATTTTTAAAGATTTCAGAAATCTGTTTTTAGAAGGCATGAAAAAAAAATCACGGATGGTGCTTTTTTTGTTCAAACATTTTTAAAAATATGTCTGGTTGTAGTTCTTTCTTTCGAGGTATCAACTACGCGGATAACTCACCAACTATTGAAATTAGGACCTACAAACCAAATTGAGGGAGAAAATTAAATTTTTCAGGCGAATTATTTAAAAGAAAATGATAATTAAAATCATTTATTATTCGTGTTTAAAATGTTCGCCGCGGTCTCTAACACCAACACGGGCCCGTCTTCACACTTCTGTTGTTGTTATTTTTTAAAGTTCATCTCCAGTTTCATCGTTTCAAACTCTGAGTTAATTCTCTCAATCGATTCTTCTTTCCTGTTTATTTCCACATTCGTATAAACTTCCATGGCTCGATCCGACACATAAAAGTCAAGCGGAGTCAGGTTGGGTGACCGGGCGGGCTAAGAGTTTGCCCTGTCTCTGCCGATCCAGCTGTTAAGGAAGCAATTATTTAAGTGCTCCCGTACCTTAAATGTCCAATGCGCTGAACAACCATCTTGTTGAAAGATGACTTCTCGGTCTCTCTAGCGAATATTGGAGCCTCGAATTCAGACGACTTGTCGGTCTCTAGCAAATACCGGATAATTTGTATGGCGAATACAAATTATCCGGTAAGAAATGGGGCCCAATCCTATGTTTACATTTCGAGCTATTTTTCTAGTGCTGGTATGTAGATCAGCTTGAAATGCCGCCAAGATATCTTCCTCGATGTTAGTATCATGTCTACCTGGATTGACGGGGAGTTACCCTCACATTCGGTACTCTACGATTAGGATAGCGTTCTTGGTACATCCGTCGTGCTAACGATTCATTGCCGTCTGCTCTGCCATACATAAAAACAATGTCTGCATATTCCTCGTTCGAGAAATTCAATCAAATAAATTTAAAAAAGTTAAATAACTATACTAGATACTTATTTCACTGATTGGGCCCCATTTCTTCCCAAATAATTTCGATGGCAACAATTATTTGGAATTCCTACAAAATGATCTTCCAGACCTTGTAGAGGATTCCGGGCCCCGATATTCACTAGAGACCGGCAAGTCATCTTTCAACGAGATGGTTGTTCAGCGACCTGACTCCGCTTGACTTTTACGTGTGGGGTCGGGCCATGGAAGTTTATACGAATGTGGAAATAAACAGGAAAGAAGAATTGATTGAGATAATTAATTCAGCGTTTGAAACGATGAAACTGGAGATGAAGTTAAACATAACAACAACAGAAGTGTGAAGACGGGCCCGTGTTGGTGCTAGAGACCGCGGCGAACATTTTGAACACGAATAATAAATGATTTTAATTATAATTTTCGTTTAAATAATTCGCCTAAAAAAATAATTTTCTCCCTCAATTTGGTTTGTAAGTCCTACTTCCAATAATTGGTGAGCTATCCGCGTAGTTGATACCTCAAAAGAAAGAACAACAACCAGACATGTTTTTAAAAATATTTGAACAAAAAGAGCACCATCCGTGATTTTTTTTCATGCCGTCTAAAAACAGATTTCTGAAATCTTTAAAAATGTCTTTCGACTTTAAATGTCTGTAAAAAAAATTGTCTTATCACACAGATCCCCTAATTATGTTTTATTAGATTGTTTACGCATTAAGCTAATCAAACAAAATAAAAAAATAATGACATATCTTTCAAAATGGCCATTATTTGCAACTAACTGCAATATTTTGGGTTTTGTCATCAAAAATCATTAAAATTTTGCTAAAAAATAATTAGGCACACTTCGGCTAAGACAAGTTAGGTTCAAATGGTTGTAAATAGTCTATACTAGCTCCGCTTTACGGCTTTGCATCGATCTACCAAACATCCTGTATATCTTACAATAAATATAAAATAGATCACGATTACATATTTGCCTGAACTAGGTTGAACCTGTGCTTCAGGCTAGAAAGTTATAATAAATTAACGCTAAAATACAATAAAACTTAAATTATATTACCGTGAAAACTTAAATGATAGAAACAAAAAGAATTACCGCCTGTTAGCAATTTTATTTACATACTACAAGTAAGTCTTCTGTCTGTTCATAAGAGGTACGTTTTAAATATATTTTTTTTTTTTTTTTTTTTTTTTTTTTAAAGTAAAAGATATATTTATTTTATGAAAGATCTTTACAAATATACAATATTTACACGTACAATTAAAAAAAGAAAAACCTATAACTATTAAACCAAAAATAAACTAATATAATAACGCATCAAAAAATTCCTCCACATCGCCGTCATCTGGGAATGTGCCCAAGAGACTGACTGCATTGCCCCGTTGGATGGCAATGCTTAACCTCTGCCCAAAGTAAAAACCAGCTCTTGGATCACGAGAAGTGTCAACTAACCTTTTGGAAATTTCCTTAAAAAGGAGATGAGCACTCGGACCCCACGACCCGAGGGTTTTAACCCCAAACGGCTCGAAAATAAGGTTATCACCAAGGTGACTATACTTTCGCCGTTTGAGGTTTTCTGCAGCCGCAGCAGCAGCACCAGCACAGCACGCTGAGCTAGCTCAGCGTGCTGTGCGCAAGAGTGTCGACGCACGTAGCGTCCCACACTAAAGGCCTACCCAACTTCCAAGGAAATAATGACATGCCGTCCGGTCTCTTGCCATCGTCGCGTGCCAAGCCGTTGGGCTCCAAAACTGCTGGAACGCCGACGGCGACGAGAGCACGACGAATGATGTCATTTATATTCGCGTGCCGCGCTATGCGACCTGCACTCCGGTTGCACGATAGGCCGTGGTGTCCGAGGCAGCTGACAGCTTCCCCACAGCGACAGCGATGAGGAGAACAACAAGATGCTCCTAAACGTAAGGAAGCAGCGAGGCGAAAAGTAGTGTCGTCAAACATAGTACCTACGTTTGACGACGGAAGTGCCAGAAGCCAAAGACCCGACTCCCATTTACCCACAGCCAGCAGACGCGCTCGCTCAGCAGAATTAGAAGAAGTGGAAAGTAAATTATTCTGTACTAACCTGCAGAGCGGCTCATCCCACCGCCTCTGAGAAGATGGATTGTCGGGTAAATCAGTGCTCGGGCAAGCAAGTTTCCAGGCGTCCATGGCCTCGGCGAAGCACGGCACATCAAAATCAACCAGTGTAGGAGCTAAAACATTCCTGATTAATTTTTCAGTGCCGTGGACCGAGGATATAAATGCAGGCAAACTGATACTTGAAATTTTACGGACGCCGAGGCCCCCCATACGAATAGGTAGAGTAGCTTGGGCCCAAACACGGTCGTCCATTGCCAAATTTAAAACAGATGTTAAAGTATGACGGATAATTTGGTCCATTTTTTCTAAAAGGTGATTGTGTTTCCACAAATGGGAAGCGCGTAGGAAATAATTTAATTTAGGGCCGAAACAACAGAACCGAATAATGGTGATGGCCGAATGCATGTTAATTTGGAGTAATCTTTCCGAGATGTCATTAAAATTTTGTATTTTTTCCTCTATAAAACTGGGAAAGGAATTCTCGAAGATGGGAGTCCCAAGGAGACGAAGAGTGCTTTTATCTATAATTTTAATATCTGGGGCTATTGCGTTAAATTTGGAAAGTGTCGATTGTCTGTCTGTATTGTCCGATAAGTATAATTCACACTTCGAAAGGTTGAGTTGTAAGCCTATGGAATGCAGTTCCTTTTTAATGAAAATCAAATCTTTTAAAACACTGTCAACATCACCTCCCAAGGTACCATCGTCGAGATACCAAACGTTAAATTTGGAATTTAGCTGACGAATAATTGGATGAATGGCCAGACTGAAAATCACTGGCCCAAGGGGGTCACCTTGTTGACAGCCAACAGCAGATTCTAAAAGGTTGTCACGATATAGTAATTTAGACGGATGTCTGTAACATTGCCAAAGGAAACTATAAATTTGGGGTATTTCTTTTTTAGATTCTGCCAGCAAGGTGTCCCTATTAACTGAGTTGAAAGCATTCTTTATGTCAACCTTCAAGATGACCTCTCCTTTGCCAGAATTTAGGTAGGTCGACAAAGCGTGTACAGCAGCCTCACAGCCCCCTTTAGAGCCATAACCTAGCTGAAGGGGCTGAAATTTTTCCGAAACAACCTCACCATAGAATTTGCAACAAATCTTGGCTGCCATACGACGGTATGTAGTTCCCACGGCAATGGGACGAATACCGCCGTCCTTCTTGCGCAGGGCACATAAGTTGGCCCCGTACAAAACGTCGATATAAATAAAATATCAAATATTGAAATATTATTTTTTTACAGCTAAAGTAATTCAAATTATAAATACTAAGTTCTCTATTTAATCTATTGTACAAAAATGGTCCTAAGAAAGAGAAAAACCTTTCTACAAACCTTTCTTGAATTGCATAGGTACTGTATATCATTTCGTCTTTTGTTAGTAAAAAATTCCAACAGGTGAACCGGTACGAACGCACATTATACAGATTATTTGACAAATATCAACAATTTAATAACAAAAATAAAGCTTTTGGCCGGCAAATCTGCTCATGGAAAAACGCTTCATAAATGGGACTTTGGCGCACATGCCTCGATGATTGATTACATACTTTAAATAAAGACTATATTTTTTTCGATTTAATTACAAATGTTTAGTTTTCAGACTTTTGCCTGTACTTGTAGTATAAGACGATATTACTTGCCTTTCATAGTTCTAGGTTAACGGGAAGTACCCTATAAATTTTGATTCGCTTGAGAGTGTCGAAATATACGTTGTTTTGCGGCAAAAAAAGAGCCGTATCTTTTTTCCACGTTAACTTAGAGGTTTGATTTTTTTGAAAGGTTTCACAGCTTTAAGGGACTGTAGACTTCAGTAAATGGTTTTAATTTCAACTCGATACCTTTATGCGATCCGGAGATAAAGGGTCTTGACAGACAGACAGACCAACGGACAACAAACTGATCCTATGAGGGTTCCGTTTTTTCCTTTTGAGGAACGGAACCCTTAAAATATATATCTTCCACTTCTCTCAATACCAAACAGAACATAACTATAAAAAACGTTTGTTTTCTCAAATTATTGGTTAGTAACTTTTGCCCGCAACTTCGCCAACGTGAAAGTCAAAGTCAATTACTAATTTATTCTTATCTGACGTCCGACCTATAATCAACCTACCTGCCAAAGAATCATGGCGAGATCCATACATTCATTTGTATGAAAAATTTAATTCATTTAGAGAGTTTAAAATATTTTCCAATGTGGAGAATACATTACCAGGAGTAGATTGATATACTTACCATATTTTTAAACCCCCACATAATTCAAATATTTCGAAATGAAAATTACACTTTTTCGTTTCATTCACACATTGCACATTTTGTGTTTTAAAAAAAAAGAAAGTGACAAGTGACATTAATGGATCTAACAAATTGGAAGACAAGTGTGTGGAGAAAATAATTATTATTTATGACTTTATTTTCCATAAAACGATGCAATTTCAGAGCAAGAACTGCGGCGCTGTCAGTGTCACTGTTACTCTCAGCCACCGTTTCGTTCTGAAATATTGAGCTTTTCTTTTAACTATTCACTTTTAACATCCATTTTTATTGCGGGGGTTTAAAGATATTGTATATGCCTGGGGAATTGAGGATACTTTATAGGTACCCAAGAATATAAGAATTAGAATTTCCGCTTCTCTAAACATCGTTTTTTTAAACAAATCCTGCCATTATCCTTTCAGCTTTATCGGTGTAGTAGTTGTTGAAATTTCATGATTAATCAGTGAGTGGTATTTTGCTTTTATATATTACTAGCTTTTGCCCGCGACTTCGTCCGCGTGAATGTCGGTTAAAGTGATGCAGACGTATTCGCGGATTACAAAGTAGCCTATGTCCTTCCCCGGGTTTTAGGCTATCTTCATACCAAATTTCATCATAATCGGTTCAACCGTTCTATCGTAAAGCTTAACAGACAGAGTTACTTTCTCATTTATAATATTATTATGGATATATTAGGTCCTTACATATGAAATTGCCGATACTTAATACTGGCAACTTTGAAATCAAATATTTTGTGTTTGAATAGGAATTCCAAATTCAAAATTATTTCAAAATAAAGACCAAAGAATATTGTTCTAAAATTCGTGTTTCATTTGTTTTCACGTCATTTGTTTGGGCTTGAAAATTGCTATAGCAACAACAATGGAGAAATTGAAAATTCGCGGTATCTACGAATATGAGTTCCACCGTGGCACCAGTGCAGCAGAAACGGCTCGAAGGATTAACGACGTGTACGGGCCAAGCACCGCTAACGAACGAACGGTGCGTTTTTAGTTTCAACGTTTCCGTTCTGGAAATTTTGATTTACAAAATGAGCCTCGTGGACGACCGGATACTCAAGTAAATAATGAAGAATTAAAGGCGATAGTGGAAGCGGGTCCATCTCAAAACACTTCTGAATTAGCAGCAGCCTTTGGAGTAAGTGACAAAACAATCATTATCCATTTGCGTCAAATTGGAAAAGTAAAAAAGCTCGAAAAGTGGGTACCGTACGAATTGACTGAAGCACACCAACAAACACGCATCGGTTGCTGCGCTTCTTTGCTCCATCGTCACAATTATGAGGGAATTTTAAATCGTATTGTCACTTGTGATGAGAAGTGGATCGTGTACGATAATCGCAAGCGATCATCACAATGGCTTAACCCTGGAGAACCGGCAAAACCTTGCCCCAAGCGAAAACTGACCAAAAAGAAGATTCTAGTTAGTGTTTGGTGGTCCTGTGCTGGTGTCATCCACTACAACTTCTTGAGATCAGGTCAGACGATTACTGCAGACATGTATTGTCAACAGTTGCAAACAATGATGGAAAAGCTCACCATTAAACAACCGAGACTGGTCAATTGCTCTAGCCCATTGCTCCTTCAGGATAACGCTCGACCACATACTGCACGTCAGACCGTTGCCAAGTTAGAGGAGCTGCGACTGGAAACTCTGCGTCACCCACCATACTCTCCAGATCTTGCCCCAACCGATTACCACTTATTCCGAAATTTGGACAACTTTTTACAAGGATAAAAATTCAATTCTGATGAGGCAGTTAAAACAGCCTTCAAGCAGTTCATCGATTCTCGCTCCTAGGATTTTTTTTACCAAAGGGATCAATGAGCTCCCGATAAAATGGCGGAAGTGTATCGATAACAATGGTGCATACTTCGATTGACTAAATATATAATTTGTTTAAAAAAAAGTTATTTTTATTTTTTTGATACCGAGCGGCAATTTCATATGTAAAGACCTAATAGAAGACTAGCATCCATCAGCGACTTAGTCTGCGCCAAAGTTCATAAATATTATCCCATGGGAACACGAACACTGGATAAAAATTGATTCCGTTTAGCTGCGTTGAAGAGTATCAAAGAGATATATCCTCACAAACTTTTTGGTTTATACTACTAATAGTACTTAGTAGATAGTAGAAGTCATCTTCTTCTTCTGAGCATGTCGATGCAAACACAGATATGTATCATGTGTGTGTGAGAATGTGTGGATGTGTATGTATGTATGTGTGTGTGTGTGTGTGTGTGTGTATGTGTGTAGATGTGTGATTTATATACAGGGTGGACCAAAAGTCCGGTAACATTTCAAATGGTTATAGAAAAAAAAAAAGATTTATGAGAGAAAATATGTTTATTTATTATAAAAGTACAAAAATCAGGGTTTTATTTTTTAAAAATAACGTCGTCCAAATGTGTCCCTTGTTTAGTTTGGCACTCCTGTAACCTAGAGCGGAAATGTTCCATCACCGCCCGACAAGTGTTTGGAGAAATGTTAGATTTGTCACCAATGGACTTTTTCCTTTGGGGATACCTCAAAGGTAAAGTTATTAATAACAACCCTCAGTCCATTGAAGAATTAAAAGAAAATATACGCGAGGAAATTCAGAACATTTCTCCAAACACTTTTCGGGCGGTGATGGAAAATTTCCGCTCTAGGTTACAGGAGTGCCAAACTAAACAAGGGACACATTTGGACTTTTTAAAAAATAAAACCCTGATTTTTGTACTTTTATAATAAATAAACATATTTTCTCTCATAACTCTTTTTTTTTTTAATAACCAATTGAAATGTTACCGGACTTTTGGTCCATCCTGTATGTGTGTGTTTATTTATTTGTTTATATTTTATGCACAAAGGTACAAAAGCCGACTTGTGTTGTGTTTGTTCTTGTCAAATTCTTTGTTCGGCTCAGGAATACTGAGCCACGGTGATGCCGTCATTAGTTATTCACATTAGCAGGATCTGCAACTATACCTACCTAACCATAAGTACCTACATAAGAATCCCTGCACCATTAAAAAAAACTCAAAAAAAAAAAATTAAAATTGAATCCAAAACTTCCGTAATCGCTATCAATCACTCACCAAGTTTAAGGTGCTCGCCCCAATTGTCGGCAGTGACAAATTGCATCAGATTGCGATCGACACTCGCTAGGTAAGTTAATTACAACCGCGGCACGCCGGATGATCGGGGATCGGCAAGATCTTCTGTGATAATGGAAAATAATATTTCAAATCATCTTCCTTCGGTATTACGCTCTAATAACTCTTGTCGTGCAAATTACGCACGTTTAAAGCGGCAGTTTATTAAAGAGATTTTGTTTAAATAATTTGTTCATGACATTTCGTGATGGCCCAGGGTTTCGCGTTTGTATTTTGTTTATGTATGTTCGGGCATAACTCCGTCATATATAGACAGATTTTCAAAATTCTTTTTTTATTCGAAAGGGGTTTATTCCGAAATGGTCCTGTATAAATTTTATCGAAACAGATCAAGCGCTTTTTGAAAAAATCAACAAAGTCCCAAAAAAAATACAAAGATGATGTTTTAGGTTCTTCAATCTTTGGAGGACTATCAATCTCTGATTTAACTGTGTCGCCGTTTCTTAATGTATTTTGATATTAAGGCGATACTAAAAAACTTTTTAATACGCGATATCTGATATTCACGCAGACGAAGTAGCGGGCAAAAGCTTGTAAAAAAGCTTTTTTACAAAAAACAACTGCCTTCAAAAACTAAAAAGTGATAAATAACTTTAGCACAGAACACACATTACTTTAGTTTCGAAAGTCGGTGGCAATACAAAACAACAAACAGAACAAAGCCACCGCCACCGGCTTCCGAAACTAAAGTAACGTGTGTTCTGTGCTAAAGTTATTTATCACTTTTTAGTTTTTGAAGGCTTTTGTTTTTTTTTTTTTAAAGTTGTTTCTGGAGAAAACTTCGTGAGCAAACCTGTACTTATATTATAACTAATATAAGTATGAAGTCGCCAACACGCCTTGAGCGCACGTGGTGATTAATGCTCTTGTCTTCTCTGTATGAGAAGTGGTCTTTGCCCTGCAGTGGGAAATTAATATTCTGGTATTATTATTTGATTTATTAATTGGTGGTAAAATTAACTGTAATTAAAAAGAATACATATGTACAGTCAATAAAATAAATATCTAATTACTATACAGGGTCGTCAGATATTGT
Organism: Charanyca ferruginea; assembly: GCA_947361185.1. NCBI lineage: Eukaryota > Metazoa > Arthropoda > Insecta > Lepidoptera > Noctuidae > Charanyca > Charanyca ferruginea. The sequence continues at coordinate 24,087,136 of OX376068.1, forward strand.
TAAAGTTTACATAGAAACCGCTGGATGTTTTGCAATAAAATTTAATTTTAATAGAAAATAAACAGTTCCCTAATTACAATATGTAGGTTTATATCGGTATGTAAACTTCAACTATATTCGAATTTTGACACACGTCTTATTAAATAATTACACAAACATTAAAAAGAAAATGACATCCCAAACTAAAATTTGAAAGTATCATCAAAAAATCCTCCGCGTCGCTGTCAATTGGTAACGTGTCCAAGAGACTGTCAGCGTTGCCACGTTGGATGGCAATGCTTAGCCTCTGACCAAGGCTAAAACCAGCTCTTGGGTCACGGGAAGTGTCAACTAATCAATCAAGTGTGCGTCAAAGTCAATGTCACAGCATTTATTTCAATTAAACCATGTACAGGCAATTATATAATTGTAATATATAATTTTAAGCAATTTTATCCGACATTATTCATAAAAAGGCTTAAACATAACCATAAAACACCTTAAAAGCATCGAATATATTTAAAAGTACCATCAAAACTTAAAGAAAACCCTTGGCTCAAAAATATAATTCGAGCATTTCAAAAAAATATAAGAAAAGCGAAGTGTTACGCCCCAAATGGCGGAAAGTGGGTGTTGAGTCGAGCCGAGAGCCCATGATGGTAAACGTGAAACGAGGGAGACGATAATTGTGCTTCGCACCTTACTCATATTTTTCTTTTTTTAAACACATTGTGATTTATACACCACCGTGCCATTTGTTTTTGTACCCAACTTTTATTTTTAATACGTCACTCAAATACGCCTTACTCACCATCCTTTTTGCTGTACGTTCCGCCAAGGTCATACTTCAAAAGTACCGTGAAAAAAAACAATAATTATTATTAATTGTTTTTTTCACGGTACTTTTGATGTGTCACCTTGGCAGGAAAAAAATAATAATTATTATTACTTGTTTTCTTTCACTGTACTTTTGATGTGTCACCTTGGCAGGAAAAAAAAAAATAATTATTAATTGTTTTCTTTCACTGTACTTTTGATGTGTGACCTTGGCGGGACGTACAGTAAGAAGGATGGTGAGTAGGGTTGCCAACCCTACTATATAATATAGTATCCTACTATATTAGAGACCCGACTACTATATCTTTGAAAAATGATATAGTAGGCGAAACTATGTACTATATTTTAAAGGCATCAAACTCTTAGCAATAATATTCGTTTCAAAATGTGTAAGCGTAAAACAAAACGTCAATACCTATTTTTAACGATTCTGGAATGTCAAGTTGAAAGATGCGTTCAATAATTCACAAAATATTCTTCAAAAAAATAAAGTAGGTACCTACCAAAAGAGTTGGCAACCCTAATGGTGAGTAACAGCGTTTAACAGGCTTACGTTTGACCGCAACTCGTAAACATATAATGATCATATTATGAAACACCTAATGTGGCCTTTTTAGACCCCCAGATCTTAAGTGATGATGCGGCCTAAGGTGAAGCACGCTTTCCTAGGATGAACCGGTTAACTCGTGTCTTGAAGATACCCAGATTATATTTATTGGGAAACACAGTCACTGGCAGTGATTTTCACAGGCTGGCAATTCGCACAATAAATGTGGAAGAAAAGCACTGTGGAACTTCAACCATATAGCGGTGACGCTTCGCCATATCTCTGCTAGTCCGATGATAGAATGGGAATAACTTCTGTATTTGACAAGAAGACTGCTTTTTGTTTGTCACGGAATAAATAATTTCGTTTTATTAACTTACCCAAACAATCAGTATGCAATCTCGGTATAGGAACGTTCTTCTAGAGTATTTGAGAGATTTTAGACTCGAAAAAAACTTAAAAAAAACAACCGCCTTCAAAAACCAAAAAGTGATAAATTACTCTTGCACAGAACACACATTACTTTAGTTTCGGAAGTCAGTGGCAATAGAAAACAACAAACAGAACAAAACCGTATCGCCTTAACATACAAATCCATTAAGAAACGGCGACACAGTTAAATTAGAGATTGAAAGACCTCCAAAGATTGAAGAAACTAAATCGTCATCTATGTAACTTTTTGGGATGTTGTTGATTTTTTCAAAAAGCGTTGAATCAAATCAATAAAATTTATATGGGACCATTTCGTTGGGACCAAGCGTTGAATCAAATCAATAAAATTCATATGGGAACACTGTTGTCCGAAATAAATGAATTTATTTTTTATTTATTATTTCGGCATAAACCCCTTTCGAATAAAAAAGATTTTTGCAAATTCGACAATTCAAAGATTTCATTTTTTTCAAAGATTTTTTGCAATATGACGGAGTTATTTATGCCCGATCATACATAACAAAAAATACAAACATCCGAATTGATAACCTTTTTGAAGTCGGTTAAAAACACTTTTATGTGACATAAATAGCAACAGCCACTAAGTACAGACGATAACAAAAGAGCAACATTTTCCACAAATACCCGACTACCCGATGTGAACGGCCGCGTAAATAGGTGGTGTTTAAAAATAAAACATGGAGGCACTCCAGCACTCCCAACATATGGCAACGTAAAAGACTTATAGGGGTTGTTCCAAAGGGAATTATTGTTTTCCTTGATAGGCAGACGGGCTACAATTGTGCCACACTAAGGCGATTAATAGTTGCTTAGTTAGTAGGCTTTGTTTCTGACTTGTTGCTGGCTTTGTTTCTGACTTTTGGTCTCTAACTTTTTACGAAACGTTATTTACCAAAAATAAAGTTATAAGTTTTTGTTATGCACACTTTTAACACTTCTATATTTTGTAGCACGTATGTAAGTACCTTCCCTGCGCTCGTAACGCACTGTTTATTTACTTATTTAGTGCTTTCTTTTGGTACGGTATTGAGTGGTTTAGATATAGAGCGATCATTATAAATATTTTGAACAAAAATGAAAAAAATGTATCAGAATGATTAAATATCATAGAAAAAATATTATTGTAGCAATGAGTAGGTACAGCATAGCAGATGAGCAACTATTTTATTCAAGTCTAGATATCTGAATAAAATAGTTGCTCGTCTGCATAGTGCCATTTCTTATTATCCTGCCATTCTCATATGAAGTGCTTTTCAAACTTTCGACTCCGGTTCCAAAAAGACGAAAGCAGGTGATCGAAGTGAAGGCCTTGATGTCGTCAATGGATTACCACCTTTAAGTAGAAAATTGTCAGATGTGAGCGAGAAACTCTAACTTCGTGAGAAAATGACGTAGGTACGAAAGTAAATTACTCTTGTTTTAGATAGATTGATTTACCTTTGCGCATATCTTTTTAAACTCATAAGCTTACCTCGAAGGTATACTTATTTTTAACATCAGCCATTTTATTATAATCTCTTTCAACTTTTTTGTGTCGCAATGCTGGGCAAAGATTTTTCCCTTCAAACTTCTGGGTCATGCACAGATATAGATAGACCTAGATAACGCAAGTATCACGATCTGTATGAAAACCAAACGTGCCATTTTTTGGACGTCACAATGTAATACGAATATTTTGTTTTTCCTTATTATTCCTTATTTCCTTATTACCAGGTATGACTGAGGGTATTAGATAAAAGATTACTATTTTTTTAAAATTAATTACGCATAATATTAATCACAAAATGACTTACCGATGGAAGGAAACGTTTACTTTATTTTTTTTACTTACGATTTTTTATTGTAAGTCAGGCACGAAAATAGGCACGCGAAGTAGTTGCTCTTGCTTTATCTAGGTCTATCTATATCTGTGGGGTCATGCAGGGTCTCTGGCCACGTTTTCCCCGTAAACATGACCATACCCATAGATGAATATACTCTAATAACCATACCACCTTCACTGAGGTCGACATCAACGGCACTGTCCTTCTTCAGGCGTCTAGTGAGTGACTATCTTTACCCACTTTTATTCACCGAAACAAATAACAACGTTCAAACTATAAATTAAAAAGGAATAAAAAATACAATATTTTTCAATGGCTGCCCCGCTTAAATTCGAAATGCCACAGATACAGCAAATGCAATAGGCAAAGGTCAGATACATACAGCATTTTTACATTCGCGATGTAACAGCACTATTTGCGAATATTGTCGAAAATCAAACACGTAGGTAGCCACTTTTATTCACCGAAACAAATAACAACGTTCAAACTATAAATTAAAAAGGAATAAAAATACAATATTGACTTTTTCAATGGCTGCCCCGCTTAAATTCGAAATGCCACAGATAAAGCAAATGCAATAGGCAAAGGTCAAATACATACAGCATTTTTACATTCGCAATGTACCTAACAGCACAATTTGCGAATATTGTCGAAAATCAAACACGTAGTGGGACGTGTTCGTGGCAATAACATGAATTCCCACATTCTGTTTATTTTATCAACATTTTCTATTTTAACATATCGCTCACTCGACGTTTTGTGAAACGGTACAATATTATTTTAATTTTTGTCCCAATCTGCGAATAGGCTGAATAAAATTGTGGCAGTGTACAGTCGAACAACGAGTTAAGTGTATAACTACAAAAATATTTTGTACGATAAGTTTCAATATTGTTTAACTCCGCTGTCAAATTTTAATGTTATTTTTACATAATTAAATTTTGCTGTGCCATACAGGGTCCATGGTTGTAGCTAGCTTTAAGCCATAGTATATCATCATCTGCCTAGTATTTTCCCATTTTAGTATTTTACCAGTGTTTTACATGGAGCGACTGCCTATCTGACCCCCACAACCCAATTACTGGGTAACAGAATACCCCTTAGTATGGTTGGTTCTCAAACTTTCTGAATTCTGACTACCCATCAGACTGATAAAGATTTACGAATGACAGCCAGGACCAAAGGCTTTTTGCTTTCCGAAGCACGGAGCGGTCTCGATATGATATGGATGGTCACCCATCTACGGTCTGGCCATGACCAATAGATCCATACTTTATTTAGCCAAAAGCCCCATTTAAGTCATAGTATATTCTATAAAACATTATGGAATAATAAAAATGAGTATCATCGTGTCAACCTTTAGACGCTCCCTGGTGGGCATAGGTCTCCCCCAAGGGGGGTTCAGCCGTAATCGCCATGCTTGGCCGATGCATGTTGGCGATCGCAGTAGGTGTTATGGTACTCAGAACGACGCTGCTGCCCATCTTCTGGTCAATATCCCTCTGTCACCTTTTACGACACCCACGGGTAGAAATGCAGTGGTGCTATTCACGACCGGCGCCACACAGCAAATTGAGTATAAGTAGGTATTCATGTAATTGGTGTAGGTACTGTATGTAATACTCTTCTATGAGTGATGTAAAATACTTAACCACTCAGCACACTCACTAAATTGTTTTGTCGTACAAAACAATTACTTGCAAGTAAACAAAGAGATTGGTGTACAGCTGCCTGTACACCAAGCTCTTTGTTTATGTGTACATTACTTCTGACTGTATTTTTATTCCTCTCGAGGGAAATAAACATTGAATTTTGGTTACTTTATGTATATTCGTAGATTTTGAACAGCTTAATGCTTTTTATGTGACGGTAATTTAAAGAACAATACCAATATGCTTTTTATGTGACGGTAATTTAAAGAACAATACCAATATTTTTCTTTTTGTGTGAATAATTTCCTAACATTTTAATTTCTTTCTAGACTTTTATTCTTAATATAACAGACATGGTGTTTAAACAGACACTCAATGAAGCCAAAAGTTACATAATATTTTTCATCTTTGTATGCATCCGTAGTATTTATTTTGTTTAAAGCCTTTTCGAGATTGCTCATTATTTCCGTTTTCCATCCAGTACATGAACGGAATACGGAAATAATGAGCAAAACCATGGACAAAAAACTCGCCTGAACTTTGCACAGATATATTTGCATAAAACATGGTACGTACCAATATATACAAATTTAAAAAATCTAAATAATAATATTATGTACAATTACAAGAAAAAGGCAGAGGAGCTCAAAGGGCATCAAAAGACTCGTCCAAATCGTTGTCAATTGGGCACGTATCTCGTGCCCAACAGGCAGCATTGCCACGCTGGATGGCCATGCTGATTCTTTGACCCTAGAATAGACCAGCCTTCGAATCACGTGAAGAGTATATGGGCACTCGGACCCCATGGTCCTAGAGTTTCCACCCGAAACGGTTCAAATATATCGTTTCCAAGAAGGCTATTATATTTGCGCCGTTTGAGGTTTTCGGCACCTGCAGCAGCCGCCCCAGCACAACACGTTGTGTTATAAAGATGAGATGGCGCAAGGGTGTCGACACATGTTGCGTCCCACACCAAAGGCCTACCCAACTTCCAAGGCGTTATGGTCAACCCATCTGGTCTCTTCCCATCGTCGCGTGCCAAGCCATTGGGTTCTAAAATAGCGGGCACCCCGGCGGTGGCAAGAGCACGACGGAGGATGTCATTGATGCTGGCGTGCAGTGCCATTCGGCCTTCCCTCCTACTGCAGGATATGCCATGATGTCCAAGGCAGTCGACTGCTTAAATCAAGTTGCAGATTATAAAAGACATTAATCACACCCACATTTCGCTGTCTATTCTTTAATAGGAAAAAATAACACAATAAATTACAAAAGACTATTCTGTCATCCTAACAATGTTTTATACCTAAACACCGTATAATACATTTCACAAAAAAAAATGTTCATTTTAATTACAAACTGCATTTAACATATCTACATGATTTGGAGATCACCTTTTAAGCAAGAAATTGCTTGTGTTAGGAGACTCCGCTCATCCACTTATCATTAGCCACTAATACGAAATTAAATGTGAGAAGATAAACAATAATCATTAAAATAAAAATAAGTAGGTTTATTGTTAAAGAATTCCACATTCATCAGAGATATCATACTTACCAATCACATAAAACCAAATCTATTTACTTACCAACTTAATTACTAAACTCCCACATTCGCATATCATTCCGCTCCAAAGGAAGTTTCCCTTTACTGGTAGGTAAAACACACACATAGTTAGGTCTGTACCTAAGTTCGGCACGTAAGGCGGCCAAGTTTGAGCCGTAAATATCCCAGCTCTATAGATTTATGAGCGCGAACACCTCCAGAGGCCTATTTAGAGTTCGGAGAAAATTAGTTTTTAAAAAAGTAGCCTTTGTTATTTGGCCGTGGGATCGAAAATTGCGTAAGGGGAAAACAGTGTCGGGTTTTTCGGGAAACTTTTAAAGGCCTTTTTCACTAACCCCGGATAAATGCCGGTAAATATCTAGCAGATATTACCCGATTTCATACAGGTTTATTTTTAAGGCAGAGGTTTTTGGTATCCAAATTGGCTTTGGAAACCAAATCAGGAGCAAAATCGAAAAGCTATTTTCTCGTGAAATGAAAAGCTTTCTTGGAAAATTTCTAGGATTTTTATATTATTATCTAGGTTTCAGAAATTCTATGTTCGTATAATCATAATTTCAATACAGAAAATCGTTTTCGAATTTTGCCTTATTGTCATATTAAGCTCATGACTGTACTCACCATTTCTGAAAAAGTCATCATCTGCCGGATGCAGCTGAATACCAGTGTTGTACATGTAGCGACTGCCTATCTGACCTCCACAACCCAGTTATTGGGTAACACGATATCCTTTGGTAAAACTGGTTGTCAGGCTTTCTGGCTACTGTCTACCGATAACGACTGTCAATGACAGCCGGGACCAACGGCTTTAAAATATTAAGTCTCAGTATGAAATGGATCCCATCCACAGAACAACCGCGGCAAGCGCTTCTCGTCATTTCTAAAACGACACCTTGTAAGAAACAAGCCTTTCTATTTTTTTTAAGTTTCTAATACAGGTATACCTCCAAAATGGTTGAGTTGAATGGTGCTGAACCACACGTCATATTCGTGAACGGGTGCTGTCAGTAGAGATCGGTCAACTCTTAACTGCCATGGCTTTTATCTTCATACTTTTTTTAATGTTTTGTATTGTTCTTTACCTGCATTGTTTTCACATATAGAAGTAATAAGGATAATGTAACCAATATTTTACTTGATTTAAAAGAGTGTCCGTAGAGTTTCTTGCTCGTTCTTCTCCATAGAGACCTACCCACGTTTTGGAACGAGCAACTAGCTTCAACTTTTGACAATTCAAAAGTGCCTGTAAATGGTTTAATTGAAATAAATGCTTTGACTTTGACTTTGAAATGCTTTGACTTTGACTTTGGTACCAGCAGGTACCAAACAGAGGGTCTCTACAGTAGTAGAGACTAGCTCAATGCTGGCTAAGCCATACCCAGCCATATTTCATGTTAATATTCCTTTGAGATAAACTCTGTTCAAAATAAGAACACCACGTGGGCTAACAAGACTATCACTATTACCATTCTCAAGCAGACTTCAGTCTCGACTGACTCGTGTGGTCTAAATGATAAAATGAGAACATTTTCGATTTATTCCCTTTATGTCGAGTCCCGTTATGTCGAGCCGAAAACCTGGTCTCGCTTCTATTACCCCTATGTCGAGCTTAGTTTTCTGTCCCGTTTCTATTCCCTTTATGTCGAGTTTTTTTACCACGGTTTTATTACCTTTATGTCGAGTTTAATAATATCATATTTTAGAAGTACAGTCACGTCCAATGAAATGTACACATGCACATAATTTAGAATCAATTTTTACACAAAATTACACAAAAATTAAAATTAACTAATAACTTTAACCATACAGTACTATGTACTTTTTCGTATGTACGTTTTCCACAGATTACAATATCGAATACTTAAAACTAGCTAGTATAATAGTTTACCTATAAAAATAAATCCCTAATATATAAGTGATTATCTTATATAAGTGATCATTATACTGTGATTTATATGTTTAGATTGAGAACGATTAGATATATATATGAAAATAAGTAATAGAACAAATAATAAAACAAAGATTTTATGCCATTGGCTTTTAATTTACATCCCTGACTGTACCTGTTCACCAAACTCGACATAAAGGTAATAGAAAGCGTAAAATATCAATACTTTGGAGAACAATAGACTTCCAGGCTCGACATAACGGGACTCGACATAAAGGGAATAAATCATATTTTCATGATGAACAGGATTAAGGCCTATTCAAACCTGAGCGATATTCGCTGTCGCTGTGGGTAGAGGTACATACGGCGCGGGTTTCGCTCAAGTATTTAGTATTAAGTACCGCGGCTAGAGCGACCTGAGCGATATTCGCTGCCGCTGTGGGTAGAGGTACATACCGCGCGGGTTTCGCTCAGGTATTTAGTATCAAGTACCGCGGCTAGAGCGACCTGAGCGATATTCGCTGCCGCTGTGGGTAGAGGTACATACCGCGCGGGAGCAGCGGCATGCATCCCGCCCCTCACTCCGCAAGCGGGGTTAACATGACAACAGTTACCAGATGCTGATGCTCTGCAGAAATTACAACGTGACTGACGTGTATATTCTTTGGCGACTCAGAAATGACTAACTGGCGAAAATTTCTTACCGCTCTGAGCGAAACTCGACTACCTCGCGTTATTCTACCCACGAGGATAGCGAAATCCGTTTTGGTGTGAACAGTAATATTACCGCATACCCACTGAGTTTTTTCTGCCGCAGACGGTAGCGAATACCGCTTAGGTCTGAACAGTAATATTACCGCATACCCATTGGGTTTTCTCTGCCGCAGACGGTAGCGAATACCGCTTAGGTCTGAACAGTAATATTACCGCATACCCACTGGGTTTTCTCTGCCGCAGACGGTAGCGAATACCGCTTAGGTCTGAATAGGCCTTTATGTTATAAAAAAAATGCAAAGAGTTCCAACCAGTGTCAATAAAATTTCATATTATCACAAATAAAACCTACAGAGACAAAAAGCAGCCCTAGTGAGTCTGGCAAGTTTAGGTAATTATTTTTGAAGATGGTGGGAGCGGTCCTTCTGTAACCTTTATATTTTGTGCTATTACTAAATATTATAAAACAAAGTCGATGGTCGCGGCTGACTGTTCGCGATAAATTCAAAAACAGCTTTTCGGTTTTTTCGAAGCACGGGGAAGTGTCAGTATGAAATGAATGGTCACCCACCACGGACAGACCGCGACAAGCGTAGCTTAACCATGATCGGTCAATCCGCACAGCTTAAACTTAGCCACGAGCTCCTCTTTATATCATGTGAGTACAGTCAACAGCAAAAGTAGATGATCAAAATCAGAAATTCAATACTAATTTACTAACACTAGTTTATATAATTTATTACTAGTTTATTTATTAAAAGTATGTGATTGTCACACACATACTTTTGAATCACTTCGACGCCACATAGTTCTGACGCGAACTCCATTCATTTGTATTGAATTTCTGATTTTGATCATTTACTTTTGCTGTTGACTGTACATAATTTACACACCTATTAAATTTCTCAAGCCCACGCAGAATCTGCGACCAATCTCAAATTACATATGAAACAAAACGACGACGAAGTGCCAATACCTCCTAACTGACATTTTTAATATAGACACGTAATGCCATAATATAGACACGCTGGTTTAGTTGGGAGGTGTTTCATTGAAGATGGTGTTACAACTAAAAATACGCTTAGGAGATTTCACTAAAACATAAGCATTACATTTGCATTACCTTTAAAAATCACCTTTAAAATCAAAACGATAAAAAAGTGAATTTGAAAAATGTCAGTTAGTAGGTATTGGCACTTTACCGTCGAAAAGGCAGATAGACCGCACAGAACACTGAGAGTAAAGCCACCAAAGCAAATACAAAATCTAAAGCGAATACCTACAATCTTATGATTGTATTCGATTTTGAGTTTGTATTTTTGTTTTTTTTTTTTAACGATGCGGCTGACTCGTGTCAGTACAGCACGACCCGCGTTGTAGGTTTTTTAATTTGTATTTGTTTTTTTGGCGTCCCTCTCGGTCTATCTACGATTTCATAATCTGAGCGAGCAATCTTGATAATAATTCCCCGGCGAACACATCCGTGAACCAATTCGATCCAATGACGGTACGATTAAATTTTCATGCTTAATGTAATTTACTTGAAGGATCTCAGTACGTAGGTACGTTTATGATATAACTGGGATACATATTAGACTGATTTAATGCGATTATATCATCGACTAGCCTTATCCTCGCGACTTTGTTCGCGTGATTTTACATACAGGTCCCTAAATTTTTGATATTAGAATATAGCCTACTAGCTTTTGCCCGCGACTTCGTCCGCGTGAATGTCGGTTATAGTAGATGCAGGCGAAGTCGCGAATTAAAAAGTAGCCTATGTCCTTCCCCAGGGTTCAAACTATCCTCATACCAAATTTCATCAAAATCCGTTCAGTCGTTTCATCGTGAAAGCGTAACAGACAGAGTTACTTTCGCATTTATAATATTAAAGTATGGATATAGCACACAGTGATAACGTACCTTTAATTGACGACACGGTTGGCGCAGTGGCTGAGCGATCGACTGCTGTGCAGCGTGTTGCGGGTTCGATTCCCGCCCAGGGTAAACATTTGTGTGATGAGCACTTGTGTTCGCCTTGTGTCTGGGTGTTGTTTGTCTATATATGTATGTATTTACAAAAAAAATGTATTTGTGTATGTATATCAGCTGTCTGACACCCATAGTACAGGGTCTCCCTAGTTTGGGGTCAGATGGCCGTGTGTGAAAATGTCCCCACATATTATTATTATTAATTAACCGTACCTTCCGGAGTTTAGCGCGTTGAAACAAACATTCATACTCTTTAGCTTTATTATATTAAGTACCAGCGACCCGACCCGGCTTCGCATGGGCCTATAGCCTTCCTCGATAAATGGACTATCCAACACAAAAATATTTTTTCAATTCGAACCAGTAGATCCTGAGATTAGCGCGTTCAACTAAACAAACAAACAAGCTCTTCAGCTTATTATAGATAGAGAACAACGGACTAACTCACTGTGTTGGCGTCCGACTAGTTTCGATGGCATACGGCCACCTCTCAACCAAGCCTCTCGGCCAAGCTCTTATATAGATAAGTCATCATCATCATCATCATTATCAGCCGAAAGATGTCCTCTGTTGAACATAGGCCTCCCCCATAGAACGCCGGTTACCCGCGACCTTGACAATGTCGTCGGTCCGTCTGGTGGCTATACCAACGCTGCTTCCTCGGGTTTGTGGTCGGTATATAAGAAAAAAAAAAGAAGAGAAGAAGAAGAAGGAGGATGGGGGGGGAGGAGAATATGTTAAAATTCAGTTATACTTCATCATCATATATCATTGCTGGGCATAGGTCTTCCTAAGGGGGGGTTCAGCCGTAATCGCCATGCTTGGCCGATGCATGTTGGCGATCGCAGTAGGTGTTATGGTACTCAGAAGGACGCTACTGCCCATCCTCTGGGCCTCAAGTCTGCTATTACAATAGTGTCAGAATGGTTTATCAGTGATTTCATAATTGTTGATCTGGACAAGTTTGGTAATCTACTAATATAATGGCGTCATTATGACTTTCCAATGGTCAACCACTGACATGCCATTGAAAGAAATGATATAGAATGGTAATCTCGTACAAAATGACAACTGTAGTGCTATTCTGTTACAATCTCCCTCGGTGAACACCTAGGTGAAGTGAGCTGTCAGCAGTCCCGATGCTAGGGATTGACAAAGGAGATGGACGGATGACAGCTCACTTCACCTAGGTGTTCACCGAGGGAGATAGTAACAGAATAGAACTGCTGAATGACTGACTTAGGGCGGGTTGTTTCAAACAGTCGGTTAACGTTACATACGAACGGTTAAAAAGTTACTATGACGTGCGATGTTTAACGTACGTTAAATGTGACGGGTTGTTTCATGACATAAAAATCCGTCAGTTAAAGTTATTCAAAAAGAGATTCCATAAAATTTTGATGTTTAAAGTCGCTGTTTGACAACACAAAATTACGATGACTGGTCGGTTATGGTAATAGTAACTTTTTGACGTATTATTTTGTGAAACAACCCTTTTTTTTTTGACGAGAGTTAGCGCCATTTTTTACTATTACCGGTCAGTAATGGTTAGTTTAAGCAACCCGCCCTTAGGCGTTAATCTGCAAAAATTTTGACAGTTCCTTTGATCAGTGACCTACCATTAGAACGTCATTATGTAGTCATTGCTTTTAATTCGACCGACCAATGATCGATCATTATGAATTTAGCAGATTACGAACTTTTATCAAAATGACATTAGGATCGTGTTGGAATGACGAAACTATAAAAATAGCAGACTTGGCCCCCTGGTCAATATCCCTCTGTCGCCTTCTACAACACCTACGGGTAGAAATAGGATGGTGCTATTCGCGACCGGCACCACTCAGCATTATACCTATTTTTTTACTATTACCAGGTTCTATTGTGTCTATGACAGTTAATATATGTTTCTATTTTGTGTCAAAAATCAAAGTCAAATCATGAAAATCATCAAGAAAAAAATAATCTAGTTGCCCCTTCCAAAAGGTAGTTTGGTATGAAGAAAAATGATCAAGAAACTTCATATTTATGCGGATAATAGGATTAAGTCTGTTCGTCCCTATATTTTACAGGCTGAATGTATGTCAGTCGATTGGATAAACTTAATCTCTGCCATCCAATTGGTTTGATGGGACGGCTGACTCACGACCAATTACAATTTCATCTTATCTCGAAGAAGCTGTGCAGGTCAATTTGAAGCAACTGATAAATGTACATGTAGTCAGGAATTAAGAAGAACATAATTTAAAACCTAAAAAAAACAATAAGTAAATAACATAGGAAATGTTTTATATATTTTGTCATATTAGTTAAAAGTATTTTAATAAAAGTAACAAAAAAACACCCATACAAAATAAAAAACACAACATTTTTTTAGTTAAATTTTTATTGTCTTTGGTTATACAAAAACATTGATTAATTTTTAAAATAACTTACAAAAAACCACATTTATTTATTTCTTTATTAATAAATACATCGTGAATGACTAAACTTGTACATTGATAATAATTAATAAATCCTAAATTATTAAATTGCAATGTTTTGATTTCGTTCGTCACTCACACAAAATCTCTGTCAAAGGTCAGTCACCTCACACATGAACGACAAAGAATTTTGGTCGGGTTTTAACCCTTAAATTGACACTGGGTAGCCGGCTGGACATTATTAAAAAATAAATGTGTAACGGAGTATACTCTTTATACCAACATTATTTTTTTTTTGGTAACTCCGTAATTAGATATAAATTTGGTAGAAAAATAAATTAGATGCCTGGCAACATCAAAATATGTCAAAAATCGAAATGGCATCGAAGCAACGGTCGGTTACTGCGACACAGGTAAGTTTTTAAACATTTTTATATATATACAAAGGTTTATATGGGTTCGCAATGCTTTATATATTGTTTCAAAGTGGTGGTTTATCATATGGTGCCAAAAAATAACCCAGTGCTATTTCAATAACGTTATAATTTGCACTTAAATCTAGTTGTCCAGTCCATTTCACACTGCCAATTGCTCACAAAGTTATCACTATTTTTGTTTGGGAAGCGGGGTGGACACTGCCAACTAATTAGTGTTTTGGTTTTATATGGGTTGCATGCATCAAATGGGCTATTTTCTTTTGTTTTAGCGATTGATACGCTCCCGCACGAATAGGCTATTTGCTTTGATACCCCCTGCACATGCATGCTCCGATTCCAGTGACGCTTCGTCTACCGAAGAACTTGAAATTACTAATGTAACTTCCAACAACCACGATTCTTCAGATGAAAGCAGCTTGATATCAGTAGATTCGGCCTTAGAAGCACTGAATATTTTAGAATCTTCCGATGATGAAAATGTATATAATAAAACAATTAATCTACCACTCACACCAATATTACAACATGTTTTTCCGTCTCAAAATGAACCAAATTACGATGCCATCCCCTCTATAAGTTCCATACCCTCACTTGGTTCAGTGCAAACTGACCAACCGATCATTGACACATGCTCTACTAGAAAACGTAAAAAAGCACAGAAAAAGAAAGTTATTTCAAAAAAGGTTAAAACATCTAAGAAGTTTGTTCTGAGTTACAAGTGGAAGAAGGAATTATTTTTTCATCGGGCTGAATGTGATGAAAGTACGCCGCTGATGCCGAGTGACGACGAACAACAACCTCTTTCGTTCTTTTATCGTTTTCTTTCACCGAATATAATACAAGATATAGTAGATCAATCAAATCTGTACTCTGTTCAGGTAAAAGGAAGATCCATACAACTCACCCATGAAGAGTTTCTAACTTTTCTTGCCATACAAATTTTAATGGGAGTTGTACACATGCCTAGCTATACTGATTACTGGAATCGCAGGCTTAGATTTACAAATATTGCCGATCTCATGCCAATAAAGCGATACCAAACAATTAGACGTTACATACATTTTATCGATAACAATTTAGACGACGACGGTGATAGATACTTCAAAGTTCGGCCCATAGTAGAAAAAATAAGGCAAAACTGTCTGAAGATGAACGAAGAACAAAATTTTAGTATAGATGAGATGATGATCCCCTATAAAGGGACTAAGGCAGGAAATAGAAGGCAATATATACAAAATAAACCAAACAAGTGGGGTTTCAAAAACTTTGTTCGCGCTGGTGCTTCAGGATTAATTTATGATTTTATTTTATATGGAGGGGAGGATACGTTTAGAAATTATACTTTCACACAAGATGAGATTTCTATTGGTTTGGGAGGGCTAGTTGTTCTTGCTTTGTGTAAAACGATCCATCAAAAACCAGCAAATGTATATTGTGACAACTTTTTTACTTCACCTGAGCTCGTTTATATGTTGCGTGAAAACTACGGAATATTTTGCACTGGTACAATAAGAGGTAACCGGCTAAGAGGGTGTGAGAGTGTACTTCCTTCTGATAAAGATCTTAAAAAGAAACCACGAGGCAGTTTCGCGCAAGGAGTTTGTAACCAAAATAAACTGGCAGTGGTAAAGTGGTTAGATAACAAATGTGTTACCCTCATCAGTTCCTGTGTCGATGCTCACCCCGTGGATAAAATTAAACGTTATAGCAAAGACACTAAATCAAGGGTTGATGTCGACTGCCCTAAGATAGTCAAAGACTATAATAAAAATATGGGTGGTGTCGACCTAGCTGACATGCTAATATCCCTTTACAAGATTCCTCTAAAAACAAGAAGATGGTATCTCTCTATTTTTGCCCAATTGATCGATATAAGCATCAATAATGCATGGCTTTTGTATCGAAAAAATAAATGTAAGGAAAAGTCATTGAAAGAGTTCAGGATAGATTTATTTGAAAGTCTTGTGAAAAAAGGAAAACCAGTAAAAGAACGGAGTGATGTTACGATAGATATAAAAGAAGATAAAAAAATTAAGAAACCTGTGGTAGCAAGACCGATTGAAGATGTACGCTATGATCAAGTAGGTCATTTTCCCGATTCATGTAGCTATGGGAGATGCCGTTACTGTAAGGCGGGTAAAACAAACGTCATATGTATTAAATGTGACCAACGACTATGTTTTGTTGCAGGAAAAAGAAATTGTTTTTTGAATTTTCACCAAAAATAAATATAATTAATACTTATAATCAATTTTTATTCAATCTCCCCAGTAATAAATTTATCTTTATAAACTTGGCAATGTCCAGTATATTGCACATTCATTGTAGCCTATTGAACTCTAAGTATTTGGCAATGTCCAGTATATTTCACATATAATTTTCAGAAAACTGAAAGATTTAGATTTTTATTTTTATTTTTTACCATGTCTATGGAGTGCTAGAAGTTGACTCCTAGTATCAAATATTCAATTTTATTATTTTGATTGTCCTGCCAATTAAAGGGTTAAAAACAATAAGTCTTAAAGACAAAATAACACTTAAATTACTAAATAATATCAGTGTTGCATGTAAATATGAACGAGCCAGTAAACTTTGAAATTGAAGCATAACAAATATTAATTAAACTACGCAAATAATAATTGGATTCGACTCCGGAATATTTGAACAAAGTCATCGCGCTGGTGTTTCGCGCGTTACACACCTATTAAACTTGGTAATTATTGTCATCTAACTCCATACTACAAATTGGAAACTTGTTAATTTGTATGGTTAAAATAAGGTGTCAATAATTACGCGGAAATATTGGCGTGTAAAATGTCAAACACTCGAAATGAACACTAAAAACACTGAGTAAAAGTGAGTACATTGAGCAAAAATTATTGCTGTGAAACGACTTTTATTTTTGTTTTGATCAATCACTGTCGCTTGCACAAAAATAATAGTAACTAGGGGCCGTGTCCCTTTAAATTACGTTTAGGATAGATGCCCCGCCAAGAAAAGGGGACATTTAATTTTATCCCGCAAAAACTTTGATCGCACTTTGCCTTCCCATACAATGGCACAGAGACATGCAACACGGTGACCAAAGTGGTAGTTGTAGAGTCTCTGTGTGAAATACTTTTCATTTCTTGCGTTCTAACATTCTAAAACCAAAAACTTTAAATTGAATCACGATTGCTTTAATCAAGGAGATAACAGAAATGGATCGACATTGACCGCGCTGAAAGCACTTACAAGTTCGAAGTTTGATGAGGCTTCTGTGGAACCTTCGGATTACATTGGTTCCAGGAATAAAAGATAGGTAGGGAAGAGCCGATCAAGTTTTACTAACACGTTTGTCGATAGTCTTTTACGAACATGTTCGTCGATAGTTGGGATCTAGGTTAGCTTAGCACAGCTTCTTTGTTCCTAAGACCTACGGTAGGCGAGCAAGCAAAGTTCTAAGCCAGCTAAACACCGTGTGCTTTCCTTTGATATTTTTTTCTTGACATAGGATTTAAGCAGGACATGCTTTACTTTGTCTTTGTAGACAAATGGCGGTGAGTAAACTATGCAAGTTGGAGCCAACATCGATTGTTGTGTTTTGACGACACGGTTCAGCGAAAGGTTGCTGCGCTGCGTGTCGTTTTAAAAAGTCCCCATGATACAGGATTTATCTAGTGTAGGGCAACATTACCATCAATAAAAAATATAAGTACGTCCAAGATACATTTTGTGATACTCAATTTTCTTTGAATAAATCACAACAATGAAGTTCAAGCCCATTATAAATTTCATTTTTTTCTAACATTACCTACTGCCATTTCAAAGCTCTGGCTCATTCAGAGTTAAAATAATTACAAACATGGGTAAATAAATTATAGGTACGTTCACCAGTAACTGGTATAAGGAACGAAAGGTTTCCATTGATTTTGAATATTTTAATACTGTTATGTTATCTTAATTCATGCAAAGTCCCATCGAATATCCATCATACTTATTTGTTGATTTTATTTTCCATTATTTTTTATTTTACAACACTACAAATATTACATGACAATACTTTTTAATTAAATATTTCAGTTCGTTTTATTCCCTTGTCATTATTTTAATGATTTTACAAAATCGACATCTAAAAATGTTTTACAATAAACACCGGATTCGTTAAAATATTTATAGATACCTCAAATATTTTTTACCAACTTATACATTTATATAATAGTTTCGAATAAATTAAAATACAAAAATGATACGATTTTAATAATGAGTAGAACATTTAATAATTGTTTGATTAAATGTGACTTGTGTGTTCTCTTTTTAATTTAAAATAAAACTGTTTAAATTTTTTAGTAATGATGTATTCGTATTTTAGTCAAATGGCAGTATTATAATTATTGTATTGCAAACGAATTTATTTATTTTCTTTTATCACCAACAATTTTATTTCAAAATCCCTTTATTAAAATGTATTCATTTAGTACCGACAAAATATTTGAGTTACCTACCGCAGCTTATATTACAAAAAACATGATGAATATTAAGATAAATACGATTTACATGACATCCATTAAATAAATTAATCATAAAATAACGTTTTCATACATAATTTATTCCGTTATAGACGTTATGATTCTGGGAAAATAGCAAACGTACGTCACTGTATATTAAAACTATTAATTTTACTAGTTATGTACGGTCAACAAAAGAGATATATAACGTGGATCGTCAGATATAGGTAAAGTTTTTCTTATTAAATATAATTTAAAAATGAACTGTTCATTCCTTCTAAATTAAATTAAATTTCATTTGAAAACGTCCATCATCATTTATTTCAGGTCCTCAAACTCATATTAAAAACATTTTAGACTAGTGGTAACAAAATCACTCACAAATATGTACAAATGAATAGATACAATATAAATACAACATCACTAAACAATATACATCAAATTACATTACAAGAGCCTCTTACGTGGGACACTATAAGTAACTTGTCTGTCATAGCAGACCTACTCAGAACGGTATTGGAGCTGGCCCGCACTCTGCGAACAAAAGACGCGCAGCGCTTACGCATGGTCGCATGGAAACAGTCAGAAGTTTAAAAAAACTTCAACTGTGTCTGACGACCCTGGTGGCTTACCTTATTTGTTGACTGTACTCGTATTATTCATAGGGTTGCGCAAACTGATACGCTAATAAAATCGCTACTAGTCCGTTACTACATACGTTTTTTTAGCATTTTAGCACATCTTGAGCTCGTATCTTAGTACTGTAAAACACTGACGCTATGGCACATTTTTATGATACTAACTTAATATAAGGTCACGTCTGCTTGCACATTTATATAATTTATGACATTAATCTGTAATATAAAATAGGCAAAAAATTTAGAATCTTGTAATTCACTATCTATTAAGGTTCATCATTAAGGTACCACCTCAATTATTATATTTTATTTATACTTATACTTTAGACAGGGTGTTAATATTATAACGAATTTAAAATAAGTTTTAATCGCAAAGCTGGGTTGTAAACTATTACGATTCGAGCTAAGTATAAAAATTGTTAACATCGAGATGTAGTACTTAGCCTATCTAGTAATATACAAGAAGTCTTTAAGACTCTCCTATGATAGCTGAATATGCGATTATTTAAAACATCATGCAGCAAAACAATCACTACTATTAATAATGCGAAGCGACATCATACAAATAAAAATGTACACAAAAATAAACTGTACGGAAATAATGTGATTTTATAAAATAAGATAAAATAAACTTTTTTTTTTTAATTAAAAAACAAATGAATTACGATTTGCCTTGATTTTTGCTATCGATACTTCTGGTATGGTGTCGCTCCATAAAGGGAATGTAAAGAAAATGTGGGATCATCAAGTTAAAGACATTATGTGATGGAATGTATGGACTATCAGGTATTCTGGAACCTAGCTTTGTACTGTCAACTATTATAATATACACTGGGGATTTAAAACCAAAAGGTGCAATATTAAAATTATTTTTATAAGATGACAGTTAAGTACAGTCGACAAAACAACTTGGGTTACACAATTAATATCTATATCACATAAATGATTCTGTATTACGATTTACTTTTGTCAAACAATTGACAAAAATAAATTGTGAATTGCCAAAATAAATTTTGTAATTTTGTTGAATCGTTTTTTCAATGAATATTTTCAATATTGCACGTTTTTCGAGATTTTAATGTGTTACTAGATTACCTACAAAACAATTCGGACTAGATCTAAGTTAGGGACTTCCACAAAAAAAAAAAAACATTTTAACTAATTTTACTGTGCGCATTGACAATACGTTTAGGAATTACAATTACTACCTACCAAGTGATTACAAATACAATTTTTTATTTGGTTAAAATAAAACAATGAATAGGAATCAATTTTCAGTTTCAGATTTTATTTAAAATTAGCCAAACTCTCACTTTGAAAATATAAATGTAGGGTTCTTTTTATTTTATTTGAACTTAACTCTTAGCAATTAATGTCAGACTATTACCCTATTTTTGATGGATGAACAAAAAAATATTTTCATAATTTTGGAGCAAAGAAGTAATTACAGCATTCATTGAATAAACAGTATTTAGTAATTAAAACAATGTTTCGCTCAAGTAACTGTGGTCAATGGTCATTATTCTGTTACAATTGTATTTGTAAATAGTCTTGTCAGGTATAATGGCAGAATTACGCATTCTAAGTAGTGTTTTGTAAATTAGAAGAATAATTCTTTCTAAACAACATATTAGTGTGAAATATTTCAAGAGATGATAGAGACGATTTTTTTTGTCTTTTCAAGAGAAACTCTGGAATAGTGGAAAAAATCATCTGTTTCGTACATTTAGTTTTTTTTTGTATGAAATTGTAGTTATTTATTTCGATATTTCACGAAGGTACTTCATATTGTTTTTGTCAGTAAAATTAACACGCATTTTATAAATACATTTATTTTAAGTAAAAGTTTTGGCACATTTTTGGCTGTCTCTCAGTTTTAGAACAATACGCTTCTACTATTGTATTTGTTTAGGTCGTAAAATTTTTGAACAATCACATCTGTTAATAAGAAAAATGCGTAATTCTCCTAAATTTTGTATAAAATTTGGTTTTATTCAAATCTAGGACTTAAATGTAAATTGCGTTGATATATAATAGATTTTCTATTTCTACACATACATAATTAATAATTAGGTTAATAAAACCTCATTCACAACAAAGGAACGTTGTACAACACTCATAGATTTGATGTATATTTTACATAAACCTTATGTATTTACTTACACACACATTAATTGTATAATACATATATATTCCTATTTATAATACTGCCGATACAAATGTCATAGACTTAATATATCGAATGTCGTATTTACAATTACATTTTATATATTTTAAAATCCATACATATATTATTTAGAATTCAATGAATATATCCCATTTTATCTACGTTGACACATATTTAAATATATTATAGTTAAACGTTGTCGGGTAAGATTAGCGATGAATTAAAAATGGATTATCATTTTAGCTCACTATTCGTTTCTCACAACGTTATCACAATAGTGACAGTTATTATGACATTAAAAGGAATAATAGATTCCGCAATATCCATAAAATTTTCGTAGAAGAGTGAGGTAAAACAATACGGTAGTAAAGGTTCACATAATGATAAAGATCGTTGTATGAATTTTAATAGTACATCGAGATATGATCATATCTCACGTTAATCTTGAATGAAATCACAGTACTCACGACAAAAAGAAACAAATCTTAACATCTTTTAGAATGGTCATCTTCGAAATCTTAAAATTATCATTATAAACATTTAATATTCCCACAAGAAATAGATTTGAGTATTGCTCAGAATTTCTATAATTATAAAACTTACTTTTAAATAAAATACTTTGACGAAACACACAGTTAATATTTTGAAAAAAGGCTCAGGACTCTCTCTTAAATACTGTTCGACACACATTGATGCACAAAGTTGATAATTTCTAACTTAGTGCTACGAGTCATTAATTACAACTCTTTTACATCTAAAACAAACACATGGAACATTTTGAAGCAATGACGCAAGCGTTATAAGCTAAAACCGAGAAAGAATGTGCATAGCGAAACCTTTTTGTAAAAGCGAAGAAAACATTTAAAAAGGTCTAAAAAACTTTTCCGATGGGTAAGAATTTCAAAGATTTGAAGCACTCGACGAAAACGAAAAATAAAAATTAAATAGGTAACCTTCAAAAGATTGCAAACTAAATTGTTCTTGATCTAAATTCGTCGATTTTAATCCTAAAAGCTCAAACCTTATCCAGAACACTGTAGAGAAATATTTGACTAGAGTTACACCTTCAAAACAAACCGATACGAAAATACTAGATCGAACACTCCCCGTGTTACATTGCCTCACTAGTTTTGCAAAATGTATACTACAGCGTTATTCGAATTCACATTTGAAAAGTGACGGTTTTAATTTTCAAAAAAGCGATTATTAATATCGCTATAATGTTTAAATTTTGTGTCGAGATGTCTACAGGTAATAAGACAATAAGTTTATATGCAGCTAACCGAAACTCATTTGACCATACTGATTACCTGTATATTGTTTAAAATTTACACCTGTACACCAAGCGCGTTTGTTGAGTGTAGAAGCGTAACAAAAACAAAACGTGTGCTGCAATAATCGAAAATAAGTTTAGAATTCAAGATGGCGCACTTGTGCTTTCGTACCGGTCCTCTGACTAGATTTTTCGACGAACTACCAGTTTTTTAAATAGCTATATCAGCTGTGTTGCTCTAACACTAATCACTCTTAATATACTCTTGGCATTTAATTTTTGCTCTTAAGTTTTGATTTAAAATTAAATAATTCTTCTTCTTACAACAGGAGAAGATTCGGTTGTTTTTTGTGGCGTGCATAGGCATCTTCAT
Source organism: Charanyca ferruginea (assembly GCA_947361185.1). Classification (NCBI taxonomy): domain Eukaryota; kingdom Metazoa; phylum Arthropoda; class Insecta; order Lepidoptera; family Noctuidae; genus Charanyca; species Charanyca ferruginea. Next base: position 24,110,385 of record OX376068.1, read on the forward strand.
AAGTATGCCTACTGACTACACTGCAGGAAACATCGACTGAACATAGGTAGATAATTTTATTTAAATATTTAATGAACGATTCTTAGACTATATGTATATATAAAATAATCTTTAAGTATATTCTGATTTTACTCAACCTTGTAAGTAAGAACTTTTATCTCACAAGAATTCCCATATGTTTTTCTTTAAAAAAGTCAGCGAAAATTCATTTTATCATCAAAGTATGGGGCACGTCACAAAAAACATCCGCAAATAAAAATCTTTATTTTTAATAAACAAAAATAAAATCAAAACGAATGTATCTAATTCTACAAACAATATACTATGTATGGACGGGACGGTCAACTCACTAATCGAAATTAAAATTCACAACTAATCGTTTCAATGGACAAAAAATAAACTTACTTTCACTCACTAAATATATGGATGATACCACCTTTTATTTAGCAGTCCATTTTAGTTCTCTTTTTAAGAAGGATATTTGAAGGTTCTTTTATTTAAAAATATGCCAATGCTGGCAATTTAACCATTTGGCACTTTTCATCGTTATATCATATCTATTCTTTTTTTAAATCAATTACCACATCGTATCTGTACTTCAATTACCAGCATGCTTCACATGAAATAACAAACCAAAACCAAACGGTCACCAAAATTGGGCAATTTACATTTTGGCACCGTCGCAAGACGTAATCATTCAATCAACTGAAGCTCATCACAATTCAATTGTACACACCTCTAGTCATCGCTTCTCTATTTCTATTGTGCCACTTGCACGTCAGAATCCTCACATATGTTCTTCTGAAGGTGGCGTTACAGAGAGCGTAACACACAGGATTTATCGTGGAGTTAATGTAACAAAGAGCATAGAAGAAGGACCACAACTCGTCAGGGATGCACTTAGTACACGCTGTGAGAGGCTTCAACAAAACCAGTATGTTGTAAGGCGTCCAAGTAATTATGAAAGACAGAAGGATGGCCGACAACGTTTTCGCCGCTTTCGTCTCTTGCTTTTTCTCTTGTGTTTTCTTCTTTGGCTTTGGTTGTTTTGCAAGCCCCTTTCCTGCCAACTGTTTTGGAATTATCTTAGCGTTCAGAGGGATTCTAACATCCTGTATGTGAGATGTTCTTCTGGTCAACGCTTGGTGTCCGGCGGGATGGAGGTTGAGCTCCGAGTCCCCTCTGGTTGGTCGGAAGTGTGGTCTGGCGTTAGATGGTGGAGACTCCTCTGTGATCATCTTGATCGTTGGTCTTTCGGTATCGGCATCTGGTAGTCTAATTAGGATTGTGTATACTGAGTCTGCGGATGCAGATTTAGGTGCTGGTGAGGTAGTAGCGTTGATTCTGGTGTTTGGAGGTAGAGAGCGACTGTCACGAGCCGCAGGCATATTTGAAGGTGCCTCATATGTCCGTCGGAGAGGAGAGGTACCTCCATCTCCCCCTGAGCCGCTAGAACCGCCGCCGCGAGATGCGTAAGGATCCCTGATGACGTTCAGTGACGTGCATCTGAGAAAGATAATATATACATAAATATATTGTACATGCAAATATAATTTTATAAATCGAATCTGAAATCTCAATTTCACTCGACAATCCTTTGCCCATATGGGACAAGAGCCTTGATACTGCGACCTAGAGTTAGTTATTTATTTAGTTACATTAAAGTACCTCTTCGTACCGAAGGGTCGTGAGTTATAAGCGCTGGCCCTCAGTGCCTCAGGGAGCACCTTTGTATCGTTATCAGAACCGACAGTTCCTGATGAGTGGCGTTGAGAAGTATTTATTTACGTAGATTACGTTAGGATGGTGTTTGTTTTGGAAAAGTTGTAATGTCCTGAACGTTGGGGTGATAGAGAGGACGCCCTACAAAGTCGGAACTTATTAACGACTCTTCTCTCGAGAAAGAGAAAATAAATATAATAAAAATTATTTATTTTCTCTTTGTAAGAGAATTTTAGGTACTCTCCAAGAAAACATCAAAATACTTATTTGTAGCCAATTTTGTATTGTGTCGATTGCAAACGAAGATGGAAAAAGGCAATGAATGAATTTGTGATAACCACAAATGAAAACTGAATAATTTCGAAATGAAAAGAAACTAATCTCGAACCATAAATAATGAAATAAGTATTTTTAGAAATGTGTATGGGAGACTGGCACCTTTCCTAGGTTAAAGTTTTAGAACATCAGGTAACGGTCATGTAGACCTACTGCACAAACGATTATTTCCGCAAATAAATGTTTTTTTTTTATTATTGTTACTGTAGTCTCTTTAAACTCTTACCTTGACACGGAGCTTTGTAGCGGTGTCTCCACGGACACGGGGGTGGCGTACCCAGGGTCTGAAGGTTCCTCCTCAGGTTCTGTATCCTCCACATCCTCGCGGCCGGAGTGCCACCACGCTACGCACCAAGCGCGCACTGCAGCCCAACCACGAAGCGCTCGACGTGCATTTGCCGCCTGGTCAAAACAAAATGGAAGTTAGAAGAGGAAATACCACGGGCTAGAGAATTGAAAATTAGGTATTTGTAAAATCTATTGCTGTCGCGCGATGCCCGAACACGAACCGCAGAGCGCGATAGAGACAACTGCAGCTTTGACCGAAAATACCTATTGAAAGTACACAAAATCAATGATTCGTAGTCCCCTGATTTCTTCTCCAAATCTTAACCGATTTAACAGCTTTTTTCATTAAAAAATAAAGAAAGGCTTTTGCCGTGTTCCTATGTTGTCTATTTTTTATATAATCAAATCAAATTGGTTTTCTGACTGTTTGAACACAGCGGAAAATCATGCCAATTTTTTAGGTTTTTGAATATTCATATCTCTTTTAATAATAAATTTATGAGAAAAAGGAAAACATAGTGACATGCCAATAGTAGCCATGGATATTAGAAAAAAAAATAATTGATCTACTGGCATTATCCAGGGAGGAAACAGGGGACTAAGTTTGTATGGAAAAACAGCCCTTGTGTTTCCTCTTAATCATTTATTTCAAGTTATTAAGAACAATGTTTGCCTAAAACTATTTTAGTAAATATAAAAATCGAATTAAATCATTAATCATAATTCAATTAAAATAATCATCAATTAAAATAAATTAAATTAATAATAAAGTCAACATCTACATTACACCAATAAAAATGCGCATCCATTTGTTTTGTTTTGTTTTTTATTATTTGAGCAACAAAAAAGCAGGTGGCCTATCTACTGGTAAGTAGCCGATCCCGATGAATATTTGCAATACGGAAGCATCGCCTTTCCATTAACGAAGACGAAATATTTTATATGCCTGTAGTTACTCAGGCACCACCACAAATTAAAGCCCATTTGGGTCAAGAAATTAACTCTCGAGTTAATTGCTAACACGAGGTTAAATTACAAAAAGGCTTTACTTGCTTTCCGAGGCACAGAGAGATCTCGATATTAAAAAGATGGTCGCCACGATGGTAGCCCCCCCCCCTCCCATTTAAAAAATATGTATGGACTTTGGAAGAAAGTTTCACCTCTGACTTTTTTCTGTTTCTTTTTTAAATGCTCGGATAGGAACACCCACAGATTACTTAGGAAACAAAAGGCAGACCTCGCGGAACACTGAGAGTGAAGCCTTGAAAGCAAATACAAATTCAAAAGCGAATACATACTCTCGTGACTGTATTCATTTTTTAATTTGTAGTTGTATTTTTATTTGTTTTTATTAACAATGCGGCGTTTCGTGCTATAGTGACTCATGTAAGTACAGCAAGAAGCACGTTGTAGTATTCATTTTTGAATTTGTATTTGCTTTTTTGGCTTCACTCCCAATGTTCCGCGCGGTCTATCTCCTTTAGTTTTATAATCTGAGTAGTTTAAAAAATTGACGTGTAAGTACCTAAAAGTGTTCTTTTTATGAATTTTCATCTTATGTCATAGAAACTATATCTACCCTGTTACATGAAACTTCTGTGTTATAATTATACATAACTACGTTTATTAGATTGCTTCATTAGAGGTTAAAACCGTATGGCCGCTAATGGCTTGGCAAAATGTATTTAAGCATATCATAACCCTGTGGTTGAACCCATTTACGATAACCGCATAGTTCGACTAACTTATTTAAATTGTACATCAAATAACTAGAAACTGTAATGGCTATGCGGGTTTTGATCGTTAATTTTCTTATTTTTGTTCATTAATTTACTAAATCCTGACATTTCAGTAAATTAAAGAACAAAAATAAGTTTTTAATTCACGAGTTGAAGGCTCTTGTGAATTTCTTTACGTAGCCAGAAGGTTGGCCAATATTGGTCGAATTGATATTGGGCCAAAGAATCAGCTTTTTTGGAAATCTTTTAATGGCTAATAAGCCACACACATTCATTGTGCGTACTGCTAAGGAGTGGAATTCCCTGCCTGAGTCTGTGTTTCCTGATAGCTACCTAACCTGGGAGTCTTTAAGTCAAGAGTGAATAGGTTACTTCTAGGCAAGCGTGCTCCATCTTAGACCGCATCATCGCTTCCCATCAGGTGAGATAGTGGTCAAACGTATGCCTACCAAATGATAAAAAAGCCCGCTGCCGAAATTATAAATTGTACGTTATATTATATCTAGTGGAATATATAAAAAATGGTGTCATAGTGTTTAAATTGTTATCAAGCTCCTCCAAAACGGCTTGACCGATTTATATCATGTTTTTTTTTACGTATATGTGGTAGGTCTGAGAATGTGTCGTAGGCTATTTTATTTTTATTTATTTTTTAATTTACATGGCAAAACCACGTTTTCCAGGTCAGCTAGTTAATAAATAAAAGATATATAAATATATTTTTTACATCGTGAGTTTAGGTTGAATTAAAAAAAGAAAGTAAATTCAAAACTGAATTTTATTACGACACCAAATGAAACTTCTGAGAAAATCTTTTGGAATGAAGTCGGTCTGCACTGTAAACGACTGTAATTTAGCTCTTCATGGCAAGTTGGCAGCCCATCATTGTGAAGAGCTGTAATAATGTTCCTCGTCTTATAACAGCTTCTGTTAAATAATGCCGCTTCTTTCCACAGTTTGCTCTACGACCATTTGATGATCAACAAGGAAATGAAAAATATAACCAGAGAGAATAAAAACCCTTTAAAACTGTTTTTATATTGCTTAATGCGAAGGCCTCAAAGGAATTTTTAAGTCGCTCTTTCCAGGGATATTATTTTGACGGACCGGAACCTTTTATTTTGCTGTAAACAAATCGAATTTTTGATGAGGTGTGAATTTTATACAAAGAGGTTTAATATCGGGATTTGGAGCATTTTACTACGAGTATTGTCCTATTCAAATTAAGTTTATTCATGTGTTAAAAATTATGCTTCGGTAGGTAAATAAGATTTGAATAATATTGGATTTAAAAATACGGTAACATGTACCTAAAAATTGAAGGTTAACAAATTAAGATTTTCTTATTTAATCAAACGTATTGATTTTAAAATAACTAGCCTGTTATCATTATTGTATGCTACTTCTAAGTGATACCTATTGAGTGTACGTCAAATTCTTGACTCTACCGTATACTACATTTAAAATCAGTTGTCCTATTTCGTCATGTCAACCTTTATTTAATTTTAATTTAGGTACGTTCTTTAATTTAATCGTGTTTTTAGTTTATTCGTGTATTGAGCATAGTATACTCGATAATGATTAAGCTGTGGTTACCTATAATTGAGTGTGCATTAAATGTAGAATAATGTAACCTGTTACTATTTAATAATGTAATTTATTGTTTAATGTATCTCGTTGGTGATCCTTAATAAATAAATAAACCTTTAGACGCCCACTGCAGAACATAAATCGCTCCCAAGGGTTCAAGGGGTTCAGCCGTAATCGCCATGTTTGGCAATCACAGCAGGTGCTATGGTACTGAAAAGGACGCTGCTGCCCATCCTCTAGACGATATCTCTCTGTCGCCCGTTGTTCTATTCACATCCGTTAGAGTCAACGATTTCACCGATAAAATGGTTATGTTATAATCCCACAAACTCGACATGTATGTAAATTTTCTATCACCGAATAAATTGATGGAAGAGCCAAACCTAAAATCGCCTTCCACATCGGTTACAATCGGTTTTGACGTCTCGTGCCAAATAGTCGCCCCCAGTGTTGCACTTGGCACATACCCAACCTCATAAGCCTAGGCCTAGTTATGAATACCGTCGAAGTAAACTAAAATCAACCTTATTTGCGTAACATAAGAGTGGAAGAATCTATATGATAATTTATTTGGTCCTTCGTTCCGGTTGCTGCGCTCGTACAATAGGACCCATTGTGGTGCATGGGAATTTCTAACTGCATTCATTCATAGGAATCCATAGCTATACCTATTAAAAGTTAAACGACTATTTGCATATAAATTAGAAGATCAAGGAGTTTCTTGCATTCAGCCAGTCTAAAACTATTTAGCGATAATATATTTTAGAACGTCCAAACATTATGTTATCTCGGGGAAGTCGTTAAAGTCAGCAAGGGTTGCCAGTAAATTAGTCGAGGGCCGGCAATCCGTCAGCTGGCAACCTATATTTAACGTGAGTACTTAATTTGATTGACCTATAACCTGCTATCTGTATGAAACAGATGGGACAGAAAGACAACATGGACCTAATACCTAGCATTGGGAAAGGACCAGCTAAGTAGTCTATTCTGTATAAATCTGCTTCAATTAATTTTGGTGAAGATAGCCTGACATGAACTGTCAATTTCTAGCCTCTCAGCTCACCTCTTACCCACCCTCAGAGATATTTTTTTTGCCATAGATAAGCTGGAAAAGAAATTAAAAAAAATCCTAAGTGTAGTGTATTTTTAGTCCGAACAGTACTTTAACTACATCAAATTTGAAATACTGTTCGCACCTTTGGGATGAATCAGCCAAATACCAGCTGGAGCCGTTAGAGGTTATTGATAGACGTGGCAAGAGGCATTGGCACTCCCTAGTTAAGGCTAAACTCAGTTTTGAACATTGCCGCACCATTGCCGCCTCTCTGTTCCCTGATAAATATAATCTGGGTATCTTCAAGACACGAGTGAACCGGTTCATTCTAGGCAAGCGTGTTCCACCTTAAACCACATCATCAGGTAAGTTGCGACCAAACACAAGCCCATTAGAATATTTAAAAACAAAAATCACTGATCCCTAATATTAAACCTATCTAATATATAAAATTCTCGTGTCACAGTTTTCGTTCCCGTACTGCTCCGAAACGGCTTGACCGATTCTGATGAAATTTTTTGTGCATATTGGGTAGGTCTGAGAATAGGCCAACATCTATTTTTCATCCCCTTTTTTCACCCCTTTTTCATCCCCCATAGATCGGGACAGGACAACGTCTGTCGGGTCAGCTAGTCTAATATATAAAATTCTCGTGTCACAGTTTTCGTTCCCGTACTGCTCCGAAACGGCTTGACCGATTCTGATGAAATTTTTTGTGCATATTGGGTAGGTCTGAGAATAGGCCAACATCTATTTTTCATCCCCTTTTTTCACCCCTTTTTCATCCCCCATTAGGTCGATCGGGACAGGACAACGTCTGTCGGGTCAGCTAGTAATTAATAATAGGTACCTACTTTTGACTAATAGGACTGAATAATTATCGCCTAATTATCGCGGACGGTACCATCCGCATCATAAATTCAGTTTTACTGCCGCCATCCGATTATTCCGTCAAATGAAACCAGGCTTAATGTTGTATAATTGAGCTGTTTAATTTAGAAAGTTAATTTCATACGCGAAAACGTCAGGTACAAAATTGCAAAACGATAATTGATGCTAATATATTGTTAGTTGAAGGTTCCTGTACTTCGCGCAAAGGTCATGGATCCGTTCCGATCGTCACATTTGGAAGAATAAGTAATTAAACTAGATGATTTTTTGTGGGATTCAGAATTAAGGCACTAATATTAGTATATCTTCAATTCCTTTTTAAACGACCTACTTTTAGCGCTCCATGTGTGTCAAGACAGATACGAGTATTTCGAGACATAGTTTTGTTGAATCCCAAAATTGATAAAAACATGGTAAACAATCCAAAAAAATAAATGCAATCCTCACCGTAGATTGTCTCAGACATTGTGCGCCGCGGACTGTATCACACAAAAAGTCTGGTGCTCGCGAAGCCCTTAGTGTGGTACTATGCCTTTAGATCATAATAGGGTAATAAATTGCGGCCCATTAAGTTATGACCATCAATTCAAACTTGTCCTGATGGAGTGTACCTCAATCACGCATTGCCCGGCTGCAAATGAACCCACACCCGATTAAAGTTACAAAGTTATTTTCATTTTGATCTACATCATCATTATCATCATCACCATCAGCCGGAAGACGTCCACAGTTGAACAAACGGTTGCCATAATCCCCACTTTTTTTATGTGACAAGCCTGCCACACTATTCCCAAACCACTGCAACACCTGTAAGCCAGAATCAACAGTGGCGACCACCAGAAAAGCGCCAAAGCAATGAAGCTCGACGAGTCCCAGAGAAGCGATTCAACTGTCTTAGATCCCGCAACGAAATTAAACAGAAAGAACAACGGAGGAGTAAGAAAAACATATTTTCCACTTCCCTCCAAATCAAGCAGGAGACAGAACAGAACTAGGCCAATAGGCACAGAGGGACGTTTACAACTGGGAGAAGCCTAGTTGCTAAGCACCACGGATTATAATTGACATAATTAATGGGCCCTAGAAAAAAGTGAGTTGTTACATTTTTGATTCCCCACGTCTGGCAGGCGTTTTGGGGATCGCAGTGAGAGTGTTACTTAATCGGGCACCGGGTATAATACTTAGTCGGGCAGCACCATGCACTTACACGGAAGCCGCTGCTTTTGCTTGTGTGACTTCTACGACACCCTCGGGATAAAATGGGTGTGTGCTAATCTGGGCCGGACTCCCCACGGGACATCATCATTTGATCTTTCTAGCTTTCCCCGAGACTTCGTTAATTTATGGGCTCGATTTTACTTATGGGTCTCTATAATTTTTTGATAATAAAATATGGAGCCTGAAGTGCTCAGTGATAACGTAGTTTCCAATTGGTAACAGAATTTTCAAAACAAACAAACTCTTCAGCTTTATTATATTTGTATCATCTTATCATCTTCAGCCAAAAGACGTCCACTGTTGAATATAGGCCTCCCCCATAGAACGCCACAACGAGCGGCAACCTGCCGCTTGCATCCACTGGTTACCCGCGACCTTGACAATGTCGTCGGTCCATCTGGTGGGAGGCCTACCAACGCTATATTTGTCTACAATCACGAACAATCACGTGGGGGCCCCACGACGAGCTAATTGATTCTAAATCAATCCAATCACACCCAACGTTTGTTTTATGAGCTCACATCTAATTAAGTGACAAATCGATTGCTGTTTTTGTTAGAAAATATTGATCTTACACCGCGGTAAAGAAACAATGAATGTTTTATTATTTCTCGCCACAATTTAAATATTTTACGAGCCATAAGTTTGCCAGGTAAATGCTTGCAAGGGACATTTTAGTGCAATGAAATCACTGTGTTGATCTATAATAATTCAAAACAGTTGTCACTGTGAAAGTGATATAATTTATACTTTTACCATAATTACCATAAAAAATATGTAATGAATACCACAATGAATTTGTTAACCGATTATAGTTGACAAAAAATAAAAATACTGTTTAATTTAATAAACAAAAATACGTAAAGTTGTACAAAAATCTTCACAAAAATCTCGTATTTAGTTGAGTTTTGATAGTAAACTGTCTTTTTTTTCACGCACTTGAACACATATTAATCTTTAATATTCATACTATAATTTGTAGTTTTTACATTTTCGAAATTTTATTATTAATTTTTGTTTTAATAGACGCGCTGTTTTGAATCATACATACGTTGTGTATGACTAAAAACAGCGCGTCAAAAAAAATACAGTTTACTATCAAAACTCAACTAAATACGAGATTTTTTTATATGTATTGGTTTATGATTGTCTACTCCTGGCCTCTGTTGCCTGACAATAAAATTAATTATTTTTATTATTTACCAAGCCTGCCACACTATTCCCAAACCACTGTAACTCCTGTAAGCCAGAATCAACAGTGGCGATCACCAGAAAAGCACCAAAGCAATGAAGCTCGACGAGTCCCAGAGAAACGATTCAACTGGGCCTCAAGTCTGCTATTACAATAGTGTCAGAATGGTCTATCATTGATTTTCATAATGACGCCATTATATTAGTAGATTACCAAACTTGTCAAAATCAACAAGTATGAAATCAATGATAGACCATTCTGAAACTATTGTAATAGCAGACTTGAGGCCCTGTTTGTCTGCCTTTACCACTGGACCATCACGACATTTACTCATGATTTTTCATTTACGATTATTAATACTATTAATTTGTAACTCAATTTATTCAACCCCAAAAACAATTCTCGTTTGTGTAAAACATAGTGTACATTTAAACAACACAGCACCTCATCTCAATTAATTCCAACAGCATTTTTCTTGGAAAAGAAACAATTCGTGAAACAGGGTAAACGCAAACGAATCAACGCTTTGGGAGAAACCTCATGTTTTCTTAATGAACTCGTTAACTAATTTCTCTAAAACATGTAATTCGTTAACATTCTACCGGCTACATACAGTACGTAACTTCTTTACTTAATACGTTTAAAAAGTAGGTACCGAAAGATTCAAATTAAAAACGTGCTATGAAAAATAAACATTAAAACGTATAGTCACAGTAAATATCTTTACTGTGGTATAGTGTCAGTCATAAATCCGCGTTTATAGAGATAAACACATTTATTAGTAAAATAGTTACAAGTATTTTTTTATGTTAAAACGTAAATTTTATGTACATAATAATTGCTTAATTCAAAGTGAAAGTCAAAGTCAAATCATTTATTTCAATTAGACCATTATAAGGCACTTTTGAACGTCAAATGAGAAAAAAAAATTGATTCTAGATGCCCATTCCAAAAGGTAGTTTTGTATGGAAAAGAATGGGCAAGAAACTCCATACTTATTCTTTTAAACACGATGTTAACAATATTTGCATTTACAGGAATTATATAATTATACGTGAATACGATGTACCTTGCATAAAAACACTAGGTATTTGAAAGTGTGTACAAAGTATCACAGATTAAGGAATGACAGACTAAGTTATATGTACATAGATACACAGTGTTCACATATTATTACAAATGTTGAAACAGTAGACGACCACTCCTTATATAACAAACTAACAACTACAACTATAACTAACAACTATATTAACAAACAATGAATCAGTATGTGAGCCTGAGCAGTGTATAAAAAAGAGTCAAATATATTTATAATTTCATTCGTTCGCTCTTAATCCCATTAAAAAACTCCCTTCCCGCCAATTCAATAAAGTCAAATTTTCGTACAGAAAGACCCAATCACAACTTGTCAATAAAATTATTAATTAATTATACTGTATGAAATCATTAGACCAGACATGGCACAAAACGTGTAACTCATTAATATTCAACCAAGTTGCATTATAAATTGTTGCACGTCTAACGTACGTATTCAAAGTCAGAGGCAGAAAAGCTTTCATTTAAAATGCAGTAGCGTTCACGCCGGGTAATTCGGCCGTGCAAGTTCTGACAACCGCTATCTCTTTCCGCTCGCTGCTAGCCTGGTACAATTCAATTTATACAGTGTGGATTCACCTTTTTATATACGTCCTATTATTTTAGTTTCAAATCTTTCCTCGTAGGTATGTTTTGCTAATTAAATTTTATAGTTCGCTGCTGTTCTGCTGAGGGTTTGTTAATTTTATTTTTTGGTTGTAATTTGGGAGATATTCTTGAATGTAGGACAAGATACGTTTAGTTATTGATTACTAGCTTTTGACCATGACTTTGTCCGCGTATTTTTTTTATGGATCATTAAGAAGAAGACTACTTCAAAATCGGCCTTAACATACCGTATTGTTTGTAACAAAAAGGTACGCTGTTGATCAAGGATTTGACGTTGATAACAAATAAGACTTGACAATAAGAAATAATTATGCAAAAGAGTTAAAGTGGCTTCACAGCACATCAACATGTAACACACACATAGACTCGTCAATCTTACACCGTATGCAGATAAGATACTTAATTGGTATGAATGACTTGCCAACAAAGGAAAATCACACTAAAGCCTGCCTTACATTAGGTTATAGACATATACAAAGGGTTCTTACATTCCTCACCTGATTATCCCTCCACCGTTGGTCGTGTAGGGCTCCTCTTACGTGATACACGGAATCTGCGTCCCCGGACTCCGATCTTGCGCGCCCATCCACTTCTCTCGTCTCGTCACTGTTGAGAAAGAGCACGAATATTACTAGGTTTGATACTAGTGTGATATATCCATTTCCTACCATTATCACTTTAACCGAATATTTAAAGCTCCGTTTCCATAGTAATGTTCAAAGAAACAAACGCTTTTGTTGCGTTTTCTACAGACGTAGAAAGTTTTCAGGAGAAAATGGTTATGTCAGAAATTCGGTGTTTGACAAGTTATACATTAACCTCTCGTATGCCGTAATTACAGACACGATTAAAAAGCTATTGCGTCTTGCGCAGATCTGTGTTCGAAGTACAAGTGATTAATTTTATTATAAGCACACTGTGTCACTTAGAAGTGTGCATTTAGAAGTAAGATAAAGATAAAGATTAATTATTTGCAAAAAATTCTGTAGATAATATACATGGTGTTTATTATAGGTGTTACAGATTCTTTGGCACAACATTTTTGACCATGGCTGGTGTACAAATTTGGTCGGAAGACCACAAAATTTCAAAAAAAAATTAATAAAATAAAGAAAATTATTCAAGGTTAAATAATAAAAAGAAAAGTAAAATTGGTATTAAAATTTTAAAAAATCAAAGTGTTTTCAAACCTTGTTTGAGTTTTAGAAATCTACAATATGAATATGTAAAGGCAAAATCTAGAAAAACGCAAGAAATTAAAGTTGAAATAAATCCATCACGTTTAAGTCAATTTACTGTAAGAAGGAACTGACAATATGCGAATAAAGTACATTAATAAAAACCAGCTCATAAGCAAATAAACTAAACAATGATCACAAATCACCCGAACTATACGACAATCATATCCCAACCAACACAGCATACATAAACTATTTTTTTACAAGACAATACAGTGTGATAATATTTTATTATCTCAATGATACTAAGACCATAATAATAACGACAATACTAAGGAAACGTTACGTTATTTAATGTGGTCTTTGGTTAATCAAAACCTCGTAAGGAGAACCCATGAGAGTTTATCCCTGGCATTCCGCCAGTGTGCAACGATTTACTTCGCATATGGTATGGCGTAAGTAATAAAGATGGCTAGGGAAATAAAACGTAGAGAAACACGCTGGTTATATGAGTGAAATAAAAGCGAAATCATAGAATGGCTTCGATGTAGGAAAAAAACGTCGTAAAATGTTGTTTTGTTTCTCGTTCAAGTCAACGGAGCAAATAACAAATATCGAAAAACATACTAGTTAAAGTGACAATGATGAAGACATCAAAAACTACGTTTAATCAAAATGCTCATTTAGATTTTAAAATATAAATTGGGGATTCAATTTGAGATCACTATTTTCATTTTGGACACCGAAACAAAACAATGAATAGTTAAAGATACTTCATATCAGCCACGGATTTGAGATCGCAGTTTATTACTGGCTAATCTTACTACACCTGTTACCATACAAACGAGAGTAGAAATTTTTAACAAACATACAACAGAAGAAGAAGACAAAATAAGCAGTCTATAAAACGACAAGGCAAAAAACTAGTCTCACAAAAGTCTACAATCAAATCCACATTCACCTCAAAGCAAACAATCAACAAAAGCAGCGACACCAAACTTGATCCATCTTCACACTTCCTATCAACTTTAAACCAATACGAAGTGCCACCTTAAATTCTAGCTCCTCCCGTCTCTTGCACCAAACAGCACAAAACCACCTCCAAGTCTGCGGGAATTGCCACTAAATCGTGTGCAGATTGGCCCACAGTGCAACTTTCATTTGTCTCTGACAGTTGGACTACTTATTTACAGTTTCGAATACTAGTAAAACTGTCGCTGGGTTTTAATTGAGTTGAACCAATTGGATTTTCTATTGCACCCTCTGTGTGGTCGACTTTCGCTGTGTCTGGTCGTTATGGCGTCGGCAGCGCAGCTTTTATTATGTCCTTATGGTTTAATTGGATTTTTATATTTACGTCTTCAGTTTGAACTGTTTTTAGTTCTTCTTTTATGTCTTATTGTTTATGTATTTTGTTCAAGAAGCAGGAAATTTCTTGGAAAACAATTCTTAGTTCGTTGTTTGCAGTTTTATATTTGTTATTGTTCTTGTCATGTTAAGGGATAGTTACAAATTTGAAATATGAGACTGCAATGAAAACAAAACTCATATAACCTACTAACCATACAGACACCATGCACCAATAATTGAAACTTTTTGTAAATTAATGCATTTTCCATTGTATGAGTATATAATTATAAATTGTAAGTTTACCCAAGAGGTGGAGACCTGGTGTCCTGAAAGACCTCACGCCTAGTTTAGGCACCAGTCTCTCAAAGTATAATTATAGCCATTACCTATGTATTTTATATTGATATTTCTCTAGTGTAACTATGTGGTGGTGAAATAAATAATTATTTTAATTTTAATCATTATTATCGATAAACATGAAATGACCAACTAACAATCATATTCAAAACTAGCTTCTGCCCGCGACTTCGTACGCGGATCCTGTTGTTTATGCCAGCGACAACGGGGTCGGCAAAATCGAAGATCTGAAACGTCTTATGTCGAATTCTAAGAGCCCGGGGACGGGAAACCAACGGGATGCGCGAGACGATTCGAGACGTTCAAAAAGTACAATTTTGAATCATACCTCCGATGGCGGAATATGTGGCGTAGTCAATCTTAGGAGTATACGTAAATGCACTCCGTTCCTTATCAACCCAAGGAAGGTCGCCATGCCCTACGGCTATATCTGAGACACATCCGAATCTTCAGATGATATCGACATTCTGTTCAGAGAATGTCGAAGTCGATCAGAATTCAAACGTTCGTTGCGCTCTTCTTCTGTCTCTTCCTGCCGTACTCCAGCAATTCTTTCTCTCGCACTTTCTAACTGATTATGGATATTTTGATGTGTGCGTGTTCGGAACAATGTATGATAATCTCGATCAGCAGTTAGTCGTGCATCACGTTCATCACTCGTTTCAAAATACCTGTTAGTAGATGTGCGAATACGCTGAGAACTCAAGCGTGATTCTGTATCGGTAAACGTTTCCGATTCGCGAGACAATGCATGTCGCTCACGATCAGCGGACAGTCGCGCATCACGTTCCGCACTTGTCTCTAGAAACCTAGAAGCAGATGCGTAGATACGCTGAGAACTCTAGCGCAATTCTCTATCCGTGAACGTCTCCGACTCGCGAGACAATGCGTGACGTTCACGATCAGCGGTCAGTCGCGCATCACGTTCCCCACTTGTCTCTAGAGACCTAGAAGTCGATGCGTAAATACGCTGAGAACGCAGACGTGCTTCGCGATCTAAAGAGGTTTCCACGGAGCGATTTGCAGCCTGATGTTCTCGAACAGCATCAAGTCTCTCCTGACACTCTTCGGTAGATTCTTGGGATCTTATGATCCTCAATCTTTTAGCTCCTTTGGAACATTGGGAAAGATTTGACCTCTTTCAAGGCATGGTTATAGTTTTATTGTGAAGAGATACCTGATCAATTAAAATCTAAGTAACTGCTCCCCTGCGTTACCGGGTAGGCTACCGTGTACAGGAAATTAAACACTCAAATAACATAAGCAGGAAGTCGTATTTATTCGACAAAATAAAAAAACTTAATGGGAGTTTTGACCAGTAGAATCAAATTTTCAATGATATACCAGCGTC
Source organism: Charanyca ferruginea (assembly GCA_947361185.1). NCBI lineage: Eukaryota > Metazoa > Arthropoda > Insecta > Lepidoptera > Noctuidae > Charanyca > Charanyca ferruginea. The sequence continues at coordinate 24,126,355 of OX376068.1, forward strand.
ATCAAAAATCAGGCCTAAACTGTTACTGCCTTCACCGCGTGGAAGTACTCCCAGCTTATGTTATTTTATAATATACAGTGAAATTAGTGATAGCTTTGATTTCCACATCAGATGTTTCTGATCTTCGATTTTTATAAGTCAACAGGAAATGCTCATCAGACCGAACAACTTTTGCTAAGACGTCATTCCTATATGTGTTATGGTGTAGCTGGGCTCTTGGAGTTCCACATCAGGTGTTCCAGATCTTCAAATTTATTCTCTCAGCAGAAAATGCTCATCACGTGGAGCAATTTTTGCTATGGTACCATTTTTGTAGGTATCTCTTATAGTTTAGCTGGTCTGTTGCGGTTCTGCATCAGGTGTTCAAGTTTCCAAGATTAATAGCCTATATGTTGGCCAGACTTAATACCTATACAACAAAAGAAAAATCATTCAAATCCGTCCAGCAGTTCCGAAGATTAGCGTGTACAAACAAACAGACAAACAGACAGAATTTTTTTTTTGGATTCGTGCTCTATTACTGTTTCTAAACCCCCCTCAATAATTATTTGTTTAATATATTAAATGTACAGACACAGTTTTTTTACTGTTTTATTATATGTATAGATAGATGATAATCATATCAAGAATCAATCTTATGCAGTTTCCCATAAGATTGATTCTTGATGTGATTATCATCTTCTCCTCGCGACTTCGTCCGTGTAAAAGACAAGTAAAGTTGCCATTAAATATATACTATGACAAACAGAAATAGTCTACCTTTCTACTAATATAGGAATGTTTGTAATCGGACCAGGAATTTTAGAAATTATCTCTTTCAAAGTAGAAAACATAAAAACTTTCTAGACAAAAATCAAATATAAATCCTGTTCTATCGACTCAGTAACAGAGTACAATAATCCGATCGTCTCCACGTGATCCTGATTGATACACACGCCTAGCATGTTCAATGCTCATCGCTTGATTAGTCTCTGTGGCAGCCACCCGGCCATGCGCTCACATTGTGGGAGGGGGACCGCCATACGGGGCTTACACACAGGTTAGTAGTAGTAAATACGGGGGCACATGTTAAGCGGGGTTAGTATGGTCTACATGGAACGTTTATGGAAACGTTAACTACCTTTCGTCCGCGTCAAAATCGATATATTATCAACGGGAACAAATATAATAAGGCATCTGCAAGTCGAACATATAAGATATCTTGGAATATACTAAATTATCAGCAATCTAGACCATCACCTTAACTGGACTAAACAAATAGACCATGTAAGCGCACGAGTACGAAGGTTACTACATATTTTCAAAAAAATGGGCCGTCTTGCGAACAACACTATTATGAAAGTGCTTTATCTTACACTCTGCCAATCGGTTCTTAATTATATTGCACTAGCGACCCGACCCAGCTGCGCATGGGCCTATAGCCTTCCTCGGTAAATGGACTATCCAACACAAAAATAATTTTTCAATTCGAACCAGTAGATCCTGAGATTAACGCGTTCAACCAAACAAACAAACAAACAAACTCTTCAGCTTTATAATATTAGTTTAGATTATTGCATGGGGTACCTATAGCACACAAGACGCACCTATCGAAAGTGAAACGCGCACTACGAGCTCTCCTAAAGGTATCTTTCATGAAATTTCACTCAAAACACCAAGATGCTGGTGTTTTGCGTGTGCGCCAATTGTACATAATGGCTGTAACACTGTGGTATCATAAAAATGCCTACAGCTCCATCACCCACTCTAACCTCCAGTCTCTTAGGGATGCAAATAAGCCCAAATGGAAAAAAACCCAGCTGCAGACTTCTTTTTAACTACATGGGATCATTTATCTACAGCAAGCTTAACACTGAAATAAATGTACTTTTCATGACTAGAAATTAACTCTCAAAAGACTTAGCAGTTATGGACTATGAAGGCACGGAAAAGTTCCTTAATGCATGATTGCAACACATTACATTCGTAAAACAAATACATAAAGATCGAATGGACCAAACGAAACCATGGTCTTTTTCATGGTCTGTCTCATTTGTTGTTAGTGGTTTGGTCTAAACTCACCTTAACTCACTCATTCATTACACTCTACACGTACAACTACACAGCTAAACACCTATTCAATTTAAGTAACTTGTTATAGTGTTATATTATTGTCGAAAGTCTTACCGATTAATCTGTGTGTACACTTTTGCCCTATTACTTTGTTAGATGAAAGAGACTAGTCTCTACGACAAAGGGGATCCTAGGGTAATTTTCAAACTGTGAAATAGTGTTTTTGAAAATAAAGATTTATTATTTTCAAAAAAACCCTCCACATCGCCGTCATCTGGGAATGTGCCCAAGAGACTGGCTGCATGCTTAACCGTTGCTGCCCGAGCCAAAAACCAGCCCTTGGCCAACGTTTTGAAAATTTCCTAAAAAGGAGATATTGATACTCGGACCCCAAAAACGGCTCAAAAATAAAATTATCACCAGTGTAGGAATTTTTAATGCCTTATTATATATTTTTTTTTTAACGTAATAGTTATAGATTTTTCTTTTTTATTATACGTGTAAATATTGTGTATAAAATGTAATTAAATAAAATCATAATAGTTACGGAAATGTTTCCGTTTTTATGTAAAAACGGGATATTTTTTTAGTCTAGAACAATCTGTATGTTAGTCAAATCCTATAAGAGTAACAAACATATCCATCTATCCTCACTTACTTTTTTAAGTGATTTTTTGGGTCCTAAGATACGAATAGGACATTAAAATATACAACAGCAAATAAACTTAAAAATCGTTCAGTTCAGAACAGCTTCAAGAAATCCCATTCACGGGATCACCCCGAAAAAAACGAATGTCAATGAAAAATGTGATACTTAGTGTAAATGGCATAGAGATATACTTATTATGGAGATGTTCTTAATTTCTAAAGAAATATACACCTATCATCAAACGATTTAAATAAGGTTTACATTTGTATAAAACGCGTCTAAACCCTGTCCATTGAGTTATTGGTTTGACAGCTGCCTTTTAATTGAATTATTCCCGACTACCTTAAGTTAACTTTAAAATGCGTTATAAAATAAATATATAAACTTCCTTATCTTGTTGGATTATCTTATTTATGACCTCTTACAGACATTATAATACAGGTATGCGTATCAGTTTTTACAAAAAACATAAAATAAATATTGTTCACTAGTTGCAGCTGTCAAAAAACGATTAAACCAGTGGACAGAGTGTAAGCACATATTATTCGGTGGCCATTATGTGTATTAAAGTGTAAGCTTTTTGTCGATGTTTGGGTTCTGTGTTGCTATTATTATTTATTTATCTATTCATCATGCACAAGGCGGACTTAATGCCTTATAGGCATTCTTTACCAGTCAACCGAGGGTGGAGAAGAGAGAACATGGCAGGCATGGATGACTATTCTCAATACAACTTAAAACTCGCCGCTGCGGCAGTGGCGAGTAACATTTTCATATTCATCAACCTTTGCTTACGCAGCGCCAGCGATACGTGAATTAACCGTTTTGATGGAACTACTCTAACTTGTATAACTTGACACTTTTGACAGTTCATAATATGAAAAACGATATTAACAGTCGATATTACAGACGTCGATTTTACGGCTGACACGATTTCGAGTTCGCCGTCGAGCAAAACCACGAATGGTAGGTAACGTTACAGAATAGCATCGCTGTTAATAGATACAAGTCAGTGATAATTACCAAAGACAAGGAAATGAAGAGATTTTTCAATTTTTATTTATTCTAAAGTAATGATGGATCATTATGGATCATTATGGACCCTCTCCGACAAAGCGACAAGGGCAAGGGAGGAAAAAGATTTTAACACCTCTACTTTACCTTAGTGAGAACAAAGACTTGTCGTTATTACGGTTTTCAGGCAAAAAAACTTTCAGTTCTAAACGGTATTTAAATAATAATAATAATAATATGTGGTGACATTTTTCACACACGGCCATCTGACCCCAAACTAGGGAGACCCTGTACTATGGGTGTCAGACAGCTGATATACATACACAAATACATTTTTTTTTTGTAAATACATACATATATAGATAAACAACACCCAGACACAAGGCAAGCACAAGTGCTCATCACACAAATGTTTACCCTGGGCGGGAATCGAACCCGCAACACGCTGCGCAGCAGTCGATCGCTCAGCCAGTGCGCCAACCGTGTCGTGAGGCCTTTTTAGCTCTTTGAATAAACCATCTTCAAATATATAAAAATCGTGTCACAGTGTTTGTTATTGAAGTCCTCCAGAACGGCGTGATCGATTTTTATGCAATTTTTTGTGTATATTTGGTAGGTTTGCGAAAAGGTCGTAGGCTTTTTTTATACCTATCCCTTTGATAGGTGTGTGTGTTTATTCATTTACAGTATTTATTTTTTATTATATCCGTATCTGACCGTGGCATCACTTTGGGCCCTATCAGAATATCAGCGCTGTGACATTTTTTAAATGTTACAGCACTATGCTGAGATAGGGGCCTTTTGGCATCGTACAGGACCAATTTGGTTTCTTTTTTATTTTACAATAACAATTCAAACTTGTTTTATTTGTGTCTTTGTCTGCCAATAAATGCATTTTCTTTCTTTCTTTGATAGGAAATAATTTATATGACAAAACAACGTTTGCCGGTTCAGCTAGAAATTAAATAATAAAATAATTTTCATCCCACCATCTCGGAAAGAGTATTTTTAATCTTCAATATCTGAGTGGAAAAGCCGTTTTTATTCTCTAGAGGATAAAGTAAATTTATCTTCAATATCTGAGTGGAAAAGCCGTTTTTATTCTCTAGAGGATAAAGTAAATTGAATTTAGAACATCGTGTGCACTAAGTTTGTGAATTAAAAAAAAACATTAAACCTATTTACTGCTACCTCTATGGTGCCGAATATATCATACAACTTTTTTTTAATTTGTTAAAAACTCAGACTTTGTAAACGTTTTTTTTTTGCATTTAGTCATTTCCTCGCTGAGGTGGAATGAAAAGTTACGTGTTGCACTCGAGTGCAAAGATTTTTCACCTCGTGCTCTTTTGATTCCCTCGCTAACGCTCAGGATTCTAATTTTGAATCACTCGCTGCGCTCGTGATTCAATTTTAGAATCCTTCGCTTGCTCGGTCATCAAAATTGAACACGCGGTTAAAAAGCAACTTTGCACTCTTGTATAACAAATAACTATTAACAATAGCCATAGAACGGATTATTCTGAGTTTCAAACTTAAAGATCAGGTTTGGAAAACTATTTTTTTTTCATTTGAAATAAAGCTCACGTCGCTCGGAATGTTCCTACGCTAAAATGGAAGGGCTAGACACATCTGCCGCAAATAAGACGATCGATGGGTCAAACACACGACCCAATACCCATTATCCTTTACATGACAAGCAATATCGCGGCAGGTCTAGGCAAAGATGGTAGAATGAACTGGATTCCTTTGATAAAGACAAGTCCTAAATAACCATAAATAGAGAGAAATGGAAGAAGATTAGAGAGGCCTTTACCTCAGTATAAGTATTAGTACTACCGTACAATAGCAACACGCACCGCCTCTTCAACGCACGTATTTGTACAGTCTGTTACTTTAATAGTAGTAGTGTAGGTAATTACATCGTTTCATTTGTATGGAGTGTCGTAGGTGTGCCTTTACCCTGCAGTGAAAATGCAGGTTAATAATTATAACAGATAATCCGCAATTTATAATGAGGTGTAACTCAGACGGAAACAATCACATTGTTTTACATAATCCTCGTAAATAATAAATCTATTGTTATGGACGATGGACGACACTGAATACCAACAAATGTTCCACAATAAGTCACTAAAAGGCCAAACGGGTCACCAAACTTGAGAATCCAACAATACAACACAAAACAATGGAAAACAAAGATGCAAAAAACATTTAGATGAATCGTCTTATCCGAAAAACGATTTCAGTCTCAGTGAAAAACACAGCCTGTATAACCCAAAATAAAATAAACGCCCCACCTTTCCATAGCAAAATGTTCCTAAACATCTCACCAATACGAATGTAAATCGCTTGTATATCAAGAAATAAACAGATCTCACGAAATAGGAGCTTCGTAATAAGTACTCTCGTGGATTCATCTCGAAAGGCACGATCCGAAACGTTAACACTACACGAAAAGCGCCAAGCGATTATGAATCCTCCCTCGTTAACTGTAAGTAGATATTTGATTGTGAAGAGCGTACAACGGGGATTGTTTTATTTGTAAAAGGTAGTAAGTGGTACTTGGTGCTGTGGGAGTTCGAGGTGTATTGTCGCTGAATACAATCGGAAATGGGTCGGCGGAGAGGTTAATGTTAACTTATTGAGAAAGAAAGCGCCGTCATAAATACTGTACGGTAGGAGCTTGTACATTTTCCGGAGGACTGTTTTCCCCTCTCCCCTACCCTTCGTACCCTGCAGGTCTACCCGGTTGGGGTAACATGTGGCAACCGGGGCCGGGTAATGGGCGCGGTGCCCGTCACCCAGATAAATTGATAAAGTTGACGTGCGTTAACCTAATTCGTTATTAAGATTTTTTCTGGAGTGCCATTTTAATGCTGTTATTTAGATCCTGAGTGGTGGAGCGGATTTTTAAGTGGATCATGTTTTACATTGGTTTTATGGCGCCATTTGAAATGTGGCTAGGAGGGAAATCTGACTTGTGTATGACAAATGTGGTGATCACTGCAAATTCGATCTTTATGATAACAAGTTTCAGGGGGCCAAGTCTGCTATTTTTATAATTTCGTTATTCCAACACGATCCCATTGTCAATTTGCTAAAAGTTCGAATCTCCTAAATTCATAATGATCGATCATTGCTCGGTCGAATTAAAAGCAATGACTGCACAATGACGTTCTAATGGTAGGTCACTGAACAAAGGAACTGTCAAAATTTTAGCAGATTTCCGCTTAAGTCAGTCATTCAGTTGTCATTTGGTACGAGATACCATTCTATATCATATCTTTTAATGGCGTGTCAGTGGACACGCCATTAAAACTTGTCAAAATCAACAATTATGAAATCAATGGCCTCAAGTCAAGTCAACAATAGTATCAGAATGGTCTATCATTCTGATACTATTGATATAGCAGACTTGAGGTCCTGGTCAGGGGTAGAATAATATTACAGCCTCATCATCACATGAAAGATCATTACTTGGTAACGGTTTGATCGATTTGGCAGATTTTTTTAGTCGTGATCATATATTATGTATGGGAGATTTTTTTTGGAAAATCCGATTTTATTTTTGTGTGAAAATCTCAATACAAAAAAATGTGATGGATAGAAAATTGCACCAGTGCCAAATATTTTTTTGCTTCGTCTTGTAGCGATCACATAGCTTATGGAACCTCACCCTAAACTATTTCTCTTTGTTTGGTCATTCTCCTTTGCTTCCTAGACTCGAAAATTATTCCTTTGGAACCAGACGCTCAGATTTTTTTTAAGATGTTGTCTGAGTTTCAGATATTACTCACCTTCTAGGGGAGTAAATACTTATAAGCATCAATATAAAGGTGTAAAGTAATTCAGGATGTCATAAAAATTATGAAGATCATAATTGTTGTGATCTGCACAAAGTAACGAAATACAAAAAAAAAGGTGGACTTATCTCGTAGGTCGTTATCATCGGAATTATCACGCAATGATAATTCCGATGTCATTGAGGTAGGTACCGCCACTATTTGAGCGAATAAACTTAGGTACTAAACATATCGCCGTAGGTACCTAGTTCAAAGAGTTCGCCGCGCCGCCTTTAAATACATAAACATATTCTACGAAAAGCGAATTCAGACTTTATTTTGTAAACGTAAACGGTTAAAAATTGAAATTTTACCAAACTAGGTATGATAAAATTATTCTGAGAAACGTATAGGCTGGTGCCCGACCGGACAATAGGAGCTATGTGCAACCGAATTTCACGGTTAATGTGTAAATATAAGGTTTTAATTCGCTCCAATATTTTCATAGAAAAGCCGCCATTCAACTAATAATGAACTCTATTTGACAGTTCCAACGATTCAATTTTTCTGTTCGAATTGTCTGCGTTTGTGAAGTAATAAAAATAGCAAAAAAAGTGTCGTGACCACTTTTCGTAAGAATTTTTTCCGTCTAGCCCCCTTTCACAACGCGCGATAAGGAACTTCGTTCCAAAAACGTGAAAACAGAAAATAGAATTTAATAAAAAAACAGAACTCGGTTATTTCAAGTCTCCATACGCCCACAAAACGTTATTTTTTAGACCTCTTTTTGTGTATCGAGCTGTGGACCGGACTTAATACGTACGTGGTTCCGTCGGTTCTTTCCAACTCATTATTTTTCTAGCTTCACTAGCACAGTTCACAGTTTCAAGCGACCCAACATAAAATAAACATATAGGTGTAGAATAAAACTGTTACGCTACATTGAAAGTTCAGTTTACTTTATTGCTCATTTAAAGGCTGTCACAATAATACGATTTTTCAAATGTCATATAACTGATAATTAAATATGGCGGTTTAACAGCTGTTTTATAGACAATATGTCAAACTGTCATTATTATTATCTATTCTTCAGGCAAAAGTTATAAAACTATTTAAAAATTAGCCCTTAATTTTATACTTAGCGTTCAAGATGGGACACGGTGGTTTTATTTATTTATTTATGAAGAACAATTTACATTGTTTGATACTATATCATTACATACATCCTATGCACCATAACCGGGACGCAATCCTCATAACTTTTAGGATCATTTGCATTCAAATCTTAGTCACATCTGTCAAAATAATAATAATAATATAATATAATATGTGGGGACATTCTCACACACGGCCATCTGACCCCAAACTAGGGAGACCCTGTACTATGGGTGTCAGACAGCTGATATACATACACAAATATATTTTAAATACATACATATATAGATAAACAACACCCAGACACAAGGCAAACACAAGTGCTCATCACACAAATATTTACCCTGGGCGGGAATCGAAACCGCAACACGCTGTGCAGCAGTCGATCGTTCAGCCACTGCGCCAACCGTGTCGTCAAATGAAAATGTTTCTGTTTTACATTCATTCTTAAGAGTTGTAATAATGCCGATAACCTTGAGCATTAGGGCGGAGCAGAATTTGTGGACGAGTGCGGGGGTAATGTAGACGCAGTCTTTAATCGGACACATTTTTAATTTATTGTAATACAAATAATAAATATTTGTAAAAAGTAACAAAAGCAAATCATTTTCCTTTGTATTGCAAAGCAGTAGATATTTTTTTTATACTCTTTTGATAAGAAATTAAGGAGTAAAATGGTTTCATCTCAATGATTTGGATGTGATTTGACTTTTTTTTTTCTTATTATGTGATACCGATAGAAAAATTGTGGCTAAACAAAATTACGTATCACATAATGTAGATTACTAACAATTTTTTTTCAGATGTAATTTCTCTGTAAATGCCGACGAAAAGTTGCTTCATCTGCATGCTTCTTTCAAGCTTTTTTGCGAGAGAGCAGCCTTATGGAGGGAGAGTTGAAAAAGTGTCCAGTTTTACGAGTATGCAGCAAGTAAACAGTTCCAAAATCTGCCAAAAAATGGTATGAATGTAGCCATAGATTCGTGAATACGTAGCAGTTGTTGACGGATTGAAGTAGGTATGCCGAAAGAAAATCTTTACCCGGTCGCGATTGTAGCACCAAATGTGGCACACCTTAACGGACACTTTCATACTACATATATTTTACCTATATTTTTGACATTCACTGTCGCTTTATATAACAATTATTATTATTTATTTATTATATAAACGTTAACAAAAAAGTATACACCAGTCAGCAATATGAATATTTCCCATACAAATATATTGACTAAAAATAAACAAAAACTAAAATATTAAATATTACTGGAGCAAGTTATAGTATGGATTGGGTTTAGAATGTTAGGGAGCGACCCGCCTGGACTAGGTTCAATCAAACCCGTGTTTCAGGCCATCACTTCACATTGGGTGTTGTTTATCTATATATGTATGTATTTAAAATATATTTGTGTATGTATATCAGCTGTCTGACACCCATAGTACAGGGTCTCCCTAGTTTGGGGTCAGATGGCCGTGTGTGAAATGTCCCCACATATTATATTATATTATATTATTTAAATTATATTGGGACAGTGAAGTTTGCAGTTAAACTAATATAAAATAATCTATTAACAATTACGAGAAAAAGCAGTTTAGTTCATTACTATCTAAAACTAAATCTATGTAAGTAAACGTAAGTAAATACTTACGAGGTAATAAATTATCATCATGCCATAACTTCTAAAAGTAAGTTAATAAATGTATGTCTGTGTCTATATTCTAATATCATTGAAACTAGCCAGTGGCTCCCACTTTAAAATTAATTTGAATTTTAAATACACAATCTACACAATAACAATCTCGTTATTCTTCATTCATATCCAAGATTCCTACAAACTAACAAAGTTTTATTGTTCTAGATCGCATATTCTCTGAACTGTTATCCTGAGCTGAAACTGCGACCATAATTTCCAACTCAATAGGTGTTATTGTCGTACGAAGTTACAAACAACCTGATTTATATTGTCATCTTGTTTGGTTCGGATTTGCACCAATTTCATAGGAAATTGGTATACTATACTATAGTATACTATAGAGTATACTAGTATAAACTTATATCCTTACATAATCTTGGACCTTTGAAAGACGTACCAAGATCCCAGAAATAACTGGCAGAAATCAGTAAGACATCTTAAAATGAAGTGAGGCACTGCATTTTCTTTTTGTTCTAGGAAACCTTTTTTGCCAATTTTTTGCTCGATGTCTAATGTTGTATATATAATAGTACGGAACCCTTCGTGCGCGAGTCCGACTCGCACTTGGCCAGTTTTTGTTATCTTATGTTAATACTAGCTTCTTCCCTCGACTTCGTCCGCGTGAATGTCGGTTATAGTGAATGCAGACGAAGTCTCTGATTAAAAAGTAGCCTATGTCCTTCCCCAGGGCTCAAGCTATCTTCATACCAAATTTCATAACAATCGGTTCAGCCGTTTCATCGTGAAAGCGTAACAGAGTTACTTTCGCATTTATAATATTAGTATGGAAGTATGGATAGATGAAATAAAAAGAAAGAAGTTCTACTAATAATATATTCTGATTCTTATTTTATTTTGATTTAAAATTTAATTCGATGCAATTTTTATTGTGGCTTATGTTCGGTGAGTATAAAAACTCATATATACCCAATATTTTTGTATTCATTTTTGTTTTGTATTTTTGAATGCCAATCGACAAATTAGTAGTACATGATGTGCTTACCTGTAAGAGATTGGTACAATATACTTACATTGGATGTATCTCATATGTTTGTATTCAAAGTGTATTCAATTTGGTGAGCCAAATAAAAAAAAATAAAAGTAAAAAAATTGGATCAGTCAAGAAACATAATGTAGCAAAATTAATAAAAAAGCAATGTTGCTTTGTGAGCTTTATTTACGTTTAAAAGTCAGTCATGTAGTCGTGACCGTGGCACATTTTAGTTTGTCATCCGCCACAGTCATGTGTACATGACTGTGGCGGTTAAAAGGGTAATTTACTATAATGTTTATGACTCAGATTATGAAACAAAAGGCAGATAGACCGCGCGGAACACTGAGAGTGAAGCCATCAAAGGAAAAATACAAATTCAAAAGCGAATACAATCACGAGATTGTTCTCGTGATTGTATTCGCTTTTGAATTTGTATTTCTATTTTTATTTGTTCTTGTTAAAGATGCGGCGTTTCGTCTTATACTGAGTCGTGTCGGTACAGCACGAATCGCGTTGCAGGTATTCAGGCAGGTACTTACTTTTGAAATTGTATTTGCTTTTGTGGCTTCACTCTCAGTATTCCGCGCGGTCTATCTGCCTTTTGTTTCATAATCTGAGGTTTATTATTACATATTAAATTAACATCAATTGACTGTACTTATTAACTAAGAATGTGTCCATACAACTTTTTTCATCGACTTTATAAACAGCGGAATCCTATTCCATACATTTTCATGCTACTTGATAACTAAACTTATCGGGATTCTCAGAATTCTAAACGGCTGTAAAAGGTACGTTTGATAACAAAATAAACTTATAAAAACAAACTCCCTAGAAAATCCTAATTACTTGGCATAGAAATTCATAGAAGCAAGAAATATTCATGAAAGAAAATAACTAAGTATCTTTTCGCAGAATGTTATTGAAACTAAGTTGTATCAGCCGTGCCTTTTATATATTTAGGTTATATTTATCTAGAAGAAAGTTGATATACATTTCTGCCTGTTAAAATTACAGTTATTGGTGAATATTGATTGGTCTTTTAGTTCGCAAAAAATATATACGATATACTACTTTAAAGTATACTTAGTTCTTCTAAGTATAAATACTTCTTTACTAATATCACACCCGCGACACTCCATAGAAACGAAACGATATAATTGCCTACACTACTACTAAAATAACAGACTGTACAGATACGTGCGTGTGTGTGCGTGTCTACGCGCCGCAAAAACAAAACCGCAATTCCCAGAGCAGTCGGCTTTTGTTTGACGCAGGTAGAGGTGAGGAACAGTTTTAGAGAGAGGCGGAGCGTGTCGCTTCTGTACGGTAGTACTAATATTTATACTGAATCCATGAAGCAAGGGCGTAATCTCTAGAATTAACGCTCTGAATACAAAAAATGTTTGACTTTTAGGAACCTACGTCATTGCAGATTGTCATAGGCTATTATTTATAGTATAGGTACAGACACACATCAAGCCATACCAAACTGTCCCATTTAAATAATGAACCTTATACTTTGGAACTTATAGTTTGCAACCATAATGGAAGCAAAAGAAGAAGAAAGAAGAAGGGAGAGAGGAAGAGAAGGGGGAGGGGGGAGGGGGGAGGGAGGGTGGAAGTTGGGTAGGCCTTTGGTGTGGGACGCAACATGTGTCGACACCCTTGCGCCATCTCATCTTCCTAGCTCAACGTGTTGTGCTGGGTCGGCTGCTGCAGGTGCCGAAAACCTCAAACGGCGCAAAAATAATAGCCTTCTTGGAAGCTATATATTCGAACCGTTTGGGGTGGAAACTCTAGGGCCATGGGGTCCGAGTGCCCATATTGTTTTTCGTGACATCGCCAAGCGGCTGGTCGACTCTTCACGTGACCCGAAGAATGGTCTATTCTTGGGTCAAAGAATCAACATTGCCATACAACGTGACAATGCTGCCAGCCTGTTGGGCACGTGTCCCGTTGACAGCGATGTCGACGAATTTTTTGATGCCCTTTTAGCTCCTCTGCCTTTTTCTTGGAATTGTACAAAATATTATTATTTCGATTTGTTTGTTTAATAAAGCCTTTGGAAATTTAATTTAAAATATATCAAAGACATTTGACAGACTTGTAGTTTGATGTGCTGGCCTCTGTATATGACTTCTAAGTCTTCTAAGTCTCGGGCAGAAGCTAGTAGGTATTAGAATAATATGAGATTTTGGTTTTTCATATAATGCACTGGAAAATTATTTTTAAGATTCAGTCGAACAGGTTCCTAATTCCATTTCTCAATTAGTCAAGTTTTTTTGGTTACTTAGGACTCGAGGCCAAATTGGGCTGAAAGTTTGTAAGCCCAAGGGCATAAGCACGTGTGGAAAGGTATTAAGGTCTATGTTCACGTGCGAGAGTTGAACGTGACGCGTTTGAGATCCTTAACTTATGTAGAAGGACGAAATGATAAGAGCGTCTGTAGGAAGGCTGGTAGAAATTTGATTATGATAAGTTTAAAATAAGTTAAATAAGTTAAATAATTACAAAGCTGATGAAACAAGAGGACTTGGAAGCTTTTACAATGACACAAAATTGTATTTTTAACAACCTACAACATTATTGCGCACTTACGTCAAACACCTAACCTATGTAAGTCATAGTTACTAACACGAGGTAAAGTTACGAGTACGATGTATGTCGTACAAAATGGGCAGGTGTTAACAACTTATTTAGAGTTATAAAATAATCCCGGTTGGCGCAAGCGGGCCTAACCAAAATGAAACAGTAGACTAATCCATAGACAACAGATAAAAGGCGCCTAAAAACTTCGCACAAAGTCAAACAGTCAGAATTTTTTTGCGTAACCAATGAAGTTGGGGGAAGTTCAAACAAAAGCCTTGAACTCTAAATACCCGCCAAAAGAACAGCAGGTTTCAAAACCACAATTTAGGTTGCTAACCTAAAAAACAAATTTCTAGTAGGTAAACAAAAAAATAACTAATAATGTCGCTTGATAGAAAAAACAGAGTGAAATAGTATGTCGTAAAACCAACGCGGTGTACTAGGCGAACAGACATAAAAGGAGTTTCCTTTCTGCATACAAAGTTCTAACAATCGAGACGCAACACAATGATACATGTCTCTCCCTTACAATCGTTAGACACGGGTATAATGCTGTCTCGCTCGCTGACACGTCCTTCCTGAGACTATAATGGACATCGCGAGGGACGGTGGAACTGATAGTATCGGATCTGAGGGTTGTCAGTAGAATTCTATGCTTACTGAATAGGCTTGGTGTCAATGAATAATATATATCTGCATCACCGTGCTCAGCTAACACTAGATATGATATGAAAGGATGGTAGGAAAATGGTATAGCAAGATGTTGAAAGTGTCATTATACGGCGAGCGGTAGCGGGAAATGATTGTGAAACAGATACAATATACTAGAAAACTGTGTGACCCGAATTGAGTGTCAATTTTTGTCCATTTGTTTATGCAGGCAACAATAGAATTAGTGTCAAAGCAGGTAATACTAATTTCTCATTAATCTCAAGAAGAGATCAGTGACACATCTTATTACAAGTCTCACAAAACATCTGACGGTGCTATTTTCTGCAATCAAAGTAATATAACAAACACAGTATATTAGATTTACAACATGTTATTGAATTTGTATAACAGTCCCGATATCTTGTGATTTATTTGTGCCCGTCACACACTTGATACTTCATTCCCCGCTCGGCTTGTGCCAATTTCTCTCATATTTTTTTCTCTGTCCAATAAATAGCTTTGATGTCGGCAAAGTTAAGGAAAACGCGACTAGTAAACATGTTTTTCTTTATGGAAAGTTTTTCAATGGTTGATAAATTCTGCTAGTTATTTGTGATCTGATAAAGATTTAAGGGAAATTTCGATGATTTTGATTTGTTTAAATAAATAAGATAAATACAACATTATAATATGAAAACCAGCCGTCACTCTTGAAGTAAATAATGTGCCTCTTGTATCTGATACCTAAAAAATGGTCTACCATTGGAACTAGCAAGTAAGCGTACCTTCTTAACTCAACGACTATCGGGCGAAAAATAGGTTTGACCTTCTCTTCAGTACAGGTTTTTTTATGAGACAAGCTCGGCACTATATTCCCAAACCACTGCAATTCTTGTAAGCCTGATTAAGTGGCGACCACCAGTAAAGCGCCGAGGCAATGAAGTTCGACGAGTCCTAGAGAAACAATTCAACACTGTCTTGGATCCCGCAACGAATCGAATCAGAAATGAACAGCGGAGAAGTAAGGAACCTATGCAGTATCATCGACACTGTTACCTACATATTCTACTATTTATTTTCAAAATACAGCCATGCTATAGTGGGTTTAGCGCTTCTGAAATCTTGCATTAAGTTGCAAGGGTTTATTTTTCAAACAGTTTTAGTCTTTAAACATTATTTAAAATTATGAATACCTATCAACTCTTTACACTTCGTCAAAAAAAATAGTTATTTTAAATTATATTTTTAATATTTGAGTCATCATGATAAATATTTATCATAAGATTTGAAATTGAAAAGCACATTTGTAGGCTTTCTATTTTTGCAACGGTAACAAAGATATTTCCTTCACCCACACCATAACCATGCATTACGACAATCAAAAAATCATCTGTTTTCCGCGTTCCACTTCAAGATAAGAAAAACACTGAGACTTATTCCACAAATGTATTCTGATAAAACCGCACCCCTTACCAAAAGGATTCTCTTTGCGTGAAAAAAATACATCTTTCACAAAATTAGATTCCTTTTCACACACTTCATGTATATTTTTTGGCTCCTTATCGAAATTAATCTCTTGCGGTGTTTTACAAAAGGGCGAGTGTCCGTGCGCTGCGGTTCTAAATCATAACCACGTATGCCAATTATAAGTATAACTGTCTTTAAATAGTTCAATAGGTATTATGCTTATGAATCGTAGATCCCAAGCAACAAACACTAATCACTGTTTGAGCCGTTTGGGGTTGAAACACTAGGGCCATGGGGTCCGAGTGCTCATCTTATTTTTAGAGACATTTCTAAGCGGCTGGTCGACTCTTCACGTGACCAGAGGGCTGCCCTTTTCTTGGGCCAAAGAATTAGCATTGCCATTCAACGTGGTAATGCGGCTAGCCTTTTGGGCACTTGTCCCATTGTGAGCGATGCGAACGTGTTTTTTGATGCCCTGTGAACTGTCCATTGTACATAATATATGTATTTTTTAATTTACTTTTAAGCTTTGTACATATTTAATTCCTTTAAATGGTTATCAAATGAATAAATAATAATATAGCAACCCGTAGAATGTTATTCATAAAACAATTGGTGTTTGTGGGAGGTATGCTGCTAACGCTCAATGACAAAAAGAAAGACCAAAAAATATGTCACCATCATCATCAACGTATCAGCCTAATGCCGTATACTGTTGAACGTACGCCACCCCTAGAAATCGCCAACCAACCGTCTTGGGCGTCCTGCATTTTTCCGCTGCCAGCCACCCTTTTCAAATCGTCTGTCCATCGTTTTTTTTTTTTTGTCATTTTATAGGCATACGTTTGACCACTATCTCACCTGATGGGAAGCGATGATGCGGTCTAAGATGGAGCACGCTTGCCTAGAAGTAACGTATTCAGTCTTGACTTAAAGACTCCCGGGTTGTAGCTATCAGGAAACACAGACTCAGGCAGGGAATTCCACTCCTTAGCAGTACGCAAAAAGAATGTGTTCCCAAAAAGTTTTGTGCGCGTGGGTGGGATGTCCACCATGTACCGGTGGCGCATCGCCGTACGTTTTGTGGTCCGATGATGGAACGGGCTCGGCGGAATTAAATTATGCAATTCCGTCGCACACTCCCCAAAATGCAACCGATAGAAAACCGACAGGCCAGCAACTCGGCGTCGATGCTCAAGACTTTGGAGCTTTGACTCGACGAGCCTATCATTGCCAATGATCCTCTTGGCTCGTTTCTCAATTGACTCAAGGGCATCAAGCTGGTATCTAGCAGATCCGTCCCAAAGGTGAGAGCAGTACTCCATACACGATCGAACTTGCGCTTGATCGTGTCGCCGGGTGCCTGCACTACGCTTGCCAAAACGCGGTCTCAAAACTAAAGCGTGACTGCTCCATCTACCGTCTGTCCATCTGCAGACGTGGCCAGCCTACTTTCGCTTTAGCGTGCTGATTCTACACGTGATATTGGTGACTTTCGTTCTCTGGCGAATGACTTAAAAAAACGTTTTTTTATTTTATTTTATTTACCTACTATTAATAGGCACACGTTTGCCCACTATCTCACCTGATGGGAAGCGATGATACGGTCTAAGATGGAGCACGCTTGCCTAGAAGTAACCTATTCACTATTGACTTAAAGAGTATTACTTACATACGTACAGACGCCAGCACATCAAGCCATACCTAACTGTCAAATTTTCCCAATTAAATATGAACCTTATGATTTTGTAATAAAGTTAAAAGTCTATCAAAGAAATTTGACAGATTGTAGTAGATTGATGTGCTGGCCTCTGTACATTGTTATTCGCTGATATTGTTTTTTATACCAGCTTCAGAGTGGCATTAAATGTAACAGTAACATTTACCACCAAACAGTGATGTAATAGTTGTGGTACCGCATAAGGTTATATAGGTTTTCAACTTTAATTTGAAAGAATAAGGTTCATATTCAATTGGGAAAATTTGACAGTTTGGTATGGCCTGATGTGCTGGCGACTGTACTTTAATGTTATAGACGAAGTAGCGGATTAAAATTTTTGGGGATTTAAGCTTTAGATATAGTACAATTTTTGCTGCTTAGTACTGACACCTGTAAACAGATAGCGTTATGAACGATTATTTATAAGTTTTGTACGAATTTTTAATCGCTGGACGTGCCGAAATTCCTAAACGGTGTAAATATGGAAGAGGAAGTACCTTTTTGGAAGTTATATGTTTGAGCCGTTTTGGGGAACCTTGTTTTAGGGACATTGCCAAGCGGCTGATCGACTCTACACGCAATCAGAAGGCTGGCCTTTTCTTGGGCCAAAGAATTAGAATTGCCATACAATGTGGTAATGCTGCTAGCCTTTTGGGCATATGTCCCATTAAGAACGATGCGGATAAGTTTTTTGATGCCCTGTGAACTCACACATGAGGCCATATCAAACTGTCAAATTTTCCCAGTTGAATATGAACCTTACTTTTATGCGATAAAGTTAAAATTCTATCAAAAAAAATGTGACAGATTGTTGTAGCTTGATGTACTTTTAAAGTTGTGTTAATATCTTATTTGATTGTGGATTAAAACTTAAAATCACCAAGAATTAAAAATAAAGTCTATAACCGACACCCATAGAACGAGCGCAAGCCTTGTAAATCAATCCATTTACGAATAAACTTATAAATTCATTTTGCCACAGTGCAGAAAAATTTTGTCAATTTTTACTATATCTCCCTTGTACATCATCTAACTCCTATCAATTCCTCGAAGACTCCACCGTTTTCTAACCCCAAATGACGTTCACATGTCCCGTGGGAACCCTTCAGTTACTACCCTTCTCAACGACCTTGTCGAGCCCCTTTTCGACCGATAACGTTACGGCTGGCGACCAGCTGCGACCAACAGCTATTTTCTTTTCCGTTATTATCCGAAACTGTGTTACTTCGGAGAAACGTGGTAACAAGGTAACAACACTATTGTGGTCTTGGTATTACTGCGAAATTGTGACTTTGTTACAGAATTGTGTGATCTTCTCGAATGTTTGTAGTACCTATGTACAATGTTGTTTTTGATCAAAAGAGTTATCTCATAGCCGGTCAATGGTTCCTTTCTTTTCATTGCTTTTTCCTGGCCTATTATTTTAAGAAAAGTGTCGAAGTCGTAACGCTAGCATTTTCTTCTGGGTAACGATATCCTGTCGACAACTTGTCAGTCCGTGTGGTGTCGGACGTAAAGAATAGCACCACCCCGTGGGTGTCGTAAGAGGCGACTAAGGGACTTACCAGAGAACGGGCAGCAGCGTTCTCTGTGCCTTTGTAACAACCATACTGCGATCGCCAACCCGCCTGCCAAGCGTGGCGATTATGGCAAAACCCCCACTTGGGAAGGCCTATGTCCAGCAGTGGACAAAACACGTCTATCGGCTGAAATGATGATGATGAACGATATCCTTCCACAGGTAACTGCTGTTAGCCCTTGGTTTCTTTCAGAATAAAAGCTAGAATTGTAAAAAAATAAAAACTCGAATTTCAAACGGTGTCTTAACTTCAAAATTAAATGTTTTGCGATTTGAAGCGAACTTTAGGAGAATACACAACTAGATCCAGTACATTATACTGGACGCCATTATGATTACAACCTTATTGGTAGGTATGTCAGAAGTAGGACCGTGAGAGAAATTAATGAAATTGATGAGTACTTAAACGTTATTGTTAACGCCTAACCCGGCGATGCGCGGGGGGTCTGGTCGGCCCCTCCCCCGCGACCCCGCGTGAGCCTATATAAACGCGTGCGCGGGATCATTTTTCGTGCGATCGACAACTAGCATTATATTCAATATTTCGAACATAAAGTATCAAAGCATTGTATCAAATTTAAAGTAATTAAACGAGTAGTCTACCATCAACCCGAGTATATTTTCAGCTCCGCACACTATACCTGACACACAGCACAAGCATTGCAAGGTCTAACCCTAGACATTTTGGTGCCGTGACCAGGATTCAGAATATTGGAAATTGTTAAAAAGGAACAAATTGAAGGACAAGGCCAAGGACATAAGGAGTTAAAGGACAGAGGGAAGAGAGAGTAACCAAAAGGATAATTTACGCCAAAAATTGGTGAGCCCATTCCTTTTTTTTCCTGACTACCTACTACCAACTTTTCCTAGTGCCGATATTGGTTATTTTGTGGTAAGGTTTTTCTGATATTCTGGTGTCTGTTGGTGTAGAACCTGGGTATTGTATAATTTAATTGATAACACAACGTAGGATTTGTCGTATTTTAAACAATGTCTTTTGCGGCCAGAAAAAGTGCAGAGCCAATAAAGCGCCGCAGCTACATAAAGGGTAGATTGACAATTTTTAAATCGTTTGTAGAAGATATTAGCGAATTAGAAAGGCTATCAGATCAGCAAACAGCCGAGCTACGATTAAGATTAACGAAATTAGAAGCATGTTTCTCAGCTTTCGACGATTTACAGTCTGAGATTGAAATTGAATCTGAAGACCCGAGCGAACAAATGAAGATTCGTTCCGA
Organism: Charanyca ferruginea; assembly: GCA_947361185.1. Classification (NCBI taxonomy): domain Eukaryota; kingdom Metazoa; phylum Arthropoda; class Insecta; order Lepidoptera; family Noctuidae; genus Charanyca; species Charanyca ferruginea. The sequence continues at coordinate 24,146,945 of OX376068.1, forward strand.
GATCGAAGGTCAATTTTATTCTTTAATTTCTCAAGGTAAATGCATTTTAGATAAATTTGAAGTTCATGCTAAACGAAAAAGTATAGCTCATCAATCTTTTAGACAATCTGGAAGTTTCGAAAGTGCCGACGCATTTACAAGTTGTATAAAATTACCCACCATTAAGTTACCCACGTTTGATGGAACTTATAGCAAATGGTTAGAGTATAGAGATAAATACGAGGCATTAATTCATAAAAACGAAAATATTGATACGATAAATAAATTTCATTACTTGCGATCATCATTGGAGGGTAGCGCTGCATTAATAATTAACTCTTTGTCGTTTTGTTCAGATAATTACTTCGTTGCGTATGACTTACTGTGCCAACGATTTAACAATAAAAGACTTTTAATAAATAATTATATGAAAGCATTATTTAGCATAGAAGGTGTTACAAGAGAGTCTGAAAACTCACTGCGTACTATGATTGACAATATAACTAAGAATTTAAGAGGCCTAAAGACTTTAGAACAACCCGTAGAACACTGGGATACCATAATAATCTATTTAGCCGTAAATAAACTAGATAATGTAACTTCTAGAAAGTGGGAGGAATATAAAAGTTCCTTAGGAGATATACCTACCCTCGAAGAATTCTTTAAATTTCTACGTGATCGAGCTGACGTAATCGAATCGAGCAGGTCTTGTAAAATAAGTGGAAATAGTAAAAATGAAAAGGCCACGAATTTGGTTGCGTCTGCTCAAATGAGCAGTACCCGTCCCTCTAATTGCGTCGTTTGTAATCAAGATCATCGCTTATTTGAATGCACGAGGTTTATTTCTATGAGTTTGGCAGAAAGAAACGAAGTTGTTTCAAAAAATAAATTGTGTCTTAATTGCTTTAAACCGGGTCATCGCGCCTATAATTGTAAATCAGCTGGCTGTCAAACATGTAAGTATAAACATAATTCTCTGTTGCATAGAAGTAAACCTCAAACAGCAGATAGCAATGTAAACTCGAGTAGCGGTGTGCATCAGGCGATAATCGAACCGGCAACGACTTCAATGCCCGTCGAGCCGATCACTGCGCATACGTTCGCGCCGGCGCAGCTCGCAGCGGAACCGGTTTCCTTATCGACGATCGCCGCTAAACACGTACTTCTTTCAACCGCGCTAGTTAAAGTATTTAGCAAAGTAGATAATAAATATTATGTAGCACGTTTATTATTAGATTCTGGTAGCCAAATATCGCTAGTAACTGTAGATTTATGTAATAAGTTAGGGTTGTCGCGCACCGAAGTTAATCAAAATTTGAATATTTATGGTATAGGAAATAGTAAGATACAAGTAGCAAATAGCTGTAAGTTAGTAATACACTCAAGGCATAACGATTTTTCGGTAGAAGTTGACTGCATGATCTTGCCAAAAATTACGAATAGGTTACCGAATGTGAAGGTAAATGTAAATGAATTGAATATTCCAGGTAACATATTCGGTAATTTAGCGGATAGCAGATTTTATGAACCTGCCGACGTAGATATATTAATAGGAGCAGATTTGTTTTGGGATTTGGTGACCGGTCAACAAATAAAGTTAGGTAAGGGTCTACCCACACTGCAGAATTCTAAGTTAGGTTGGCTTGTCACTGGTCCAGTGTATAGTAGGAATGCTCCACAGTATGAAGTGAAGTGTAATTTAACTAGAAGTACATGTGAACAGTTAGAAAAATTTTGGAAAATTGAAGAAGTATTAAATATAAATGAAAAACCGTATAGCACAGAAGAAGAATTTTGTGAAAAACATTTGGTAGAAAATACTTGTAGAATGAGTGACGGTAGGTTCTGTGTGAAGATGCCATTTCACACATCTCCGTCCGTATTAGGTGATTCGTTAGGAATAGCAAAATCGCGTTTAATTAACCTAGAAAAAAGACTTAAAAAACAACCTAGTGTAAAAAGTTCCTATACTGAGTTTATAAAAGAATATGAACTATTGAATCATTTGTCTGAAACTAGCAAGCCTGCCTTTGCATATTATTTACCGCACCATCCAGTTATTCGCGAAAAAAGTGAGACAACAAAACTTCGGGTAGTGTTTAACGCGTCTCAGAAATCAAGTAGTGGGTATTCGTTAAATGACATACAAATGGTTGGTCCAGTCATTCAAGATGACTTATTCAGTATATTACTTAGGTTTAGGCAACACAAATATGTCATGACGTCAGACATTGAAAAAATGTATAGGCAAATATTAGTATCTGAAAGTCAAGGACATTTGCAAATGATATTATGGAAAGATAATGAGCACGACCCGTATAAGTATTTAAGGTTAAACACGGTTACCTACGGAACCGCGTCTGCCCCGTTTTTAAGTACTCGTTGTCTTTTGCAGTTATCAAATGAGTGTGATGATTTAGAAATTAAGGAAATAATTAAACGTGATTTTTATATGGACGATTTGATTACCGGACATCAGACTGAGGAAGGGTTAAATCGGATTTGTAGAATTATTACTAAAACCTTAAGTTCATCCGGATTTAATTTACGAAAGTTTAGATCAAACGCGCCTAAATTATTTTGTGAAAATTCCAATGAAGTGCAATCAATCACTGAATTCAAAACGGTTACTAGCACTTTTGGTTTAACTTGGTCCCCTCAGCCTGATGTATTCAAATTTTGTGTACAAATCGACAACCATCAAAACATTACCAAACGAAGTATATTGTCTTCGATTGCGAAGATTTTCGATCCTTTAGGGCTTTTAGGTATATTTGTCATTAAAGCAAAATTAATTTTACAGAAGTTATGGTTATGTAAATATGGGTGGGACGACCCAGTAATTGAAGAAATACAAACTTTATGGCATAACTTGATTAAAAACATGAATTCTCTTATCTGTGTTGAAGTACCTAGGCATGTTATGTGTGAAGATGCCGTACACATCGAAATCCATATTTTTTCAGATGCTTCTATGTGCGCATACGGTACGTGTGCTTATGTGCGCTCAATTAATCGGAACGGAGGCATTCATGTACAATTACTCTGTGCTAAATCAAGGGTCGCTCCATTAAAAAGTCTAACTATACCTAAGCTCGAGTTGTGCGGCGCGTTATTGTCCGCCGAGTTGGGAAACAGAGTGACTCACTCATTACGTTGTAATGTGGTCCGCTGTGTTTACTGGACAGACTCGATGATAGTGCTCGGGTGGTTGCGTACTGATCGCGCAGTTTCAAAACAATTAAAGGTGTTTGTTTCGAACAGAGTAGGTAAAATTAAAAATCTAACAAAAGATAGTGAATGGAGATACGTACCAACCAATGTAAACCCAGCTGATTGCATTTCACGAGGAGTCGACCAACTGAATGATTCAGTGCAGAAATTATGGTGGAGTGGGCCATCCTTTCTATCGCTATCAGAGACAGAATGGCCAAAGGTAGATAAGAATAAATTAAAAAGTGTACAGTTGCCGGAAGTTAAACTCGTAGGCTCATTAGTAGCAAATGTAAATATTAAAAATACGTTAATAGAATTTGAACGTTATTCTAAGCTTAAGAGATTACAAAATGCAATGGCCTACGTAATTAGATTTGTTAAGAATTGTAGAATTAAGAATCGTGAATATAGACTTACTTGTAGTTATTTAACAGTTGATGAACTAAATGATAGCATGTTTAATTTAGTTAGATTGTCACAGTTAGATTCATTCAGTAGTGAGTATCATCAGCTATTAACAAATAAGCCCATAAGTAATAAAAGTAAATTATTATCGCTTAGCCCATTTTTGGATTCTGAACTTAAGTTAATACGGGTAGGAGGGCGTATTCGTAATTCACCTCTTCCCTACGATAAAAAGCATCCCTTTCTTTTAGATTCTAGCCACCGACTGTCAAGGCTTATTTTTGAGAACGAACATAATATGAGGTTATTTCACGGGGGTTGTCAATTAATGGTATCAGCTGTTCGAGAAAAATACTGGGTCATTAATGCTCGTAAAATAGCTAGAAGCGTATCTAATAGTTGCATAGTATGTAAGCGATTTAGGTTTAAGGCAATAGTGCCTATCATGGGAAACTTACCCAAGCAACGCTTGAAGCCAGGGACACCTTTCGAAACTTCTGGAGTCGACTTAGCTGGTCCTTACCTCATAACTGATAGAAAGGGTCGCGGTTGTAAGATCAGTAAATGTTACATGTGTTTATTTATTTGTTTTACAACTAAGGCCCTGCATTTAGAAGTTGTCAGTGATTTAAGTACTGAAGCATTTTTATTGGCTCTCAGAAGATTTATTTCACGGCGTTCAAAACCTAACACACTATATTGTGATAATGCGACAAATTTCTTAGGTGCTAGTAACGAACTAAATAAATATTTATTAGAAAATAACGGAGAAATAAATAAATTTTGCTCTGAAGAAGGTATGAAATTCGCCTTCATACCACCATACGCCCCAAATTTCGGAGGACTATGGGAGGCCGGGGTAAAATCAGCCAAATTCCATATCAAAAGGGTTTTAGGAAACAGGCACTTGACTTACGAAGAACTTTCCACACTATTCAGCCAAGTAGAAGCCATATTGAATTCCAGACCCTTATTCCCCCTCTCATCCGATCCTAATGACCTCCGTCCCCTGACTCCTGGGCATTTTCTCGTCGGTAAACCACTGATAGCTCTTCCCTCTGCTGACGTGTCAAACATTAATACCAATCGACTCCACAGATACGAACAATTAGAACAGATGAGACAATGTTTTTGGATGAGATGGCAACATGACTACGTCACAGAGCTCCAGCATCGTACCAAATGGCGTAAGGCGGACAGAACCTTAAAAATTGGAGATATGGTCATTATCAAGGAGAACAACTTGCCTCCCTTAAAATGGAAAATTGGACGAATCCAGGCCTTGCACGTGGGCAACGACGAAGTGGCCAGAGTAGCAGACGTGAAGACAGCTAATGGTATCGTCCGCCGAGCAGTAAACCGCCTTTGCCCGTTGTTCGAGCCTGATATAGGCTTGAAGGAGCAGCCTTCAAGGGGGGAGGATGTTAACGCCTAACCCGGCGATGCGCGGGGGGTCTGGTCGGCCCCTCCCCCGCGACCCCGCGTGAGCCTATATAAACGCGTGCGCGGGATCATTTTTCGTGCGATCGACAACTAGCATTATATTCAATATTTCGAACATAAAGTATCAAAGCATTGTATCAAATTTAAAGTAATTAAACGAGTAGTCTACCATCAACCCGAGTATATTTTCAGCTCCGCACACTATACCTGACACACAGCACAAGCATTGCAAGGTCTAACCCTAGACATTATTATATTTTAAATGTATCATTATGTTTTCCAATTTCTCTCTTATATTTTAAGTATAGTATCTTTTATTATTGTTATTTTTTAACTACCTTAATTAAAGTAAAATAAATAAACAAATTATTCAATAAGTAGTGCAACTTATGTGATAAAGATTAAAGTTCTATTTCAGTAATTATAAATGAAATGATGGGGCCGAAAAGTTCTAGAGTGGCGACCGCGAACCGGAAGACGTTGCGTTGGAAGGCCTCCCAGTAGGTGGACCGATGACCTGGTAATGGTTGCGGGGATCCGCTGGATGCGAGTCGCACTGGACCGGTCAATGTGGCGCCACTTGGGGAAGGCTTATGTCCAGCAGTGGACGTCTTTCGGCTGAAATGATGATGATGATGAAATGAAATATCAAAAGGCAATATCATCGATGAAGAGCCCGTCCCTTCTTTTTCATCGAGTGTTCATTAGTAGCCTAGCATTGATACAAATCTCTCGTTAGAAACGATTCGTTATTTCACCAGTATCCTCCATAGAATACTTCATTCTCAAGCGATGCAATACAGTGTACACTCAAATGATTTGTGAATGTATTGATGTGTGTTGACGAATACTATGAATAGATCATGCTTTGCCGGTCTTTGATTGCATTGACAGCACGGTAGCTAACGATTTACTGTCGTACTGTCGAACGAAATGTTTGGTATACGAGTTTTTTTGTTTACTACACTGTAAATATTCATTTTTATTGTGTCCGTAATATTTTTTTAAGTTTTTGGAATACATTCTCAGAACACTCACAACATTTTTCAAAACTAATTACAAGTTAAGACGCAGACAACCGCTGAACATTTATTTACTTTAACAACATATAGTATTTTTGCTGAAAAGTAATTTTGCTAAGAAAATACTATACAATGTTTTTGTATGAAGAATTAAAAACAAATGACTTGGATTTAGAGTTTTCTGAAAATATGTTCAAGATTAATTATTATTTTGTTTCTGCTACCACAAAATCAATACTTGGCTTTGACTTATAACTTGTTTAAAAAGCCTATTTGGAGTATTTATAAACTTCGTATGCCAAATAACTTGTTCAACTGTACACATGCATTATATACCTTGCCAGCGTTGGCTGAAAAATATATTTCCCAAACCATGTTGAACTAAACTCATTTGTTCATATCGATAAAGAAGAAGACAAGAACTTTATAATAAAACTGGAGCAAACACGTGGAAAGGTCTAGTGAAAACCGATTTTGAAAATATTGAAACTGCTTGTCTCTCTCATGGCAGGGACTGTTGTCTCTTTCTAACCCTACTAGAAAGGTGTCCGAAACTTTGAAGATTTCCTGCACTTTTATTATAAGAAAGGAAGTAGAAGAATGCAATATTAAAAACCCATCTGAAATCTAATACAGCAAAGAAAAACTATACAAATGCGGCGTATTTTATAACATCAACCCTTGTCAGTGGAATATAATCAGCGTGGAATTCTCGGGAGGCTTTCGATATATCGAGTGTGTGAGAATCGGCCGTAATCTCGATATCTCGAGTTGTCGACATCTCGAGTTCTCGAGATCCGAGCTCAATGATGCATCAGCCATTTTAGCGGCCAACTTTTGAGGCTCTTGAACGTCTATTGATCGGTGTAAACCATAAGTATACTTTATTTGAAAGTTTAATTTTTTTAAATCATATTTTTTACACTTGGGAGCAAATAAATCGAGCCACTTCCTTTTTCACGCATTATGGTAATTATTTTTGGTATTAAGGAACGCATCGATTCGAAACATATATCGCCTAAAAGGGTATTTAATAACCTTTACAATGAGGGTAGTTAGTTGTCAAAATTTCATTTTTATTAAAGTTTAAAGGGTAGAATAAAATTATCGCATTTAATTTGCTTATGACATTTTTATTGTACTCTGTTAAGAAAAGATTAAATTTGAGGTTTTTGTTAATCATACCCATATTACTTGTTATTGTTGTCTTTATCTGTGTCTGTGTAATCAAAATAACCTGATAAAATGGATACTACACCGACGGAAGCTGCCCAAGTTGTAGCTTTACTTGAGGTTGGACACGGACAACGTGAAGTGGCACGCAGACTTCATTTGAGTCGTTCAAAGGTACAGCGGGTATACCGCAGGTATCTGGAGACTGGTGCTTTTGTTCGGCGACCTGGAACTGGCCGACCACGGGCAACAACAGAACGTGATGACCGCTTTATTGCAACCAATTCGTTGCGCGACCGTGGACTTAATGCTGTTCAGCTACAGCAAGCGTTACGTGACGTTCGAGGAGTCGCAATCAGTAGGTGGACAGTGAGACGAAGACTAAAAGAACGAAATTTAACATCACACAAACCAGCAACTGGCCCAAAATTGACTGTAGCTCATCGCCGATCTCGCTTGGAGTTTGCTCGAGAACACATTAATTGGACGTTAGAAGACTGGAGGTCAGTTTTGTTTTCTGACGAGTCAAGAATCTGTCTTTTTAGCAATGACGGGAGAAACCGAGTGTATAGACGTCCTGGTGAAAGATTTGCCCAATGTTGCATTCGAGAAACGGTGAGTTTTGGTGGTGGTTCTTGTATGGTGTGGGGAGGAATTTCTCTAGACGGAAAAACGGAACTTGTCTTCGTCGACCCCGCCAACGATGGCAGTGGTAGACGTGGATTAACAGCTGACCGATACATAACTGACATTCTTGAAAACCACGTAATGCCGTATGCTGGTTTTTTCGGAGAAAATTTCTTGTTTATGCATGACAATGCGAGACCTCATACCGCGCAGATCGTTACGGAATACTTGTCTGCGATCGGGATTCAACAAATGGTATGGCCAGCACGAAGTCCCGATTTGAACCCGATCGAATACCTATGGGACGAGCTAAAACGGAGAGTCCGAGCCAGGGTTCCCGCTGTTTCATCCATTCCCGAGCTTAAAGTCGCTGTGCTTGAAGAGTGGGAGAACATACCACAATATGTCATCGTAACGCTGATCAGATCGATGACTAATAGGCTACAAGAATGTATCAGGGCCCGGGGGGGTAATACCAGTTATTAAGAATATTTTTTTTGCAATAATTTTGTTTTTTATTGTTTTTATGGACTGTTTTAGCCCTACTAAATTTTCTATCAAAATTACCATTTTTCTTGCAGAGCCAATAATTTATCATTCAATAAGGTTATTATTCAATAATTTACCCTCATTGTAAAGGTTATTAACTAAACTTTTAGGCGATATATAGTTCGAATTGATACGTTCCATATTACCAAAAATATTTACCATTTTACGTGAAAAAAGGTAGTGGCTCGATTTATTTGCTCCCAAGTGTATTACATATGTCTACCCAAACAATATTATAAAGAGGTATCAATTATGTACCAATATTTAAAAACACATTACCCATTAAAACTTAACTAACTTCAATTACAAAGCTTAAAAATAATAATATCGTGGGCCGAACTAATATAGAATAAAAAATAATGGACATTGTGTTAACTTTAAATAAAAAAATGAATTGCACTTGCTATACTAGACATTACAAACTTTACTCGTCGCTTAATTAAAACTTTTAACCGTACTTTTCTTCTTAGTATTTTCTTGATCATCGGTTTAAGTAGATCGTGAACCCCAGAACTAATTTTTCCTGTAAGTTTTCACCAAGATTACTGCTATTTGCCTAATTAATATCTCCGAATGTTTACGCTGAGTTGCATCATTTTTTTCTAAATAATTCAACAAACACCACATGGTTTTTTTGTATAATTTCCCTTAAAATAGATAGATTGACACTTGTTTTAGTTATAAATCAAAAGTTTACCAACCCAACATCATTACAAGCGACAATATAAACACGGTAACGATCACCTAATTCTCCTATTTCCAAATATAACACTCTCCCACACGTAATCCTTAGGATTACTCAACTACTATAATAATTACTACATTACAAACAATTACTAACACTAGATGATCACACAGGTAAACAGAATATCGTCTGTCACGCCAATTAAGGCTCACATATGGACATGAGCATACAGCCAGCATGACAAAGGACTCAATGGGTTCATTAAAGTCCTCTTGAGATCGCATGTAGCGCCGTTACGTACTCCAATTATACAATTTGCGTACAAAATGTCGTCATAATGAGTGATGGATGGGACTATTGTGTCTTAGAGTCGTAAAACATGTTTGAATATTGTGTTTATGACTGTGGACTAACAATTATATGGTTTAAAATATTATTTACCAGCTTTTGCCCGCGACTTCGTCCGCGTGAATGTCGGTAATCGCGGATGCACATGAAGTCGCTTGTTAAAAAGTAGCCTATGTCCTTTCCTGGGGTTCAAGCTGTATTACATACCAAATTTCATCAAAATCGGTTCAGCCGTTTCGTCGTGAAAACGTAACAGACAGAGTTACTTTCGTATTTATAATATTAAAATAATATGGAAGTAAGGATTATTAATAATCGATACTAATATTATAAAGCTGAAGAGTTTGTTTGTTTGTTCGGTTGAACGCGCTAATCTCAGGATCTACTGGTTCAAATTGAAAAAATATTTTTGTCTTGGATACTCCATTTATCGAGGAAGGCTATTGGGCCATGCGAAGCCGGGCCGGGCCGCTAGTCACTTATAAAATGAGAAACATTTTTTTTAAAACAACATGTACGTAATCTGGGGGCACAGTAGTGCCCCCGCCTAGATAGACGAGCCAAGCGAAGCGCAAGGGCACTGCCTACCTTTTCTCGAAGCGCTTCGTCGTTTTTTTGAACCCTCATAACTTGGGTTTGGATTATGCCAGATAAAAAAAATCTCGGAATATGATGTCAATAGTAGACTTACCTATACTAATATTATAAAGCGTTTTAGCGTAGGAGAGTTTGTTTGTCCGAATGTAATAATTATTTTTGTGTTGAATAGTCCATTTATCGAGGAAGGCTATAACCCCATGCGAAGCTGGGTCGGGTCGCTAGTTAAATATATAAAGTTTCAATTGCATAGCTCTTATACTTTAGATTTTATTGATATTTAATAAACCACGACTTCGTCACTGACTCACTTACTGATGATCATCAAAATTCTTGGGGTACTTCCTGAAGTCCTAGAAAGCTGAAATTTGGTATGTAAGCTAGTATTATTATACAAACAACAACAAAAAAGTTAAACTAGAAAAAAATAACAAAAGAAAAAAATATTGTCTTAGGCAACTTTCAAAAAAAAATGAAATCCCACCAAATACATTTTCATGTAAATCGTTGTCAAAACGCGAAATAAATGGGTTGCACTGTCAAAAAGTTATCAGATCTCTACTTTACTTGCCCTAACTTCACAAACTCAACACCTTAGTTAAAATATGTAAATGACTTGACTATTTCGTTACTACAAGAAGTATTGTTTAACAGTAAATTAATGAACAGTGAATACATTTTTCACCTTACGCCCAAGTAACGGTAGCAAAACGGCCTAGCCACATATAAATATTTTGACTCAGGAGTAGAGTTTGTGAAGTTAGGGCAAGTAAAGTAGAGATTATAGGTGGAGATCTGACAACTTTTTGACAGTGCGAGCCATTTATTTCGCGTCTTGGCAACATTTTACATGAAAATGTTTTTGGTGGGATTATTTATTTCTCAAAGATTTAAATAATCTTTTATAAAATGAGAAACAAGGTTTTAATAAAAACATGTACGTGATTCTTTAAAGTTAATTAGTTGTTTTAATTAATCTGGTTAATATTTTTGTATTTACAAAAGTATCAAGGAAATAATTTATACTTGTTATCAGGGGTAAACGAATTGATAACACTAGATAGGAAAATGGTACTGTTCAGCATTCTCAGAGATTTTTTCCTAGAGATATAACATTTTACATGCCTAATTTATAGTAATTGTTTGTTAACTTTCCTCTCCGTATATTCTGTAAAAACCTCCCTTGGCTAATTTTGGTGAAGTGATTCAAAGGAGTTGTTTCAAAATGTATAGAGCCTGGGCCCAGTCCTTGTACACCATACTTAATAATAGGGAAACACATTTTAAATAGTTCTCAACTGTCCAATTAATTTAAAATAGCTTTGTTAGCAGGTAAAAAACAAGAAATTGCACTTGAAATTGCAACACACAACAAAAAGCAGTCATGGCGGTAAGCTGTCATTTTGATTGATTAATGACATTTGACATTTTTATAATTCTGATTTTCTGCGTCGATTTGTGGATAGCCAGGTAAACAGAAGAAAAAGAAACGGTGTTAAATTAAAAAAAAACGAAAGGGAGGTTGTTATAAAGTACTATAGAAACTAGAAACAAAACGAGACGAAAGTGACTGAAGTGAGACTGTTGTGACACTGACAGCTGACAGTTCTCTTTCTATGATCAATGGTCGATCTATGGTTTATAGAGAAGCTAAATCTGAGTGACGCCATGTTGAAAATCCATAAAAAATATTGTTAAATTACCAATTTACTACCACAACAGTATACATTTAAATGAATTATCTGTATTTTTCCCGCATTCTACGGATTTTTCTCTTTTTTTTTGAAGTGGTGTACATAGACTGGGCCCAGTATGAAACATGTCCTTTACAATATGACGTTCAAGAGTGGCTTTAATGGTCTAATTGAAATAAATGATTTGACTTTGACTTTACATGACGGGAACTATAGTCTCACCAATGCTAGGAATTGACACCTAAATTAAACCGAGATATTTTTGCAGAATAGGTAACACAACTTATTGATGAACAACTTGCACTATGCCCGCGATTTCGTCCAAGTGAATTTACTTAAATTTCTACTTTTCTTGATAATAAAATATGGCCTGCAACACTCAGGGATAACATAACTTCCTACTGGTGCATGAATTTTTGAAATCGGATGAACAGTTCCGGAGATTACACCGTATACATACAAACCAATTTCACCTATTTATAATGCAATCTCTTCCGAACGAATTTCGGTCACGGCGGCCAAACTCAATGGAGATCAGCCATGTACGCAGAAGATATTATAGTGCACAAGTGTGTGCGCAAATGCAGGTGCACTCCCTCTTCCCTCACTCTCATAGTCCGGTGGAACGACAATCCGACACGACCGGAGAGAGATCAGGCGCAGGACCAACGGCTTTACGTGCTTTCCGAATCACGGGGGTGTTACACCGCCAACTTCCAAACTCTGGGCTGTTACTGAGAAATTCTTAATACAAAAACCCAATAACACTTTGCCTGACCTGGGAATCGAACCCAGGACCCCACGTTCAGCAGTCGCGCTTTATAATATTATAGTATAGATTAGCAGCGCTCACAAAATACAGAACAACCTCGCGTTACTATTTCCTACAGTAATTTTTATTTTTTGCCATTGCGTTTTCTACACCTTCTGTAGAAAACGCAATGGCGTTTACTAACGGCTAATAAATAACTGAATTAATTGTATGACCGATTTGTTAAATAGTCATCTAACACTTGGTTACATGACACGTTGGAAGTGCACAAGCGTGTCACGTAAATAAAACATGTGACGCGTTTGTCAACGTGATTGGCGAGACAAAGCGCCACAATGTTCTGATTTCAAATAGATACCAGGGGTGTGATTCTATGAAACCTCATTCTAAGCTTCGAATCTGAATCCGCTGTGAGTTTCTTGATTGGAATTCTAAACACTCGGTTGATAATTCGAATTTACACTAGCGCCACCCTGCGAGCGTGTCAGCGAGTTGAACTAAATTGACAGGCAGATTTGGACAGATAAAGTATGAAATGACGTAAGAAGTGGCATTTGGTAAGGTAATTTCACCGTCACTTCGACGCTCACTTCGCACTCGAACCTGATTCAAAGTGTCAAATATATCAAGGTCATTTTGAACCTTATGCGAAGTGAGAGTAAATAGCGATGTGAGATGCGAGTTGTTGTTTGAATTTTACAGAATCGACCTACAGCATCGAATTTGGGTAGATGACATCAACGCCTAATAATTCCGAGACATCTTTAGAAAAACACTTGATTTTAACCTAAGTGAAAAAAGCTATAGAATTTTTCTAGCATTGCTAATGCAAATGCTCTAAGTGAAAACGCGATTTTCAATACAATGTAAAAATATTATTTTTGTTGGTTTGAAACTGAGTTAGCAAATATATATCGTCATAAGTATGAATTGCCATAAAATATACTATGGGGGAACTGCGTTTTGACAGCTTATTAAACTTATGTCAATTTATTAGTGTTATTAACTAGTTATGCTCGCTTGAGTCAATGTTTTTTTCTACGATGTCCCTAGACAATGATCTTCTGCCTAGCCTTTTCCCAAATATGGTCGGCTTCCAGTCTATCCGGATGCAGCTGAATAATACCAGTGCTTTACACGTAGCTACTGAATATCGGACCTCCACAACCCAGTTACTGGGTAACACGATACCCCTGGTTGTCAGACTTTCTGACTTCTGAGTAACGACTGCCAAAGATCTACAAATGACTGCTGGGACCAACGGCATTATGTGCTTTCTGAGGCACGGAGGAAACTTGATATATAATGGATGGTCCACAGACCACAGACCGACCGCAGCAAGCGTAGCTTAACCTTTAACCGATCTATCTCTACGGGTTTTACTTAGCTCTTTCCTAAACCACCACCAAACAATAATTATAGACTGAGATCCAAGAGTCACCAAAACTGAATCATTTTAGCATGACTGTTATTTTGAAGATAGAAATAGGAGTACGTCTCATCGTTAAGGGGCTTTTAACGATTTTTACAGATTTTAAACTGACAATCACGTCAAAATGTGTGGTGTAAATGATTTGAAAAAATATATTATGTTAAACTAAAACATTCTCTTAATCATTTAGTACCTATGTGAATATTTTTGCTTATATTCATATTTAATAGTTTAATTAACTTGTGAAGTTGTGCCTGACGCGGACAAAACATTGACACTCACACAAAATCTACCAGGTATAATTAAACGAAACTTACACTATCTTACAAACAATTTTATTATCTATCTTTTGGTATACACCTTTTTTTTAAGTTAAAGAATACTATCTTTTATTTAATTTTTTCGACTAAACTTTGAGAGTTTTGGACGCAGTGCATACGATTCTCTGGTCGCTCAAGGTCGCCGGCGTACATTGTCGTCTTAAGAAAGTGTGTGTACATGCTAACTTACAGCGTAACAGCGTGTTAGGTAAACAAAACATGGCGCATGCTGTCATCGCGATTAGCACTCAGTGAGCGTGACGGCCTACCACAATAGGTTAATTTCCCTTGGACGCGTATAATAACACAAACGTTAGCACGATCATTGTACTGTTTGCATTGTCCTTGTAGAGTAAACTATGCAGTATATACATGTTTGCTGACGGTAATAACAAACGGATGAAGTGACAATGACAATAATTGCTCTCCAATTTAATTCGTTTCCGATGCATGTAACTGAAAATTCGTCGGAATAATTCATTTTAATATCAATTGGTTGGAAATTAATGGAATTGCATGTACATTACACTGAATTATTAGACAAGAATATATTTGACGTAACTAGGATCACGAAAACTAATAAGGATACGTCATGGCAATTGACGCCACATAGATTGCACCTCTCTGAAAATAACATTCAAGCATGTCCAGCCATCGACGCATACATTAATAACTAATTAATCCATTTCCCGATACATTCCATTAATTTGGGTTTTTTACCCTACTGAAACAATTTATGCTGAAGACACTTGACGAAACACGCATGTTATAGTTCATTGAGCATCGCAAAAACTTAATATGTTAGTGCGGGTGGCATCCTGGAAAAGAGGCAAAGATCCTTAGTTCCTGTGACAACAGCAAGTTCGCAGGCCATGTGGTAGGTACAAGTCCGTGTATTTACAGGTAAGCACATCAAATTTTTGCTTAAGACTTATTACAGAAATATACGAAACCTGCACTAGGTCTGTGTTATTAAATGTATTCATTTAAGCGTAAATTCTTCATTTCGTATAGTATTTCATAAAGTTTAAGTAATTTAATACGATTAAACTTGAAATTTAAATACAGCGATAGCTTAATAGCTTCAATGATTTTAATAGCGGCAGCTATTGCCGATCCTTGGGTCACTAATTACCCTGCACATTACATTTAGTTTTTACTCTTTAACGTCAGTACGCGCCAATAAAACAATTATTTTATTAAGATATTTTAATTTCAAACAAACAGCTTTTGTTACATATTAATAGCGACCTATAATATTTTGTCTAGTTTGCTCGTTTTACCGTTTTATGTTTACCACTTAATATGAAATTAGTTATTCATTGTTATTGTAAATTAACATTATTAAATAACCTTTCTTTACGTGTGCATTTATTAATATTATTTGAAAAAATCAATTAGTTACAATTAATAGATTAATAGACCACGGTAGCGACGCAACACCACGTCCTGCGGCCAAAAGTCTTCTTCCATGACGAGGGGCACAAAACAACTGAAAGTATGTTTAATGACCTTTCAATTAACCATAGTTAGACTTCATAAATAGCACAATACTTCAGAGCACGAGCTGTTTGACCTGGGTCTCATTGACCTGGATCGACCGTTACATACCCTTCTAGAGAGGCGCATTTAATAGCACCTTTAATGCTTATTTTATTTATCAACAGTTTTTAAACGACTGAACGACTCTCTGAAGTATTGTGTTATTTATGAAATCTTTTATGAAAATATTCTTTTTTTTATGAAATATACTTTCAGTAAGTACCAAAATTAACTGGGTTTAATATATGCGTTGAAGGCCGGAAATGCTTGAATGTTATTTTTAGAAAGGTATAATTTTTGTGTGTGCCGAGTGTATCAATGAGTATTTCTCATTGTTTTGGCCTCAGTTCTAAAGTATTTTGTAAAGCCAAGCAACGTTTCCCGAAAGGCAAAGCGTCAACAACATCAACACAATAAAATTCCTTCGAAAAGGGGGTGACCAGTTGATGACTCTGTCCGTACCAATATCTAATCCTTACTAAAACACGACGACACGGTTGGCGCAGTGGTTGAGCGATCGACTGCTGCGCTGCCTGTCGCGGGTTCGTTTCCCGCACGGAGCAAATATTTGTATGGCCTACAGATAGTTGTTACTGGTCTGGTTTGTAAACGCACCCACGACACAGAAGTAAAGCCTAGTGTGGGGAAACGTTTTTTTTTGTTTAAAGAAAAACAGCACACGAAAAATGATCGGTTACTAAAACAAACACACAGGGCTTCAAGTCAAAAACGTGATTATATTATAATGGAATATGTTAACACGTCGCGTCAGCTCGACGTCACGTCACGCTGAATTCGCGTGTTTAGCAGGAATGAATACAGTCACCGATTAACAACAGTATTATTTAATTTCAGCTCAAATTGCAGAACTGAAAATATTTGAGCATAATTTTAACTGTCAATGAAAAATATTAAAATGTAATGAGGTACCTACATCAAGCTACCCCAGTCTGTCAAATTTCTTTGACAGTTTTTTAATTTTATTACCTACAAAAGAATGAAGTTCATGTTCAATTGGGGAATTTCGACAGTTTGGAACAGTTTGACGTACTGTAGATTGATTCTGTAAAATTCGAACAACAACTCGCATCTCACATCGCTATTCACTATCACTTCGCATAAGGTTCAAAATGACCTTGATATATTTGACACTTTGAATCGGGTTCGAGTGCGAAGTGAGCGTCAAAGTGACGGGGAAATTACCTTACAGAATGCCACTTCTTACGTCACCTCATACTTTATCTGTCAAAATCTCCCTGTCAATTTAGTTCAACTCGCTGACACGCTCGCAAGGGTGGCGCTAGTGTAAATTCGAATTATCAACCGAGTTTTTAGAATGCCAATCAAGAAACTCACAGCGGATTCAGATTCGAAGTTTAGAATGAGGTCTTACAGAATCACACCCCTGGCCTCTATGGGGACCTAGCTTCTGCCCGCGATTTCGTCAGAGTGAACTACAAAATTTAGCCAATTAAATGTGATAAGCTAAATCAATATGTGTGCCTTTCAGCTAACTCCTTGCTGTCGTTTAAGCGTCACAGAATAAAAATCATCCCAGATGTGGCGAAAAGATTTAGTGAGTTGGTGTACCATATTGATAAAGATTCTTCTTTTAGTTTAAGTTTATTTTAGTTCCTTGTTTTGTAGTAGTTTGCATAAGGCACGATGGGGTTGGCATATCCATTGGGATAGAAACCCCGGTTAAATAAATAAAGAATAAAAAAAAGCATCTATCCTCACAAACATTCGCATTTACAATATAGTAGTAAGATAGTAGAATTTTGTGGTATTTTAATAACATTTTTTAAAGTAATTGGTTTCGCTATCATCTTTACCCGCATGACTGACGGGTCAAATTATCCCACAGCAACTACCCGGATAAAAAGTATCCTATTTCCTAATCCAGGTCATCGTTGACCCGTATGCCAAATCGTAGTTTGTTGAGCCTTTAACGACAGCGTGCTCTATTCAACAGTTAATTTACTTACACTTTCTTTTATTGGACTTTTATTATTTTGTTCTAAATTTTGTTAATAATTAACAGTCTAAAGCCCGTTTTCACCAACTACCCCTAAATTTTAAGTAACCCCTAAGAGATTTTAGGTGACGGAATCGCAAAGGATTCCGTCACGTAAAATCTCTTAGGGGTTACTTTACGTTTAGGGGTAGTTGGTGAAAACGGCCATAAGCTTATTATACTTTTGTCTTTGTCAAAAAACAAAAGTATAATAAGCTTAGACTGTGGTTTTTCGAGTTAGGTCACTCTATTATTAAGCATTCGTTAGGTCTCATAAACTAGTTCATAAAACATTACAAAAACACACTAGCAGCAGCTTCAGTGGCTTTTCAACCGTTTTAAAACTCAGACAATAAAAATTACCACCGTCAAAGCACACAACATGATCCTATAGGTATATGTAGGAATAAATGTACTACATCCGTCGTCGCCACTGAGTTATTTTTTACGACTTAACCTCGCAAAATCGATAGGCTGAAATATGTGCCATAAAACACAGGAAGGCCGATAGAACTGACTTGTCAATCGGTGTTATTTCAGGCGTATTTGTTCCGTAATCCTTCAATGTTTGTATAGTTGGGGAATTTTACAGTAGTTTTAGTTGTTTGTAAAGCTATTTCGAGTAATGCCAGATAAAAACACACGAATTTCATTTTCACCTTTGCTCGCGACATCGACCGACAATAGTCTAGTTTTCTATTAGTCGATTTAAATAATCGGACCAGTTTATACACATACATACTTAAATGTGGCTACCTACTCGGCGCAAGTAGTCTAACAAAAATAAAAACCATCGATTCGGAATGAAAGAATAGAAACAAACATTTACCTCCTTATATTATTAGTATAGATTAACGCTATTGACTCACAGCCTAGCTTTGCTTTAAAGCGGCTCCATAATAAAGAGTCAATAACAAAATGAATCGCAATAATTACGAACAGCGTCACATTCGACGATTAATAGTAAGATACCAACAAATTCAACGTATTATTTTAAGGAACACAACAAAGGATAATAATTATATTTTCACACAACTGTATATTATCACGTTTACGAACACATTTGTTCCAGTCAACTTAGCACAGCCGAAATTCGTGTAGATACACAACCACGAAGTAAGTTTATCAGTTAGCTTCGAGTGCAATAGAAGCGTAGGCTCGAGACTACGCTCGTAGCCCTCTTGCTACGCGCGTATGTCTACGACTACCTATGCGCGTAGCAAGTGTAGCAACAGTACTACGCCGGATAAAAATCGTTACGTTACCAAAAATTCTTTTGTGACTTTTTGACCGTTTTCCTATTCTTCTTGTGAATCAAATTGGGTTCAGTTACGCCAACCAAAACGAATCAACCCAATCCCGTGTCATAACATCTCCTACTTTGCAAAGTAATTGTAACGATTTTGGATTTAAAGCTAATTAATTTTAAATCTATTCAAAGTATAAGTTTGAGATGTTACCTTGAAATGTTACATTTGACATATTGACTTTTGTGTCTACGTAGAGACTAAGTACTTACTAGTTTTCTTTTAATTTAGGTTTTATTATTGTTATTTAGTGTTAATTTATTCTTAAGGCGCTAACAAGCGACTTTTACAGATTTTAAACTGACAATCACGTCAAAATGTGTAGTGTAAATGATTTGAAAAAAATATATGTTAAACTAGAACATTCTCTTAATCATTTAGTATGTGAATATTTTTGATTAAGTTCATATTAAATAGTTTAATTAACTCGTGGAGTTGTGTCTGACGCGGACATACCATTGATAATCACACAAAATATATCAGGAATATTTAAAATAAACTTTCACTATCTTACAGACAATTTTATTATCTATCTTTTAGTATACGCCTTTTTTCAATTAAAGAATACTATCTTTTATTTAATTTTATCGACTAAACTTTGAGAGTTTTGGATGCAGCGCATACGATTTTCTGGTCGCTCAAGGTCGCCGGCGTAAATCGTCGCCTTAATACAAAGTAAGCACTTAATAGCCTGAAGCACAGGTTCAACCTAGTTTAGGCAAATAAGCAACTGTTTTCTATTTTAAATTCTAAGATATTTTTTTGTAATGTGTATTTTTGACTAAATAAACAGTTATTATTATTTATTGAAAGATTGTGGGTTGGTTCATTATATTAGAACTAAGCTCAACTGATACTCATCTTTTGTTTTTCCTAATACTCGATGTCTTGAACTACTGATACTCTCGTAAATACAAATACAAAAACTTTCGAAGTGGTCTAAATGTTCTGTCTGTGAATGTCAACGAAGATGTTCGATTAAACCAAACTTTCCTCATACATTTCTATCGGAATTTGTAAGAAAACGGAGTTTCCTCAATAAATTTGCAGGGGGCGGTAGGATCGCAAGTCACGGAACTAATACCCGATCATTTATCTTTGTCGGTGATGCACTTAGTAGCCATCTTCCTTCAATGTCGGTGTAATCCTTCTATGTAGTTTTAAGTTTGATTTCCTTAGTACTCATCACGAGCATTCAGCACGACTATAAGTTGATTCGTCCGTGTGGTGTCGGACGTAAAGAATAGCACCATCCCATATCTTCCCGTGAGTGTCGTAAGAGGCGACTAAGGGACTTACCGGAGAATGGGCAGCAGCGTTCTCTGTGCCTTTGTAACAACCATACTGCGAACGCCAACCCGCCTGCCAAGCGTGGCGATTATGGCAAAACCCCCCCAGGGGAGGCATATGTCCAGCAGTGGACGTCTTTCGGCTGAAATGATGATGATGATAAGTTGATTGGTTTTGTCGTTAAGAGTCAAATTCCTGTGAAAACCAGTCATCTCTTTTTAAAGTAAATAAGTCATCATCTGCCTAGCCTTTGTGCAACTATGTTCCAACCTAACCAGATGCAATTGAATACCAGTGTTTTAATAATAATCTCAGATTATGAAACAAAAGGTAGATAGACCGCGCGGAACACTGAGAGTGAAGCCAAAAAAGCAAATACAAATCAAAAGCGAATGCTTACTATCTCATGATTGTATTCGCTTTTGAATTTGTATTTGTATTTTTATTTGGTTCTTTTAACGATGCGGCGTTTCGTGATATACTGACTCGTGTCATTACAGCACAAAGCGCGCTAAAGGTATTCGTTTTTGAATTTGTATTGGTTTTTTTGGCTTCACTCTCAGTGTTCCGCGCGGTCTATCTGCATTTTGTTTTATAATCTGTAATAATAATAACAATAATCATTTATTTCAAGTAACAAAGACCCCATACCAAGTTTTAAAACCGGGTCTACCTTTTATAGCAGAACTTTTTATGTCATAATATTATTTTGCATAACAGCGGATAGCATAAACTTCATCTCGTAGAAAATTGTTTGGCAGACACTCATTTATCATACAATCAAAACTCATAATTTTGTAAGTCAGAATCATCTTTAGGCATAAATTTCATATGCATAATAATCGAAAAGTTGAACCATCATTTCTCAGAAATCTTACAGTTAGAATCATCTTTTGGCATACATTTCATATCCATAATAATTGAAAAACTCATATTTCACATTGCTGAAAATTTATAGATAGAATTATTTTGTATTTTTACCATAATAATTAATTAATTATTTGTATAAATCCATTATTGCATGTATTATCACTGAATTAAATAGCTGATTGTGAACATTTATGTTTTTTTTGTTTTCCTGTAAGAAGCATTTAAACATGCAAACAAGCATACACCATGCATGCAGCAAGCATGCAGCAAGCATACAGCATACGGTATGCAGCATGCAAGCGGTCATGCAACATGCAGCATGCAAGCAGGCATGCAACATGCAGCAGGCATGGTTTCTGTCACGGCTTCGGCGCTGCGGGTCTACGGCGGTCACGCGACCTTGTCGTCGCAGAGGGTTTTAACGCTCACCACCGTAGCTTCGGCTTGCTGGCCGGCTCGGCCGGCCAGCCTCAGCCGCGGCGGCGAGCGTTACAACCGCCTGCTCCTCAGCTCGCGGGTCGCCTCACCCCTCCGCGCCTACGCGGGCTTAAATTACACTCTATGCGTAGGGCAGACAAGACTACGTGGAGTCGGTTTTGCAGCGATTCGTTTCTGTCACTAACTTTTGTAGCACAACATATACTTTTTATATCGATAATACCTACTTTTATTTTATTTTAAGGTTAAAAATGCTTTTTTTTATAGAAATGGCAATATGCCGAATTAAATTATTCCAAATGAAATTCTGCCAAATAAACGCTATCCTAAACGAAAGTATGTGAAATAATATTCTGCCATCTTAAAAGTATGCCATTGTAAATTCGGACATATAAACATTCTGCCAAACAATAATTATGTTTAACAATTTTTATGCCTTAAGAATATTCGTTTAAAGAAGATTATGCCAAGTGTGTTATGCCAAATAAATTTCGGAGCATCAAGATTCTGCCAGATAGACCCTTTAAAACCATATAAGACCAAGTTTTTTATGTAGCGACTGCCTATCTGACCTCCACAATCCTGTTACTGAGTAACACGATACTTCTTGGTAATACTGGTTGGCCGGCTTTCTGGCTTCTGACTACCCATAACGGTTTAGGGCCGGCGGAGGGGTTTTGGTATGAAGTGAATGACCACCCATCCATGCACAGACCGCAGCACCCTAAGCTTAAGGCGCTTCACTGACCAAATAAACTTGACCATACATTTCCTCTTTGCCGCAGAATCGAAATTCTCTCAATATTTGTTTATTTTTTGTTATAATAAAAGAGAAACGATCTTTTGAAATAAAATAAAACGTAAATAATAAAGATTTTTAAGTTACCTATCTATTAGTGTAATCCTCAAATTAATAGCACGTCAACTTTAGCAAAAGATACATGTTTTCTATTATTTTAGTCATTTTTTACAGGGAGATTTAGGTGTATATAGGGTACATAATAAAAAAATAAGAACGTGTAATGTGATGATAGGATATTGAATAAAAATAATAATATGCTTTTAGATAAAGTTTGTTTCTCTTAATTAATGAGTTAATAGCCCCTAAATAACGAAGAAAAACACACTTTTGGTCGGGGTAGCGCCTTAATCATCAAGAAAACTGTCCGATATACAAGCTACGTTAATAAATGAGTAAAGCATCTTTAATATCTGTTACCTGAAAAAAGTCCCAGCATTGAAGGTAGCAAATACGCACACCTATATAACAATATTAATATGTTCTTACGAGTAACACTATGCACATCCACCTTTATGACCACTAATAAACGAAATTCTTACACCTTATTTAATATTACATCAAAGGCCCAAAGGGCAGGTAAGGGTTAACAAGAGCAAGTTGAGCTTGGGCATTCGGGGTTCTGCTCAAGAATTTTGCATTTAACACTCTTTGAGTTTAATAATTTAGCAAACTTAAATTGTGTTATTTTCTTATAATCCATACCATGAGACATCTATTAGATCGGACGAGAAAATGGTGTTCAACGCACATATTAAACTTGTCTTTAAGGCGCTAACAAGCGACTTTCGCAGATTTTAAACTGACAATCACGTCAAAATGTGTAGTGTAAATGATTTTAAATGATTTGAAAAAAAAATACATGTTAAACTAGAACATTCTCTTAATCATTTAGTATGTAAAAATTTTTGATTAAGTTCATATTAAATAGTTTCATTAAATCATGAACTTGTGTCTGACGCGGACAAAACATTGATAATCACACAAAATCTACCACGAATATTTAAACGAAACTTTTACTATCTTACAGACAATTTTATTATCTATCTTTTAGTATACGCCTTTTTTTTAAGTTAAAGAATACTATCTTTTATTTAATTTTTTTGACTAAACTTTGAGAGTTTTGGACGCAGCGCATACGATTCTCTGATCGCTCAAGGTCGCCGACGTATATCATCACCTTAAAACATGCTTAGAACGAAGCACTTGACTTTAACTTTAGTAACAAAATACTTACAAGCTACGTTAGTAAAATTCATGCATTAATGTATTTGTGTATGTATATCAGCTGTCTGACACCCATAGTACAGGTTCTCCCTAGTTTGGGGTCAGATGGTCGTGTGTGAAATGTCCCCACATTTATATTTTTTCTTTATAAAATAGAACTAGCGACCCGACCTGGCTTCGCATGGGCCTATAGCCTTCCTCGATAAATGGACTATCTAACACAAAAATAATTTTTCAATTCGAACGAGATTAGCGCTTTCAACCAAACAAACAAACAAACTCTTCAGCTTTATAATATTAGTATAGATAGTCATACCACTGCAAGACTTTTTTTAACATGCAATACTTGTTACATTGTTCTCACATTGTACCCTTAGATTCAACAGGAATGATGTAACCTAAATTTGTAAAATATTACTGATTTTAAAAGAGTGATCATGGAGTTTCTTGCTCGTTCTTTTCCACAGAAACCTAGTTTGGAACGAGCAACTAGCTTCAACTTTCTGACTGACTGACTCTGACAATTCAAAAGTACCTGTAAATGGTTTAATTGAAATAAATGATTTGAGTTTGAGTTTATTATAACCATGATAATGTTAGACCGTACTGAAATATTACGGATTACCGACGGGCTTGTATAGCTGGATCGACGTGATAAAATTAATGACGGTCAAAGCTACCGAACAATAATGTTGTAATTAATTACGATAGGCTAAAAAATTACGTGCTTTTCAAATGGTTTAATTGAAATAAATGAGTTTGAGTTTGAGTTTAACTACCGCAAGGTTAGGGCCAGCTGACATCTTGCAGCAACAGTTCACATACGCTCAGTCTAGCGCGCAGCTATCAGTAATAGTCAGGATGCTGTTGGCACTGGCCCACACGAAAAAAATATTTGTATGACCTACGCGTTCTTGTTCCGAGTCTGACTGTTCATATTATACTAGCTAACCCTACAAACGTTGTCCTGTCTCTACCTACCTACCCTACCCTACCTATACCTACCTTATAGGTAGGGTAGGGTAGGTAGGTAGAGACCCTACCCTACCTATACCTACCTTATAGGTAGGGACAGGACAACATTTGCAGGGTCAGCTAGTATAATATAAATAGTTAGACCCGAAACAACCTACCTACCTAGGTAGGTAGGTAATGCAAATATATTCAAGGAATATAAAAAGTTTCATACAAACTAAATCCTCTATTTCACCCCCTTGGGGGTTGAATTTATAAAAATCTTTCCTTAGGATGCCTTCGTCATATGAGGAATACGTGTACGAAATTTCAATTTTCTAGACTTAAGTGTTCGGCCTGTGCGTTGATACATAGATCAATCACTGTTGCCTTTTATATATTAGGTATAGATGAGTTTATTTGCTCGCACCCAAGACACAAGACCAACGAATGTTTAAAAAAATCTTTCAAGATACAGGACCCTAAAAATACTGGGGATCCGATTAAAGGGGTGTATTTTTATTTAGGCGCGAAAGGACCGGGTCGCTCCATTGATATTGAGTTAATTTAGAATATCGACAGATGTTCGCCCCTTTGAAGAAAGGCCAAATAATGTAAGAGATTTGAGGACTACGTGAAAGGTGAGCGTCTCTGTTGTGTGTATATAATAGGTCCCAGCATCGCCAGTTTTATGACATTTTATCAATAGGAAGAGGAGTATACAGGATGTCCCACGGATATGCCACATGGAGGGAAAGTACCATGAATATTGTAAATGGAACATTTTACTGAAATAAGACTTTATTTGAATTTAAAAAACAATTTAAACTGCATTCATAGATATTTAAATAATTACATGGTTTCTACCGCGGCACTTATGGTGTGTCATATCAGCCGAATACGTCGGAACGTAAAATCAGCCGCCGAACTTAGGTCGCGTAACTTCGGCATAGTGTGTTTAGACACATACAGTCCACTTGCTATCTTTTTACCTGGGCCTAAACACATATAGTACGATATAGGCGTGCCACTTAAAACACCCCTCTGTTTATATCGAAGGTTTTAAAAGCGGCTGTAATTATTTAGTAACACTAAGTCAATATCATAGTCTCTACAAGACGAAGGAAGTAAAGGATCTACCTCTATGTGACGAACTAGAACTACATGTGTTTAATTGCCTTCACTACTCCGTTCATTAATACCTGCTTACCCCCACAATTAAACCATTACTTCACTTTGTCAGACACTACCTGCATTCTCAGCAAAACTTTGAAACAAACTGCTGAAGACAGACTTATACATACTTGGAAGATATATTTGAGCCACGACACACTTCGGCCTCACTCACACGCAGCCGGTAACTTGCTAAAGAGCTATTAAGGGAACAGAACCATTTTGTTGGATGTAAACATCGGACGTCATGTTCTTGACTTATCATTTCAGTCGGAGGCATTCAAGCGGATGTTTTCTATGTTTTTAACGTTTCTTTAAAATGTAGGAACGAACAAGTAGCAGTGTGACTTTTTCAATTTCATATGTACAGAGGCCAGCACATTAAGCTACAACAATCTGTCAAATTTCTTTGATAGATTTTCAACTTTAACATAAAGAAATAAAGTTCATATTCAATTGGGAAAATTTGACAGTTTGGTATGGCTTGATGTGGTGGCGTCTGTACTTTATAGTATTAGTGCCCAAGAGACTGGTGGTATTGCCACGTTGGATAGCAATGCTTTACGTCTTCCGTATGGTGTTGGACGTAAAGAATAGCACCATCCCATATATTCCCGTGGGTGTCGTAAGAGGCGACTAAGGGACTCACCAGAGAATGGGCAGCAGCGTTATCTGTGCCTTTGTAACAACCACACAGCGATCTCCAACCCGCCCGCCAAGCGTGGCGATTATGGCAACCCCCCCCCCCTCTTTGGGGGAGGCCTATGTCCAGCAGTAAACGTCTTTCGGCTGAAATGATGAAGATGAACCTCTCGAAAAAACCAGCCCTTGGATCACGGTGTGTCATGTTAAGCATTGTCATCCAACGTGGCAATGCCGACAGTCTCTTGGGCCCTAATATTATAAAGTACAGACGCCAGCATCAAGCCATACCAAACTGTCCAATTTTCCCAATTGAATATGAACTTTATTTCTTTGTCTCTTTATTTCTTTATTTCGTTGTCAAATTTCTTTGATAGATTTTCAACTTTAACAGTTGAAAATCTATCAAAGAAATTTGACAGATTGTTGTCAAATTCACATCGCCGTCATCTGGCACATTCCCAGATGACGGCGATGTGGGGGAATTTTTTGATGCTTTATTGTATTAGTTTTTTTTAGTTTGATAGTTATTTAGGCGAGATGAGGCACAACATCGAGAGAAATGGAGGGAATGGGGGAGGCCAGGCGTGGTGCCCAGGAGTGGACCAGCAACGGCAAGCAAAAAAAAAAAAAGTGGACCTCTAGCACAGAATATTTAATAGTACTACATACAGAAGGGACACTCCCTTCCCCGCGCTATATCAGATACCGCACCCTCACCCCGCACTTGGAGAGGCTAACCGCCGACTCTTTAGCCTGGGCGCTCAAAATCGTAAGAACTGCAGCGCTGTAGGTAGGTACTGTTGACACAAACACACAATTTTGCGATTTATTTTGTTTTAAGTTTTATTTATTAGTTTTAATCTCGATGATACATTTATTTTCCAAGATTTCGTCGTTTTATAATAATACAATTAAAACTTCCGTAATAATAACATACCAACATTACCAGCTATTAATATTGCTCTCTCTCTTTATTGTCTTAGTTATGTACTTATGTCCCTTTCTTTCACGTTCTATTCATTCTTGAAATTGAAAAGTAGTACCCTACGCACTAACCTTGTCGCGTCGCCCCATTGTAATTATTGTTATTGTAATATTTTAATTAATTCCTAATTTTTATTTTTAATACTTTTGAACTTAACATGTATGGACACGGACTGGTTCCGAAATAAATGAAAAAAAAAAAAATTGCGTTGCCGCGTAATGGTACTTTAATTTAATGGTACCTTAATTTACCATAATTGATGAATAAATAAACCTCTTTACATAATAAATATTATAATATTACTTATATGTCATTACAAATCCGAGTATTCAAAATCAAATATCATTTATTTTATTTCTTTAGGAAATAAATAATTGAACGCTCGGACAAGATCACTTCATAATAATGCTCGAAACGTTCGGGTAGTTCCGTCGTCGTTCGGTTCACCCGACGCAAAGCGCTGCACTTTTCGCGCCATTTTGTACGCCACGACATCCAACTGATTGAACCCTACTAAAATTCACGCACACATTTGCACGTGTACAGACGTCATTTGGATTTGTAGTAGTAATAGGTAATTATTTTGCAAGTTTTGTATGAAGTGTCCGAGGTGTGCCTCTAGTAAGCTAAAGTGAGTGATTGAGACAAGAATATTTTCATGTTTCATGATTTTGGTCCTAGTCTAGTTTTACTGAAGTACCATACCTATGCACACTTAAAGTGTGGTTGATAATTAATAGCACCACCCTATTTCTACCCGTGGGTGTCGTAGAAGGCGACAGAGGGATATTGACCAGAGGATGGGCAGCAGCGTCGTTTTGAGTACCATAACACCTACTGCGATCGCCAACATGCATCGGCCAAGCATGGCGATTACGGCTGACCCATGCCCAGCAGTGGGCGTGTAAACGTACACATGATGATGCCTAACCTAGGCTATTTAACTGGAACACAAATCGGGGTTAAAATGCTATGTATTAAACTAGATCAATATGTACGTGTACCAAGTTTCAGCTAATTCTGTTCAGCCATTTGAACGCGGAAGAGTAGCAAACATCCATACATCCATCCTCACAAATATCGTCTTTTTAATAGTAGCAGACTTGTGACAATAGCACTTTATCATTTGTAGCCGATATTAAATGAATAACCATGCAATGCATATCGTTTGAGTATATTATTTGCTTTGCAATTAGTTTAATTGAAGTACTCGTATTGAAAACTTTACTGAAAGCCTATTAACAAAATTGAGTGCCTACCGGCAATTTGTGTTATTAAAATTCATTTTCAGCGAGGCAGCCTCCACTCTCTTCAGTAATTTAACCCACAACAATCAAGTATTATGAACTCGAAATGAAAATTAAATTGCCCCACAAGTCCACATACAAATATGTATCAACCAACATCGTTGAGCACATAAATCCAAGCGCATCCAAGAGTAATGTCTTTCACTTCGCCGTAAAAGGGGGCGGTTCCCCCTAGAAGGCCCCCATTTACCCCCCGTAAACGGGTGCCTTCCAGAGGTGTACGGTCGATGAAATTTTTAAAGGCTCTTAGAGGATAGGTATTTTTATTGGATCTTCGAAGGGGTGAAATATGAGTGCAGGGGTTCAACGTGATTTGTTTAGCTTATTTTGTAGTTCGGTATTGCAGTTGTAGATATTGTTTGAACGTATTTGTAAAATGATATGAAGAAGCTCTCTATATTAAATAATACACTTACATTTGCAGTTGGAATGTTTGGGAAAACATATTGTTCAACTACAATGTTAAGTTTTTGGTTGTATATATGGAAAAACATATTTTGCAACTACAAAGTTTGTTTTTGTGTTAATTCATCGTACGCGAACGTTCTCAATGTGCGCACTAGTTTTGTTTTGTGGCCATTGAACATAATTTACAACAATCTGAAAGAGTATCTGCACATTTAATTTTAATTTAGCTAAAACGAGCCAATCATTTACGTCAAACTATCCATCCAGCAAAGACAGACATCCTAAAGTTATGCTAACGACAGATTGAAACACACGACGACACGGTTGGCGCAGTGGCTGAGCGATCGACTGCTGCATAGCGTGTTGCGGGTTCGATTCTCGCCCAGGGTAAACATTTGTGTGATGAGCACTTGTGTTTGCCTTGTGTCTGGGTATTGTTTATCTAAATAAATGTATGTATTTAAAAAAAAATGTATTTGTGTATGTATATCAGCTGTCTGACACCCATAATACAGGGTTTGGGGTCAGATGGCCGTGTGTGAAAATGTCCCCACATATAAAAAAAACAATTTTAAAATCTATGTATATAATAAAGAAATATATCCAAAATCCATAAAAACTGCCTCGAAAAATGGAAGAAATTTTTACTGAAGTATTTTTGTTTTGACAGAAATAAACCGAATTTAAAACCAACTACATCAACCAATTTCAAAGATTGCTCTCCATTGTGCTTGCTCACTTACAAACAAAAACGTTTTCCACAACAACATAATTCGTGATGCACTTACCCTAAAACGAAAAACAACGACATTTTTATGTACAAAAGGACCATATTTTGTTCCATAAAAAAGCGCCGTACAGATTATTCAAGGCTCAAAAACCCATTCAGCTCAACCCCACTTCATCATATTAGGATAAAAGTGGTATGTAGCCAGGCAGGCTACCAGGAGAGCATATTATTACAACACGTATGCTGGCCATAACGCGGCTAACTGCTACCGAGCTTAGCTAAGATAAACTGCGACAGCTTGATCTATGTGGTGGAGATGCTTTCTATATTAGGGGATCTGACGAGTGAGGTTTGTAATGAGGTTTTGTGTTGCAATTAAAATGAATATACCTTTAGGGTGGAGACACTAGGGCCATGTGATTCGAGTGCATCTTGTTTTTCGGGAAATCGTCAAGCGGCTGGTTGACTCTTCACGTGAACCGGGCTGGCCTACTCTTTGGCCAAAGAATCAGCAGTGCTATACTACGTGGCAATGCTGCCAGCCTGTTGGGCACGTGTCCTGTTGATAGTTTTTCGATGCCCTATGAGCTCCCCCACCCTCTTTTTATATTTTAAATATTTAGGTTATGTAAATATGTAATTCTGATTTTTTTATAGTTCATGCACAAAGGTATAATTTCTGTCCCACTCCTGGGTAAAGAACTCCCCAGTTCCTTCAATTTTTCCCGAAGTTGTGCCTCATCTCGCCAATTCCTGATGAATCCATTCAAGGAGTCCCTCCATATTCTCTTCGGTCTACCGCTGCCCTGCCTCCACCCAGCTTTGCTCGTGTCAGAGCTCCAGTCTTGCGATATGGGACTTCAGCAGACATGGCCCTCCCAGTCCCATTTCATGCAGCTTTTTAAACTACGTCGATGATTTGTATTCTGGACAATTCTACTTATACTTATTTTTAGGAACGTTTCCAGTATTAAAGTCTGTCTCAATTCATCAAAATGCCTCTAATTCACCTACATACTTTGTTTTGAGATAAGATTGAGACAAGATTTTTAACGTTTTTAATTACTAGAGCCTTCAGCTGTAGTACCTAAAATTTACTTACCAGGAAGTAGTGAAATATCATCTTTATACAATCTCAATGTACAAGTAAACCCGATGCGTATAAGATCGTCATTTCACACATGCCTTGTCAAACGTCACCGTGGCAGACATTTGTGCACAAAGGCGAGCCGACACAAAGGACGCATGGCGGCGGAATCTACCCGACCGACCGACTACAGCGGCACTTAGAACGTGCTGCGAGAAACTACAGAAGTGTTACTACGACTAATAGATTTTACAAATATTGAAACAATACCTAATGGGCAAATACAGTACTAGGATTCGAAACGTGAGTATTGTTACACATTGTAATGTAATCTTCCAAACGGATTTCGGTCACGGCGGCCAATCTCAATGGAGATCAGCCAAGTACGCAGAAGATATTATAGTGCACAAGTGTGTGCGCATAGATGCACTCCCTCTCTTCGGCGATAAAACTAACAACAATAAAACAGCGGAAAATTCAAAACCCTGTTCTGTTGTGAACCGAGCAGTTTTCCGAACAAAGTATACAAAACATTTTAAAATTTTCCATAAACTTCGAAGAAAGTTTGCGTTTCTTAAAATTACACAGCATTTCTCTTACCGGGAGTTCGGTTATTCGATTCGTGCGCGTCCTACTTTCCCGATATTCGGGCAAGCGAGAATTTTGAAGCTGTCCAATTTCCAAAGATATACGAGTGAATAAATAGAACTTGTGTGTTTGCAATATTGGCACATATTCTTGCCATCTAGGCACTTTTGCAATAATAAATAGGAAACTAAATTGTCTGTACTAAAATTAGTAATGATTTACAATCTTAAAGGTTTGTATTTTTACCCTAAGGGTTTTGCCACTTCAGGATATAATATTATTAGAGGTTTTGTGGCAAATAATTTAATTAAAAATCTGTTATTTTTTTTATTACCGTCGTCATTGTCATGTCAACCTTCCGCCAACCAGCTGCCCACTGCTGGGCATCGGTCTCCCCCAAGGGGGGTTCAGCCGTAGTCGCCATGCTTGGCCGATGCATGTTGGCGATCGCAGTAGGTGTTATGGTACTCAGAAGGACGCTTCTGCCCATCCTCTGGTCAATATACCTCTGTCGCCTTTTACGACCATGGGTAGAAATGGGGTGGGACCACACGGGAGTTTTTTTATTATTCTGGTGTTTAGATGCATGCGGACCACGAAGTAACGGACTTAGCAAAACATAACCTAAAAGCAATGTTTCGATTCGAGATTTAAATAGCGCTACTATTTCCCCGTCTTGAGGTCGTGCTGATATCATATTATATATGAAAACGTAGTACCTTCCAGTACAAAAATCGCTCGGGCGTTCCATAAGCTCGTTCTTTGAAGTCTTCCTGTATCAAAGGCGTATTGTGATGCGCAATGAAAACTTTTCTGCTCCGCCACTTACATGCGCTTTGGAGATCCTTTAGCTTTGTACAACGTTATTGCTTGAACGAAAGATAATACTTGGTTTCTTTTATACAGGGACTTATAATACTTCTGAAAGTGTTTAATTATAAAAAAAGTCGGGACATTTTATAGATTTAAGATCGTTTCTACCTTTCACAAACGCGGGTCAATTATTGCATTAAATACTTTAGGACAGGGGTCGGCAACCTGCTGCTCTGTCGATGTGAAATTGCGGCTCATCGGTTCCATAAGCAATCGTGCATTATGATCTTCTTATAATGCATTATAATCATATGGTGGATGCAGGTGTACAAGCAAATATTATTATAATAAATAAATCAAACTTGTAATGGCTCGTTAAAAATCGGAAAATGTTGTAAATTGTAACAATTGGCTCTTCCGTTTCAAAGGTTTATAACAATGACATAAAGAAGTGTTATAACGCGCACTCGTAAATTGTAATGACTATAATAATCATTTTATAAAAATTCCATGTTCTATTTTATCAATACTAATATTATGAAGCTGAAGAGTTTGTTTGTTTGGTTGAACGCACTAATCTCAGGATGTTCTGATTCGAATTGAATAATTATTTTTATGTTGGATAGTCGATTTATCGAGGAAGGCTATAGGCCCATGCGAAGCCGGATCGGGTCGCTAGTAATCGAATAAAGTTGTACTATTATCTATATTCTATAATAAGTGTAATAGAAAGTGTGCCCTATGGTAAAAAAGCGGACTCTACCAACCGAGTGCGATTTTTTTAAATCACTGATTTTCTCGGAGAGAAGCGCCTTTTAGTCTCACATATGTTTTATTTTATTTAATTTGTAAATGTTGTGTTTTAAATTTTCCTTTTGTATTGTTTGTAACTATGTCCTGTGCGTATACCAAATACAACATATTTTTTTTTTTAATTAGTTTTTTTCTTTATTTTTATACGTCTCTGCTTAAACCTTAGTTATTATCTTATGTTCAATCATCCGAATAGGTACTAATTTAATTTGTTAATTTGTTTTTTGTTCATTTTATTGTGTATACTGTGGTCAGGAGTACACCTACGTTATACTTTGTTGGGTATTAACAATATGTAATGTTTTGTGTATAGTGTATATCTTTTGTTGGAGATCCTAAAATTAATAAATCTTTCCTTAAAAA
The DNA here is from genome assembly GCA_947361185.1 of Charanyca ferruginea. Taxonomy (NCBI): domain Eukaryota; kingdom Metazoa; phylum Arthropoda; class Insecta; order Lepidoptera; family Noctuidae; genus Charanyca; species Charanyca ferruginea. The sequence continues at coordinate 24,180,563 of OX376068.1, forward strand.
CATTACCCTCTTTCTGGGGTAGTTGGCTAAGGAACGCGTACCCATCACCCGGATTAAAATGGGATAAAGAAGTCAACGAACTCAGTAACCCATAGCAAAAGGGTGTGTTCATTTCGTGTTTGTTTCCCTCTCAATTTAACATAATCCTTATAATAAGTAGGTTTACGATACCCTACTTCCAAAGTTTTAACTTAAATCCTACCCTACAAATGCGTCTTTTGGAAGGGTGAGTGAGTATCCTCTCAGTATCGGCCTACAAGTGAAAGCTTTTAAAGGTTAACTTAATTTCAGTTACTGGGACAGGTACAGGATGGATCTACTACTGGTGTACTGGCGTAGAATCATTTATATCTATCGGGGCATGGCGAAATTGAAACTTATGGGGAATTATGTCGAGTTTACGATTTGAGTACGAGTGATGGTTAGTGATATATATGGGGACGAGTGAAGATTTCTTACGCTGGTTATTTTGTTAATTAAAGGGCCTAATTATATTACTATAAAAAGTGTGTTTGCTATTAAACATTTGAAAAATCACTAAGATGCAGAGAAGCTTGTGGCTAAATAAAAGCCGTACGAATCGATCGATCAAGCTACGCTTGCCGCGGTCGGTTGTGGATGGGTGACTGTGCATGTCATAACGAGTTCCATCCGTGCTTCTAAAAGCACGTGAAAACCCCGTGGCCCGGCTGTCATTCATAGATTTGCAGTAGTTATGCGTAGGCTATATCCGGAGCAGTTTATTATGTGGACCTTGTGGAAATTAGAACTAATTTCCGTGCGTTCAAGCGATTTTGCCATACCTATTATTGGAATCAAATTTAATGTAACAGCTCATTTAGGGCCCATTAATTATGTCAATTATAATCCGTGGTGCTTAGCAACTGGGTTTCTCCCAGTTTTAAACGTCCCTTTGTGCCTATTGGCCTAGTTCTGTTCTGTCTCCTGCTTGATTTGGAGGGAAGTGGAAAATATGTTTTCCTTACTCCTCTGCTGTTCTTTTCTGATTAATTTTGTTGCGGGATCCAAGACAGTTGAATCGTTTCTCTGGGACTCGTCGAGCTTCATTGCTCTGGCGCTTTTCTGGTGGTCGCCACTGTTGATTCTGGCTTACAGGAGTTACAGTGGTTAGGGAATAGTGTGGCGGGCTTGTCCCAAAAAAGAAAAAAGTTATTATGCCTAGTGAAAGCCAGAAATTCTGACAACCAGTCCTACCAAGGGTATTGTTACCCAATAACTGGTTTGTGGAGGTCAGATAGGCAGTCGCTCCATGTAAAACACTGGTATTCAGCTGCATCCAGTTAGAATGGGAACCGACCCCAACGTTCTTTGGGAAAAGGCTAGGCAGATGATGAATGAGATAAAGTTATTTCACCTCAGAAAGATACGATCTTTAGCGCGATACATTTAAACCTCCTGAACATTTCATGGAGCCATCGGAGACCCTCTCATCTGGACATACGTTGCCTTGGCCGATATAGAAAACTTTAAACCGCTTCCGCACCCTGGTCAGCGGCAGCAAAGAGAATCTTCAAAGGTACTCAGATGATGCCAATATTCAGCGCATATTCGGCTTCTCTCCGTAGACCATGGTCCACCTTCTATAATGACTGCGTCAGCGGATGGCGATGCCGTGGCTCAATTGTGGGTCAAAGAAGGAATCTGACAAGAACAAACACAACACACACATACACACTAGCACATTTACACGCACACATACAAGACATATACATACCCACACATGAAACACATCCGTGTTTGCAATCGACACGCTAAGAAGAAGATTTCAACAATACGCCCTCAGTTTATGAAACAAAAGGCAGATATACCACGCGGAACACTGAGACTGAAGCCACAAAAGCAAATACAAGTTCAAAAGTGAATACCAACAATCTCGTGATTGTATTCGCTTTTCTTCTTTTTTAATCTGAGAACTCAGATTATGAAACAAAAGACATATAGACCGCGCGGAACACTGAGAGTGAAGCCAAAAAAGCAAATACAAATTAAAAAATGAAACCTACAATCTCGTGATTGTATTCGCTTTTGAATTTGTTTTTGTATTTTTATTTGTTTTTTTTTTAAAGATGCAGCGTGTCGTGATGTACTGACTCGTGTCAGTACAGCACGAAGCGCGTTGTAGGTATTCGTTTTTGAATTTGTATTTACTTTTTTGCCTTCACTCTCAGTGTTCCGTGCGGTCTATCAGCCTTGTTCATAATCAAGTCTGAAAATATGTCGTTATTTATTTTTCAAATGCTATGACAAAACGAAGGAGTTTTGATTACGTAAATTGATTGATTTGCCGTGACAAGAGTGTTACGTAAGTGGCAAATCGCTTCCGACTGGATCAAATAATTGGAATCAGTCCGCTTGAAAGGATACCTGGGTGACTGAACTACACATGAGCAACAATGTAATGCTATTAGCTTGCGGTAATCAAATGGTAGGTGTAATGTAATCGGATCGATTATTACTGGGTACGTATATATAATCACTGGGAGGTCGCAAATTGGATAGGTTCACTTTGTTGACCGTCCGTCTGTCAAGACCCTTTTTCATAGGAACGTGGTATTAAGTTGAAATGAAATATCATCAAATGGAAATGTCTGCGGTTCTTAGAACCTGTAAAAAAATCAAGCTTCTAAGTCAATGTAATCAAAAGATAGGCCATGCTGTTGAAGGCTTAAACAGCAGCATTTTAACACTTTGCAGATAAATTAAAACCTAACCTACTTCCCATTGACTCGAATCATGAAATTTTGTGAGAAGCAAGGTCTTACAGCACAAATAAGGGAAAATATCCGAAAATCGTTAATTTATTGTGGTAATACATGTTTTTTTTTAAGCGATTATGAACTTGTGTTTTGCGCTCGGAAAATTAAATGTGACGCAAAAGAGATAAGTATCCATGTCGTCAGGAATAGTTGAAGATTTCTTAGAAACGAATGGGGGCTTTCAAATGAAATTTTACTAAATCATTGAACTGTTTATTCTCTATAAATTGTATTTTATTTTATTCATAAAAACCTATCGGTTTCTAAGTAAACTTCAACTGTTTCCGGCGACATGGATACTTATCTCCTTTGGTGACCGTACATCGATGTCTGGGGGAATATTTTTAGATCAGCAAAGTTAAGTTTAAGCCGTGTGGTGCCGGCCACGATTAGCGCCACCCCAGTTCTACCCGTGGATGTCGTAGAAGGCGACAGAGGGATATTGACCAGAGGATGAGCAGCAGCGTCCTTCTGAATACCATAACACCTACTGCGATCGCCAACATACATCGATCGTGGCGATTACGGCTGAACCCCCCCTTGGGGGAGACCTATGCCCAGCAGTGGGCGTCTAAAGGTTGACATGATGATGATGAAAGTTAAGTTTATCTTTTGTTCCAATTTATTTTCTGTGCTGTCGGAGTTTCTTGTATGTAGTGGTAAATATTTTATAGTTGTACGGAACCCTTTGTGAGCGATCCGTACTTGGCCGGTTTTTCGATTATTTAGTTTATATTTGTTTGACTTTCGGATATGTTTGTCTGCCTAACACTAACTAACTTTATTTACTTGAAGCTACTGCTTTTTACATGTATGTCCAAAATGCATAGACGGTCAATCGGTCAATTCAAACCTTTTTTGAGCGTAAAATAACATCAATATTTTTAATTAGTAGTAACCTACATACCTGTATACCTAAGTAAGGATTAATGTTTACATTGCTAATTAGATCTCATCTTTTTTTGTATAATAATTAATAATAATAATAATAATAATATGTGGGGACATTTTCACACACGGCCATCTGCCCCAAACTAGGGAGACCCTGTACTATGGGTGTCAGACAGCTGATATACATACACACATACATTTTTTTTTTTGTAAATACATACATATATCAAGTGCTCATCACACAAAATGTTTACCCTGGGCGGGAATCGAACCCGCAACACGCTGCGCAGCAGTCGATCGCTCAGCCACTGCGCCAACCGTGTCGTCAATTATAATTTTATTTTGTTATCACCATTTGTATATTTAGCACCAAGTTTATTTGTATGAAACTAATTTGACAAAGATTTTCCCAAACATTTTTTTGTAAGAAACTTTTATCTCGGTTTCATGAAGATTAATATAATAAACTAGCTGACCCGACAGACGTTGTCCTGTCCCGATCTACGGGGGATGAAAAAGGGGTGAAAAAAGGGGATGAAAAATAGATGTTGGCCTATTCTCAGACCTACCCAATATGCACAAAAAATTTCATCAGAATCGGTCAAGCCGTTTCGGAGGAGTACAGGAACGAAAACTGTGACACGAGAATTTTATATATTAGATATTAAAATACCGGCAGCTAGCCAATTATGAAATTAGGACTCAATTTAATAAACAACACATACATTACCGGGCAAAGTTCCAACTCTGATGCAGTTTTGTAACCTACTAAGAAACGCATTGTTTTCCATGAAGTATGGATATCACTATGTATTTGTGTTTCTACGACCAATAATGTGACGCAAAGATAGTCATGCAGAGTTCATTAACAGGCATTTATAAGAAAATTATGATAATTTTTATAAGACACATTCTTTGGTTTTGAAAATAATTAAAGAACAATGTATCAGAATCTTAATAAGATCATTAACCTATACAATCCGTCTAACAATATAGGTAAGTAACTTTATTTCAAGCCTAAAAATCCGTAGTATTTAATTAAAACTTTATTCAAACTACGATAATAATTTTAATGCAAAAACTGTCATCAAACCTGAGTTTGTAATAATGTGTCTTACTTTTCATCGGAATGTAGTTTTAAATACAAAAATAGGCTCTAAGGTTTAAGTTTTACCTAAAGTTAGAACACGGTTTTTTTTTGCTTAAAAAAAATTACCGCACACTGGGACTTCCTCCTGTATCGTGGGTTTCCGATTACAAATATATAAACTTACATACATAAATAGCCATACCCGGAACAAGTAACAAAATTTGTAGGTTATACGGTCATACAAATATTTGATCAGTGCGGGAATCGAACCCGCGACACGCAGCGCAGCAGTCAATCACTAAGGGCCCTTTTCCTGTCATGCCTATTTTCGCCCGCACGCGGATCTGGTCCGCATGCAGGCTGCCCGCACCCTATCATTTCATACATGTTTTTTCTATCATGCGGGCAGCACGCGGATTGGCTAACCGCATACGGATGGCGTTCTTCTGCCTTCAGTGTTGTTTTTACTGTGACACGGGTCGCATGCATGGCCATAGGACGCTAGCTAGAGATTTGTCACTGGCGACACGCACGACATTGCAGCGGTAAACGAAATCTTTGTCATGCCTGTGGCCAGGAGCGTGCTATCACCCGCATGCGGGCCAAATCCGCGCGCTAGCAAGACGACGCAAGACAGGAAAAGGGCCCAAAGCCACTGTGCCAACCGTACCGTCAAAAATTTTGTAATAAGACAGAAAATAATGTGAGCATTTATTATTTAATTGGTTATCATTTAAAAAAGTCATGGGCTATGAAAAAGATGTCAAAAAACGCGAACTCGAAAAATCAATTTTATATTTTCTATCTACTATATTCGAACATTGTTTCCTTTCACACATATTTCATACGATACACTTTCTTTCGGAAAGGGTACGAATGGTCATAAAGGGAGTATTCGTGTCACTTTAGGTGTTACTCAGCCTGTGCAGAAAAACGAAGTATAGTGGGCATTATTAGCTTGCCATGTCGTATAATTTTATGTGTTAAGGAGCTAACAAGCGACTTTTGCAGATTTTAAACTGACTATCACGTCAAAATGTGTAGTGTAAATGATTTGAAAAAAATATATGTTAAACTAGAACATTTTCTTAATCATGTAGTATGTGAATATTTTTGATTAAGTTCATATTAAATAGTTTAATTCAATCGTGAAATTGTGTCTGACTAGGACAAAACCTTGATAATCACACAAAATCTCCCAAGAATATTTAAACGAAACTTTTCCTATCTTACAGACAATTTTATTATCTACCTTTTTGGATACGCCTTTTTTTTAAGTAAAAAAATACTATCTTTTATTTAATTTTTTCGACAAAACTTTGAGAGTTTTGGACGCAGCGCATACGATTCTCAGGTGGCTCAAGGTCGCCGGCGCATATCGTTCGCCTTAAGACATGTTTCGCGAACTTCTAGATATATATATTTTTTTAAATACCTTAGCCTCAGATTATCAAACAAAAGGCAGATAGACCGCGCGGAACACTAAAAGTGAAGCCACCAAAGCAAAAACAAATTCAAAAGCGAATACCAACAATCACGCTTGTGCTGTACTGACACGAGTCAGTACAGCACAAGCGTCAGCATTCGACAGCGCCGCATCGTTAAAAAAACAAATACAAATTTCAAAGCGAATACAATCACGATATTGTAGGTATTCGCTTTTGAATAATTGTATTTGCTTTTTTGGCTTCACTCTCAGGGTTCCTGCTCTATCTGCCTTTTGTTTCATAAACTGAGACCTTAGCAAGGAATAATTGTATAGATTGTATTATGACGAAAATAATTTTCTCCCAAACGAATTTCGATCATGGAAGCCAATCTCAATGGAGACTAACCAAGTGTCAAGAGATATTAATGTGTGCGTAAACATTGGTTGCACCCCCTTCCCTTTTGCTCTGATAGCCTAGTCCTATAGGACGGCAATCTTACAAGACTGACTGACTTCATTCCGAGATACGAGGATGTCACAGCGCCGACTTCAAAACTTCGAGCTGCTCTTATGAAATTCCTTTGAAAAAACCTAATGACACTTTATCTGACCTAGGGCAAAAACCCAGGACAGAACGCTCAGAGACAACAACGCAAAAGACGTCACTAACACATACATAAAATTCTACTTTTATGAATATTAAAAAACTCACCTAGAATTTGATCTCTTCGACGAGTCGTGTTTCTTTCCTCCTTGTAGATTCGGCAGATCCTTCTGCCGTTTCTTAGTTTCTCTCCATATCCTGTAGTACAGTATACACATGACAGTCACTGGAACATAAAACGCCGCTATCGCTGTCCCGAATGTAATGAACTGGTTTGTCTCTATGAACTGAATGTAGCACTCATTTGGTGGCACTTTCCGCTCGCCGTCAATATACGGCCACGCGTATATCCACGGCGGCCACAACAACAAACTGAACCCCCACGCCCCGCCTATCATCATGGTGGCTCTTCGTGTAGTCCTCTTAGCCCTATACGTCAACGGTCTCGTCACACTGAAGTACCTATCGAAACTTATGATAAGCAGGTTGAGCACTGACGCGTTCGATGCGAGGTAGTCCAGCGCGAGCCACGTGTCGCACACGTGTGGCCCCAGCGGCCAGTACCCGTAGATGGTGAACATCGCGTACAAGGGCATCGAGATCAGCCCCACGGCAAAGTCCGCCACGGCGAGCGAAAACAAGAAGTAGTTGCTTATAGTTTGCAGTTGCTTGTCGATCTTGAAGCTGATCATCACCATTGAATTCCCGACGACAGTGAGCACCGATAGGACGCTGGCTATGATGGCGATGATGATCTTCTGAGCGAGACTGTAGGGGCTGGTGGGGAGGTCGATGCCGAGCGCCAAGTCAGTGAGGTTGGTGGAGTCATTGGACGCGATGAGCATGCTGTCAACTGGGCAAGCCGCCGGCCGCGCGGACACCCGCGCCCCGCCTCGAGCGCCCACCGAGCGCGCGCTCGCCTGCACACACAAACACAACTATTACACGTTATGCTACAATACAAACAGCATATACAAATACTGGTAAACGTATGAGAGATCCACTCAATACAACAATAGGTACAAGGTCACGCACACAATGACATGCGATGACATTTATAATGAATGGGGAAAATTGCTGATGCGTGCAATTTGTTACTGCAGATTTATCATTCTGACTATTCAAATAGTTCTATCTAACTTAACATAATCTACAACATTGAATATGATAGGTCACTCTGTTCGTTTAAGTTTAAAGAATGACCATTCATCTAGCTTAATTTAGCCCTAAATGAACGTTTACTTTCTTAACACAAGTTGCTTAAAGTTCAGCTTAGCAAAGAATTAACTTCGTGAGATACTAAAGATCGAAGTATGTAGGTTCTGTGAGAACTTGTCACTGGGCCCTACTGAGGCCCGCTATGTCCTACTTATAAACATCACAGGTATACATAAGTTCCATCATCTATAAGAAATGGTTTTTCCATGTACAATGTGTGTGTTGATATAGCTTAGAACGATTACTGCAGAGCGGTTTCGGTAAGCAGATCCATCACATTTTGACAAGCCAGGCAATATGATACGCTGACCCAGTTCGTGAAACAGTTTTACTCTCTATCTCTCACGATATTGTATATTGACGTGTTGAAGAGGAAGATAACTAAAATAATTGCAATTATATAGCTCAAACTTTGTCCGTTTGCAATAAACCTTAAGTATCGCCGAAATTGAATCTGGGATAATTTTTGTAGAAATCTGTAATTTCAACACCGCTGTACAAATGAACTGGGTCTGCCTCCATCGAGGACTGAGTTATGTTATCGAAATAGCTATACACATTTTACAAATTTATAAAAATGACCTGATTTAAATAAAAATTAGCAGAGTCCAATGCGAGTAAGACGAGTTTTTATTACTTTTTCAAACATTATTTATCCTTTCATGGGAACTCACTGCACAACTAACTCGACGAACAAAGATTAACTACTTTTTCAGCTAAAATTGCACAAAAAATAAACAAAAACCCGCCGTGAATCGAAAACTTTCAAACAAAACACTCGACAAGGTTTTGAAAAACGTTTGCGAGCGGTAAACAAGCCTCTAAACTAGTTCAATAGTTCAAACAAACGCTGGACCAACTTTCAATTTGGTAGGGACGAAGTATGGTGGCAAAACAGAGTAAATAAACCCAGAACAATATATTAACTAGCAACACAAAAGCCTGGCACACAAAGGAGTTGGTATTAGATTCGAATCCGTTTATTACACTAACTACCAACTTCAGTGTAAATGCATTACGTAACTGCCTTTACTGCACGGATGGTGTTAGTATATGCACATCAAATGTACCGGTTGAAGTTTACTATAGATTATATATGCATCTTTATTACTGCGAGGTAGTCGAGGTTGAAGTCATAACCAAGAACAAATCACACATAAGTACTCATAAGGTTGACGTCGATCTTCAGTAGGTAACGACAAAGAATCGCGTGGAAAACATAAAACATATTTACTAAATATTTCTCGGTAATTCCCTGATATTATCGTAAACAAAGCAATACATTTTAAAAGTAAAAGCTCCGGGAAGAAGTTACAGTTTGTAAGAAAAGCGCAGCCGTAAATGGCCCTACATCGTACGCGGCAATAATCCTTAACTAGTTCACACCGGCACGTGCCGGATATAACTGGTATTAACTAGTTCAAACTGAACCATTGAGAGAATTTTTCATGTAATATCTCTTGGAATCTTTTGAGCACCTACCATGTTTATTGTTGAACCTTGATTACGATGTGAACTTAATTTTAAGTGTATAGGGATTAAAATTGTCTAAACGAGCACGGTCAAGGGATAACCCTACCCGTTCAGAAGATTCTATGTTAGTATGGTAGGGTAACCCGTCACAATCATTACACGCCTACGTAGGTACCTTTATTGTATCTTTCTTGTATGCTTTGTATCTTTATTTTAACCGCTAGAACGAAACTGATTTCACGCGTCAATGAATTGTCATGGTGAACTGTATGTCTATTTTGTTCCAATCTCCCTCGGTGAACACCTAGGTGAAGTGAGCTATACTCCGTCCGTTTGCATTGTCAATTCCTAGCGTCGGGACGGATGACAGCTCACTTCAAAATTTGTTTGTCGAAGGTTAAGCCACGGAAGGTATAATAACGTCATCGAATGTTACCATGGAAAAATTATAACTAAGTACGTATAAATATAGAAAATCGCCATATCTTTATTAAACCATTAAATGTGACATGATTGTCCGACCGTAATAGGGTTTTCAGCCAAAATCGAAAGTTATTTGACAGACTTAACAGACGTTTTAAAATTCCTATTCCCGTATTTAACAATAATAGTTCTTTATTTATGTAGCTTTTGCCCGCGACTTCGTCCGCGTGAATGTCGGTTATCGCGGATGCAGACGAAGTTGCGGTTTAAAAAGTAGCCTATGTTCTTCCCCAGGGTTCAAGCTGTTTTCACACCAAATTTCATCAAAATCGGTTCTGCTGTTTCATCGTGAAAGCGTAACAGACAGTTACTTTCGAATTTACAATATTAAAAAGTATGGAAGTATGGATTAACAATTTAACATGAATAAACATTCGATTATTAATAAACATTCGACAACGGCCAATTATTGCCCGAAGCCGAATCTGCGGTCGGCGTTTACCGTAAATTCTGTAATACAATTTTTTCTAAAAACTTTCTTCAAGTACCCACCTCTCATAAAATTAGAATATACAAAAAATATACAAAGATAATGTAACCTTTATAAGTTCTACTTGACCTTTGCTATCTACCTATATGTCAATCCGATATAGTATATTTAAGTTGGAGAGATATTAACTAAGGTATTACAAATAAATAGGTGTAGATAAGTTACCTGCACAAGATTCGAACTACAAAAAAGCTTTTTTACAAAAGACTACCGCCTTCAAAAACTAAAAAGTGATAAATAATACAAAACAACAAACAAAACAAAGCTATTATTGTCAAATAAATAAGTGAATTACTAGTATAATAATTATTGTATTAGCACACTGTATCACTGCATAAATTATAAAACAAAGTCCCCCGCTGCGTCTGCCCCTATGTATGCTTAGATCTTTAAAACTACGCTACGGATTTTGATGCGGTTTTTTTAAATAGATAGAGTGATTCAAGAGGAATGTTTATAGGTATAATACATGCATATTTTAGTAGAAGAAAGCCGAGAAATTCCAACAGTAATGTTAGGTCGAAATAAACATATTTTTGTGAGCTTACATTGCAAACGCTGGCTAAACCTTACGAGATATATCAAATTAATGTACTACGGAATTGTATATGTTAAAAAGATCGATAAAAAAACTCCGCGGTTTATCTCTTAAGGATAACCCACAGTAACCATTTTTATCTTTTACATATTACAAATAGGATATGGGTTACTTACCAAGCTATTTTAAACAATACAGTTTTATTCCTTACCAAATTAAATGTCTTAGATACATTGTGCATTTCATGTAGATCAAAATTTCCCTTAACAGCATATCATTAAAGTCAATATATTAGAAGATATCACAGTGTAAAACACTGCACACAGCGGGGGTAGAGCGGCTGGCGCTTAGATTTGAGCGTTGAGTGTTTTTCACATGGCCAATTATATTACGTCGCTCTTTCAAGAGTAACTTCTAAAGAAAACATGTTTGTGTTGTCTAATGACAAAAAAGCCATGAACGTTGTATATAAAGACATTCTGTAGTATATTTAGTATCACCATTGCGCCCGTGCGAAGCCGGGGCGGGTCGCTAGTAGTTACATATATGTGACTTGGAAAAAGTCATAGATTTCGAGATTGTAGGAAAACGTCATTTTCAGTAGTTTTGAAGTGCATTTTGACAGTCGAGCAACAACATACATACTTCTGCTGACGCCGATGCAACTCTGCGCTCATGCTCTGCGCAATGAGGAAATTAGCATAGTTTCAACGTGGTCACTGAGTTACTCATTTTCACTTGTAATATCAGTAATATCATTGAATGCTATAATAACTCTAGACAAGTCACAATTTATCTGAAGAGGTGTGATCCGAACATACGACAATATCGGCAGCACTGTAATGAAATTTATAAAAAAAACTTAATTATAATAAAAAAGAGAACCGCCTTCAAAAACTAAAAGGTGATAAATAACTTTAGCACAGAACACACATGACTTTAGTTTCGGAAGTCGGTGGCTTTGTTCTGTTTGTTGTTTTGTATTGCCAACATTGTAAACAGAGATTGAAAGTCCTCCGAAGATGGAAGAAACGAAACCTTCTTCTATGAATATTTTTTTGGTTCTTGTTGATTTTATCAAAAAGCGCTAAATAATTTTCAAATTGTTTTATACTAACACCTTCTCCAGAATGTAACAACCACTTTTCTGAAAACCGCATCAAAATCGGTTTAGCCAAACGGGAGATAATCGCGGACAAACATACATACTTACATACATACATACAAACATACGGGTCGAACTTAGAACCTCCTTTTTTTAAGTCGATTAAAAAAGAAAACTAATAATTGAAACTAAATGGTCTGACCAGTAAACGCAGCTGTGTCCGAGTTGAATACGAAATATTTATTGAGTCCCATGTTCGGCCCCATCCAATATTAGGTAGCATTCCTCGTAGGAGTCGTAGGGCGCGCTATTCATAGTGATTAGGTTCGAAGTTACGCACCCACTCTCCATGCCTGAGGGTGAATTCTTGACTTTTTTCCTTATTGAGTGTATAAATAAGTGCTAGAATGAAATTATCTTTGTAGCATCATTATCATTATAGGCTAACCTGAAGGGACCGTCACTGTGCACGCTGAAATAGTACCACATAATTCTTCAGGGACTTGAAAAAGTTGATTTATAGCATCCAAACACACAGTTTTCAGCATCCAAATAAATTATTGAAGTTATTTTATGTTTTTCTTTGGAATACAAATTAAATGTGTTCCTTTACACTACACATTTAATTTGTATTCCAATCGTACATTTTCACGTCGGATCAGATCACCAGTTTAGTAGATGCGTGTAATGTACTTAGGTGTGTGTACAGACAGAGGGAATTAAAAGAGTCAATATTCTGTTACTTGTTTAATTTGCACACTGTATAATACATGGGATATAATATATTACAAAGGTTGATGTGGGCGCGTCGGTATTGAGAGGTACGGGCAATGAGGCTCGCTGCGCTTGCAACTCTCAACGAATACAAAATGTGCGCGTCAGTGTTTCACTACATTTGTCTCTATAATACTTACAGGAATTTCGGACTTGCCATGGAACTTCATTTTTTTAAATATTTTTTTATAATAATAATTTATTTATTTAAACCAAAAACTCAGTTTACAGAATCTCTGTGTTCGATAACAACTGCATTATGTCGATGACTCCAGTTTTGGTATTAAGTATATATTATTAAATCGTGTATAGTGCAAGTAGTTTGTCTAAACATAGGTTAGGTTATGATGGGGCTGAAAAAAAAAAAACTGCATTAGTATTTAAAATACTGTGTCGCAGTCATTATCGCCCACCTCCAGAAGGTCGAGACATAAACAGAATTTGGAATTAAAACTAAACGAAAAAAAGAAGAGAAAATAAAAATAAAAATTAAAGATTAGAATTAAAATTATAACTAAAACATATTTTCACAGTGTAGTATTATGCGAGTCTGTGCGTTTGTATGAAATGATTGTGTATGTTTTGTGCGTGTAATGTATGTGTGTGTGTGTGTATTATGTGTGTGGGAAAGAGGTGTCCATGTATTTGCGCATGTTATACATATCAGGGTATCAGAAAATGAGTTTAAGTTTTTACATAAGTTTCTTTTTCATATGTAAGTGTATAAAGCCATTCCTCCGTGATTAAAAAATAAGAGTACATTATATCAGTTTGTAGTAGTAGTATACGAAAGACGAGAGTGTTATTAAAATCTCATTTGGTTGCAATTATACTCGGATATATAGATCCGAGTATAATTAACATTATTATTTTGAAACACAACCGAAATTAGGTACCGTTTACCGAACTTACCCAACTATTTACGAAAATAAACAAACGGTTTCAAAATGGCGGAATGTTGACAAAAATGTAGCAGGTTTTTGAACATTCGCGGGTCTTATTCATGGGTACCGGTGCGTTCAGTCGCGTAGTACCCCATAATACATGGTGGCAAGCGCTCTACCGATCAAAGGCACTTCGGAGCCATTGTTTTTTACATAAATAGAATGTTTAAAATAAATATTATACGATAAAATTGATGTTTACGATTTTTTTACAGTTTTGAAGTTTTTAGCCGCCCTTTATTTAGTAAAATTAGCATAAAAGTAAAGTTTTTGGAGAAGACTTATTTTTCATAAAATTACTTAACAGTTGTGAAACTAGAAATAGAATCGAAATACCTATCTATGACTATTAACTAAAAAAACTAATATAATAAAGCATCAAAAAGTTCCTCCACATCGACGTCATCTGGGTATGTGCCTAAGAAACAGCAATGCTTAACCTCTGACCGAGGTAAAAATCTGCTCTTAGATCACGGGAAGTACCAACCAACCTTCTGGAAATTTTCTTAAAAATAGATGAGCACTCTGACCCCTACGACCCGACGGTTTCAATTCCAAACGGCTCGAAAATAAAGTGATACTTATTAGTATCTACAGCATTTTTCGTAAGTACCACCTATAAGTAAAATATGAAATACTCAACAAAGCTGTAAACCAATATATCAAATCATGAAACTTAATCGACCATGTGACAGAAACACCGAAAACCATTCCCCTCGAACCAATTTCCACAAATCCTGTAAGTTATTACAACAGACTGTTATGGAAATCTGTAAAATAAATAGCCAACTTTTGCACAATACACAAAATTTGTAGAAATTACCAAATGTGTATAATTAATTAATGGTATTTCAGACAAAGTTTGTGCCAGCCCCGTACGCATTACAATTTTGCCTTGGCCCAAGTTAACATCGCTAGTAGGAATGTCTTTCTTTTTTTTTATTTATGTTTGGAATACGATCACATTTCGTAGTACCTACAGTTATTAGTCTCTAACGTTACCATTCGTGGCTGTACTCAACAGCAAATTAGACATCGTGTCAGCCGTAAAGTCGACGTCGAGCTCAGCGACTGTTTTTGCTTACCGGTTTTTTATAGATGAACTTTCAAAAGTGTCAAATTAGTCCACCTTAAGTTGTTTCAACGAAAAGCCTTATTCACGTGCTGCGTAAGCAAAGCTTATTACCAAAATGAAACTCGTTACTGCCGCAGCGTCGAGCTGTTTACATAATATTAGGTTGCGTTACTTAGAAAATAGCACCACAGTTGGAATCATGTGTAAAATATTTATGTATTTTTTTTATTTATTTATACAAGACTGTTCTCGTATCAATATTTTCAACATGATTCCGTGGCTCCACGGCTCATGATTTCCTGGCTGTTTATTTTCATGGTTTTGTATGTAATATTTATTATAATACGTAATAAGGAATGCTACAACATACTGCTACTTCTTCAATATCTTTTAAATTCGGCGTCACCGAGAGATTACGGCATCACTGCATGGATTACAAATCAAGTGACGAAGCGTTCGCAAGAGTACTACACACTCTTAGATTATTAAGAAGTAAAGTTTGGATGTAGGAGATAATCTCTGAAAGTCCAAGTCCGATTACCAAATTTATTTTACTGATAGGAAGCTGTATTATCACCACGTGTCATAGGATATGTTTTATTATTTATTTGACTTGCCACACAAAGTCGCAGGCAGAAAATCATATATAACTTAAATATTTATCTACCAGTTAGACTTAAACATAAATAGGGATAGTGACGCTCTAATTTCTAACAAGTATACTACCAGGTCGATGATAGCGGGTAACTATGATGTACCCAGAGTTAGTATTTACTATGGCGACAGAACTTAAAAAAACGCGTTCCCTATTTATGAACACTTTGCCTGCTGACATCAGACAAGAAGATAATAAAATTCGCACGTAACCTCAAAAAATATTAATTAGATTCTATGTAAGTGTAGGTTTTAAGTATACATAGGTTATAGATGTACACACGGCTACACATCAAGCTATACATTTCCAGTATAAGCTGACCCCGCATTGTACGGAAATCCTATATAACGCGAGTAAGCATTAACTGGAAATGTATTGCTTGATGTGTAGCCGTGTGTACCTGATAATAAGTTTACTTAAAGAGAGACTCAACGATCTCACAGTTAAACTGCTTACGCAGTTTTGTGGGGGCAATGTACCTAGGGTTAAGGAATATTAAGTGATTAAATCATTCATTCATTCACTAGTTCACACCGCTAGTTCTTATGCGCTTGGACTCGCCAACGTCTGGCCAACAACCACTGGCCGCCCGAAACTGTTTGCAATTCAAACGTTCCTTGAATATTCGCCCGCACCAAATACCTGTTCCACTGTTATTAAATACCTCGCTGAGTTGAGATAGACAACGCTTAATTTCTGTTGCATCTGATATTGTATACGATATGTTTCGGTTACGTGGTAGATTTTACTGCGAATGTGGCAGGTTTTACCGAGTGTGGTATAAGGTTAATATTCTTGTGCGTATAAGTTGATTGAGACAAGAAGTTGTGGTTAAATCCAACTTTCTCATTGTTTATAATTTCATGTAAGAGCTTTTTGTGAAGGTCGATTCTGTAAAATTCAAACAACAACTCGCATTTCACATCGCTATTCACTCTCACTTCGCATAAAGTTCAAAATGACCTTGATATATTTGACACTTTGAATCGGGTTCGAGTACGAAGTGAGCGTCGAAGTAACGGGGAAATTACCTTACAGAATGCCACTTCTTACATCATCTTATTCTTTATCTGTCAGAATCTCCCTGTCAATTTAGTTCAACTCGCTAGTGTAAATTCGAATTATCAACCGAGTTTTTAGAATGCCAATCAAGAAACTCACAGCGTATTCAGATTCGAAGTTTAGAATGAGGTCTTACAGAATCACATCCCTGATCCGTTGCTGTGTTACGGATTTAAGGGTCACGGTGTCACTATAGGAACATGTGAAATTTGAATTTGTGACTGGGATGGAATGGCATTGCAGATGTTTACATTCGTAAAAAAAATCTTATGGCGTTAGCAAATAAATTTTCTGGTTCGGCTCTACGAAAAGAAACCTTCGTCTTGGCTCTGTAAGACGAGCAATAGGAATCTAACTTACCATACTCCTTAAAGATACATCTTACCTAATGAGACCATTTATTAAACTTAGACCATTAATTACATCCAATCGAGAATCACGTCACGTACAACCGTCCATCGTTAGTCACAGCGTGCAATTATACATAAAACATCGGAAGAATATTCCGCGCTCCATATTCAAACAATCGCCGCTGATTGACGGGCGCGCGTGACACGAAAGCGCTGCAGCGCTCCGGGGACAGTTGACAACATCCGACGTACTTGAATATGGAACTGTGGCAACGTAAGTTATTTTTAAACAAGGAACAGCACTAGTGGGTATTGTATTCAAAATTCGAAAATATGTATCGAAACGATTCACTTTTTGTTTTATTTATGCTTCATGCACAAAGGTAAAAAGGCGTATTTAAAGTCTTAGGAATTCTCTACCAGTCAATTAAGTGTGGTGAAGAGATATAGTACGATTCAAACTTAATGGCGGCTCTGAACACGAGGCGAGTGGATTAACAATTCGCAGTAACAATTTCACGTGACAGCGGGGGTAAGGGGCGGGATACTGCGCAGCCAACCGCTCACTTCACAGCCGCCATTAAGTTTGAATCGAACTGTACCATGGTAGGTGCATAGTATTAAATAAAAAATATAATCTGTACTATATATAATATATAATATTATAAAACTGAAGAGTTTGTTTGTTTGTTTGGTTGAACGCGCTAATCTCAGAAACTACTGGTTCGAATCGAAAAATTATTTTTGTGTTAGATAGTCCATTTATCGAGGAAGGCTATAGCCCCATGCGAAGCCGTGTCGGGTCGCTAGTCATACATATATGGACAAACTACACATACATAACTAATTATATATCGAATAAAACATACATTATGTCGGATCAGTCAGGATGTAGTCCGTTAGATTCAGTCATCATATGGGGCAGAATATGGGTTTCGTGCAATAAAAACACACTGGGTATAGGATACAGTACACGGCGTTTATTAAAACCACAATTTACCACAATTAATTTAAAATAAACTCAGACACTATAATTAACATAGATATAGGTTCACTTAGACATAGACATAGGCACTTCACTTCAACAACGAATCGTAGGTACAGTTTCGGGACGTATTAGCTCCGTTGCGATCAGACACTAGATTCTGAATGTCTTCCTCGCTGTCGGCTGAAAACATCACGACTCTGTAGAAGCGCGCCAAAATGGTGGTGGTTGATCACGTGTTCTCAATAATGGCGGCTTGCGATTCGTCGTTTCACGTTCATACTATTGACCGGATACGACACATAGAACAAATAAAAAATATACAAAAGAAAAAGAGATTACGGATGGTTTTAGCTTTTGTTTTTGGGGTAGGAGGAGGAGTGATGACTCTGCTCTTTTGTGTTGAATACAATTTTGCAATTCCCGCTTAAATGCATACCGATTGGTCTGCATAATGTAGAGGCTCAGTAATAATTGGCATAGATATAATTATGTTAATATGGTAGTTCAATGACCGCAATTGCTATGCCAAAACGCCGCTACTACAGTATTAAGTACCTATCATCAAGATAAAACGCCTGATAATACATGAAATAAAAACTAGTGATAATAAAATGATATTTGCGTTGAATACGTCTACCACAATGGTGTAGACACTGATAAGTTATAATCAGAAAAAAACACTACTTCTCTATAAAATAAAAACTGTAAGCCCCGAAAACCGGTTTCATATTAATACCTTCAAAATTCGATTTTTTGTTGCTTTGAAATTAGTTAATAGTTAGTTGAGTTAGCAAATATGTGATTTCACAGCACCCTATGTTTTATTCTCAGTCGTACCGTATAATACTAGCGGAGTGGTCGTTGTCATAGATCATCAGAAAGGTTGGTCTGTTTAGTTAGTTGGTTGAATTGGTTGATTTTGAGAGACTTCTCCATCTCTCTCTACTGGCGGTACAACTTGTACACTCACTGCCACACTCAGAGACGTCACTAAGGGCGGGTTGCTTCAACTAACCATTACTGACCGGTAATAGTTAAAAATGGCGCTAACTATCGTCAAATCAAAAAAATGGGTTGTTTCACAAAATCATATGTCAAAAAGTTACTATTACCATAACCGACCAGTCATCGTAATTTTGTGTTGTCAAACAGCTACTTCAAACATCAAAATATCTCTTTTCGAATAACTTTAACTGACGGATTTTTATGTCATGAAACAACCCGTTACATTTAACGTACGTTAAACATCATCAGTCATAGTAACATTTTAACCGTCCGTATGTAACGTTTACCGACTGTTTGAAACAACCCGCCCTAATAATAATTAATTTTAATTGACCAACACAACTTGGAACGCTGTTAGACATAAATATAGTTGCTGACATGTGCCAAGTTATGTTGGTCAGTTAAAGTTAATGGTTCATTATTATTAAGTGACGTCTCTGAGTGTGGCAATGAGTGTACTGCCACACACAGAGACGTCGACGTAATTAACACTTCGCAGTCATTTAATGAGGTCCCTATTTTCTATTCCTATACAAAATCTATAGGGCAAATTAGGGGATTACGTTTTGACAGATTATACAAATTATGTCAATAATTAATTGACATAATTTTAACTGGTGAAGTCTACACCAATATTGTACGAACGCTGTTAACACACACCGTATCGTTAGCTAGTATTATCTGATACAAGTTCATACAAGTATAGACGACCTTGCAATCATATTTGGCGCCGGTCGCCATTTGACTCAGTCAACTGTTACTTTGGCATTTAAGAAGTTGTTTAGCGCGATTATTGTTACCAACCCTGCCAAATGCCAAGTTATTTAAGAAAGTTTCATGGATTTGTGCAGAATAGACAAATTTTATATCCAACTTATTCTTTATTCGTAAAGAAATTATTTTCCACAAAGATGGTGCAAGTGAGAGTGAGTGAAGGGTTGTTGGAGGGAGAGCTGGTGCAGAACGAGTACGGAGGAACGTACTGCAACTTCAAGGGCATACCATACGCGCAGCCGCCACTCGGAGACTTAAGGTTCAAGGTAAATAAAACTCATTAGCATTGTGTTATCCTACTTACTTCTTGTATCTGTCGATGTTGATGTATCTACATAAGTAGGTATAAGGGTATATAGTTATGATTTAATACAGATACTCAACAAGATAGGTAATTACATTCATAATATTAATTACCTACAGTTTTATTTTTAAGAAACAGAGAAACCGTTATTGTGACACCGTCTGTAGGTACACACAGTAACTGACTGGGTCTTTGAAGAGTTACAAAGATTACGATGTCAAGGGCGCGTATTCGATTTAGCGCAACTTATATATGATTGCTAGAACATCGTAGCAGCATTGACGTACTCTAGTACAATACAGTGGTCTGTTTTTGTGCGTGAGCGCTGAAGTATGAGCACGAATCATTGAAATTATTCGACAAACAATCGTTTGTGCGAGGCTTTATAGTGTTTTTTTTAATAATTGTCTAAAATAAATGCGTTCGTTTAACGGACTGAAAAATATTTCGTATATTAAGCATAACCTGTACTTTAATAAAATAAATATATCAGTTATGTTTTCGTTCAAATACTGGTGAATACAAATTGTCAAAGTTAGCCGATTTTGCAATTTTTTAACATGGTTTTTTAATACCTAATAGTAATATTTTCATAATTTTGGCTCTGTGTACGTTAAGACTGTATATATCCTGTTGGAAAAATGCATAAAACATAATATTTTGGTATCCAGTAATGGTTATAATCGTCCTGAAAGTTAACTCTGACGTCTATTTTCGTAAAACGCTATGAAAGGATTGCCTTCGCTTTAAAAAAAACAACATTAAAAATTATACTTTTACTCTATAATTCTCTAAATCAAGACTTTCTCTTTCTATAGCCGTAATTTTCTTCTAATAATCTGCTCACATCATTACGATATTGCTGTGGGAAAAACTCAAAAAATGAAGCACAAATCAAATACACACTCTTAAATCTTTGTAACTCTTCAAACACCCAGTTCGTCAAAGTCAATGATTCAGGTAACTTCTAATCACCGGTCATTGATTTAAGTATCTAGGTATTGTGTTTTGTTATGGTAAAACATGGATGGTAGGTATGTAATTATGACTGCTCAAACTATGTACTTTGTGTACATACATTAAGTCCGCCTTTGTACCTTTGTGCATAAAGTATAAATTTATATACGTATATTTTATTTACTCAGCTACATAATTTAATTTTATCAAACCACCACTACTATCTAATAATTTACTACCTACCACATATTATAATGGTATATAAGTACTATTTGGTAGCTTTGGTAGATAATACCAGGTACCAAGATAGTGAACACTGGTGGCTGGTGCCGCTGGTGGCCATTATGTTGTGTACGTATCAAAATTTAATTTAGGTTATTTCTATCTTTTTTCTCTAATAAAACAAGAAAGGGACGGACATAAAACGAACTGTCCATAAATGTTAGCCGATATAAAACTTCCATATAAATAGTTGACATATCAGAACGTACATTAAAAATACGGCAAACTTCAGAACGAAACTAATTTCACATTTCTAACTTAGTTTTTATCTGTCTCTGTCCTTTTTTCTAAGTATTTGTCAGTTAGAGATGTCAATACTTCACTTTTAGTTCCAGTTTTTATTTGTTTTTATATCGAAGCCCTAATAAACAACCATTTTATTGAAAGTACAAACTATCGAAGACTATTATGGTCATATTACACTATTTATAGAAATAACAAAATACATACATACATACATAGGATCAGTCTTTTTAATCACTTTGCCCCTCTCTAGTTAATTCTAATCTACCATAGATGCCTTTACAAATACTCACACAAACAACCAGATCCGTGTACAACTAAGGACCTGCAGCCTTATAAATATTTGATTCGGGAATCGAACCCGCGAATCACAGCACGACAGCTAATCGCCCATCCACTGCTCTAATCATGTCAATACTTATTAATGAATTATTGCAACAATTTAGATTGTAATGATAATCATTTATTTATATAGTTACACTTCATGCACAAAGGTACAAAGGCGGACTTAATGCTTTAGGCATTCTCTACCAGTCAACCAAGGGTGGTGAAGGCATAACACGGCAGGTGCATATAAAAAAGTATAACAAAATAGGTTAACTACTAATCATTCATGGTCACCTTATAATTACCTTCTTAAGATAATTTAATGTATATAGGTAGAAAATCAGTATTTGCATCTCTTTCTGCCCTATCAAATTGGAATATAGCCATCTCACTAAGACCATATTGTATTCATGTTTGAGGCGTTGCGTGACTGATAACATGAAAAAACAAAACGAATAAAACACGATCGCCCATTATCAAAACAGCTGTTCTAATCGTAGGATTTTGTTAGTTTATTATTATTATTATTGCTGGTTTGTTTTATGAAACGTTGATTGGTTGTAGGAAGCTTTGAAGGTCAATTTTCGTAATCAAAATCCGGTCGCAATCTGATCTCAGCAACTATCAATGTTAAGAACTTGATAAAATTCTAAGTAAATATAGAGACATCTTTAACAGATTAAGAGTTTGCCTCCTGATAATGTCCCTAGTAATAAGCCCACTGTCCAATATTTGTAGCATTTAATGTAACTGTAATATTTCACAGGCACCTCAACCTCCAAAGCCGTGGAAAGGAGTCCGAAATGCCAAAGAGTTTGGCCCAGTATGTTACCAACTGGACTTTCTTGGGAAAGTCCCTCGCAATTCCAGCGAAGATTGTCTGTTCCTAAACGTCTACACCCCAGACTTACAACCAAAATATTCATTACCAGTAATGTTCTATATTCATGGTGGGGGATTTTACTCTGGAAGCGGTAATGATGACATACATGGTCCAGAATTCCTCGTTAGACAAGAAGTTGTATTAGTCACAATCAACTACAGACTTGAAGTGCTGGGTTTTCTTTGTTTAGATACAGAGGAAGTACCTGGCAATGCAGGTATGAAGGATCAAGTTGCAGCATTAGAATGGGTCAATAAAAATATTTCTCATTTTGGTGGAGATCCCAAAAATATTACGATTTTTGGCGAAAGTGCCGGTGCTGGAAGCGTCGGTTATCACTTGGTATCACCTTTGACGAAAGGATTATTTAAAAGAGCTATTTGTCAGAGTTGAGTTAGCACTTGCTGGTGGGCCAATGTATTTAAGCCTCGGTTGAGAGCCATCACGCTAGCACGTCAACTAGGATGCAACTCTGAAAACGACAAAGAGCTGTATGAATTTTTCAAATCTCAACCGGTGAATGCACTCGTTGGAGTAAAATTACCGCTATCATTGTCAGAAAAACACCGAGTGGGCTTTGAAATAAGTCTAGGTCTTGTCAGCGAAAAACAATTCGGTGATAAGAAGGGATTCTTTCATGGAAATATATCTGATTGTTTGAAAAATGATATACACGAAGGGGTCCAAGTTATTATTGGGTACACAGAAGATGAAGGTGTTCTATTATATGTTTTTGGTGAATACACAAAAATGTTGGCGCAAGCAAATGAATTAGATAATTATTTCACTCCTAAACAAATTGCGTTGAATTCGTCGTTGAAAACACAAATCGAGGCAGGAAAAAAGATCAAAGAGTTTTATATGTGTGACAGAAGCGTAAATACTGAATGGGAACGATTGGCCCGATTCCATTCCTTTGAAATGTTTGTATATGGAATCATAAAATGGGCAAAAACTTACTCACAAAAGAATAATATATATGTCTATAAATTCACTTGCAAATCTGAAAGAAATATTGCAAGCAGCTTGTTGGGCCTTGATGCCGTGACTGGCGGTAAAGAAATCTCTTGTCATCTTGATGACTTGTTTTACATTTTCAATAGCAGAGCTGCAGAAAAAAAAGTCGATATCAATTCTAAAACTTTCGAAATGATTGATAACATGACTAAACTCTGGACAAACTTTGCAAAATATGGGTTAGTATAGACACTAAATTGATTTACGTAATTATATCCCTTGATACCTGAGACCACCAAAACGATTCACATAAATAATTACGTCCCGAGATATTTAAGCCTTTAAAAGATATACATGTTAATTTATGTCTATTTTTCAGAGACCCGACTCCAAATTATGATCTTGGAGTTAAATGGAATCCGTATACTGTGGAAAAAAAAGAATATTTGAACATTGGCAATGAATTACAAACTGGAGCTGCGCCGGATGATTCGGAATTTCAGTTTTGGTGTGAGATTTTCAAAGAATTTGGTTCTGAAAGATGTTGATATATTTTCTTAATAAAACCGCATTTTTTAATTACCTTTATTCTTCTCCACATCGTGAGGAAACTCAAACTTATAATAAACTAGCGGCCCAGCGTCGTACGGATGCAATTTTTTTTCTTTCCAAAAATTTATTGCGTACAAACCTTGTCCTGGCAAGTTATGTGCAGTAGTCATTTCGGTGACTTTGTTTTATACTATGTATAAGGAGAGGAAGGGTAGAGGACACGAGACCACGTGGTCGATCGCCACCCCGATGGCCAGACTCCATCAAATCCGCCACCAAGATCCCTGTGGCAGAATGAGCTCGCTATGCAGCCAACAGAGACCGGTGGAGAAGGATCGCGAAGGCTGCAACCGCAGTTGTGGGCGACGCCCCATGACCACGACCACTGACTGTGAGACTGAGAAGAATGTATAAGGAAGGATATAACTAAGTCTGAAGTCGTGAACTTGCGTAGAGAAAGCTTACTGATTAGTACGAACACGTTCTGAAGAAGAAGCAGTCGTCAACTGTATTATTAGTTGTAAAAATGTGAACACTATGTGTCTATGTACATAACTTAGCTGTCATTTCTTAATCTTGTAAGTAAATGAAAATATTGTAAACGTACTATTTTTGAAAGAGTATGTATGGAGTTTCTGGCCCATTCTTCTCCATACGAAACTACCATTTGTAATGGGCAACAGAGACGTTCGAAAGTGTCTTCTAATGGCCTAATTGAAATAAATGATTTGACTTTGACTTTGACTTCTGTGTCTGAGAAGAGGTCGTTGCCCTGTAGTAGGACAATGATAGACTGGTATTAGTTTTATTTTAACAACTTCTACTAGACTAAAATATTATTGTGAATAGCTTCATGTTAAAAGTGCAGACTCACATTCACTCACTAGTTTAGTGCCTTAACCCCTACAAATAAAGTAAAAACCACCTAGATAGATATGGTTTATCGGCTCAAAGCCCTCAGGTGACACAACTGCGCCCATTTTGTGACCTCGCGCTAACGGTGACCTAATTCCCGTTAACGTTCCACCATGCTATTCGATATTGCAAAAAGCATGTAGATTGAAAACATTAAATAAAATCTGGACAAGTGCGAGTTAGACTCGCGCACGAAGGGTTCCGTACCATTATTATCTATACAATATTAGACAAAATATTTTTTTTATATATTTTTTTTTTTTTAGTATTTGTCAGAACTACATCATCTGTGAAATTTTCAACTGCCTAGCTATCACGGTTGATGAGATACAACAAGACGGACAGTGGAGTCTTAGTAATAGGTTTCCTTTTTTACCTTTTGGGTTCGGAACCCTAAAATTGCTCCGTGTAAAACACTGGTATTCAGCTGCATCCGGTTAGACTGGAAGCCGACCCCAGCGTAGTTGTGAAAAGGCTAGGCAGTTGATGACTTATCTACATAAATAAACTGTCGTATGATCCTATCCTACTTACTAACCTATCCTTTCCTACTAATATTGTAAACTAAGTTTTCTCGCGACTACGTCCAAAGGAAGTCAAGAAAACAGCCTATGGCAGTTGGCAATAGTAAGGTAGATCAATATTATCTGTACCTATTATGTGCAATGACGTAATTCCATTCAAACGATTAAGCTTGAAAGAGTAATAAACATTCATCCATCTTTACAAACTTTCGCATATATAATGATGTGATAATTATGATAATGATAATGTGCGATAAATCTGCATGTTTGCTAGTTTGTAAATTTGAATGTTTGTTTGTTTATCAATCACACTTTTACGGGTTAACAAGAAATTTTCCACTTTCAAGGAGGAGGAAGGCAAAGTCAAAGCATTTATTTAAATTAAACCATTTACTGGCACTTTTGAATTGTCAAGGAGTCGGTCAGTTAGTCAGAAAGTTGAAGCTAGTTGCTCGTTCCAAAACGTAGGTAGGTCTCTATGGAGAAGAACGAGCAAGAAACTCCACGGACACCCTTTTAAATCAAGTTTTTTATATAGAGCCAGAACGGATTTCGATCGCACATTGATAAATCCTTGACCTAGATTAGGAAGAAAAGGGAAAGAAAGAAAAAGTTCATTTGGAACAGAGAAGGAACACGATTTAAGAAGATTACAAACTAACACGATATGACTTTAGGTCATAGGATACTTTTTAACGCGGCAGTGTGTTCCCGTGGGATGCCTAATTGTTTTCGTTTTCTGACTCCCACGCGGACAAAACCACGGCCAAAAGTTAAGGATTATCATAGTTTTAAAACTCACAGTGACTTTTAAATTCATAATTATCGAAAATGTAAATCTTTTGTTTTTTTTTTTAATATTAATGATTTGACATAGGTTTATTTTGTTTTTCGAGTTTGCTCGACCATTTCAAATTCATATTCCGTGTTTTGTATTTTAATGTTTCCTTATGAATACCTAAAGCATGTCAATTCCTATAAATAGACTTCAGTCCCCTTGTGGCCTTGATAGATTGTTGGTTCACTTTATTTGGGGGCCCACTGGACAAGTCACTATTTCCTGTAGGGGCCTATAGGATTTAGGGTCAAAAACGTTATAAAACATTGGAGTCCAAGTAATTATTACCAAACAAAATTTTACAAATAAAAACACAAGCGCGCTATTATTAATCCACAGTTTTTATCTCAATCGCAATCGCAACCAACAGCGAATGATAAAGTTATCGCGTTTAATTTGTTATCTACACATCATAGCAATAGGGTCCCAAATAGGTTCACACAAATATTCGACAGTGTAGGTATTGTTATTTAATACCATTCTTGGAGCATGATACGTTTAGTATTATTAAAGCGTCGCATTTAGGTGGACGTTTGTAATAAAACTTTGAAGATGGTGCAAGTTAGAGTGAGTGAAGGGTTGTTGGAGGGAGAGCTGGTGCAGAACGAGTACGGTGGGACGTACTGCAGCTTCAAGGGCATACCCTTCGCGCAGCCACCAGTTGGAAACCTACGGTTCAAGGTAATATCTAACTTCTCAAAATAAAGCACATTAGCATTGTGTTTACCTACTAACTCCTTGTACAGTTACCAGCATGTAAGTTGGCAAGATCTTTTGTAGTTAGACTAAATCTCTTGCCAACTTACGTGCCGGTAATTATATCAGAGACAGCTTATTATTATTATAATTACACAACAAGTTAGGTAGTAACAATTTATACGTCGTGTTCTTTTTTAATGGCTGTGTTTTTTATATAAGTTCAATTATTCTTTTAACATTATTTCTGAACATGGGATCATTCGCAGACGATTTACCTACCATGTTTTTCCAACTAAAACTATATTATTATATTAGACTAGCTACTGCCCGCGACTTCGTCCGCGCAGCTTCAAAATAGGGTATTACACCCATTTTTAAAAAGTGTCTGAATTAAATTCTGTAGTGCTAATATGCCATTGCCATTTTATTCAATTGATAAGTGCCCTAAAAATGCATCTAAATTTAAAATTTTCAAGTTTCGCGCGTAGTTTGACGAAAACGCCTCGTAGTGGACGCCATATTGCTCTGCGGAAATTACGTTAGTTCGCTGGTTAACAAATGCGCTGATATTATATATGATAATTGAATATAATTTAAAAATAATTAAGATAATATTTTGTAATAGGTGTAATAATTAAAAAATTACGTTGGTTACGAAAATAATAAAAGTATATATACCTATATACGCCAATCGGTTAACTGACACTTGACAATTTTTTGTTTACACAGCCGTACGGCGTAATAACATGGCGGCTTGGCATGGTGTTATAAAACAGATTAAAAAACTTGAGAGGTGTCAAGGGACACCCGGATGGAACGAAGTTCCTTTCGATTAATTAGTGAAGGAATTGTAATAAAATTTTATTTTTTTGAAGTTATAATAATATTTTTGAGCGAATAAACTTAGGTACTAAACATATCGCCGTAGGTACCTAGTTCAAAGAGTTCGCCGCGCCGCCTTTAAATACATAAACATATTCTACGAAAAGCGAATTCGGACTTTATTTTGTAAACGTAAACGGTTAAAAATTGAAATTTTACCAAACTAGGTATGATAAAATTATTCTGAGAAACGTATAGGCTGGTGCCCGACCGGACAATAGGAGCTATGTGCAACCGAATTTCACGGTTAATGTGTAAAAATAAGGTTTTAATTCGCTCCAATATTTTCATAGAAAAGCCGCCATTCAACTAATAATGAACTCTATTTGACAGTTCCAACGATTCAATTTTTCTGTTCGAATTGTCTGCGTTTGTGAAGTAATAAAAATAGCAAAAATAAGGTTTTAATTCGCTCCAATATTTTCATAGAAAAGCCGCCATTCAACTAATAATGAACTCTATTTGACAGTTCCAACGATTCAATTTAGCTTATTATAGCATGTCGTGACAACTTTTCGTAAGAATTTTTTCCGTCTAGCCCCCTTTCACAACGCGCGATAAGGAACTTCGTTCCAAAAAACTGAAAACTTTGAATTGAAATAAAAAAACATTTTGTTAATTTATGAACTAAAACTACTATTTTCCAAATGCTTTTTGCCTAAACCATCACAATAATATATTTATTGTAGATTTTGTCTCATATAGAATAAAATACCCTATTACTTAAACCTTAAATTAGATCACAAAAACACAAAAGCGGGATGAAAGGTATCCTATGAGGTAACCCAGATCTTTAGTGAGACTTTAAATTCATGCCATCCCTTACATTTTGTTTAAAAAAGAAAGTGACATCATTTTAAAGTGTCCATTAAAGTAATGTTGGTTTTGTTAGTTCACGGTAAGTGTGAAAGGGTAACAAACAAACATCACCATCCATCCTCCCAAAATTACGTTTATAGTACAAGGTTTTTGTACAGAGGCAGGTACTACAATCTGTCAAATTTCTTTGATAAATTTTCAACTTTATGACAAAAGCATAAGGTTCATATTTAATTGGGAAAATTTAACAGTTAGGTATGGCTTAATGTGCTGGCGTCTGTACCATTATTTATTTTTTGCAAATAGACCACTAGTGCTAAATGCCAGTATGCGCGAGCAATTTTTATGTTTTGATTTGAAAACGTCTACCCAATTGTTTAGCTCAGTGATAGCCGATCAAAGTTTCTAGCGTTACAAAATGCCGTCAGACTCCAATCGCTAATAACTATGAAACCAATAGTGCGATAACAACGATTAAGTGTTAATGGATATAGCATGTCTGTACGTATTTGTTGTACAATATTTGTGTTGAGTTTGACGTCATCAGGTTAATGAAGGCGCGTTGAAATAGGTGCCTGCTAAACGGTTGCCCACTGTGTCCCGGACAGAGTGACAGAGGTGACCTTGGTCGGCGATAAAAATTCAAATTCGGTCGTAAACCACTATCTACACGATTGTAAACCACCATTGACGACGCGGTTGGCGAACGTATAGCAGTCGTTTTAGCGATGTGAAGTCTAAATTAGGGTAGTGTAAAAATGCGATCATATGAGTAATTGATTCAGGTGCCATTATAAAGACCTTCAGGAACACTACTAGGACTCAAAGAAAAAACATCACATACAAACATACACAATTTTTTTTACATAAAAAAATAAGAGTATTTAAAATCTAGTCCAGCGTATTGTTGCTATTTCTGCGCTGACCGCTACACTGTATTAAGGTAATGGTTAAACCACCTTCGTACCATTTAAATGAATAAAAAAAACTGAATTCTAAACAAACCTGTTCCCTGACCGTGTCACCAGCAAAAAAAAGTTCAAAAACCAGTTGATTAGCCCAATGACTTAGCTACACTGCTAATAAACGGTACTGTGAAACACAGTTTGATGGTTTTATTTGTCCTCAGGCACCGCTGCCACCAAAACCATGGGAAGGAGTCCGCACAGCCAAGGCGTTTGGGCCAAAATGCTACCAAAACGACCTGTTTACAAAAACTGGAAGGATAGGTGCAGAGGATTGCTTATACCTTAACGTATACACTCCAGACGTTAAACCCAACAAACCCCTACCTGTCATGTTCTGGATACATGGAGGAGCCTTCATCTGTGGCGGCGGTAATGATGACTTTTATGGCCCTGATTTTCTCGTGCGGCAAGAAGTTATCCTGGTCACAATTAACTACAGACTGGAAGTACTTGGTTTTCTTTCTCTAGACACTCCAGAAATACCCGGCAATGCTGGCATGAAAGATCAAGTAGAAGCCCTCAGGTGGGTGAATAAAAACATTGCCAGCTTTGGTGGTGATCCAAAAAATATAACTATATTTGGGGAAAGCGCTGGTGGGGCCAGTGTTAGTTACCACTTACTATCTCCAATGTCTAAAGGTTTATTCAAGAGAGCTATTGCTCAAAGTGGTACTACTCTTTGTGATTGGGCGTTAACGGCAAGACCTCGTGATAGAGCGTTAGCATTGGCTAGACAACTGGGATGCTATTCCGAGGATGACAAGGAATTATATGAATTCTTCATAAAGCAGCCGATTGATGCTCTGGTCGATGCTTTAGTACCTATCACATTAGCTGAAGCAAAAAAAGGAGGAGTAGAGATGTACTTTAGTATTTCAGATGAAAAAAAATTCGGTGACAATGAGAGATTCTTTTCTGGAGACATTGTCGATGTAGTGTCTAACGGTACCCACGAAGGAGTGGATATTATGGCCGGATACACCTCAGATGAAGGTCTTATTAGCCTGGAAAGCGCTGAGGGTGTTGCCAAAGGATTAGATGCAGCAAGAAACTTCCCGGAACTGTTTGTTTCTAAATCACTGGCATTTAAATTGCCGATGAATCAAATACTGGAACTTGGAAAGAAGGTCAGGAAGTATTATTTTAATGATCAGATTAACATACATGAAGACTGGGAGAAACATGTGAATTTCTTTTCGATGCAAAATTTCGTATTGCCTTCAATACGATTGGCTAAACTCACTGCTGTTTCGAAGAAGAACAAAATTTATTTGTACAGATTTAGTTGTAAATCTGAAAGAAACGTTATCGTCCATGTAAGGGGACTTGGAGAATTAATTGGAAATAAACCAGTTACTTGCCATGCTGATGATTTGATGTATATGTTTGACGCAAGATTGATCAATAAAAAGTTGGATACTAGTTCTGACACATTTAAACTTATTGACAGAGTAACCAAACTTTGGACAAATTTTGCTAAATATGGGTAAGTTATCAATTATATACTACTGCCAGATTCTTAAGCTCAATATCCACTCACTAGGTGTGCGCACCAACCGTGTATCGCGCATGTTGTTTGTGCTTGCATAAAACGACCACCATGATATCTCATCCCACTTAATCCCATGACATCTCTAAAGTAGTATGCTTTGTTCATTATTAACCTAAATAAATGAAAATGAATGTTTGTATGTTTGCATTCCTAAGCCATTAATCTGATCATTATGAAACTTTAGTGCGTGGTTCTGTGTATGCCTGAAAAGGTTCCTGGCCCTAAAAAAAGTATTACTAAATCCTAGTTAAGTTCACTCGTTTGTGTTTGAGAAAACCCAACAATATTTAAAAAGCTCTTTATTTTTCATGTCTTTTGATAAATACAACTAACATAAGTATGTTATAATTTCAGGAACCCGACTCCTGATGACTCCTTGGGTGCAAAATGGGCGCCGTATACCCTTGAAAAACAAAACTACCTTGACATTGGAAACGTACTGGTAGCAGGTGTTGAACCGGAAAAAGAAGAAGTACAGTTCTGGGAAAATGTCCTTAAAGAATACGGACAGTAATATTGATATTTGTATATTAATATGTCCCTGTATTGTAACTACACGAAACTATAAAGGTTTACCTTTAAAGAGCTAATTATACTCGTGTCTTTATTTGCTATACATTTATTGTTATAACTTACCCATATTTCGAAAATTCATTATGTGTGCAATCTAATACAGCTCTTTAATAGTGTGCTATTTTTGTTGCCATGAAGAGTATTAGGTATTTTTAGATAATTACGTTATTATAGATCATTATAATTAAAATTAAATTATTCAACTAATCATTGTTACATAAAGACGTGCCCAACGAGTACCTAATTACGATAAATATCGTTGGACAAAGTCCGTCACTTCTGATCAGATTTGACAAGAATATAATTATTGTATTACGGCTTATCATTTAGCTACAATACACACTTATTCCAAAATTCAGCCATATTCATCAAACTAAGTCATAGCGAAGCGTGGCCGGGTCCAGCTAGTAACATTTCTTTTTATTCCAACAACTTCGGAAATGCATAATTTTTTGGTTGGCCTAGATTGAAACAGTTTAAATCATCATTACCACGGTAACGCTACTGTAAAACCAGGTATCTAATCTTAGTAGGTACTAAAGAACGTACTTTACATCGTGGAAATATTGTGCCACATGTGCACAAATATACATTTTTTATAGAATACTCTTACGTACTTAAAAGGATTTTGCACACAATAGTAATGCCTACTTATGTTTGTCATTACACGATCCATTAAATCAATTGATGATGAAAATTGCGATAAAATTCTGTGAAGCCGGCTGTTGAGTAAAATTGTACTGTAAAGGCAGGCGTCCATTAGGCGAGCCGGTCGAAAATATCTGCCTGGCTTTTGGTATATGTCGGCTACAAAGTTTCGAGCATATATGCAGTTTACTACAGAATGTAATAGGTGGATTTTTCGAACTGCACCTCGGGATCTGTGGACGCCTTTCTTAAATCAGCAGAGTTGGAAAGTAAGTTTGGTTAGAGTTATTTACTAAAGCACTGCTAAATCTGCATAAAATGCTAACATTTTTTTTAAATAACCATGTTTAGCTTTCAAGGTTATCCAGTTAATCTACCTTACAAGTTATTCTTAATGATTACATTATATACATATAAGAAAGACTCCATGTAAAATACCTACTGAGCTTTAACTGCATCTGGTTAAACTGGAACCAGCCCCAATATATTTTAGGCTAGGCAGATGATAATTCTATGAATAATCAAAGGAACTTTCTGACTGAGTTTTCTAGACTCCAAGATATTTATTTTTAAATTATTTCAAGACTGAGAAGTCTTGAAATAATCAAACAATATTTAATTTAATGTCCCTGTTGTTCCTTATTAATTGTATGAGGTAAAATTCATGCAAATGACGTACATACAAACATCCCGTCATCGACAACATAAAATGAACAACAATGAACAGTATTCAAGTCAATGCCAAAATTGCATTAAATTGGTGGCCGAAACATTTTGTGCGACAATAAACATAGCTAAAGCATGTGTTAGCAGTGCAGCGTATTTTAATTGAAAATTTAATCGCTCCCCGTCGAGTAGCCGAATATTGGAAATGGGAGCTTCGCCGAATACTGTGCCGAATTTATGTGGGCATCAATGTCTTTGCTAGCTGTGAATTTCCCGAATATACACTTTGGAATTCGAACGTTGTAATTCTGGTAGTAGGAATGTTTTTTTGATTAGCTCTTACGTTTATATTTTCTAAATCATTAGATAAACAAGGCCTGTTTTAATTGAGATAAAGGCAGTGTATGGGAATAAACAACGTATGCTTCCGAATAATTATTTTATGTTACGTTACATAACGTTTTCTGATATATATTAGTTTATTGTTGTTTAAAATTATTTGTGTGCTAGCTGACCCGACAGACGTTGTCCTGTCAATCGATTTTTAAATTTTCTTACCGTATAATCCTTTCCTGGACTTCCACAAATATTTCAAGACCAAAATTAGCCAAATCCGTCCAGCCGTTCTCGTGTTTTAGTGAGGCTAACGAACAACGATTCATTTTTATTATGTAGATGTTTCTATGGGCCTCAGTTGTCTGACAATAAAGTTTATTATTATTATTATAATTTGAACTGTAAAAAATCCCATGGGATTCTCAGTTGCAAACCTATCGGTGGAAACATCCATTGCCATGATGGTTGGGTACCTAAAGGAAACACAGTTAGGGTTGTCGCCGTCCGATACAAACGTAATATCCGGAGAGCGCAGATGTCTAAGTGGATTGCTTTCTCGCCTTACAATAATTTTCTCGGCTTTAAAGGAATACGCGACTTCATCTCACTCTCTGATACACTCGTAGATTGTATTGAAAACATTGAAGGTCTACTTCAATCAACAAATGTAGATGAAACTGGCAAATAAGAGAGAGACGGTTATTTTGAAATTGCAATTTTGAATATCGTAGATAGAATGTAACTGTTAGGAGGAGATGAAAACAAAAACCCCGCCCATCATCCCGTTCCATCATCGGACCACAAGACGTACGACGATGCGCCACCGGTACATGGTGGACATCCCACCCACACGCACGAAACGTTTTGGGAATACATTAATTGTGCGTACTGCTAAGGAGTGGAATTCCCTGCCTGAGTCTGTGTTTCCTGATAGCTACCTACAACCTGAGAGTAAATAGGTTACTTCTAGGCAAGCGTGCTCCATCTTAGACCGCATCATCGCTTCCCATCAGGTGAGATAGTGGTCAAACGTATGCCTCTCAATAGATAAAAAAAAAACCGTAAGTACAAGTGCGAGTCGGACTCGCTCACCGAGGATTCCGTACAAATTTGTAGGTACATAATCCGTACTAATATTGTAAATGAGTCTGTTGCGCTTCCACGATGAAACGGCTGGACCGACTTTGATGAAATTTGGTATGAAAATAGCTTGAACCCTGGGAAAGCACATAGGGTACTTTTTAATTCGGGACTTCGTCTGCATCTGTCATAACCGACATTCACACTGACCAAATCGCGTACAAAAGCTCGTTATGAATAAATAATATTTTGTATGATTTAATTACAAATATATGGTTTTCAGACTTTTCCCTGTATTTCTAGTATAAGACGATATTACTTGCCAAATTTCATAGTTCTAGGTCAACGGAAAGTACCCTATAAATTTTGATTCCCTTGAGAGTGTCGAAATGTACGTTTTTTGCGACATAAACGGCCGTATGTTTTTTTCACGTTAACTTAGACGTTTGATTTTTTCACAGCTTCAAGGGACTGTAGACCGTGACCTAAGTATATGGTTTTTCAACTGATACCTCTACGCGTTCCCGAGTTAAAGAGTCTTGACAGACAGACGGACAACAAAGTGATCCTATAAGGGTTCCGTTTTTTCCTTTTGAGGTACGGAACCCTAAAAAAACAGTAAGTAATCTAGTAATGGGTTTAATAGGTCTAAGAAAACATGGGTAAAGAAAAAGGATACAGAGGGTAAACAATAAAATACAAGTAGTCTTTGCCCATAAACATTATTATCATGAGCCGGTGAGAACTACAGCAGATGTTGCTGGTACTCTCAATTGTGGGGTGACAACCTAAGTACCTACCAAAGTGATTACTTACTCACCCCCTTTTTAGGGGCACGTAATGTATCGTATTCAAAATGAGAGAAAACATACAAAGGGCTCTATGAATATGGAGTACATTTCTGAATACAATATGTGATATTATTATTTATTTGAATAGGTAGGATTTCGTTTATACAATTTATAAAATATTATTCATTCTATATGAGTAGGTATAAGTGTTTAAAAATGTATTTGCAATGTGGGCGTTGTCATCGCGTAGACAGTACATTATTCTTAAGGGCGCGTATTCGATTTAGCGCAACTCAAAATCTAAATGATTGCTAGAATGGCGTAGCAGCATTGACACACACTAGTATAACACAATGGTCGGTTTGTGTGCATCAGAAAAAGAAATACGCACGAAATAAGCACGAATCATTGAAATTTATCGGCAAACGACAGCGCGCGATGTTTTACAGGGCTTCTTAAAATAATTGTCTAAAATAAATAAGTTCGTATAACGGACTAAAAAATATTTTGTACATTAAGCATAACTTTTATTTTCATAAAATAAATATATCAGTTATGTTTTTATTCAAAAACTGGTGAAAAAAAATTGACAAAGTGAACCGATTTTGTACTTTTTCAACATGGTTTTTAATACATAATAGTAATTTTTTCGTAATTTTGGCTCTGTTTCTGACTTTAAGACTGTATATCCTGTTGAAAAAACGTATAAAACATAATATTTTGGCGTACTGTAAAGGTTGTATTCGTCCTGAAAGTTAACTCTGACGTCTATTTTCGTAAAACGCTATGAAAGGATTGTCTTCGCTTTAAAAAACCATAATTAAAAATTATACTTTTACTCTATAGCTGTCTAAATCAAGACTTAATCTTTCTTAAAACTGTAATTGTTTTTAAATAATCTGCTCACATCATTACGATATTGCTCTGGGCAAAACGCAAAAACATGAAGTTTTCGTCACGAATCGAATACACGCTCTTAACATAGACGCTGCGTAGTCTATGCCTAAGCAGTATCTACTGTGACAGACGTCTACGACATAGCTAGACCCGCGAGGGCCTAGTGTCCGTTTTTATTCGAACTCGATCGTGGTAACGTAAACTATCGCTTACGTCAATTTGTATGGAATAATAGTGTTTCCTATTGTTGCCATTAAACGGCGCTGTTACAGTTTCAACACAAATAAAGTTAACGTTTACGTGATCGAGTTAGAATAAAAACTTACACTAGGCCCTCTGCTGATTGAACAGCCAAAGTAAAAGACTTGGACTCACAAAGTCAGAATTTTAAAATTTCAGGCTTTCAACTCGTCATGTATAATTAGAAAGAATATGCAAATTGAGATCCGTAAATATCCAAGACCAAATGGTGTATGCTAATGTAAATGTAGAAGCAGATAAAGTATGAAAAAAAGTTTTTTCAAAAAATAAAACCGCCTTCAAAAACTAAAAAGTGATAAATAACTTTAGCACAGAACACACATTACTTTACTTTCGGAAGTCGGTGGCGGTTACTTGGTTTTTATGTTTTTTATTGCCACCGACTTCCGAAAGTAAAGTAATGTGTGTTCTGTGCTAAAGTTATATATCACTTTTTAGTTTTTGAAGCCCGTTTTCTTTTTTTTTTACTTTTTTTTTCGCTTTTTAGTGTTGCCTTAACATCCAAATCCATTAAGGGGGTACCGAGCAAAATCATTCACTGTATACACTACACTGTATTGTAGTTTTTACATTTTCGAAATGTCGCTTAGTTATTTTATTATAAATTTTTGTTTTAATTGACGCGCTGTTTTGAATCATACATACATAAGTTGCGTATGATTCAAAACAGCGCGAAAAATTAATAATAAAATAACTAAGCGACATTTCGAAAATGTAAAAACTACAAATTGTAGTATGAATGTTAAAGATTAATATGAATTCAAGTTTGTGAAAAAAAATACAGTTTACTAACAAAACTCAACTAAATACGAGATTTTTTTAAAGATTTTTGTACAACTTTACGTATTTTTGTTTATTAAATTAAACAGTATTCTTATTTTTTGCCAACGATAATCGGTTAACACACTCACTGTGGTATTCATTACATATTTTTTATGGCAATTATGGTAAAAGTATTGATTATATCACTTTAACAGTGACGACTGTTTTGAATGATTTTGCTCGGTACCCCCTTAAGAAATGGCGACACACATAAAAGAGATTGTAAATCCTCCAAACATTGAAGAAACTAAAACGTCGTCTAAGTATTTTTTTTGGGAATTTGTTGAATTTCTCAAAAAGGGCTGTATCAATTTTGGTAAAATTTATATGGGACCATTTCGGAATAAACCCCTTACGAACAAAAAAAGAATTTTGCAAATCCATCTATATATGACAGTTATGCCCGAACATACATCAAAAAAATATATAAACATTCGAATGATAACCTTCTCCTTTTTGAAGTCGGTTAAAAATATTGAACAAAATCATTAAAGTCTTGATCTTACTACGCTCTATTCTAATAAAATACAAAACGAATCCCAAACAAACGTCCCGACTTAATAAAAAACCAACATTAATGCTTAATAAGAGAAAAACGAGGAAAAAGAAAATACTCCAGTACACAAAATATACTGACGCCGAAGTAAAAGAGCGAATCCGAGTCTTAATTAAAGTAATTAAGCCAAAATTCAATTAAAAAGGAACAGTCTTGTCTGTACAAAGGGAGTGTTCAATTCAAAGTTGAATATAATTATCTGTAAGTAAAGGTGACGTATTCCGAAAGGAAAATACCGGCTGTCGGTCTATTCTGAAAAATGTCTCGATGAATTTTGTTGAAGTGAGCATGAAGTGACCTGTCATCCCAGTCTAAGGGTGCATTTTCACCAAATATGTACGAGGATGTGTAGCGAAAGATGTGTGTGAAATGACCAATCGCTTCATTGTCATAACTTGTACTAAGCTAACGTTGTAATTGGCTAGTTTCACACACATCCCTCACACATCTCTGGTGTAAACGCAGCCAAATGCTAGGGCATTAAAACTCACCTTAATCTCACGTTACTTCCAAACATATTCACCAAAGAAGGGTGTTTTACGGAATAACACTACTGTTGACTTCCTTCTCTTTGTAGATGAAACGTTCTTGTTTATAAACGAATTTAAGACATCAATTAAGAAGTACTCGTGTTTGTAGGCAAATTATTTTCGTTGCTAAACAGAATATAGGTCTCACTTAATTTCGTGAAAGATCCTGAGACCTGTAGCAAGAATGGTAATATAATGATGTGCTTCTAAAACGGGACCGTAGGCGTATTTGGTCAGCAGAAGTAAAAAAAACCGACATAAATAATCCTGTCTGTTATCTGAAGTTCTTCTAAAACCTCATAGGAGAGGTGATATCCAGGGTACACAACCGAAGGCGCATTATTTCCACTAATCAATAAGTAATCCCAACAAAATATCTACGAGTATCTATTTCAGGGGTTAAGTATACTAAGTTAGAATAAATAAAACAAACAACATCCTGCAAAACTTCACGACCACGAGAGACAAAAATCATTCAAGAGAACAACTCATCATACAGCATATGGACACTTCCCACACTGTGATGGAAATCATGTACTGATGAAATGTCCAAAGTTCATCAATATGGACTCATTCCAACGGAATAACACAGTCGCTGACGTTATCACTGAATATTATTTACTTATATATAGAAGGAATACCATTTTACCCGCACCAACAAAAGTAGGATAATGTGTATATAACTACTATTGATTTTATTTTACGGGAGTCCCAACGAGCCTCGTAAAACATAGTCCAGGTGATTTTATGACTGGCACATTACTTTAAATGCAAAAGTTAGCAGCTTTACTTTTCCCATTCGGGGCGAAGAAAAACAAATCAATAATGAAAACAACATGGCTGAATGCACAGCTGATTTGGTAAGGCTTTCTACACATGGGTCGGTATATCAGTTTTGGCATTCTTAACCTCTCGAATGTCTTATGTTACACAGTCCGACATAAGTAGCGGAGGTTTAACCTTTACATTTTTCGCCCGACAGTCGTCGCGTTAATAGACCTCTGACCTCTGATAATATTGCCAAGCCTAAGTTTAAGTCTGCCACTCTACTAAGACTGAGGACATCGTGGAGTACCTACGGGTGAAGACCAACTGGACCTTGAGGGTGGAGAAGTTGGAAGCGCGCTTAGCACCAATTTCAAGTTGTTCGTGGTGTGCGTTCCTACTCAACATTTGGTGACCTTCCTCAAGGAAGGGTTTAGGCCGAATGGTGTGCTGTATCGACGTTTGTCGCGTTCAGCTACGCGACTCCTCGCAGCGTAACACGACGCCATCACTTCGTGTGCAGTAGTTTAAAGTCTATTGTTTAAAATATATGTATTTTTCATTAAGTATATTTTATTCACTATATACAAATCATAAAAATCAAAATAATAAAATTATTTACAATTCTAAGAAAAAGGCAGGGAGCTCAAGGGGCATCAAAAAACTCGCTCACATCGCTGTCAACGGGACACTTGCCCAACAGGCTGGCAGCATTACCATGTTGTATGGCAATGCTGATTCTTTGACCCAAGAAAATATATGTATTAGTTTAACGACTCATGGCCATCATCACTTACTTCTGGGTTCATTTCGTCTGCCGAGCTATCGTGGGTAGGCGGGCGAGGAGAATTAAAACTTCGTGTTGAAAGATGTTTAACGTAACGATGTACAATTATTATTTTAATAAAATATTAACGGAATTACAATCTGCACTTTCCAATTAATTGAAATACATTGACGCTCCACCGAACACGTCTTGCTTGGTCGCCTGCAAAAGAGCCCGGGGTTGCGTCAGAGTGAAGAAACGTCAACCCGCGCTTGTCAAAAATGACCGCTGTCCTCCTTGACGTTTCTTGACACTCTCAAAACGTCGAAGCGCCGTCAAGTTTATAGTTATTGTTTTTATACTTATGTATGTTTTGTAAATAATATAATTACATGCAAATTAAAATATAAAAAATAGTTCAAGTTGTGGTCCAACCCAATAGCATAATTATACAGGTAGGGGATGGCAATAGCACAAAAAAGCATCATGGTAGGATTTGGTAATATGGTGTAATTGTTTTTATTGAGCACTAGCGACCCGACCTAGTTTCGCATGGGCCTATAGCGTTCCTCGATAAATGGACTATCCAACACAAAAACAATTTTTAAATTCGAACCAGTAGAACCTGAGATTAGCGCGTTCAACCAAACAAACAAACAAACTCTTCAGCTTTATATTATTAGTATAGATTAATAATATTAAATTATGACGCTACGAGTTGCCGCTCTTCTCACAAGTTAGAAAACCAATTTTTCATAGGGTGTTTTATTTTAGTCACATTTATATGCTCTTTAGTATATCTGAATTTTTCTTTTTAACTTCGTTTCTAGGATTTATTTGATATTTTCAAAATATTCTTATGAACTAGTATTACCAGTATTTTAATTTATTGTCGTATCGTCCTCCCACCCTGTATATTTTTTGTTTTTTTAACTTCGTGTTAGCGACTAACTTGTGCGTGTGCATGTCACAAAAATGCGAAAGTATAATATAATAATAATATAATATGTGGGGACATTTCACACACGGCCATCTGACCCCAAACTAGGGAGACCCTGTACTATGGGTGTCAGACAGCTGATATACATACACAAATACATTTTATTTTTTTGTAAATACATACATATATAGGGTGACTGGTAATTAGTGTACGATACTTAAACACGTGATTGTGTTCATGATAACAAACTACTTTCCCGAAGAAAAAATGTTTTTTGTACAGGTTCACTTTTATCACAATAACACAACAGCCGTATGAAATTCACGCGCCCGCACGCCTGTGACCTAAAGTGAACCAGTACAAAATTAAAAATTTTCTTCGGGAGAGTTGTTTGTTATCATGAACACCAATCACGTGTTTAAGTATCGTACACTAATTACCAGTCACCCTATATAGACAAACAACACCCAGACACAAGGCAAACACAAGTACTCTTTCTGTTACGTTTTGACGACGTAACGGCTTAACGAATTATATAAAATGTGCATGAAGATAGCTTAAACCCTAGGGAAGGACATAGGCTACTTTTAAATCTGCGACTTCGTCAGCATCTGTGAAAACCGACATTTAGGTATGCGGACGAACCTCTTACCCAGAAGTTACCCAGTGGATTTTATTTATTTTACACCAGGATTTGAAAGATTTTCATATTTTAGTTTGTATTGATATGAGAAGAAGATTGCTTGTGCACTAGCAAAAAAACATGGCATTCTCAGGTGAGGAAATCAGCTAAGCTAGTGATTAACCTAAGTGGTCCCGCACACTGAGCCACAGTAGTGGCTACAATAGTGGCTTTGATCAAAAACTAATGGCAGCTATTATAGCTCGACCTCTTAAGGAACAAGCGGCACCCATCATTTAAGAAATCTGTTGCTTACCGCCGAAAGTGGCCACCTTTAGCGGTTATCAACGATTCGCTTAAATTATTAAATGCAAAATTATGAAAAGTTAGGCCAAAAAATACTACAGGTAATTTACTAGTCAAGTTATCAAGTACCTACTGTTTTAGATTTTTTAAATGTGATCTGGTTTAAGAGTAAATGAAAGATGGGTGGCGCTAGTTGGCTCTTGTCTGTCCCTTAACTAAGACCGTTCCTGTAGGTCGATTCTGTAAAATTCAAATAACAACTCGCATCTCACATCGCTATTCACTCTCACTTTGCATAAGGTTCAAAAATACCTTGATATATTTGACACTTTGAATCGGGTTCGAATGCGAAGTGAGCGTCGAAGTGACGAGGAAATTACCTTACAGAATGCCACTTCTTACGTCATCTCATATTTTATCTGTCAAAATCCCCCTGTCAATTTAGTTCAACTCGCTGACACGCTCGCAAGGGTAGCGCTAGTGTAAATTCGAATTATCAACCGAGTTTTTAGAATGCCAATCAAGAAACTCACAGCGGATTCAGATTCGAAGTTTAGAATGAGGTCTTACAGAATCACACCCCTGATTATTATTCCGTGGTTCCTGAGGTAGCTGCACGGTGCGGGAGGGTAATAGACAGTTGTCACAAGTTGACGTATCAGTGAGCTCTCGCGTCACATCACTACACCCCCCCTGCACCGCGCAGCTACCTCAAGAACGGTCTCAGTTAAGCCACAGTATAAGTATTAGTACTATCGTGTTAAGCAGTAAGGCAATAGTGGTTTACTTCGGCCGCATGTGGCTTAGTGTGCGGCAACACTAACTACGGGGAACTAGACAAATATATTATTTTGTTTTGATACAGAATAGGAAGTAATAAACATCGTATTTGTCTGTTGTAGCGAGCGACGACGCTACGAAGATTCTTCTAAGAAATCTTGTTATGTACGTGATGTATGTTTAGCGGATTGAATTCTACGAGTACTATATGCCTTATTACGTAACTCGTAAGATACATATACCGTTGGTTATCTAGGTAGATAACCAACGGTATAAGTATAACTTGGTATACATACATTAATTAAGGAAGCTATAAATTCGTCTTCAATAAATAAGATACTTTTTACCTGTGTTCATTAACTTTGCCTACGTCAAACATATCAGACAGAATAATAACGCATAAAAGGACAGTCTCTATACGCGCCTACGAAAAATTTACGCTACATTAGTAGGTTATGTGTGAGTGAGCGGCATGTAATTACGACCGCTGACACGCACACAGACGTAAAAAAATGTTGATAGGATATATTATTTTCCCTTAAATCGGGGAAAAATTAATGCATATGGGCCATAGCACGATTGCATGTAAAAAATGTTACGTACGTAAGTTGTCAATGTGGTTTTTTATATTAATTAAAATACAGTAACATCTACTTATCGTTATACAACGTTATAAAAGTTTTAATTGTTGTTTTTAACGTAACTCGTACTTATACTTAAAAAATCATTTGTGAGTCCATGTCGCGTATCGTATCTATTT
Source organism: Charanyca ferruginea (assembly GCA_947361185.1). Classification (NCBI taxonomy): domain Eukaryota; kingdom Metazoa; phylum Arthropoda; class Insecta; order Lepidoptera; family Noctuidae; genus Charanyca; species Charanyca ferruginea. Next base: position 24,224,089 of record OX376068.1, read on the forward strand.
AATTTAGTTTAAATGTATACGCGCCAAACATTTTTTAATATATAATAACATCTTCGTTGTCATCCCATCAAAATATTATTTACAGTCGTATACTTACTCGGATTACTGGGTAACTAAAAATGTACTCCACAGCTAACACAGTGTCCGATATTAATCGGATACAACAGAATTACATTATTTACGCTTTTAGTTGTTAAAAATATTCAAGGTAAAATAAAATTCACTAAAAACCTGAAAATCACCAAAACAGCAGATCCATACCTATTCATAAATAATTGTATTTATTTTTCAGGAATAATTTACATTGTGTTTGGTACAAGAACATAACATACATCATTATAAATATTATTAATATAATACCTAATCTAAAAGCGTACAATTATTCCGAGTTGTTCGAACATAAATGTATGGATCAGCTGTTGGTTTCTACCAGAATAATACAGTAGTCTCCAACAGTGTTAGGTTTAGGATTTTGGGTAAATTTTCCGTACAACACTGGCAACACTTCATTGTAATAAATTAGGTTATGAAAATTTTTATTCGGAGATCGATTTATGTATAAGTAACAGATATAATGTTACTATTTACATGTGAAATGTAATTTTATTACATTTTTTATGTTTACCGGTTGTGCTATGGCACTATTTTATGCAACAATCCGTCATTTTAAAATATTTCTTGATGCTCGTACTATGTTTCTATGCGTTATTATTCTAAGATATCAGACTTATGTCAGCATTTTCTTCTTTCACACACATTTTATTAATGGTCTTCATAATTAGGCATGGTTCTCCATTTTTGTTGCACAACAAACAAATGGCAAATTAAAATTCAACAATGTTCAATAATAAAACACAATTTTACAATAAATTCGATAAATTAACTTAGTTCCGTTCACTTTCCAGCGTGCGTAAACGCTATTAAATTAGAAATGGCTGCCACAGCGTCGACCTCGTAAATCGTGGCAAAGGAATCATGGAAGTTCAGCCTAATACAATCAAAATTGACATTGATCGGCCATTAACTTTTTTATTTTATTTTGTAATGGCCGCCATTCCTTTCTGAACTGCGAGTTTTATTCTTTTTATTTTTATTAATTATCTTTGTTCTTTTTTAAAAATAAATAAAATTATTGTATTAAGACATTCAGAACATAGCATCGTAAAAAAAAATTTAACAAAGCACACTAAAAAAATTGAAAAACGAAAGAAAGTTGTAAAAGCTATTATTTTCTTTTGACTTCAATGTTGTCGAACACAGTTAGCTTTATCAAAGCTTGTGTGCAAGAACAAAAACATTGTTGAAAAAGTTACATTTGGGAGCAAACGTATATTTTTCTCTTAAAAGTTCAAGCAAAAGTAAATAAGCAAGAATTTAAGCAAAAAGATTCCTGTATCTACAGAAAATACTTCTTGAGGCAATATTTCAAACGTATAAATGGTGAATTCTGAAGAAACAACCACGAAACATAATCAAATTTCGAGCTTGAATTTCTCTAGTGTAAAAAACAAACATCATGACTGTTTTATTTATTGGTCAAATACTGTGTATTTTTACGATTGGACTTGTATCAAAGCCATGTACACTTGCTGCTTATTTATTTACTGTAATATGAAAGCAAACATCGCTATTTATTTAGGCACCATCAGGAAATTCGAAGAAAAAACGCGGTCCAATGACAAATTGACAAAAAAAAACAAACAAGCCGTCCACATAATGTTCTCTTAATCATTCTGAAGCACACACATTTCAGATACAGCCTCCCCCTTCAATATCGTTACCTCGGAGGCAGTAGCGTGGGAGTAATCGACAGCGGCTCATCCCGATTTTTAATTAAATATCCCAATCGATTCCAATATTACAAAGAGGCTTTTGTTTTTTTTTTATAGCCACGGGTGACTGGCCGTTGACCGTAAAATTTCATTTTACAACCATTTAATAAATCCCCGCTTTTTAGCCAGTGGACGGATTCGATTTTTAAAAAGGTGCAAATTGTGAATGGGAACAAAATGAATAGGTGTGTGCACCAATGACATTAGAGAACACGTCAATCGACAGTTTTTTTTTTTAAAACAGTTTTGTCCAAATAATCATTTGGACAAAACTGTTTTAAAAAAAAAAACAATTTTAATATGCATAACTTTGGGTAGGTAATCACCTACCCAAAGTTATGCATATTAAAATTGTTTATCACTTATTTTATTGCTAGCTTTTGTCTTTGACTTCCTGGACTCCACGTAGAAGTCAAATGCATACTTTTTAACTTATCCATACTTATGGTATCTTTAAATCGTCGATCCCACAATCCCTTAAGACCAGGGTCTTTAACCAGTGCGTTCTACCCGTGATGACTTACGGAGTTGAAACGTGGACACTCACCGTGGGCCTGGTCCACAAATTCAAGGTTGCTCAGCGTGCCATGGAGAGAGCGATGCTCGGAATTTCTCTGGTGGATAGAATTCGCAATGAAGTCATTCGCCAGAGAACTAAAGTCACCGACGTTGCGCATCGAATTAGCACGCTGAAGTGGAAGTGGGCCGGCCATATCTGCAGACGGACAGACGGTAGATGGAGCAGACACGTTCTAGAGTGGAGTTCGCGTTTGGGCAAGCGTAGTGTGGGACGCCCTGCGGCACGATGGACCGACGGTTTAAAAAAGGTGGCTGGCAGCGGATGGATGCGGGTTGCCCAAGACCGGGTTGGTTGGCAAACTCTGGGGGAGGCCTACGTTTAGTAGTGGACGGCAATAGGCAGATATATACACTTATCCATATGCGGAAGTAACTCTGTCTGTTACCCTTTCGCGCTGAAACTGCTGAACCGATTTTGATATGAAGATAGCTTGATCTCTGGGGAAGGACATAACCTTTTAATTCGCTACATTCACGCGGACGAAGTCGCGGGCATAAGCGTGTATACCATAGAACATATCCTATGACATTTGGCAATAGTGTAACTTTCTAGTTTCTATCAATAAAATATGGCTTATGTTTAACGAACCTCCAGATCTAGTAAATGATCACCAAAAATAGTAAATGAAATAAAACCAAAAATAGTAAATTTTCACCAAAATTGTATTTTGCTAAAGTATTGTAGAAATGTATGAGTTTGACTGAAAAAAGCGATTTGGTTCTGGGGGTCCGTAGGGGGTCACAGTTCTTACCTAACCCAACCATGTCGGATCCGCCCCTTTGCACACTAAGATTACTACATTACATTTACTACATTTGGTATTTAGTATATTTTTGTGGTAAGGGAGCTTAAGATCCTAAAGTATTTTTTGGTGGTCATTATATTTATTCCCCTAAAATATATTTTATAATCGAACTAATACTTCCAAAGATTACTTCATAATTAACAAAAAACCGGACAAACTGTGCGAGTAGGACTCACCCACCGAGGGTTCCGTTCAATTCCGTGGTTAGGACACCTATACAATTATGAATTATGATGATTATGATGATTATGATGAATTATACCTCGATGATTGATTACGTACTTTAATTAATTATGCATAAGTTTAATTAATTATACTGAAACCTTTGTACTTGCTAACTTATCTTTTATAATTTATATTATCTGTCGAAAGAGACTGGATCCTGCGACACAGGGTGTCCTAGTGCGGGATCCAGTGTCATACCTAAGTATTGTTACACTGAATGAATCAATAAAACTTTATTATTATTTATTATTATTAAAAAAATAAAGACTATATTTTTTTTGATTTAATTACAAATGTATAGTTTTCAGACTATTGCCTGTACTTGTAGTATAAGACGATATTACTTGCCAAATTTCATAGTTCTAGGTCAACGGGTACCCTATCAATTTCGATTCCCTTGAGAGTGTCGAAATATACGTTTTAAGCGGCATAAACGGCCGTATCTTTTTTTCACGTTAACATCGAAGTTTGATTTATTCATAGCTTCAAAGGACTGTATACTTGAATATGATGGTTTTAATTTCAACTTGATACCTTCACGCGTTCCTGAGACAAAGGGTCTTAAATTGACAGACCGACAGACAGACGGACAACAAAGTGATCCTATATGGGTTCCGTTTTTTCCTTTTTAGTTACGGAACCCTAAAAACAAGCAACTTTATCTCATTATAAGTATGGAAGTACAGATTTTAAGAGATGATGATCGTAATGTTTGACATAGACTGGACACATTTCCTGCCAAATGCAGCCATACCTTTGGGTATTATTTATACTAATATTGTAGAGAGATAAAATTTGTTCGTTTATAAGTTTTTATGTAAGGTTTTAATGTACGAAATTACTTATCTGATTCCAGAAATTCTTTCACCAATAGGAAGCTATGTTATCAGTGCTCTAGACTACAAAAAAATAGGGTACCGTACGATAATTCACGTAGACGAATTCGCGGGCAAAAGCTAGTAGAGAACATAAAAACATATTACTAACCCGTAAAGATATCCGTTCTACTGTCAGCAGAACCAATATAAGCAAGCTCATAAATTGTGCCGCGCTCGTAAATGACGAGGTGAGCCGAAGTTTTACGAGCGCCAGCCAGCTCTGATTGAAGTTAGATCACGTACTTATTTACCTACATTTGAGTACTAACTTTAATATGTAAAATAGTATACGGGTTAAGTACATTCACTTAGTCCAATTTCTCTGTTTCAGAGCTATTTATTATCTTGCGCGTAGTTACGGAAATTTTAACTCTATCTGTGTTGAAATTAAGTTCATTGTCATTTAATCAGTAAATAATCCTTGAGCGAATTGTTGCGCTAACCGTAAGAGGACCGTACGGACTGTGTGCTCCATACAAATCATAATAACATATTTTGTCAACAACAACCTACTTGGTGAAATTTTGTAGATCGAATAAGGGTAGATACTAATATCTAGGCTAGTTTGTTAGTCAGTTTCCTGTCAAATAATTGTATTCCACAAGTCTCGAACGAGATTTTGAACCTAATACATATATGTAACTTACGGTACATATTATGTATTGGGTAATATTGGACAAATTCCTAGTAAAGCGATTAAGATCCAGGACATTTAATCATTTCCATCAATGTCATCATAACAATATAATTGATCTTCTTATTATGAATATAGTTTGGCAAAACATTTATTCACAAAATAATAGTTAACAACTCGATTTCTTTTTTTTCCACTTTTATATATCTCTGTCATTCTTCTAACACCAGTTAATAAATTAAATGAGGCTCAAAGTTTACGTACACGAACAGTTTTGCCGTACATCCTCATTTTAAAATATTTATCTGTAATTAAGTACAAAGTTTTGTTCAAAAGTTTGTTTCAGCAATACCAGTGAGAGATGTAATGTTGATTTACGAAGTTTATGTTTTACAATTTTACTTCACCTACATTGGGGAACTCATCAGCCAAGCCTTTTCTCCAACTGCATTCGGGTCTGCTTCCAGCCTAGCAGAATACCAATGTTTTACGTGGACCGACTGAATATCAACACGTTACTCCTTGGTGGTCCGTGTGGTGTCGGACGTAAAGAATAGCACCATCCCACATCTTCCCGTGGGTGTCGTAAGAGGCGACTAAGGGACTCACCAGAGAATGGGCAGCAGCTTTCTCTGTGCCTTTGTAACAACCATACTGCGATCGCCAATCCGCCTACCAAGCGTGGCGATTATAGCAAAACAACCCCTTGGGGGGGCCTATGTCCAGCAGTGGACGTCTTTAGGCTGAAATGATGATGAATGGTGATGACTCCTTGGTAAGACTGATTGTCAGACTTTAGGGCTTCTGACCGCCATATGTCAAAAATCTACAACTTAGATGGCATTCTTTATTTTGTAATACTTTGTATTAATATATAATATTCGTCAAAATAGTTTTTTTTTTTTATGCAAGGTACATCGTATTCACGTATCTATACTTATAATGTTATAAAGCGGAAGAGTTTGTTTGGTTGAACGCGCTAATCTCACTATATCTACTAGTTCGAATTGAAAAAATATTTTTGTGTTAGCTAGTCCGTTTATCGGAGAAGGCTATTAGCCCATGCGAAGCCGGGCCGGGTCGCTAGTAGTTATATAATTATAAACTGAATTAAAAAAAAAAAGTAAGTATGGAGTTTCTTGCCCATTCTTCTCCATACGAAACTACCTTTTGGAAGGGACAACTAGAATATTTTTTTTTGTATGACGTTCAAATATGCCCATGGTCTAATTGAAACAAATGATTTGACTTATAACTTGACTACGAATGACAGCTAGAACCAACGGTTTCACGTGCTTTTCGAGGTATGTGGTTGACAAAATAATAAGCTGTTTTCAGTGCTACTGCTGTATGCTGTTGTTAAAATCAGATCAGAGAATCGTTGCTTACTGCCAAAAGTGGCCACTTTTCATCAATAATTCTCTTTAGGTGCGTACATGTTATATAACATAACATGTCATAAAACGTTGTAATGTAACATGTTTCAGTAATGTGGAGGCTGAATGTTATTTAACATGTTATTCATATTTACAACAATATTATATAACTTACTAGCTTCTGCCCGCGGCTTCGCCCGCGTAAAAAGAGTAAAAGTATTATCCCAAGGGAACGTATTACCGGGATAAAAAGTATCCTATATGTTAATCCAGGAAATGGTCTATCTATGTGCCAATTTTCATGCAAATCTGTTTAACAGTTTGCGCGTGATTCAGTAACAAACATCCAAACATCTTCACAAACTTTCGCATTTATAATATTATATTATATATTATTAGTAGGATGCAATAGTAAACAGCACTGCAGAACGACAAACGACAAAGTCATATAACATTGTATGTCTAATGTGTACAGTATTGTTATATGTTATGTTGCAATGTTGAAAAATAATTACATAATGTGGACGTGTTATAAAACACAAGTTATGTACACCATTTTAGTTAATCTGTACGCACCTTAAGATAATAAAATGCAAAATAATGGAAATGTATTTCAAAAATACTACAGGTAATTTATCTACTAGTTATGTTTTAGAAGTAAAAGAAAACAAAATTATGGATGATGCTAGTTGGTTCTTTGAAATGGAAACGGTAAATTAAATCATTTTTTTGCTAAGTCGTTTGAAATTAAACTTCTATGCTTATTAAATGAGTGGCGTAAACAACAGCGGGACGTGGTGCAGAAATGACAATTATCTAGAAAAAAGATCTTTTTACATGAAAGCCCAAAAAAGGAGTATAATATTCTAACCATCGAAATTCTCTCTTTGTATACAGTTTCCTGCCTATTCAGATGGTTTCAAAAACATTTGAATCATTTTCTTTTTAATTTTTTCGTAAAGACCTTGTCTTCAGAAGCCTTTTTCTAAACACATTATATTATTCATTTTGCGGTAATGAAATCCGTTACCTCCTTTTTACGAAGGCTCTATTCCCATGGCAACATTATCACAGTATCAAATTAAAAAGTCTACTCTTTTGCTTCCATAGCAACGGTCGTAATACTTTTTGCTGAAAGCTGGCTGGAAAAACAATTGAAAACGCTTTAAAGGGAATTTACTGTTATCAACTGGGTTTATTATTAAAACACAAGGTATTACAACACCCTACACGCATTAAAAATCCATCGAAATGGGGGTAACCAGTTCTATTGATGATGCTGCCCGTATCACAAAATAAAATACACCATACAAAAATTGTCAAGTCATATTTTGGGCACATAATTTTATTTTAAGTTGTAAAATATGTATGTCGTTAAAGTATTTATCTATGGGCCTGTGTAACCTACAATAAAGGAATAATTATTATTTTTTTATTTCTTAACCCAATGGATTTTGAAGTTAACACTGGTTGCTTGTGTGTTTATTGATCCTTACGCACCTACTAACACATACAAAAGATCTGTGGGAGGGGGGGAATCTCATACAAATTGGGTCATCATCCTTTGTAAATTAAAATTTTAAATAAGTAATCGCACCTTCAGTTCGAAATCGTTACTAAACAAAAAACTAAATTTTACAGGAGAGCTAATTTACTTTTGATGACTATTTACCTCTTAATAATAAAGTAATGAACACATATGAGATATTTCTGGCATTATTTGTTAAACTATTGGTTTCTTTTTAAGGTGTGTAGTCATATAATTTAATATTTACAAGGAAGATGGCGCTATTATCTAAATTTCGCGAAAATTTCGTTTAGTAACGGTTTCGAAATGAAGGTGCGGTATAATGTGCTTGTGATAAGTACAGTTTCTCGCTAGATTTTTAAATCTACTTAGTACGTGGCTTTTGTATGGTGTAGTGTATAAGTAAATCATGTTATAAATAAGTGTAAGATACTGAATAAAGTCAGTCCTTAGTAAGCAACCTGTCGTTTCACTTGTTCCGCCTTTGAAATGGAACGCGGTGTCGATGCACTCCCCTTGAATCAAGCCAATGATATAATTGACGACAAGAGAAGATACGACCGAACTGGGAACAGCGAGATACGGCACGGTTACGGCACCGCTTTCAAATTTAATAACGACGTTCGTTCTACTTGAGAAACATTCATTTAATTTACATCATACCGTATATGTATGGAGGAGGAGGGGAAAGCTAAAGCAAAGATGGATGAATGTGAAGAATGATAGGAAAGAATAAAAGATAACCGCCTTCAAAAAGTAAAAAATAACTTTCAATTCGCAAGTCGGCGGCGGCTTTGGTTTTGCTTGTTGTTTTGTATTGCCACCGACTTGCTTTATTACTAGAGCCTTAAATAAACATTACTGAACTCAAACCTCCTTTCACAGCTCAATGAACAAACGGAAAACATGTTATTATCTAAATAATACAGTGACAAACAATACCTTGACATGGCGAAACTATTTGCGAGGAGCGAAATGAATATCGTCGTGTCTGTGATATGTGATCTTCGCATGCGATATTAGCCGACAATGTTAGATTTGCACATTACCAATCGATTCTTGTAGATAGAGTACATTGTGTCGTATGATGTACGATTTATCTATTTTATATCTAATTTACGTATGAATATTTTTAGTAGTTAGACATTCTTAGATTGTGTAGCAATGTCTTCAAAAAGCACTAATCACAGGGGTAGAGAGCGTTATTCTTCTAGTAATTGTATAAAAAAGTACAATGAAAAAGATGATTTGTTACTGACGACACGATTTTCGCAGTGGATGAGCAATTGACTGCTGCGCTGCGTGACGCGGGTTCGATTCCCGCACGGAACAAATATTTGTATGGCCTACAGATAGTTGTTCCGGGTCTGGCTGTTTGTGTATGTGCATTTATATAATTGTAATTGCACCCACAACACAGGAGCAATTCCTAGAATGGGGCAAAGTTTTGTTTTTAAACTTCTGATTGTATCCAACTACTTTTGTAATTTAAACAGCAAGCAAATAGTGACAAGAAAAAGCGAAACAGCAGTAAATCCCTTCCATTACTGCATACATCCCCACGCACTAATACACATTCATCAATCCCAAAATAACATTACGCAACCATACTCCTACGACCAAACATACTCGACAAGTTAAAATAACCTGCTCCCCCCTCTTCCCGCGTCCCGCATATGTCTTCATAAATTTACACGAATTTTTACGACATGCCCCGAGGACGTCGCCGATGTAAATCGTATTCCGTACCAAGTAATATAGGATTTTGCAGTTACACCCCTATGCTTCTTCGTCGCTGATTGAAAAACATAAGTTATCGCGGGAATTTGTTTAAACAAAATGGCTTAGGGCCTCTGGGAATGAGGGCGAGTAGAAAATTGAGTGTCAAGCTCTTGTTTCTAGAAGTTATGAGAATTTTATTATGTAATTTCGTGTCTAGTGGATTATTTTATTAGATTATAAAGTGATATTTTATATTTGGGTGGGTGAACTGGGCACATAACGGATGATTCGTAACCATTGCAAGTTCAAATCTAGTATCTTTTATCGGGTACATTTCGGAGAGTGTGCTTTGGAATTGCACAACTTAATTCCCCCATCCCCATTCCATCACCGGACGAGCAGGGATACGGCGAAGCGTCACCGCTATACGGTTGAAGTTTCACGGTCTCGAACCAAGCGCTTTGACTCCACATTTATTGTGCGAACTGCCAGACTGTGGAATTCACTGCCCGCCTCTATATTCCCCGATACATTAATCAGGGTATCTTCAAGGCACGAGTGAACCGGTTTATTCTAGGCAAGCGTGCTCCACCTTAGGCCGCATCATCACTTAAGATCAGGTGAGTTGCGGTCAAACGCAAGCCTATAACAATATAAAAAAAAAAAAAATTGTATGAAATACATACGATGAACTACAAAATGAGTCCTAGGAAAAAAAAACATAGAAACAAAAGCTACTACGATCTACTATCGTCTGCCTAGTCTTTTACCAACTAAACTATGCTGGGGCCGGCTTGTAGTCTAGCCAGATGCAGGTGAATACCAATGTTTTACATAGAGCGAGTGACCCCCACAACCCAGTCACTGTGTAACACGATACCCCTTTAATAAGACTGATTGTCAGACTTGGGTTGTCTGATCTACTAATGACAGCCGAGCATATCCACTATAATCCACCGAATAAGAAAAGACGCTAAACATTAAAAGTACCTGAAACTTCTCACATAAACTTCACCACAGTTAAACACCTCCCTAAAGACGTTACTCGTACGTAGGTACGTCAAAATCATAATCCTCAAAAAATATTCGTCATTCATTTAAGTACCTTGGAACTCTCAAAACATTCATTTACGTAATGAATTCCCTTACTTTTTAATGCAGGGCCGACGGAAGACGGCCGTCGGTAGTATATGTATTCCTGGTACATACAGTCACGGAATAATTCATGATACAGGAATTTTTGATTGAGGGAGTTTGCCATTTGTTTAATGTTGGTTTTTGCTCTCTCTGTTTACGCATTTGGGCTGAGAAAGAGAGATCCGAAATATGACGAATATCTTCTTTTTTTCGAATCGATAGTTATTTTTATACTTGGGCCCAGTAACCACATTTATCGCAGCATTAGTGACGTTTTTATAGGGCACTATGGTCTGGGCAGGCGCATCGCACTTACACTGGGTGTCGGTAGGATCTCTAATCCCCCATTTTGCTAGTTTGCAGCGGCCTACTTGGGTGTGAGTCTTTTGAGCACTTTCCATATAGGCCACTTCAAATCACTTCCGAGTTGCAGGTGTTCCTGCGGTTGAAATATGACGTGTTGGAAAGGGGAACACCCAAATATTCCGAAATATTTTATTCCGAATTTCGATATTCCGATTTTCAAAAGTCCGAATTTCATAATACCTAAAAATTATAATCTCTATTATTTAAAATCACTAAAGTTATTTTACCGAATGTCGTAAATCCGATTTGTTTGTTTTCCGATTTTCATATGTTCGAAGAATCAAATGCTCGATGAGTTCTCGGTCCGAAAAACGAAATTCCGAATTTCAATATTCCGAATAAACTGTTAAAATTAGGATTCTGATTCAATTCAGCTACGCATATATATTCAAAATGGTGTCCCCTTGTTTCGCAGACAGAAATTTCATAGAATTTCGTTTCCCAGAAAATGTTTCATATAATATTTGGTTCTTGTATTTTTATTTCGACTATTATTGTTTCAAACACTATTTACTTGAATGAAACATATTTCACAGAAACACAATTCAAAGAATTTTTAATCAAATTTTTTTGTTTAACGAACTTATCAAACAGTAGAATTACTTTTTAACAAATATTGTTTCTTCGGTGTATTTTTCTATGGAATTTATTTCAACAAAAATATATAGGTATAAAAAGAAAGACAATAACAAAAATAATCTAAAAAAATCAATATGTTGTGCTACAAAAGTTAATGACAGAAACGAATTGCTGTGAAACCGACTCCACGTAGTCTTGTCTGCCCTACCCCTAGAGTGTAATTTAAATTCGCGTAGGCGCGGAGGGGGGAGGCGGCCAGCGAGCTGAGGAGCAGGTGGTTTTAACACCCGCCGCCGCGGCTGAGGCTGGCCGGCGAAGCCGGCCAGTAAGCCGAAGCTGCGGTGGTGAGCGTGAATACCATCTGCGACGATAAGCTCGCGTGGTACCGCCGGAGCCCCGCAACGCCGTAGCCGTGACAGAAACCATGCCTGCTGCATGCTGCATGTTCGCTTGCATGCTCGCTTGCATGATGCATGCTTGCTTGCTTGCATGCTGCATGCTTGCTTGCACGCTGCATGCTTGCTTGCATGCTGCATGCTTGCTTGCACGATAAACGATTGCACGATAACGATAAAGATAATCGGAATTTTAATAATCGGAATTTTAATAATCGGAATTCGTATTTTTGATGTTCGGAATTTTCATTATGTCGGACTTTTTGTTATTCGATCTTTTGAAACTCGGTATTTTGAGAATAGTAATTATAAACGTACGGAATTTTGAAATTTTAGTATTATAAAAATAGGATGAATGATAAATCGGAGTTGCCATATTAGGAATTTTGAACTATTCGGAATTATGAAAATCGGTATTTTGAAATTCGTATTTCTGACTTTCGGAATAAAGTTTTTCGTATTTATGTAGTGTACCCGTTGGAAAGATGACATACGTGGTGTGTTTCTTTAGTCTTACTGATTAGTTCCAGATTAAGGCAGTTCTGTTTCCTACATGGAACAAATATTTGTGTGATCAATAAATTCTAGGTTGATGGTGTACTACAATGTTTCGCAGCAACGAAAGGTTGAAAGGCTAAAAATATTCGAATGTCATATATTTTAAGTTGGTTGCTGATTACAACTCCCATTGCTAAGCTCGACCCTGCTGGCATAGTTATTAGTGGTGCACACACCCAATGGTGGTTTGATGAGGCAAAATTATCCCTCTTAGGGAAAACCAACTTTCCATCATCGTAGGCTAAATAATTTATATATTTTAAAAATAACAGAATGTAGATTTACCAGCATTTGTTTTCTTTAAATAATAAAGGTAACAGAATTGTAGTATACTATATGGTAGGTGTAGCTCTGTCCTACTAGCTAGGCTACGAAATAGCCTCTGTTTAAGAAACAGGTACGATCCCCTAGAGGCTTTTAAATATGAGGCTATTAAGTAGGGTGTCAATAACGGATGTCGATTTAAATCCATATTACTATTATACATGCGAAAGTAACTCTTTCTGTTGGTCTGTGTGTTTTACACTTTGACGGCAAAATTACTGAACCGTATTACACAGCGTTGGTAAGCCTCCCACCAGATGGACGGACGACATTGTCATGATCGCAGGTAACCGGCGGATGCAAGCGGCAGGTTGACGCTCGTTGTGGCGTTCTATGGGGGAGGCCTATATTCAACAGTGGACGTCTTTCGGCTGATGATGATGATGATTTCATGAAATTTGTAAAAGTGTAAACTTAAACCTCAAGATAGGACATCAGCTGTTTTTAATCCGGGGTTTAATCTACGTCCGCGATTCAAAAGCTAGTAACTTAAGAGACGCTTAAACGTCAAAAATGTATGACTGACTAAACAGCCATCAATCATTACTTCAAAGGAGGTTACGTGTTTAATAAAAATCCATCATCTGTGCTACCTGTTTAATACCTTCTCACATGTCTGTATAAAATTCAGTAAGCCAAGATCATTTAATAAGCGCACGAGTCGTTTGATGCGAAGTAGTGAAAAAATATGGTAATGACATCGTTGATTCAGCAGTTCTATTCAATCAGCTTGTCATAAAGATGATCTTTTCTTATGGGTGTAAAAAGGGGTTACAATGGCGTACATTTGCATAATATTTTTACAAAACATGCGGCTTTTCCTTTATAATTTAGCTTAATAATAACTTCCTACACATTGCCTTCAAAATTCTATTGAAGTGAGCTGAAAAAGAAGTCTAACCAAAACAAAACACCATATGAAATATTGGTTTCCTAACTTGTCAGAAGAGCGGCAACTTGTGGCATCATAATTTAACATTAATAATGCTCAATAAAAACCATTACACCAAATTATCAAATCCTACCATGATCATTTTTTGTGCTATTGCCATCTCCAGAGTGTAAATATGATTGATTTTTTAACTGCAACAAAAACCCGTTTCGCTCTTAATATTTATTTAATTTGAAGTCTTTAATCATAACGCTGGTCAGCCATAAGTCGCCTCAGAGTGAAATCTTCATATTATATGAAAGAATAACTTTAACTATAACTTAAGAGGAACAAGAGAAGAGGACAATGGGCCCTATAAAATTAAATTTCGACAGCTTTTTCAATTTTGTGTCTTTTAGTGTGCAATTTGGATACATTTTCAGATGGCTCAGATTATTTTTTCTGGTTATTATCGTAAAAGCGTAAAACGTCGAAAATCGTATGAAAAGCAAGGAAGTTGCTTTACTTGCGAGATTTTCGTAAAGAAAACTATGGGTTTCAGACAGCTGATATACATACACAAATATATTTTAAATACATACATATAAAGATAAACAACACCCAGACACAAGGCAAACACAAGTGCTCATCACACAAATATTTACCCTGGGCGGGAATCGAACCCACAACACGCTGCGCAGCAGTCGATCGCTCAGCCACTGCGCCAACCGTGTCATTATTATTCATATTGTCAGGTACTCTTCCTTTTATTATTGGATATATTATTAAAACGAGTAGTAACTATTCAAAATAAATAAAAAGTAGATACCTACGTACACAAACCGGTCTCAATCTCACTATAGTGAAAGTACCGAATATCGAGTACAGCACAAAATATATTTAGAATCAAAGTTAAACACAGTTATTTACCGTTGTATATTATATATTATCATTAAAAAAACACCATAATTAAATAATGCTGATATCTGCGTATTGGATTATCAAATCTTCATGGTACATAGTTAAGAACCAGCCTATCCTATCATCTTTCTATGAAAAAAAAACGCGTCCAAATCTGTCCATCTGTTTAGGAGCTACGATACCACAAATAGACACACAGATACATATACACAGATACATCAAACATATAACACACCAGACCTCTTCTCTCGCCGGGGTTAAAAAAAGTTATAAGTTAGATTTAACCAAAAGCATATTAGGCATTTGGCAACAAATTCTCGCATTCAAGCAATAAAATAATTCTCATTCATATTTACCATAATATTTTACAATTCTAATCTTGTTTGAATGCAGCTGTGAGGAAAAGCCACGTGATTATCATAAATGCATATTTGCGCTACGATATTGCTACGCCGTAGCCGCTCGTAACCCGTAGCACTAACAAAATATGAAATTCGTAGAACTTGCGCCGTCGCAGAAATGTGGTAAATTTGTTTTGTCAATTTTATTTATTTATTAACACTTCAAACACAAAGTACAAAGGCGGACTTAATGCCATAGGCATTTTCTACCAGTCAACCTTTGGGTGATGCAGAGACAAGCAGTGGTAGGTGTAACAGAAAATAATTATTTATTATTTTTATCGTTTCTTGTCTTTCGTGATTCACAACCGTTTTTTTTTTGTTTCATATAACGCATTGTTCGAAAACAAACGGGTAAGTGAGAACACGATAATATCGCACGAAATTTGGCGGGCGTAGATTACACAAAACTTGTTCCAGGAAATACGTGTTTTTTAAAATCCCTTACAAATTTTTGGTAAAAATGTTTGTAATTTGGAATTTCCTTTACACGTGCAAGGCTTCTAAGACGATGTTTTCTTCTTCTAAGATGATGTAGTATTATTATTTGCTTAGCTTGCTAATTAAGCCAAAAATAAACGTAATTCACAGCTTCAACTCACTTTATAAAACATTTTATCAATGACATATACACAGGAATAGCTTCACCCCCACATATTCACAAGGGGTGGACTAGAAATTCTTTTTTACCCCTATTTATAAACGTGACCTATCCGCTTGTTGCGTGAAGTGTCCCATACCGTTGGGTAACTAGGCCAGATAACTATAATAACGGTTATAACGTTACGTCAATTGTTATTTATTGTGTGTGTGCGTGTGTGTGTGTGACGTAGGTTGATATAAAGTGTGTATTTTTAAGTCCAAGTACCTATCACGGACGCGTGGAAAAGGTAAAGTAAATTCGATCGATTTTTTAAATGAAAATACCCGTTTTGCACGTCATATTTATTTAGATTGAAAGGTTTTTTCTTATTAGTGGATATATTATTATTATACTATTGTGCTTCATCATCAGTTCATTTTAGAAATTAAAGTCCCTAGCCGCGGTAAGTTGGTATCTATCCGTTCGGGTTCATCTCACTACCCCTCTAGGTCGATTCTGTAAAATTCAATCAACAACACGCATTTTACATCGCTATTCACTCTCACTTTGCATAAGGTTCAAAATGACCTTGATATATTTGACACTTTGAATCGGTTTCCAGTGCGAAGTGAGCGTCGAAGTGACGGGGAAATTACCTTACAGAATGCCACTTCTTACGTCATCTCATACTTTATCTGTCAAAATCTCCCTGTCAATTTAGTTCAACTCGCTGACACGCTCGCAAGGGTGGCGCTAGTGGAAATTAGAATTATCAACCAAGTTTTTAGAATGCCAATCAAGAAACTCACAGCGGATTCAGATTCGAAGTTTAGAATGAGGTCTTACAGAATCACACCCCTGCCCTGGTCCGATTCTGTAACTTCTTTCGCTAATAGGAAGGAAGCCACGTCCATAAGTGGCAGTTATATACTATTACCAAAAAAAAAAAAAAAAAATTTCTTACGTTTTTTGCAATTTGCAGCACAGTATCAGGTTGTACGGTAACAAAAAAAATATTCACGAAAGTAACAAATATGCTTTTACAGAATAATAATAATTAAAATCGTCTACATAACTTTCTTAATTCACATAACTCATCAACGTCATATTTTCATTAAATAGCCGCATTTGGGGCTATGCTAACTAGGCTACCATGGCACATTCCCCATCCCCCTTAACTCCACATATTTCTCTATCTTTTCTCAAAGTTTCAGATAGCTTTTCTGCATAAAAGATATTTTATTTTGCAAATATGAGTACAAGACAAGGTGACATAAAAATATGCTCTCTCTAAAAATATGCTGTAGATCTAAATTATCTTTGCATTGTATAAACTCAATGTGTTAGTATTATATAATTTTTCGTAGCACATACATGTGAGCACTATGTTATTTAAAGCTACCATTTACGAAGTATACCTCTCATTGACTTGAATATGCCCTGGCGGTTGGGAGAGTCATGCTCACTTGAATGTCACGCTGCCGGTGGCGCATGTGTTGGATCATTCGGTTCCCTTGAAAATGGTTGAGCTAAATGGTGCCGATCCATGCGTCATGTTCGTGAACGGACGCCGTCGGTTGGGACTGGTCATCTCTTAGCTGCCTCGGTTATTTTAAATTTTGGTTTGAATTGTTAATATAACTATATTTGTCTCTAGACCTCTTTTAACATGCAAGACGTGTTACATTGTTCTCACATTGTACCCTTAGATTCAACATGAATGATGTAACCTAAATTTGTAAAATTTATCTGATTTTAAAAGAGTGTTCATGGAGTTTCTTGCTCGTTCTTCTCCATAGAAACCTACTGTTTGGAACGAGCAACTAGCTTCAACTTTCTGACTGACTGACTCTGACAATTCAAAAGTACCTGTAAATGGTTTAATTGAAATAAATGATTTTGAGTTTGAGTTTGAGTTTGCTCTGGGCTCTTGAACCATAATGTACTCGTAAAGCTTATAACATAATCACGAGCTACAATCATAAATCGAATTGTAGTAGCATCACTTACATCCCAGAACTACTGCCAAAGAGATAAACATTAATGTTCATTCATCCCTTGTAACACCCCATCCTTTCGAAACTTCCTGGTACATTTGTTGAATAAAGATATCCAAATAAGTAGTCTCGCTTTTTTATTTATCATTGCAAATCTTTTATTCGTAAAGAGGTCAGACTTAATATGGAGGAAAAGATTTGGCACTACAGATTAAGCTGTAATAAATCTGAGCCAGAATTTTAATGTTTTGTTTATCTTGTACAGTCAACAGCAAAAGTAGATGATCAAAATCAGAAATTCAATACTAATAATAATAATAAAACCATTTATTTTCAGGTAACAAAGACCCATAGAAAAATACCTTAACTTAAGAATACATATAACAATATAACAATTGTGTTAGTAAATAAAACTTAAAACTATGTTAGTATCACTTATACCAGGACGGAACTAATGAACGGAGTTCGCGTCAGAACTGTGTGGCGTTAAGGGATTCAAAAGTATGTGTGTGACAATCACATACTTTTAATAAATAAACAAGTAATTAATTATATAAATTAGTGTTAGAAAATTAATATTGAATTTCTGATTTTGATCATCTACTTTTGCTGTTGACTGTACAGTCACGAGCATAAATAAGTATACACATTGCTAAATTCAAAAGCAATTTTGTCGTAAAATAACTATTTCAACCTATAGATGAAACCTATTTTATGGTCGTTTGAGATCAAAAATATTCTATTCGTAACCCCATAACATTTCAATCAATAGTTTAGGAGTAAATCAGTTTAGAATGAGACTAACAGACTGTTTACATGTTTTTGCTCGTGACTCTACATCACTGACATCGGTGAAGAAAAATGTCGTAAGGAGACCTGCCCCCCTACCCAAATTGTCAATCTACAGTCGATAACGCTAATAGAAAACTAATCAAATGTATGGGAATGACGTTTTTGGCTCATGAAACGCCACTTCAGCTTCTGGGGGAATGCGGAGCACTAATGCACAAGCGCAACAATCATCTGGGCAAATACCTGTTAAGCCCGGATGAAATAATGGAGATCGCCCCAAAGCAGATCCTGCAGTTCATAACAGCTGCAGGGTTTGGGGCGATCTCTAACCAACACAAGCGGCGATCACAATAGACCAGCTCTGGTCGCAGTGATACCCACAGCCGCACAAAGATAATAAAAAAAAATGAGAACGACGTCATCGCAACGATAAGTGACGTGATCGAAAATCAAACATGGATTACGACGAAGCATTCATTATTGTAGAAAGAGAAACGATACGAAACGTTTATAACTTGGCTGGGGGGCTGGACTTTAAGTCGTAACTGTAAGTCTGAAAGTGTGGTGATCAATGCTCATGTCTTCTCTGTATGAGAAGAGGCATTTGACCTGCAGTGGATCATAGAATTGTCCCTAATTCTTCTATGTTAGAGGGATTTGGTTTCCGCACTTAGTCCTTAAATATGGACCATTGTACGTGAGCCATGGCGGCCGATTACTCCAACCAGCCCACCTCCCTCCAGAAGCAGATCAGTCTTCCCAGTCTTCTCAGGACGTCCGCAAAGGAGTTTGGTGTTCCAAGGGTTTCCCTGCGGATCTGGGTGACGCCAGTGCACTCAAGGAGTACATGCGCCATTGTTTCTTCCGCTTCCATGCAGGCTCTGCACAGAGTACTATCACTGATACCTAAGGTGTGAAAGTGTTTGTTCAGTGAGTAGTGTCCGGTGATGGTCCCCGCTACCAGGCGTAAGATATCTCTGTCCAGGTGCAGAAGGCGCTTTGTCAGCTTCTCCAGGGATGGCATAACCTCCTTGGATTGCCTGCACCCTGGAGTCGATCCACCATTTCTCCGCTTATGTTTGTGTGTAGTCTTTTACCCAACTTCTTAACTGATTAAACGAAATGGGCACAATGGGTTCGGGTCCTAAGGCTTTTGTGCTGAAACCCCTCCTGGCGAGTTTGTCAGCCGCATCGTTACCTAGTGATCCACTGCGCCCCTTGATCCATTGTAGTGTCGGTGTGTTGCGGTTTAGTACCGTAATACGTTCTAGTGCATTGTGACAGACTTATGCCTTAGCCTGGGAATAAAATGACTCATAAGTCATACCTCTAGGATTAGAGAACTTTACGTTTTACTAAAATCCTGAAATAACGTTATACCACCAAAATGCAACGAATAAAAAAGTTATCCGAATTTAATATAATGGCGACCGCTACATGACCAACTGACGATGATAACTTGTGTGAATATCATTGACATTTGACACCATTATAAACTGGTAAAATTAGGTAGGAACAACATCTTCCGCATTGTAAACAATTGTATTCTATTTTATTAACAATACCTAGTACAAGCTACTCTACGTTTGTGATGGAAAAACACAAACGAAATTATCTAAAGATAGAAGATACAAATATTAAGCAAAAACCAAAGATAATCTATACTAATATTATAAAGCTGAAGAGTTTGTTTGTTTGGATGAACGCGCTAATCTCAGGATGTACTGGTTCGAATTGAAAAAATCTTTTTGTGTTGGATAGTGCATGTATCGAGGAAGGCTATAGGCCCAGGCGAAGCCGGGTCGGGTCGCTAGTTACAAATAAATATTTTGATGAAGTAACACGCAACGCTCACGCAAAACTCTTAAAGACCCACAATGAAAACGTTGGAAGGTTCCCGTACATTATGAAGCAGGCTCACAACGTTGGCGGGGACCTCATGAAAATTTAAACAAACAATAAACTTTACAGCTAGCTTAATGTCTTGAGGCGTGAGCGAGATAAAACCGTACGTGCCTTTACATGCGTTTGTACTGACGACAAAAATGTTTGGTGGACAGGCAAGAAATAAATATCTTTGCTTCACTTGCATTTGTGAAGGAAATTAGCGTGAGGACACCTGGGGTGTGATGACCTCATTCTAAATTTCTTTTTTTCTAAGAGTTTCTTGATTGTCATTCTAAAAACTGGGTTAATTTATCGAATTTACACTAGCGCCACCCTTGCGAGCGTGTCAGCGAGTTGAACTAAATTGACGGAGATTTTGACAGAACAAGTATGAGATGGCGTAAGAAGTGGCATTCTATAAGGTAATTTCCCCGTCACTTCGACGCTCACTTCGCACTTGAACCCGATTCAAAGTGTCAAATATATCAAGGTCATTTTGAACCTTATTCCTACCTTTCATCTTTCCCGATCCTGGGTCTCATCAAACCAGTTTTGGAGGAATCGGTCCAGTTCGTCCCGCCATATCTTTCGTAGCCTGGACTTATTAGTCAATCGCCAATCAACCTAGAGCTAGCGTAGCGATCAATGCTCTCAACTTGTTTGTATGATAAGACGCCTCTGCCTTGCTGAAGGCGTTATCACTTTGTGTATAATCATGTCAAACTCAAACTCAAGTCATTTATTTCAAATAAACCATTTACGGGCACTTTTGAATTGTCAAGGAGTCAGTCAGTCAAAAAGTTACAGCTAGTTGCTCGTTCCAAACAGTAGGTTTCTATGGAAAAGAACGAGCAAGAAACGTATAAGAAACGTAATGTACCTACAGTACGGTCGACATATCTTGGTGGTCCTGATGTTAGCCGATAGCTGCGCAGTAGACAATTTCGTTCCTAAAAGATCCATTGCGCAGTCAAACAGCTAACTTCAAAGCCATCATACGTCGTCCGTACTAAATGTCAAATGCCGTAAATTAATAGTGACAAAACAGCTCATCGTGAAATTGCTTACGTGGGAAAGTACTACCACCTCTGAGTGTTATAGCACAATATGTCCATAGATGTTGGTGGCCGCGACGCCGCTCATATGAAATAGGTACTCAGAAATTCAATGTTAAAGATTGGTCTAGACAGCCGTCGGCAGTCAAAACGAGACAAGTACGCAGATAGCTGCACATTTATCTCGTTTGTTGCCTGTACTAATGTTTGATTGTGTGTACGCGTAAAAGTGTGGGTGTGTGAGTGGGCATTTTATGTGTGTTGTTTTCATAAGAATGCTGTTAAAGGCTCCTTGACGTTAATTACATTCAAATGAGAGTGCTTATTTATTATACTGCTTGTTTTTCGTCGCTATATTATGTTGACTTATGCGTTTTAGCAGGTGTACTGAGAGCCTAGTATGAGCTGGCAGATTAAACGTAACGTGTGTAAATTCGATAAATTTTACATTGGAAAGCTTTATTCATACAAATTGAAGATACTAATTGTGCTTGAAGTATTAAGTTTTTTTTTCGCCTTCAAAAACCAAAATGTAATTTTGGAAATCGGTGGCATTGATTCCGTTTGTTTTGTATTACCACCGACTTCAGAAATTTAAGTTATTTTTACTTCTCAGGTTTGAAGGCGGTTGTCTTTTTTGTTAAAGGTTTTATCGCTTTGTATAGGATCAACTTTGAGGTACTTATATAATATTCATTAAAAAAGAATCATCGAAATCGGACTATTATTTTATTATATATAACTACAGTACCTAATCTATAGTCCAAGATGTAGGGGTGAGGGAATCCGCCAAGACGAGCCAAGCGAAGCGCAAGGGCACGATCACTACCTACCTTTTCTCGAAGCATTTCGTTTTTTCAACCCTCATAACTTGGTTTTGGTTCATACCATGATAACCAAAATAGGATATTACACCCATTTTTGAAAAGTGTCTCAATGAAATTCTGTAGTGTTATTAACACTTAAAAATTTTGTGTTTTGTGGCATATTATGCCACCAAAAAAAAACACAAAATTTTTATTCAATCGATAAGTGCCATGCATCTAGATTTTAAATTTTCAAATTTCGCGCGTAGTTTGACGAAAACGCCTCTTACTGGACGCCATATTGCTCAGCGTAAATGACGTCAGTTCGTTTTGTATCAAATGAGCTCATATTAAATATGATAATTGTATATAATTTAAAAATAATTAAAAGCATATTTTGTAATAGGTGTAATAATGAAAAAATTACGTTGGTTACGAAAATAATAAAAGTACAAATAATATTACGCCAATCGGTGACTGACAGTTGACAATTTTTTGTTTACACAGCCGTACGGCGTAATAACATGGCCGCTACTATTTCACGGTGTTTTATAACAGATTAAAAATACTGAAAACTTCGAATTGAATTTAAAAATTTGTTTGTTATTATAGGAACTAAAACTTACATTTTCCGACTGCTTTATGCCTAAACTGTCTCAATAACATATTTATAGATTTTTTTCTCGTATAGAGTAAAATACCCTATTCTCGGTATATGATGTATGTAATAGTGGACTTATTGAACCATATAAAGTTTCAACTAAATAGCTCTTATACTTTACATTTTACTGATATCTAAAAAACCCAGATTTCGTCACTGATCGCTGATCGCTCACGGATGATCATCAAAATTCTTATTGTACATTCTGAAGTCCTAAAAAACTGAAATTTGGTATGTAAGCTAGTATTAGCACACATACAACAAAAAAAAATCTAAACCTTGGAACCTTTAAAAAAAATAAATTGTCATAAGAAACTCACAAAAAGAAGTGAAATCCTACCAAAACATCGCACTGACAAAAAATTATAAGATCTCATGTAGACCCTAGCTTCTAACTCTACTATATACCCTAAACTAAAAAATGCGGGGCAGCAAAACACATTTTCGAATTAAATTTTTAAACAAAAGCAAAACAAAAATGATGGCCAGCATGTCAGCTTCAAATCTGCTTCAAAACTTTATCTACTCATAACAATTTTGATGTTTTAGACCTTCAACTTTTTAAAGGGTCGTGAATTCAAACTTGGAATAACGTTGACACAAAATTTATGGCCAGTATACATTGGTAGCTTTAAAACGGCATTAAAACTTTTTTGACTCATATTTTAATGTTTGAGGCCTTCCCACGGTCGCCAGATCTAGGATCACGGGAGTGTAATTACAAAATGCTAGTTTTACTTCGACCTTGAATATTTTGTCCTGCTATACAGAAAACGGGATAAAAGAAACCGCGTTTACACACTTGATCCCTCTCTAACCGAAAAAAGTGACACACATTAATATTATTCAAACCCTATTGGATAACAGAACTGACTGACACATCTTTAACCACTTTCAAGGGATAAGCATTTCAATAGAATATATTTGAATATTTTCCAAGTTGCTTACCTGATTCTATTCATGAACTGAACTATTCATACGGAATATACCCAGTAATGATAGGGACTTCCAGTTGTGTATGTTGATGTGCATAAGAATAAAAGCTTACGAAGCAATAAATTTTACACCAAGGTCATAGTTTATTTAAATCAATTTTTATGTTAAACATCTAATGCGGCGTAAAATGTGTATTTTTTAGTCATACAAGAATAGCTTTTGCTATGATAAAAGTATAAGTTATTCAACAAAGTTGTATAAAGGCAAGTATCTTCAACAATCATGGCGCAAACTGTGCAGGTCCTACTTGTACATAAACGCGCCCCGCAGCCCAGACTGGAAACGAAAAAGGGAGGAATTTGCCCTGTTGTGTGTGACAACACAGGCTAAAAATAAAATATAGATAAAAAATAAAAAAACAGTTGCAGTAAATTACCCAACTGACACATCGAAAACATCGAAAACCCAACTGACGCATCTTTATGACTCCTGTCATGTTTTAATCAACGCGAATTACACAGAGAATATTTTATAATAAGTCTCTATTACCATACAAGCTCACGAATTCAAGGAACACGTACAATATTCATCGTTTCACCTACTTTATGACCAAAAATTTAGATTTTGGGATATGTTATGTAGTGATGGAAATATTAGCACACGCATTCTTTGTTAACATGCTAATGATTATTTGGCATTTAACAATTAGAATGCAGTTGCGGTATTCTGCGAAGTGCGAATTATATTTAATTATTTTTCTAATGTTGCTGAAAAAAATAAAAACTTACCGAACATCAATCATCAATTTAAAAATCCATCAATAACTTAAACACATTGGCCATTAGAATAACTTAGCTGAAAGTAAACTGACTCGTCTCTTTCGGCAATTATCGCTATAATAGCAAATAGCATAGCAATAGCAATTAGCATGTTACTAATGTTTATTCAATTTATTGTCCGCTTACAATTTGAAAGCGAACTATTTCTTGTATATAAAGGACCAAAGATACCTACAACATCCTACATTATTCAAAAAATAGGGTGTAAGAGTTCGCACTTCTCGTTTTATGTAATGCCCAATATAAAACACTCTTCTACCACTCCTCCAATTTCCCGCTACAATAAAAACTAACTACATTACGTTCGATAACGTAACGTAACAAGAAAAACGGTTACAATAAAACTGTTACGTAACGCACCACTAAAAAGTAACGTTATTAGGAAAATTTATATAGAACAAAATGGCCACAGGTTTTTGAGGGCAGAAGGGTTAGGTCAACGACATTGTGAAGAACGCGCCAACTGAATACAAATGCTGGCAGGTTGCGAGAGCCAATAAAATTATTATTAGACCAGGAAGGAGAATGGTATACCCTTACACTGGGGCCTTTTTAGTGGGTGGTTGAATTTATTGAGCTGATATAGGACGAAAAATTGGCCTTGAATCATGTGGACTGAAATTTTTAGAATATATTCAGGAATATGTCGGTTAAGAAGGTCGTGCAAGTTTCAATGCTAAGCTATTTGTTAGACGTGCCGTGACAACTGGGTTTTTGTTAAAAAAAAACATACATTTATTACCAGATACTAATAATTAATTAATTATAATTAATTAATAATTAATTAATAATTAATTAATAATTAATTAATTCATTAATTATTTTTCGTGAGTCATAGTTATTTTAACACTTTAAATGTCGTACTTGGAAGAATAGGGACTTCTATATATCTTTCATGAATAGGTAAAATCAGAAAGCGATAGAAGGCTTTTAAACGTTCACATGTATTAAACAAGTGCGACTCGAACTCGCCCATGAAGGGTTCCGTAGCAGCAAGTAACTTAATATAAAAGTTTATTACTTTTTTATTTGAGTTGATTGAATGAAAGGTAAATTGGGGTTTACGATTTATGACGTATTAAAAAAAACTACTTACTAGATCTCGTTCAAACCAATTTTCGGTGGAAGTTTACACGGTAATGTACATCATGGTAATGTCAAGGTGACGACACGGTTGGCGCAGTGGCTGAGCGATCGACTGCTGCGCAGCGTGTTGCGGGTTCGATTCCCGCCCAGGGTAAACATTTGTGTGATGAGCACTTGTGTTTGCCTTGTGTCTGTGTGTTGTTTATCTATATATGTATGTATTTACAAAAAAAAATGTATATGTGTATGTATATCAGCTGTCTGACACCCATAGTACAGGGTCTCCCTAGTTTGGGGTCAGATGGCCGTGTGTGAAATTGTCCCCACATATTATTATTATTATATATTTTTTTAGTTTTCTTATTTTAGTAGTTATAGGGGGGGGGGACACATTTTACCACTTTGGAAGTGTCTTTTTTCTAAACTATTCAGTTTAGAAAAAAATGATATTAGAAACCTCAGTATAATTTTATCCATAGATACTCCACACGTGTGAGTTTGATGAAAAAAAAATTTTGAGTTTCAGTTCTAAGGGAGGAGGGGGAACCCCCAAAATGTATTGTATTTTTTCTATTTTTGTGTGAAAATCTTAATGCGGTTTACAGAATACATATACTTACCAAGTTTCAACAGTATAGTTCTTAGAGTTTCGGAAAAAAGTGGCTGTGACATACGTACGGACAGACAGACAGACTGACAGACATGACGAATCCATAGTTTCCTTTTTTGCCAATTGGCTTCGGAACCCTAAAAAGTGCATGTTCGCAAACGTAACTATATCTTAAACCAGTATGAATGTTGTATCAATAATTTCTATCCATTTCTCATTTCATCTGATGGATGGATGCTCAAGCTGGAACCCCACGCAAAGGCGCGTACTTCACGTCGGAACAGTTGCTTAACCTATACTACAAGTTCGATCGTGCATGGAGTACTGTTCGCACCTTTGGGATGGATCAGCCAAATACCAGCTAGAGGCGTTGGAAGTTATTGATAGACGTGAAAAGAATAGCTCATTGACAACGACTCCCTTGTTAAGGCTAAGCTCGAAGCCTTGAACATCGCAGCACCGTTGCCGTCCTATCGATCTTTTATGGGCAACATTTCGGAGAGCGTGCTTTGGGGTACACAAAATCACTACAAGGAGTATCTGTACACACAAAGAAAGGATCGCAAAATATATAAACACAACACACATACTCAAGCAGATAAATAACCAACCATTAGCAACATACGAGAAACGATAAATCTCAATCAATTCCTCCTCCTTAATTTCTTCTAAGCTCCGCTCGCTTGGGACCGAATCAATAATGCTAAATAATTCCTAATTAAATACACCTACCCTTCGCTAGGTACTTGAAAAAGGTCAGATTTTAAGGTAAACAGTACCGTTATTATTTCACAAACGTCTAACGACGGCACGTGACGAAATCATCAGTGGAAAAAAGGATCATGACTGTTGGGATGAGATAACAGAATCGTAGGTTGGTTTTTGCTTGATAATATTGCAGGTCGGAAAAGGAATACGGTACGGATAAGAATTGTTTTAATTTCTTTATTTACTAGGTTTTCAAAGTCATAGTCAAATCATTTATTTCAATTAGACAACTAAAAGGCACTCTTGAATGTCATAAAAAAAGTTGATTCTAGTTGCCCCTTCCAAAAGGTAGTTTCGTATGGAGAAGAATGGGCAAGAAACTACATACTTACTCTTTAAAAAAAATGTGTACAATATTTTGCATTTACAGTTTATAGTTATATTACTATACGTGAATACGATGGACGTTGCATAAAAAATACCATATTGAAGTATGTACAAAGTATTACAAGATAAAGAATGACAGCTAAATTGTTTACTTAAAAATACATATTCAATTATTGAAAAAATAGACAACCACTCCTTACATTTCAATTTGTCGCAGGAGCTCACGGCTAAGTAAAAGCAACGCTTGCCTGATGGATGGATCTGTGGATGGGTGACCATCCAATTCATACCTAGACCATTACGTGTCTTGAAAAGCACGAAAAGCCGTTCGCGGTCTCAGCTGTCATTCGCAGATCTTTGACAGTCGTTATAGGAAAGAAAGAAGAAAGAAACTAGAAAATCTAACAACCAATCTTACCACGATAATTAAAGTAAAATAACTAACTAACTAAAAATAAATAACATGTCACTGCAGGGATTCAGCAGAATTTTAGCGTTAGACGTCAGGTATATTTGCCGGACACAATATATGCTAAGCTGGACTCCCATTTGGTGTAATCTTGAGACGCACTTTGTCAAACCCTTATTTGATTTGATTTTTTTTGTGTTGTAATGTGTCTTTTGTGTGCACCTAATAAATGTTGTATCTATCAATCACTAATATTATAAATGCGTAATTATCGTGTTACCCAGTTACTGGTTTGTGGTAGTCAGACAGGTAATAGCTCCGTGTGAAACACTGGTATTCGGCTGCAGCTGGTTCGTTTATACTGGAAGCCGACCCCAACATAGTTGGGATAAGGCTAGGCAGATGATGACTAGCTTTTGTGAGCTTTGTAGATGCTGTAGGTCGATTCTGTAAAATTCAAACAACAACTCGCATCTCACATCGCTATTCACTCTCACTTCGCATAAGGTTCAATATGACCTTGATATATTTGACACTTTGAATCGGGTTTGAGTGCGAAGTAAGCGTCGAAGTGACGGAAATTACCTTACAGAATGCCACTTCTTACGTCATCTCGAAGCCGTGTGGTGCTGGTCGCGAATAGCACCACCCCATGTCTACCATTGGGTGTCGTAGAAGGCGACAGAGGGATGTTGACCAGAGGATGGGCAGCAGCGTCCTTCTGAGTACCATAACACCTACTGCGAGTGCCAAAATGCATCGGCCAAGCATGGCTATTACGGCTGTATCTCCCCTTGGGGGAGACCTATGCCGATTGCCCAGCAGTGGGCGTCTAAATAATAATAATAATAAACGTTTAATTCAGACTATGAGTCCATAACTGGTTAGTAATACAAAAATACCTTACAAAATAGTGTTAGTAAAACAAATACAAAAACAAAAAGTATACAACACAGGAACACAAACCTACGCCAAGCCCAGGATGCGACCACCTGCAGTATGTAGCCGCATCCAGTGTCGCCACATCGGCGAGTCCCAGCGGTCTACAAACACGCTCAGGATACTATTCGAGCTGACGCGCATGCGCAACAGCAATGAGGCACAACGCTTTCGCATGATGGCATGAAAACCGTCCACGCTTTTTTCCGCAAACATTGCTGAAGCGCTGCAATGGCGCGGCAGCCCGAACAACACCCTAAACGAGTTGTTATATTGTACACGCAGGGCACTGTATGTACGCTGCGTATACTTCGTCCACAGACTGCAGGTGTAAAACGACTGGCAGTAGGCTTTAAACAGCGTCACTTTAACCTGATCAGTACACCAAGCAAATCTGCGGGCCAGCATGTTACAGCGCACAGACAGTGCCCTGCGCTCTCTTTCCAAATCTAGCTTATCGTCTAGGTCTTCTGAGACCCAGTGGCCCAGATACTTGAAGCGATCTACTTTGTTTAGGCAGGCACCGCAAAGATATAAAGGAGGCACACTGGAGTAGGATTTGTTACCCGCCTTAAACACCATCACTTCACTTTTCTTTGAATTGTATCTGAGTCCCTGGGCCTGCACATATTCTTCGCAAATTAGTAGCAGTCTGCGCATGGCGCTGATCGATGGGCTCAACAGCACCATATCATCAGCGTAACTGATGTTATTTAGGCACACCCCGTCTATATGACATCCGATGCCGGTGCTGCTGAGCATACCAATCAGTTTGTTCATGTATAAGTTGAAGAGCCGAGGAGAGGTTAACCCCAAAAGGTAGACGTGATGATGGTGACGTCATCTCATACTTTATCTGTCAAAATCTCCCTGTCAATTTAGTTCAACTCGCTGACACGCTCGCAAGGGTGGCGCTAGTGTAAATTCGAATTATCAACCGAGTTTTTAGAATGCCAATCAAGAAACTCACAGCGGATTCAGATTCGAAGTTTAGAATGAGGTCTTACAGAATCACACCTCTGATCGTAATGAAATTAAATTAATAAAGAGGTTGTTTGAAATATGGATGGCATACGCAATTGCGACTTCGTTTGCATATGTGATAGATAACCAGGGGTTGTTACAGTTCTAATATTTTAGGAAATAAAAGGCTATGTAGAACTGTACGAATTGAATTTAATAGCTCTCACACGAAAGATTAGAATGTGATGAGTATCAAAAACAATAGAAGTAAATTTAAATCACTAACCTAAACGCACTAGAATAGGCAGAGAGTTCCAGGTTAGAAGGATCCACAGCCTGGCCAGCAACAGGATCGGCCGAAGAGAAGACTGGCGCGATCAGTTCGGGGACGGAGGTCCCCCAGGCGGTCAGTAGGAGGACCCGCCCTGGGAGCAACAGGCACGATTCTGATTTCGTGATTCTGTAAGACCTCATTCTAAACTTCGAATCTGAATCCGCTGTGAGTTTCTTGATTGGCATTCTAAAAACTCGGTTGATAATTCGAATTTACACTAGCGCCACCCTTGCGAGCGTGTCAGCGAGTTGAACTAAATTGACAGGGAGATTCTGATAAAGTATGAGATGACGTAAGAAGTGGCATTCTGTAAGGTAATTTCCCCGTCACTTCGATGCATCGCATTCGAACCTGATTGAAAGTGTCAAATATATCAAGGTCATTTTGAACCTTTTGCGTAGTGAGAGTGAATAGCGATGTGAGATGCGAGTTGTTGTTTGAATTTTACAGAATCGACATACAGTTCAGTGGTTCTGGCGTGATGAGATAACAACCAAACAAACAGATATACAGTTACTTTTGCAATAAAATTTTTAGTGTCGATTAAGGTAAGTCAAGACCAACATCATTCCCAAATAACTTAATAGCTTTCTTCCGCGACTTCGTCCACCCGGAAGACAAATCCATACTTCCATACTAATCCATATTCATACTTCCATACTATATATACTTATACTATACTATTCAATTCAATTCAAACTATTTATTTCAGATAGAATATACATAAGTCAAATATATAAATTATCCATAATTGGGTGAATTCATTAATTAATTAATAATAATCATAAAACATACAATAATAATACACGCACACATACACACTAAATTAGGAACGCCTGACATGTTGTTTCGTCCAGTACTCCATGAAGGGACAGTCAGTGTCCATTCTTTCCGCAATGGCTTGCAAGAAGCTGTTGGGGCTGCCCCGCAAGTGCCGCATCAGGGACGCTATTCGCATACGATGTATAGCTGAAAAACCATCCCCTCGTGCGTCTGCAAACATACCTGATGCGCTACAAAATCGCGGCAACCCCAACAAAATCCTGAATGCGTTGTTGTATTGGACACGCAGGGCATTATAAGTCTTCTGCGTATGCTTCACCCATAGGCTGCATGTATAAAAAGACTGACAGTACGCTTTAAATAAGGTTATTTTTACCTGTGCAGTGCAGCGTGCAAACCTACGGGCCGCAGCCAGTGGCGGGACCTTCATACAAGCCGAAAAGCCGGGCTTGCACTAATCAGCATCATCATCATCGTCATATCAGCCTAATCAGCATAACATGAGCTAATCACTACCTGATTTGCCCATTTTCTCTTAATCGTAAAATGTCTATCGGGCTTGCCCTAACCTGGACACCTAGGCACGCCACTGGGGCCAGCATATTAGCTCTGACTGACAATGCCCTGCGTTCCCTCTCTACATCAACGTCATCAGTGAGGGTCTCGGTGACCCAGTGGCCCAGGTATTTGAACTGCGAGACTCTCTCGAGAGCACTGCCGTCATAGTTTTTCGTACCGGACTTGAACACCATCACTTCGCTCTTGCTCGTATTATACCTGGCTCAGCTATTATACTCTCTGTTATACTATCCATACTCGCTATTATACTATCCATACTCGCTATTATACTATCCATACTTTAATAATATAAATGCGAAAGTAACTCTGCCTGTTACGTTTTCACGACGAAACGGCTGAACCGATTTTAATGAAATTTGGTACGAAGATTGCTTAAACCCTAGGCAAGGATAAAGGCTACTTTTTAATCCGCGACTTCGGCTGCATCTGCGATAACCGACTTTCGCGCCGACAAAGTCGCGGGCATAAACTAATCTATACTAATATTATAAAGCTGAAGAGCTTGTTTGTATGTTTGTTTGGTTGAACGTACTAATCTCAGGATCTACTGGTTCGAATTGAAAAATTATTTTTGTGTTGGATAGTCCATTTATCGAGGAAGGCTATAGGCCCGTGCGAAGCCGGGTCGGGTCGCTAGTATACCATAAATTAGACATTTGGCAATAGCGTAACAACCTTAATAAAAAAAATAAACTACTACTATCACTTTTTTATAGTGAAAGAATTTTTGTAATAATAATTGGACCAGCAATGCTATTTTGTAAGAACTCATATCACTTCAGTGCTCAGTTCCGCGGTAAAAACCTAAATACCTAAAGTTTTCACCTTGTTTAATGCAGTAATGACGATGTGATTTACATTTTTTAACCGACTTCAAAAAGGAGGAGGTTATCAATTCGAATGTTTTTTTTTTTATGTATGTTCGGGCATAACTCTGTCATATATAGACGGATTTACAAAATTATTTTTTGTTCGAAAGGGGTTTATTCCGAAATGGTCCCATATAAATTTTAACAAAATTGATAGTCCTTTTTGAGAAAATCAACAAATTCCCAAAAAAATTACTTAGACGACATTTTAGTTTCTTCAATCTTTGGAGGACTTACAATCTCTTTTAAGTGTGTCGCAGTTTCTTAATGGATTTGGACGTTAATGCAACACTAAAAAGCGAAAAAGAAAATGTTTTTTTTTCAAAAAAAAGAAAATCGCCTTCAAAAACTAAAAAGTGATAAATAACTTTAGCACAGAACACACATTACTTTACTTTCGGAAGTCGGTGGCAATACATAACAATAAACACAAAGCCACCGCCACCGACTTCCGAAAGTAAAGTAATGTGTGTTCTGTGCTAAAGTTATTTATCACTTATTAGTTTTTGAAGGCGGTTTTCTTTTTTTTCGAAAAAACTTTTTCATTCAATGGAGTGAGCATTTTATTTTTTAGATAAAAAACGTTTTGGCATCTACGCTTCTACGATCGATCAATGCTGCTTAGACGCGGCTACGCTGATACGACGGCCACGCTACTGCTACGCTGCGCCTACGAGGTTACTACGGCCACACCCGCGACACTCCATAGAAACGAAACGAGATAATTGCCTACACTACTACGTGCGTATGTGTGCGTGTCTACGTGCCGCTCGAAACAAACGCAGTTCCCAGAGCAGTCGTTCGACGCGGGGAGAGGTGAGGAACGGTTTCAGAGGGAGGCGACGCGTGTCGCTACTGTACGGTAGTACTAATATTTATACTGTGCTACGGCTATGCTGGGGGAGGTACACATTCGTCAGATTTATTTCGTTAAAATAAATCAAAGGGAATAAATTAAAGGATGTTTTTTTTCGACGGCAGGGCCGGGGCACCCCAAGGTTCGGTTTGGTTAGGTTCCTTTAAACCCTACAGGCAGACGCTGCACGGGGCTCCGTCCACCTGACGTCGACCGTCTTTGTGCCAATTTTCCCAACCGTTGCAGAAAGTCGTAAATTGTTACTTTCCCCTTAATGCAGCTTCTTACTATTTCTTTTCGACTCTTTATCGTTTTGTTATTATTCTGACGATAGCGGAATGTAACCAACACCGACCAACTCCGTTTTAATAAAAAAAAAAACAGCCTATAATTTATTCTGACGATAAAGAAATCTAAAGAATGTGTACCTCCCTCCCCGCTGTTCGTGTTCCAACGCCGCAGCTCTGCTGTTTCTGCATTGTATTTAATTTACTGTGTATTTCCGACTATATTTTGACCGTGTGTAGAATTGTAACTTGATGAAAGCTATGCTAGCGCTACTAAGTATAAAGAACATAGGTGTAACGAACTATTTTTACATACCTATTTTAACGAATATCAAATACTAGCTTGTGCCCGCGACTTCGTCCGCGTGAATGTCGGTTATCGCGGATGCCGACGAAGCCACGGATTAAAAAGTAGCCTATGTCCTTTCCAGACGTTTAAGCTATATTCATACCAAATTTCATCAATATCAGTTCAGCCGTTTCATCGTGAAAGCGTAACAGACAGAGTTACTTTAGCATTTATAATATTAGTATGGATAGTATGGATTTGTCACTTCAGGTAAGTACAATCGGCAATTAGATAGGATACGTGGGTAATTTCTTACAGAATTGAACTGCAGTACTTATCTCTTGAAGAAAGAATTAAAGATTATGTCTTGCAAACAAGCTTAAATTACCTCTCTATGATATTAATATAAAACCTAATCTTCAAACTAACCCAATGACCAGCCAGTATTCTTGAAACAGAATATCGCAGAAAAATAAAAATAATACTCTAGAAATCACTAAACTGAGATTATAAAAGAACTACACAATGGAATGGACAAAGAAGAGGGAATTTACCCAGAAAACACAAACACTATCTATTCTCTATTTATTATAACAACAAAAGTAGCACATATCTTTTAAACCATTTCGTAAATTTCATCTCTCTTTGATTGACGTTACTGTTAAAGATTATAAAGGCATTAAACTGGGTTGAATGCCTGCTGGGGCTTAACACATTGTTTATTTCAACACATTACCTTCCTATTGTAGATCTTAGGTACTTGTCTTTGAACAGAGTATTACATTCTAGGATGGTGGTCAGCATTTGTGCTATAAAGATGTGCTCAAAAGACACCTAAACGCTTGCCCTATAGGTTGAGAGACGTTCGGTTCGAATAGGTCGCCTTGATAGGTCACTGGATACTTTGAACGAAAAACGCCAAATACGAAGAGAGAAACCCAAACCTTCCTACACCTATACTTTTAACTCTCCAGGCCAACTTTATTGTAATACATTAGTTGTGACCGGATATTTAAAACAAAATTCGGTATGACGAGTCATATTAGGGTACACGCAAAGAAATAGTTTTTTGGGTTGCCATTATAGAAATCGAAAAGGAGGACTATTTATATTACCTTTATACTTTCTAGCCAACACAGAAGAAATTCGTTTTAACCGAGGCACTATTCCACCTTCCAGTTTGTAATTATAACATTCTAACTAGTAAACCTTCATACATATGTATAAGGCTGTATAGTGTAAATTCAGGGGTCCCTTTTTACATAGTCATTAAAAAAGCATGATTAAAACATAAAGCTGTGGTCGGCGACACGGGCACGCGCCCTTTGCGCGCGAGGGTCCCAATTTTCTGGCCCAACGAACATCTTTTTGATGTCTAACATAATAAAGTAAGGTCCCAAATTAAATTCCGTTATGGCCTCAAAGACATCTCATTAAAATTTTGACGTTTCTTACTTATAGCGGTCGCTTAATCGAAATTCACGAGGATTTCATGCGCTTTTTGACGGTACACAGTTTCTTCTTGTCAAATGGAGACTGTTAGATGTTTTGTTGGGTAAACACTGGAGCAAACTCGCTTTTAATTATGAGAATGTTGATTTATACAATTTTAATTATTTATTTATACCTCATGCACAAAAGTACAAAGGTCCTCTACCAGTCAACCAAGGGTGGCGAAGAACACAAACACACAACATGATAACATGGCGGGTGCATAACAAAATAACAATATTTAAAAAAGTTTAAAGATATAAACTACACATACATAATTCCTAGCGTGTGAAGAACTTAGATAGGTATGCATAATGGGACATAGATAAAAAGAAAAGGAGAGAGAGTTAAGCAGATGTAAACTCTCGTCGTCGCTAACTAAGTTAAAGCTTTGTTAATAATAATTTGAAAACTAACGTCAAAGAAAATTAAATTAATAATTTGGATGCCCACTCTGATTTCAACCAATATAAAAAGACGCATAACGAAGCATAAAATTGGGTAAATGGTTTTTTCTATTATTTATTACGATTTTTGTTCTGGGTCATATCTAGGAACCTTCTAGATCTGTGGAACAATTTTTACGTATTTTTGATAATTATAATGAAATGTAAATACCAAGCCCGCCAAACTATTGCTAAACCACTGCAACACCTGATAACCAGAATCAACAGCGGCGACCAATAGAAAAGCTTGAAGCTTGTGTCTTGGATTCTGCAATGAAATTAGTCAGAAAAGAACAGTGGAGGAGTAAGAAAAAATCCATTCCTACGAACCTTGTACTTTTGCATGCATCTGTAAGCACATTATATTTCGTGCATTACTATATTACGTACTTATGTTGATTTTAATCAACTATGTTCCATCATCGGACGAGCAGAGATACGGCGAACCGTCACCGCTAAAATATATACACTCGGCGTCACAAAAATCGCACCTTTTCGAAAATAAGTTTAAAACATGTCCCGCCAGTAACGAATACATTAAACCCAATTAATATTGGTATCAATTAAAAGTATGTTTAACGACCTTTAAATTAACAACAGTTAGAATTCCTAAACACAACAGATCACATTAGCACGTAACGTTAAAAAAAATGTTGTCAAAATACGCATTACAACGGTCACTAATTGCACCTCCCTACAAGGGTATAAAACGGGCGACCCGGGTTAAATGTGGGTCATTCGCTATTCAACCTTTGAAGTGAACACACGTGAACAGCTACAGCAAGAAAAATACCCCAGAAGATGGATACCACTGCAGATGAAGCCGCTCAAGTCATTGCACTACTGCAATCAGGGATGCGGCAATGTGATGTTGCTCGGCAACTGAACTTGAGTCGTTTTGCCGTTCGACGAGTGTTCCAACGTTTCCAAGAGACTGGTGGCTATATCCGAAGACGTGGATCTGGAAGACAACGGTGCACATCCGAAAGAGACGATCGCTTCATTGTTTCGACGTCTTTACGTAATCGGTTCTCCAATGCTGTTGAGCTGCAACAACAACTGCGATCAGCTCGCAGAACTTCTGTAAGCGTCTCCACGATTAGAAGAAGAATGCGGGAGAAGAAAATTGCAGCTCATAGGGCTGCTACAGGGCCCAAATTGACTGCACAGCATAGGAGAGACCGGTTGCAATTTGCCCGTGACCATGTGGATTGGACAATAGACCAATGGAGGGCTGTGCTCTTCTCGGATGAGACGAGGGTGTGTCTTTTCTGCAACGACAGGCGTCGAAGAGTGTATAGGAGGCAAGGGGAACGATTCGCACAAGCCTGTATTCAAGAGACAGTGGAATACGGGGGTGGCTCGTGCATGTTCTGGGGCGGCATGTCAATCGACGGTAAAACGAACCTTGTGTGTGTTTCTCGGACTGGAAGTGCTCGCGGGCAAGGGTCGCTGACTGCTGCTCGGTACATAACAGAG
This sequence comes from Charanyca ferruginea, assembly GCA_947361185.1. NCBI lineage: Eukaryota > Metazoa > Arthropoda > Insecta > Lepidoptera > Noctuidae > Charanyca > Charanyca ferruginea. The sequence goes on from OX376068.1 coordinate 24,261,292, forward strand.
ATCTTAGAGGAGCAGGTTGTCCCTTATGCGGGTTTTGTTGGCAGTGGGTTCACGTTAATGCACGATAACGCCCGTTGTCACACCGCTTTAATTGTAAGAGACTACCTGCAAGAAGTTGGCATCCCTGTTATGCGCTGGCCGGCGCGAAGTCCAGACCTGAACCCTATTGAGCACCTTTGGGATGAACTGAAACGGCGACTACGGGCACGAAATCCTGCCCCTACCACTCTCCAAGACCTTCAAGATGCCGTCGTTGCAGAATGGGACAACATTCCACAAGAGACTGTTGTCACATTAATAAGGTCCATGAGAGAACGCATGGAAGCAGTCATCAGGGCTAGGGGGGGTAACACTAGGTTTTAAGTTAGTTTTAAGGACTTTGTTGTAATTTTTGCTGATAAAATAAAATTTAACTTTTTAATCATTTGCATTAGCTTGCTTTTTTTTATTCCCTGGTAAACAAAAAACCAAATCCATTGATTTATTCTGAAATTTAAATAAATTGCCTTTCCAATTATACCTTATAGTCATATGTATACCATTGATTAATAGGGTTAAAATGACTTTGAAGGGAATTCTTAAAGAGGTGCGATTTTTGTGACGCCGAGTGTAGTTGAAGTTCCACGTTTTCGAACCAAGCGCTTTGATGTTGTTCGGACTGCCAGACTGTGGAATTCACTGCTCGCCTCTCTGTTCCCCGTTAATCTGGTTATCTTTAAAGCGCGAGTGAAGCGGTTCATTGTAAGTAAGCGTGCTCCTACCTTAGGCCGCATCGTCACTTAAGATCAGGAGTTGCGGCTAAATGCCTAATAGGAAAACCAAAATAAGTCGTTTCTTAGCAACCATTAAATCTCATTGTTACTTTATAGTTTGATGCTCAGCTTGCGTGGTTAACGACGATGTAATGTGTCTTTTTACACGTCGTACATACAGTCTGTTACCCTATTAACTACCTATTCGATTTTTAATCGCCAGCAATTCTAGAACATTAAATAAATTGAACCATTAATACCAAATAGCATGTCAATAAAATACCGTCACAATTCAAATGTTTATTTTTAATTAGACAGTCATAATTAAAAGGCGATGGTTACACGAGGCAAAGTGATTGTCCCTAACGAGGAATGGAGGATGGGCGAAGCGAATCGAGACGAAAGAGTCGTTATTTAAAACTTTAATCAACAGACTGGGTTCAACGTCAGACTACAGCGGTGTGCAATTACGCTTTGCAATCATTGTCTGTCATTATCGGAGGCTGGCGGCAATATTGAACTGTGAAACTAGGTCTGCTGTATCGATGGGGGAATTGATGATAATGCTAATGAATTCACTTCTTTTGACTTCATTAATTTAATAATTAAGAAAAAGTCCTAAATTATCCTACGGGGACACAAAAACTAGATAAAAATGATCCGGAGTGTTAAGCTAGATAAATATCTAGGTACCTATATTTGTGGCAAATTACAGCAAATTCTGTTCAGCTGTTTAAGCCTGAAAAAGTAATCCATCCATCCTCAAAGTTTATAATACTTATACTCCATTTATAAATAGCATTAGAAAAAAGAGGCTCATAGAAGCAGGAATGCAAAACACATTTTATTTCAAGGTAAGTTAAAACCATTTTAATTAAACTTATTTTCACATAATTTTGATAAATAGATCTAAGATAGTACTAAATATGGACGTAGAATTATATAAACAGAATAAAAGTCTTTTAAAGATTAGGTAACATTTTAAAGGGGAACGCCCGAAAAATGCCTGAAATGTACAGAAATTACTAATAGTCCATAATTTTAGTTGGAATAAAATATGTATAATGAAATAATTCTCAAGTTTGTTTAGGTAGGGTGAAAATATAACAATTATTACAATATTTAACTTGATATCCGTCTAATTCATTCTCATTTTTATATTAAATGTCAGTGTTAATTGGGCACGAGTAAATGTCATTCAGCCTCTTCAAATAATCTATCACTAACTATTTTATAGAATGAATGCATATTTATCATTAATTTAATATAATTCGAGCTATAAGCACCGTAAATCGAATTAAAATAATATGTGCTTGTCAATATTAATTTAATTCAAATTATTTTCAAAATAGAAAGCGTATCGTAGGCTGTATGAATCACTCCTTTGCCTAATTGACAGTTTGACATTACTGCATTTCATTGTTTTGATTGTTTACTTCATGGTTTTATGTTTGTGACTTGTATTACGTTCAAATTGCTTTTATGATAATTATTTTACGAGGACTTAGGCCATTTCTAACGATTTTGATTTTACTTCTACACATGATACCCATTTTTTAACTCGGACTTAGATTAGGTTTTTTGACTGACTAGGTTTTTTGAACATGGACCTGAACCTGCTCTAAATGTGGTTAGAAACCTACACTGTGTTAATTAACTAGCGCGATATTGAAAGAATAAGGCGTAAAGTCGTATCGGTGCAAAATGACAGGCATAACGTCACAAGCTGTAAGTATTGAGATTCCCTAGTATTTTTGCCTATTGAACGCACTGATGAGCAACAATTAAATTATGTTTTATTATATCTATCCTCCTGTATAGTTTCTTGATGATATATTAGTTGTTTTTAATGATGAATAAAACATTAAAATGCTATTTTGATGTTGAATTAATGCATATTAATAGTTAATCTTGGCTTAACCTATATTTTAGAAAAACAATTGTAACTAGCTTCTGCCCACTATTTTGATAATTATTGAAATTGTAATAGATTTCCTACGATATGTAGTACAATTTGGCGTATATTTCATTGTTGTTCATTTCAGGCATTTTTTTGTATGACCGATGGGCATACCCCTTTGGTAAAATTACAGTGAAACGAATAACGTTCCGGGTATTGTTCATCCCTGCTTCTGTTAGGTTTTTAGCATTGACACTGTAATTTTAAATTGGAATTAAATATACAACTAAAAGAAATCCATATAATTTTAGAAGATAAATTATTATAATAGTTACAAATATGCGCGACAGCTACTGTAAAAATAGATTATAATAAATTCGGTGTCTATCATACATAACTTTAACATGTTTATTGTACCTACTTTTGGTACAAAGTGTGCATGAAACCTTCTTTAACTTCTGTCTAATGCTATTGTAAATGGAGTATAGTAAGGGCGTTTGTTAAGACTAGATATAGAGGAGGTTCACTTTACAAATAACCCTTTCCTTGCAGTCGGGGTAAAAAGGTACAAAGCCGGACTTAGTCAACAAAAGGTGGTGAAGAAGTAGACGCAACTATAGTGCAAACGAAAACATTAAAATATCAAATTAAAATAAAATAAATCTAGGTAAAGTAAAGTGAAATGTTATTTCTTTCGTAAAATACTTTTGGATTTCTGAAAAGTCTCAAGAAACTTAATTTCGACCCTTCTTTAAAATGTGTTTGATCAACTCATTATAGTGATTTAGTATTATTATTTAATTTTAATGCGAAAATAGATTTTAAACATTTCTTCCATTTTTCGAAGTACCATAATTGTACCTAATGATTTTGGATATTTATCGCTGATGACGTGACGGGCTGGTCTATTCTTGGGTCAAAGAATCAGCATTGCCATACAACGTGGCAATGCTGCCAGCCTGTTGGGCACGTGTCCCATTGACAGCGATGTGGACGAGTTTTTTGCTGCCCTTTGAGCTCCCCTGCCCTTTTCTTGGAATTGTACATAATATTATTATTTTTTATCGCTGATTAATTTTAAATCTCAGTTAAGCTATGGATGTTATGGTATTATATGATAAGGTTCTATCTAAATTGACCTTGGTTTTGCGAATAGTAACAACACATTTGATAGGTATATTTAATTACTAGCTTTTGCCCGCGACTTCGTCCGCGTGAATGTCGGTTATCGCGTATGCAGACGAAGTCGCCGATTAAAAAGTAGCCTATGTCCTTTCCCAGAGTTCAAGCTATCTTAATGCCAAATTTCATCAAAATCGGTTCAGCCGTTTCATCGTGAAAGCGTAACAGACAGAGTTACTTTCGCATTTATAATATTAGTCTTTGATTATATATAATGTCTAGATGGAGCGCCAAGTGCACGCAAACGTGTCAAAAAGTGTCAGCCAACTATTGGCTGACAAGTGCTTATATAATCAAAGCCCAAATGCGTAATAATAATAATAAATGATTAATATATGTATAATAATATTAATTTAAGTATAATTATATACATAATTGCTTATATAATCATTATTTACGCACACAGAGACGTAGATGCACAGTGTAAAACGACGCCTGCACGCACACATACTTAAAATTATTGACTCGTTTTCTTTGTTATGATTGTGGGGCTCCATCTAGACATTATATAATCAAAGATATTAGTATGGATTTTAACGAAATTAGTTGAATTATTGATTCGTTTTTGATTTATTGAATGATTTATATTTTATCTTTGTGAAGACTCTGCGTCATAATTAATATTTTATTTATTTTACAATTTACCTATTCAAAATAATCCCATTTCGTTATTTCCCCGTGAAGATATGGTTGAAAAGTTTGAATAGGTACAGTTTCCAAATTCAAACAATTTATTTGTAAACTAAATCCTAAAACTAAACTAAACTAAAACCCGACAGACGTTGTCCTTAACGAAATCGGTCCAGCCGTTCTCGAGTTTTAGCGAGACTAACGAACAACGATTCATTTTTATTATATAGACGATAAACCCCTAATAGACATTTTTAAAAGTCATTTACAGGAAATTAAATTAAATTGCCTATTTTACTGTTCTAGTCATTTTAAAAGAACGGCTAGATCTAAATTGATCTTTTACGAGCTATCTTAAATTCTTGTTACAGACTATGCTTTCTCGATAAGATATAAAAGACTCCTAACTGAAAACCTTGAGGCCATAAAATTGAGCTCCAATATATGATCCTCGATATAAGGAGACGCGAAATTCGATTCGTCTGATGAAAAGCATGTCAACCGGTGTTTATTTTATAGGCGTACCTTTAAACAGAGTTCGATAAATAAAAAAATGTGTGAAGAAAATGGCGGGTGGCAGTAAACATCTCTGGATATAATGCCAATCGCGCCAACGTACAAAAAGTATTCGATTCGAATTTTAAATATAAATAATTATATATCCTATAGAATTTTGTTTCAATTTTTACGACATTAGCCAACCGCCCCGGTATCGCACGTGTACCACTATCAAATTATTTATAACCTTTAACCTTCCTAGATAATTCCTCTTTCTATAGCTGAAAACTCAGATTATCTAACAAAAGGCAGATATAGACCGTGCGGAACACTGCGAGTGAAGCCACAAAAGCAAATACTACGAATAATACGAATATAATACGAAACGCCGCATCGTTAAAAAACAAAACAAATAAAAATACAAATACAAATTCAAAAGCGAATACAATCACAAGATTGTAGGCATTCGCTTTTGAATTTGTATTTGTCTTTTTGGCTTCAGTCAGGCCGAACGAACATTTCTCAGCGCGGCGTAGGACTTTAATGATATGAATAAAGCCTTCAAACTAAATACCTAAACATGTACCAAACGGATATTTCTGATTTAAACACTCAGATTATGAAACAAAGGCAGATAGACCGCGCGGAACACTGAAACTGAAGCCAAAAAAACAAATACAAATTCAAAAGCGAATGACAATCTTGTATACAATACAATCAATACAATCTTGTGATTGTATTCGCTTTTGAATTTGTATTTTTATTTGTTTTTTTTTAACGATGCGGCGTTTCGTGGTAAACTGACTGGTACAGCACGAAGCGCGTTTTAGGTATTCTCTTTTGAATTTTGTATTTGCTTTTTTGGCTTTACTATCAGTGTTATGCGCGGTCTATATGCCTTTTGTTTCATAATCCGAGTTTATACCATCGATCAAAATTACGTGACGTTCTTCCTTACATTGCAGACATCTTTTGTTTGACAATCTGAGGCTAACATCTAAGGCTAAGAAACAAAAAAGACAGAATATTTCTGTAAGTAATTGACATAGACTGATAGATACAGCATCTTCCAATATCGTTGTAAGCTAATTTTGTGACTATTGTAAGAACTATCCGCGATAACCGACAGTCACGCGGACGAAGTCGCGGGCAAAAGCTAGTAAGTAATAAAATTGAATAATGTGACAGGAAATAGGTTACTTTAATCATAACAATACAGGTTTTGTTTTTGGTCATACCATTCGTGGGTATGCTGTCTGACCAACAAAATTTTTTCAACTGCTTGAATCCGAACGCGACCTCTAGAGTTTCATCATCAGGTTTTAAAAATAATTATGTTAGGCGACGTGGACAACAGTTCATCGGCACAGCTTTAAAATATGTCATGTGTGTTGTATGTTTGATCAGACGGACAAACCTAAGAACTTTGAACTTATAGAATCCCTTACCAATAATTCCAAAACGCAACTTCTGTAAAAAAAACACTTAATATTAACCCTCAAAACCTGATTAATTTTCAATTAAGTAAATGTAAAATTTGATTTTTGTTGCTTTGAAATCAATAAATAATTAGTCAGTTGAGTTGGAAAATAAGTAACGTCACATTTTAGTATTGCCATACAAAATATAATAGGGAATCGCGTGTTAAAAACTCATAAAAAGTACCTATGTCAATTGAGGTATCCAATACCTAATTTAGAAGCTGATGTCTTCTCGATTTAAATCTGGACTCTTAAGATATAAAAAACGGATCTTTGATACCAATTTACAATAGCACAAATCAACCACCGAAAACTTCTATGCAACTTAATTTATTCTACCTCTACAAGGTGCCGCTAATTCGATTTTCTTTCTTAAACCTAAACACAAACAAAATCTACAGTGCTATTCTGTTAAAATCTTCCTCGGTGAGAATAGTTAAAATGAGTATGAGGTGAGTTGTCAATCCTGAGCTTTAGGGAGATGATAGCTTACCTAAAGCGCCCCTACATAAATTCATGAAGAGAGATTTCTACACAATATAACTATTAGTCTGCCTGCGAGAATTCATAGAATAAAACAACAACATAATAAAATATTACCAAATTCACAACAAAGGTCCACAGACTCCGATTTCATGACATAACCAGACTAGATATCACTCAGAGAAATCTTATTCTGAAACTTTGTCGAGTGTACCTACAAGAGTTCACCCCCTATGGCACCTATTCACATTATCCTCGCTGGCTCAATCGTTAACACGATGACGAGACGTTAAAGGTTCTAAAGATAATGGAAAAGCCTTTGCTACAGTGTGATGGCCCCTCAGCCTCCTATCTCTCATACACTTCGGTACTAGAGACCCCTGACGATCATTGATTCTCAGCCTGTCACCTAATGAGATTCCAGCGATCTGTTTTTACTACACCTACCTTTGGCTTGGAAAGGGTTGTGTAGTTTTCAGATGATAGTTCGCGAGAAGTTTTGAGTTTTGGAGGAATCTGTGTGCCAATTTGAAAAAAGGCGTTTTAGATTTTAGGTTACAGTGGTTTTTTGGGTGTTTCTTTTTTGTGGATTTTCTCCAGCCGTAAATTACATAGGTTTGTTTTATCTGACACATTCATTACAATATGTAAATTACTAAAAACGCCTATCTAAAGCACACAACGTGGGGTTCTTTCTGACAGGGATCGTCTGCCATTAAGACGTTAGCAACCACCCTGAGACAGCTACAAGTCAACTCAGCGTGTGCTTGACAATAAAAATGGCAGCAGATCCAGCATGATGTGGAAACTGGAGGGTGTCACCAGGGAATTGTTTACGGGGTGACCTTGAAGCCCGGGTGATGCTTACCTACGACGCCGCACATAGTCGGTGGTGGCCGGGCTCCAGTGAGCGCGCGGCCATAGCGTCACTCACGCGCGTACCATCACACTATCACTACGCACACCACTCAACGTCACTCATATCAGGCTCTTTGGGGTCCGATGTCGTCGGCGGGCGGCAGGCGTGCACTCCCCGCGGCCGCAGTTCATTCACTGAAAGGCCCGGGCGACGTGTTCGGATTGCGCAGGCTCGGACATGCGTTCAGGGGGCAACTAGCTCCCTCTGTTTTGTTAGTCGGCCACGCACTGTGCCGGGTTGGGCTTGGGCACGCCGATGCCACCCGATGCCGACTCAGAGGTCACAAGGTCGTAGGTAAATTGATAGCGACACAATTACTGTAAACATTGGCGACGGCTACGTGGGCTTATGGCAAGTCCCGTGGATTCGGTGATGATTCATATCAGTTGCAGAGAGTACCGGAATGGAATCTGCATTATGGATACCTATCGTATTTTACGATGTGGTCCAAATACTTAAGCCTCTCATTTACCTGCCTCATTTGAATTTACAGTTACGTTTTCTTTCTCCGTAAGATAACGACTAATACGTACTTAACAATATTTCCGCTCATATAGTCAGGCAGAAATGAACCTATAACTTCAATATGAATGCTTTATCTCAAAACCTGTATATAACCAACTCATCAACTTTAAGAAGACAAATGAAAACCTCTATAATACAACAAAGAAACAGCTTTTCTTTAAAAATCTTTAAAGCAAGTGCTTGACAAATAATACCAACTCATCTACTAAGCAAGATGCAATATTGTTGCGGAAAGCAGATCATGCGATAGCCGGTAACTCGGTTGGAGCGCGACCTGAAACGATTCCGGTTGTTTATGAATGAAATAAAACCTGAAAGAGTGGAGCGATCGAGTTTCATTCAGTTTCCAGATGAAAGCAGTAGGTCAGGAGTTTATGCGGCCTTTCGGTGTGATTGTAAGGGTGGGTCCATGGCAGCAACATGCAACTCTGTGGCGTATGAATCACCAAATTGGTACATATTGTGTTTGTAAACTGTGGGTACCTATAACATTTTAGACCGACATAAAATATATGTCGGGACGGTTGACGCAGTGGCTTAGTGATTGGCTGCTGTACTGCGTGTCGCGGATTCGGGCTCTTACACACGAGCTTCGATAATGACTGACTACAAAACCCACTTGCTTATTAGCTTTTGCATGTGCGAAGCAAATCTAATTTCGTCCGAAAATCAGGCTTTTCGATTCCAGCATGTTTAGATAAATATAAATTTATAAAAATACAATTTGTGGTACATTAAGTACAACAGTTTTAAAGCAAAATAATCTGTGTACTAGTTTTTCCGTGTACTAGTGTTTATATATATATATATATTAACTCAGTATTTCGTTTTCATGCTGCTTATGCCCTTCTGATGTAAATCATTTTCAAGACACATTTCCAAATGTAGCAATCGCATCAGTGTCGTAGCTATCGAAAGGTTAGGCGGTGCATTGCACCGGGGACCCCAAGCTCAGGGGGCCCCTCGGCCCCTGGCCAGCAAACCTCGTACTGGCCTAGCAAAAATTTTATAGAACATAACACACAACTTCCGCTTAGAGAACATAAATAAGATTCAATCTTTCTGTTGTGTTGTGTGTTTCTTATGTTTACTTCAACCAATCAGCCGCTATGCAACTGATTTTGAGTACTAACTTACTCTACCTAAATCTAACTGCACTCTTTTTCTGACATCAATGTTTGTGATTTCTAAGAATTTGCTCAAACCTCATCTCGTCTACCATCTACCCGGTTTCGTTTTTATCTGTAACGATGTAATTGGAAAGAGAAGAGGTGATATTGCTATTCTTCGTAGCGATTTTCCTTCAAAAGGCATTGCCTCTTTTCCTTCACTTTACAGTGCCTTCGTTGAGTAGCTCTTTCTGGAGATCCGTATCAAAGGTGTTAAAACCCTACCTGGTGTTGTCTATTGTCCGCCCACAGTTGACTACTTCTCCAACCTTGAGAATCTATAGAGTCAGAGTACGCACATTGCATCATTATAAACTTGTGTAGACTTTAATTTTCTCTTTAATCGACTCTGTGATGCATGTGCTACTTTTACTAGGAACGCGGTCTTGCTGGATAAGCTAGATAGAGTCCTAAATAACTGCATCAGGTTTGTCTTTACCTTGAGGAAATATGATGTGTCAAGCTATAGGTCTGAGCTAAAATAGTTGCCCATTCGTCAAAGAAGAAGTTTGCGTGCGTTGACAACGCTTTTCGCCCTGCTCAACTCTCTGTAACCTCCTTCTTATATATTGTCCTACTTGCAAAATATCTATGTTCTTCACACGCTAAAAATGTGCGGTCTTCTAACAATCCTCGCTTACTTTGCCCTTTTTTATACTTCTGATTTTGTTCATTCTATTCCTTCATATCCAGTCCATTCTTCTCTAGAATGCTTTTTCTCGGTATCGGGATGGTCTCCAGTCGGTATGCATTTAAGCGGAAATTGCAAATTTATTTTCAGCACAAGTAAGCAGAGTCATCTCATAAACCTCGTTTCTTTTCTTTTGTATACCTAGTCTTGCCATAAATATTGTCACGAAGAAAAACATTTTTTTTTTATTGCAAATAATATTTATTACTTTTACAGTGTGTTAGTTTAATACATAAATATAAAACAAATTAAAATATAAAAAGCTTATTCGAAGTTGTCTCCATTGGCTGCAATACAGTCCTCTAAACGTTGAGGCCAGTTATCAATAGAAGCACGCACTCTTTCCATGGGAAAATTCTTCACTGCCAATCGTATGGATTGTTTTAGGGATTCCAAATTATCATGGCGTTTAGAGCAAGCCGTACTCTCTAAAACTGACCATAAATCATAATCCAGCGGATTAAGATCGGGACTAGACGACGGCCAGTCTTCAGCTCTTATAAAGTCCGAAACGAGGACCGAGCTTTATGACCCGGCGCCGAGTCTTGTTGGAAGGACCATACTTGGTTATTGAACATGGTGTTGTTAAGGGGCTTAACTACCTTCTCAAGAATGGTATCTTGATACACTTGTGCCGATGTTTTGATACCTTTTTCACAAAAATATGGCTCAGTCACTCCTTCATAGCTAACACCCCACCAAACCTCACTGAAGTCGGATAATGCCCACGTTGCACTCTGTCGACTAATTGGGAAGCTTCCTTAGAGCTTTGAGCAGAAATAAGGTCATTTTATTTGTTAAAATGTTGCTCAATTGTAAAGATTTTCTTATCCGTAAACAAAATTTTTCTGTGACCTCCCTTTGCGTACCGCTTCAGTAGTTGTTTCGATTTTACCACCCTATTGTTATTTAAATTATCAGTACAAAAATGACCAGCGCGTCTCTTATAGGCTGCAAGTCCTAAGTCATCTTATAAAATACGCGACATGGTTCTGGGTGCTATCTTCATGTCCCGAGATAAAATCTTTTGCTTTCGGACAGGATTTCTTCGAATTCTTTCCCTTACTGCTTTGACTACCTTTTTCGTACGAACACTACGTGGACGGCCAGATCTTTTTCTGTAACAAACAGAGGAGGTCTCATTGTACCTATTAACAGCCCGGTACACAAATATTTGACTAATACCAAGCGTATGGAGAGTTTTAAAAATTGCATTTGGCTCCATACTAACTTTGTGTAATGCAATCACAGCGATTCGGTTCTCTTTCTCACCCCACCATTTTAACATCGCAAAATATTGTACAATGTATTGGCGCAAAAATTAAAAAACTCAATGAACAATCGTATAAAAATGACAGATTCCAAAATATTTATAATTCCAAATTCAAATGTAATATCTTTCTTATTTTTAATTGTAACAGTATTTATGGCCAGACTAAGTATATGTCTATGTATTTATGTTGTTACTTGATAAAATAAAACCTAACGAGTTTAGATAGGGTCTCAATTTTTTTCCACACCGGGGCCTCTGGTCACCTAGCTACGCCACTGAATCGTATTGAGAATCTTTTTAAGCATGATGGTAACTAACTGCAGTGGGGAACGCTCCTTGTCCAAAAGAAAATAATAAAATATGAATGAAAAAGAACAATGCTTCAAGAGAGATAACCAGTTTGTTGCTGATGTCCTCATGTCCATGTGTTTTGTAGACAATATATATTATCTATTCATTTAACGTGACTGTAATAAAATAAAAATTAGCCTAGATTAGCCTATCTACTTTCTTTGTCTATTTTTCCAAAATAGTGCTCTGTCAAAGTCATAAGGGCCTCATTATCCTAATCTGCCCAGGGCCTCCAAAAGGTTAAAGACGGCCCTGGCCATTTTGATTGTTGAGTACACGCTGAGATGATTTGTAGCTGTCTCGGGGTGGTTGCTAGGTAACGTCTTAAATTCAGACGATCTCTGTCAGGGAGGACCCCACACTGTTTAAAAAAAGAAAATAAAAGTACAATAACGCATTCCGGGCCATGCTCAACTTGCCCTGGTGGTGCAGTGGAACTGACATGTTCGCTAAGACATTCTTTTCATTCTTTCCCGACTTCTTTGGGCTAATGAAGAAGTTCAGGGCATCTTTCTATACTTGAGTGGGTGCAAGTAACAATGGACTTGTTAGTGGTGTGGCAAACCGTCCATATTTTACGTAAGTTTTTTTAAGGATGTTTAATGGTGTCCCAATATCAATACCAGGAACTACAAAGGGAGAGATTTTGATGATTTATTTTTTAACCTTCGATTCCCTACTACTTGGTGAGTTACCTGGGTACTAATCAAACAAAAAACTTTAGAACCCACCTCACCCATACATACCACTTATTCCAACATCAACCTCACTATTGTCTGAAAACAACGAGCAACAACACCGCCGAAGAAACTTGTTTTTTTTTATCTTTTTGGATGGCAACATAAAGCAACGCGAAACACCGGCCACACGCGCGTGTGTCGGTGTTCCGCGATGCTCTATGGATGGCAAAGAGGCTGTCGTCAAACCTGACGTAATTTGTAATTATTTTACCGCATAGGCTGCGTTTCAACCAAAGATGTGCGAGGTAGATGAGCGGTGCGAGGATGCGTAGCGAGGCTGTGGGACCATGTTAGTGTTTGCACCAGAGATGTGCTAGGCAGCTGAGCGGTGCGAAGATGCGTAGCGACGCTATGAAACGGTGCGTAGGTGAGCGGTGCGAGAAAGTGTAGGGGACTCTTTTCAGATGCGAGCGAGTCCACTGATACCTCATACAATACACATCTACCTCTAACAAACTCCGTCTAGTGACTGCTAGAAGTTTCTCGCTCGCGTCCATCCTTTGCAGACATCTCTCGCACACCGGCACACATACCTCGCTTGTTTTGTACCTACGTATAAAAACCTCATTCTGTCAAGCCATTTCCACCAGAACTGCGCTGAGCGAGGCTAGGTTAATGTAGTGTTACTATTGGGTCTTAACGAACACATCCCTCGCTACGCATCCTCGCTCATCTCTGGTGAAAACGCAACCTTACAAAACCATCGCAGATGCGTTCTGTGCTATCCCAGAGACTTATCTGAAATGTCTCGTGTTTGTCAATATTGTCGACATGTCATTAGCATCCGAGTCACGACGCGTGGTCATAGCGTAGGTAGGTAGGTAGGTTGTAGTACCGGTCAACGACGGCGCCAGCACAAAGTACGTAAGGCTGCGGCGTTTATATTTTGTGGCGCCAGTCATGCTGGCCTTTGATGCTGGCTTCCATGTTGTGGTGGATGGATTTCGGCTATCGTCGGTCGAATTAGTAGGTAAGAATTTGAAATTCAAAAATTCAAAATTCTCTTTAATGCTGATAAAGAACAATGTGGCATCACTATATTTGTCTGTGGTTAGTTTTACTCTATGATAGTAAGCTTAAGCTGCTAGAAAAATGGCGGATGGCTTCTAAAACCTATGAGTTTCGTATTGTGTTGAGCTGTGTGGTAAAATAAAATATTGGAAGTTACAAACACTTTTTCTGAAGTCTCCCATATATACCTTAACAATTGCATTTTCATTTGTACATTTAGTTGTCACAATATAGGTAATATAAGTAACCCGGTTAAGGCACGACAAAACGCGACGCAACCGACTTTAAATATGGGTTAGGGTTTTATTATTCGTTTATTACTGTTTAATATATACGTCTGCGTAACAAGAAACAACTTCGCCAGTTTAATCAATGTACTCTGTGAACCTTGTCTTGACGGTAAAACATAGTTGCCAAGTAATTAATGATGCAAGACAGACAAGTGTGGTTAAACAATCCAAAATTTATTCAAAAAGAGTAACATTTACGATTGGTTTGGCTACAATTTAGTTTGGTTTGTAATATTTTGTCTTCACGAGAATATTCAATATTTTTACAAGACCTTTTTGTGATTTTTGGCATACTAAGTTTTGACAACCACAGTAAGTTTATTGTTTCTTGAATTGGCAACACTAGTATAATTTCTTTTTATTTCGGTTCTTTGCCCGAGTTGTTCAGGGTACGTTGATAAATCCGTGAAAATCTTGTATTTGTTCCTATTTCTGTGACTAAAATTGTTATATTGTTCATTTGTACTATATTCCTCATCATAAACTATGGATATTTTTAATTTAGTTATTGTTGTTTATCGAAATAATCGTCGCGGCAACTTGACGTTTAGCACGCAGGAAACAGTAACCTAAACATTTCATCTGTGCAGTAAAACGTGGTATTTTCGGTTTTCAGCGAAGAGCGACAGAATGAAGTACAATAAGCTCGTCACATCCTCGAGGAGGAAAAACAGGAAGAGGCACTTCAGCGCGCCTTCACATATTAGGCGAGTGCTTATGTCTGCACCTCTGTCCAAGGAGTTGAGACAGAAGTTCAACGTAAAATCTATGCCAATCCGCAAGGATGACGAAGTTCAGGTAAGATAACTTTGCAAACCTTGCTCCAACTTGCTTTCGTTTTGTACTTTGTAGGTTATGTTTGTTTGTGCAAATCAATATGATGATGAATAAACCATTCTTAGACTACGGATGATTGCTGCCGCGCTTCCGACGAATTTGAGGTTTTCTCATATGAGTCTTCGGCGCGGTTTGCTAGTCTGTGCCATGGTGGAATTAAGGCTCTGATTTTTTTGCACTGCATTCATGACTTTGTAGTTAGAGTAACAAAGGATAAAATATTAACATGTTCTTAGGTTTTTCTTAGGTTAGGTTCTTAGGTTTATCATTGTTTTTCCCCAAAATTACTACGATTGATCTAATCCTAATGTATTTGGTCAGCTTTCGTTTTTTTATTTAATACCATAGAAGTCACAGCAAATCTAAACTGTACATTTCCTACACGGCTACACCATTTAGCTTATAGCCATTATCTAGTAATAGTACATTCTCTTAGAGATAAAATGTTTTCATATTTTGCAGTATTGTTTCTAAAGTTTTCCCTGCTTAAACACTGAAATACATATGAACATTATGAAAGGCCCTGCATACCGTATATGTACCTTTGTCTTGTGTGATAATACCAGGCTTAGGCCAAATAGTAAGATAATTCTGGTACTTACAGATGAGGCAGAGAACCAAATATGTAGAGCTACACTCATAGTTAACTTTATCAAACAAAAGCTGCCAAATTACTTAGGGTTGGTACATAATTCCTAGCAATATTTGTAGTAGATTACCCTGATAAAAACATCTACATGAATCCCCATGTTTTCAACAATAAGTTGTCATTTAAGAGCTAATATAGAATGTTGAAGTATTCAATTTATGAACATATTAATTGACCATATTGCACTATTTTTTAGGTTGTCCGCGGACACTACAAAGGCCAGCAGGTCGGCAAAGTAGTGCAGGTGTACCGTAAGAAGTTCGTTGTCTACATTGAGAGGATCCAGAGGGAGAAGGCTAACGGTGCCAGTGCATACGTCGGTATCCACCCTTCAAAGGTATACATTTCTTTAATTCATAATCTGGGTGTTATCAAATATCATGGAAGTAAAGTTAGCTGAACTAAATATTTTAAATGATATCACCTTATGTAACCGTGTTTCTGGCAAATAAAAACATTCATTCATTCATTCATGCATGTGAAATAATTTGAAAAGAAACAGCACGTAAAGTATCTTTGTTATTTTTCTTTTTCATATCTGCTATATACTTTTGGCAAATGGGTTGGAAGTAATCATTAGTAAAGTGTCTGATGACATTTGCACATTCTTTTGATGATCTGTTATTTATTGTGATTGTTTGGTTGGATCATCCAAACAAGTTGAGGGGAAGATATTGTAACCAGTGCTTCTTTTCAACAATAGAATTTTAAGCATACAAAAACAGTAAATAGAAGCATTATTACTGTTACTGAAAGAAAAAGTTGTAGCAAACAAGAAATGCTTAGTTAAATATACACAATCATTACTATGGGCCATGTCCTTTATAACATCATGATTTCATGATGTATTATGTTTCAGTATTATCATCATTTGATGATGATACCGGCCTGAGACCGTGCCTTGATGTTGTACTGAAGCTTTGCGACATATGACAGGGGCACGGGGTATTGCTGATACACTTCCATGGCTCTGATCGTTTACCTCTCTTCTCCGTTGCTGCCTTCTCAGTATTGCTCTTCTAACAATATCTATTTTGTTCTACAGTGCGTGATTGTCAAGCTAAAGATGAACAAGGACCGTAAGTCGATCCTCGACCGCAGAGCGAAGGGAAGACTGGCAGCCCTCGGCAAGGACAAGGGCAAGTACACAGAGGAAACTGCCACCGCCATGGAGACCTCGTAAATATAGATTTTAAGACAAATAAAAAAAGTAAAACTCCTACATTGTTTTTATTTCTTTTATTGAAAACTTCACCCAGATAGGCTAACCCTGCACAGCAAAAACTATCGCAATGTTTCGTATCGAGCTTCTATCTCCACTATTATTTTAGGACTTATTCAGAGACTGTCTAGAGTTGTCTGGTTTCCTGATTTATTCCCTATAAGTCGAGCCTGGAAGTCTATTGTTCTCCAAAGTATTGATATTTTACGCTTTCTATTACCTTTATGTCGAGTTTGGTGAACAGGGATGTAAATTAAAAGCCAATGGCATAAAATCTTTGTTTTATTATTTGTTCTATTATTTTCATATATATATCTAATCTTTCTTAATCTAACCTGAAGAGCAGAAATAGACCTAGGCCTGCCTGTAAGGATCATGTCATATACAGTTTATCAAATTATATGCACCTGGAGATTTTTATTTTATTTATTGGGGACAAAAACAGCTATACGTTACAATATTATCATTAAGTTAAAGCCTAATAGTAAAAAAACGCATAACCCACACACTATTGTCGACGGGATAACATGGAATTTAAAATAAATAAGGAAACGGACGCATACAGAGAGGACAACAAAGAAAAGAAAAATAAACCCGAAAGGTCACACCAACCAAGCCTGGACGGCGCTCCCCGTCCAAAGCAGGTCTGTTGTCACCAATCAGATCACAACATAACAGTAGGTAACATATGCCAAAGCTGTCATCGCTAAAGATGACTAGGTAGCACTAGCAAGTAATTCTATAGCCATTTGTCTAAATTTGACCAGATGAGAGCTAACGAATAAATAAATAACATAGATACCTACAGTTAATTGCACGTCCATGGTACAGTTCAATCCAAACTTAATGGCGGCTGTGAAGTGCGCTACTGGCTACGCAGTATCCCACCCCTTATCCCCACCTAAACGTGAAATTGTTACTGCGCAGCCACTTCTCGTGTAGAGTCGCCATTAAGTTTGAATCGAACTGTAATAGGCACCGGGACGGTTTTAGCGCAGTGGCTGAGCGATTGGCTGGTGCTCTGTATGTTACGGGTTCCATTCCTGCATTGAAAAAATATTTGTATGTCCTACAGGTAGGTGTTTCGGATCTGGCTGTATGTGTATGTAAGTTTATATTTTTGTAACGACACACATGTGATGAACTTCTTGTTCGTAAACGTCGCCGCGTTGTATTGAAAATGCCAAACCAAATGGGTTTGCACCACGAGGTAAGTATAACGGTTTGCACCACGTAAAAGAAAAGAAACAAGTGGAAGTGCAAGCTATCCAATGTGTGTCACGATTATGCGGAAAAATATGTAAAATAATAAAAACCTTCGCCAGTTGTAATAAGTCTTAATTTTGTATAAACCATAAATTCAACTTTGCCGAAAAGCTTATTAATGTTGTTCATACAATCATAGTTAAGATTTATTACAACTAGCGAAGGTTATTAGTTAACATATTTTCCGCATAATTATGACACGTACGTGATAGCTGTGTACTTCCACTTGTTTTTTCGGGTCCATATTGGCTCACCTAAAGTTCTTTACCCGAAATTGTACTTCCTAAGGATTTGTAATCCGAATGATCACTCTTCCTAAAATTTTTCATCCTAAAGTTTTTATTCATACTATTTGTAGTGCTACCGGCGATGTTCATAACACTCATGTTTCCGAAAATTGTTATTAATAATATCATTAATGTAAATATATTTAAACTCCTACTGTTTTTTATCATAACGCTTCTGTCCCTAAACATAATTACCATAATATTTTCACTCATACTCGGAAAGAAACATTTACCAAGTGTAATAAAAAATATATGTGGGTAGAAGATGATATTTATAGTTTTAATTTGAGGGTATGATTATTATTTGGGGGTATGCTTTACATAACGTATTGAGTTGTGTCTATTACTAAGTTCAAACCTACTGCGCGTGCGTGCAAGCAAGCATGCAGCAGGCAAGCAAGCATGCAGCGTGTAAACAAGCATGCAACATGCAAGTGAGCATGCAACATGCAGCAGGCATGATTTCTGTCACGGCTCCGGCGTTGCGGGGCTCCGGCGGTCCCACGCGAGCTTATCGTCGCAGATGGTATTCACGCTCACCACCTGCTCCTCAGCTCGCGGGCCGCCTCGCCCCTCCGCGCCTACGCGGATTTAAATTACACTCTAGGGGTAGGTAGGGCAGACAAGACTACGTGGAGTCGGTTTCGCAGCGATTTGTTTCTGTCATTAACTTTTGTAGCTCAACATATTCACTTTTTAAGACAATATTTTAGTTATTGTCTATTTATATATATTTTCGTTGAAATAAATTCCATGGAAAAATACACTGAACAAACAATATTCGTTAAAAAATAATTCTACTGTTTGATAAGTTTGTTACAACAAAAAAATGTGAATAAAAATTCATTGAATTGTGTTTCATTGAAGTAAATAGTCTTTGAAACAATAATAGTCGAAATAAAATTACAAAAACCAAGTATGATATGAAACATTTTCTGGAAAACGAAATTCTATGAAATTTCTGCCTGCGAAACAAGGGGACACCGTTTTACATGTTATGTGAAAATAAAGTTACGCAAAATTAATTTATTAATTTATTAATTACTGATTATTATGAATAAAAATAAATCTAAACAAAAAAGATATGACTTTGAATAATAGTGTAAAAGATGGTTATGTTGAGAAAATATAGGAAAACAAATAAAAGTTGTAGCGGTAGCGCGACCTCTGCGCGCCGCCATCCTGAAAGCATACACATGCGTCCTTCCGCCACGAAGCGCGAACGCAGACTAAAGCGCCCCTTAGAAGCGCGGGATATTTATGGTTTGACCCGCGGAGTGAATCGCGACCGCGATCGATCTAAATACTTCGGAATCCTGCGCTCTGATTGGTTGTACATATTTTAGCATTTAGGTATATCACTACGCATAGGTTTAAGTTTGTAATATAATAGGGCTCATTTTATTTTAATAAATTACTGTTCGATCTCTGTAGTTCCCTTAGTTTTGATGTCATCGCCCCGATGCATCCGACTCACTTCCCCCTCGATCCTAGTCATCGCCCAGATGTGCTAGATGTCGCGCTTCTGAAGAATGTAAACTTGCGATTACATTCTATAGAGACGATCGACGAACTTGATTCGGACCATAGACCAGTGGTCTTGGAGCTCGCGCCCAGATCCGGTCCCTTCGATCCCACTCAATCCCCCCCCTCTAAAGTGATCACGGACTGGGGGAAAGTAGGCGTATTGCTGAAATCTACTGAGTCCCCTCACTTAGACCGAATCCCGGACAACATCGAGACTGTAGCGGATGCGGAGGCCGCGATCGGCTCGTTCGCAGAACACGTGCAATCCGTCCTGAACGAATGTTCACGGGAGGTTCCGGCGGTGGATCATCGCTGGAATCTTCCGGACGATGTGCGTGATCTCGTGACCGAGAAGAACGCGGCCATCCGTGCCTACAGAGCTTTTCCCTGTGACAGTAACAAAGCTTTTATGCGATACTTACAGCGTAAAGTAAGTAGACGCGTCAAAGAGTTGCGTGACGATCAATGGGATAAGATGCTCGATGGACTCGTCCCGACCCATCAGGCCTTCTGGGATCTGCAGAGGAAACTACGCTCCTCTGAGACCACCTCCATGCCCCCCCTTATCCGACCCGATAATAGCGTCGCCTTCGACGACGACGCCAAAGCAGAATGTCTGGCCGACAGCCTAGAGTCCCAATGCTCCCCAAGCACCCAGCCAGTAGACCCAGCCCACCTCGCTGAAGTGGACGCTGAAGTCGAACGCAGATCCTCACTCCCTCCCGTAGAGGACCCGGATGATCCCCTGCCCCCCGTCACTCCTGACGAGGTGGAGGAGATCATAAGGGGTCTCAAACCTCGGAAGGCCCCTGGCTCAGACGGAATCACCAATAAGGTGTTCAAACTCTTCCCCCCCGCCCTGATTTTGTTAATGACCGCTATCTTCAATAGCGCTCTTTCGAACAATATGTTCCCACAATCGTGGAAGCAGGCTACCGTCATCGGTATTCCCAAACCGGGCAAACCTAAATCCTCCCCTAGCAGTTATCGCCCTATAAGTCTCCTCAATGTCATGGGTAAGATCTATGAGAAACTTATTTATAAGCGACTCAAAGATTTTGCCGAGGCAAAGAGCTTAATTCCTATAGAGCAGTTCGGATTTAGGTCCAGACACTCTTGTGTCCAACAGGTGCATCGTATAGTCGAACATATCAGCGACCGTCGCCAGCGCGGCCTGATGACTGGCGCCCTGTTCTTCGATATTGCGAAAGCATTTGACAAGGTATGGCACAACGGGCTGATATACAAGCTATATCGGCTCGGTGTGCCAGACCGTCTCGTTCTCATTCTTCGAGACTTTCTGTCGAACCGCACCTTTCAATACCGCATTGATGGTGCGCTTTCTACCCCGCACCCGATACGTGCAGGAGTCCCCCAGGGCTCCGTGATATCCCCCTTAGCCTTCACGCTATACACTAGCGACATCCCGAAAAGTAGAACGGCGCAGTTAGCCCTTTTTGCTGACGACACCGCCATATACTATTCGGGTCTGAGTCCAAATATTATCGCCCGCACCCTCCAAAAATCCGCAACCGCATTTGGCGATTGGTCCCGGAAATGGAGAATAGAAGTCAATCCCGACAAGAGTCAGGCGGTCATTTTCACAAGACCCAGAGTCCGCCTCCCCCCCTCTCCTAGCCCGATCACCTTGTTCGGCAAGCCGATCCCTTGGGAGAAGCAAGCTAAATACTTGGGGGTCATCCTAGACCGGAGATTATCCTTCGGGGAGCACATAAAGACGGTACGTTCGCGCGCCGCTTTCGCCCTCGGCAGGCTCCACTCTGTGCTGAATGCGCGCAGCAAATTGTCACTTAAGTGCAAATTGCGTATTTACACCGCGTGCATTAGGCCCATCTTGACCTACGCTTGCCCCGTGTTCGCACACGCCAAGCCCCACCACCTACATAGGATGCAGACCCTTCAAAACCGATTTCTCCGAAATGCCACGGGCGCCCCGTGGTACATTAGGAACGAACGACTACATGTCGACCTGAAAATCCCCACTATCAAACAGTGCATGAAACGTCTTACCAAGCGTTTCTTTGACTCAGCCGAGAAACACCCCAACCCCCTAATTTCTTCGGCATCCCGGTACGTCCCATCACTAATATCGAAGATTCGCCGTCCAAGGCATACCCTCATCGAACCCGATGATCCCATCACCCTCATCCAAGAGAGTAGTAGGGAAACCAGTACGATCCGTAGTAAGTACAAAAACAAATACCGACCGCGACTCCGGCCCCGCCGCCGAGGCCCTCCGCGACCCCCCGTAATATCACAGACCGACTCTTGCTCGACGAGCCAGCCCGCGCCGCTGAGCCTGTAGCTTTAAATTCCCCTAAATAATTTCGACCCAGCCTGACCATTGCTGTCCCCTTAATGACGCACTAAGCCTAGGTTCGAACCCCGCAGGGGGTGCCCTTAGTGTCTGTTCATTTAATAAATATCCTTAGTTTGTAAGCCCTGGCTGGGGGCCTTAAAGTAATTTTAGGCCACCACAGGATTGTCCGGTTAAGCAGCATCAACCTCAGAGAGTTGTTGTGCTGCGAGTGGTCATATCAAAAAAAAAAAAAAAAAAAAAAAAAAAAAAAAAAAAAAAAAAAAAAACAATTTTAATAAATCATTCCATTTTCTACACTCGCTCGGTGTTGTCATTTACCCGTAAACTTTATACTAGAGGACACTCGCCTCTAAATTGGTGACCCGACAACTCTGAACCTGAATCAAGACGCCTACCTTCAGATACTTCTAACAGTGAAGAACCGTCAAGATAAAAGCAAGAACAAGAAGCATCATTTCAATGGATCAAGCTGAAGATTTCTGTGACGCCCAAGCTACCGTGACAGCGAAGAGCGACGTGGCTACGGTATCATTACCAGCACGAATACCACCTTTTTGGCGCCAAAACCCCCGTCTCTGGTTCGCACAATTTGAAGCCGCCATCGCTGCCAGTAAAATCGGAGAAGAACAGAGATTCAACCTCGTCGTCACACAGCTGGGCTACAACGATTTAGAACAGATTGGCGATATCATCCTCAATCCACCTAGTTCTGGCAAGTACACCGCACTCAAGAACAGGCTGATATCAACATACCAGGAATCAGACCATCGCCAGCTACAGAAATTACTCGGCGGCCTCGAACTCGGCGACCAGAAACCTACCCAGCTACTCCGCAAGATGCGTGATTTGAGCGGGAAACTCCT
The DNA here is from genome assembly GCA_947361185.1 of Charanyca ferruginea. NCBI lineage: Eukaryota > Metazoa > Arthropoda > Insecta > Lepidoptera > Noctuidae > Charanyca > Charanyca ferruginea. Next base: position 24,284,179 of record OX376068.1, read on the forward strand.
AACAGATGAAGCACTCCAAGTCATGTGGCTCAACCAGCTGCCCACGCAAGTCCGCGCCGTGCTCTCTGTAAACACCGAATCCACGCTCGAGATACTAGCTGCAATGGCCGACAAAATGATGGAGCACTTCGAGCCAGCATCAGTCGCCGCAGTCTCCACCGCAACCACGTCAAGTCAACGCGAAAGCCAACAGAATGCTGCATCCATGACGAACCTACAAGTCGATTTGTTATCAAAACAAATCGAAAAATTATCACTCGAGATCGCTGACCTACGCACGAGTCAACAACAGCGCGCGGCGTACCCCCGCCGCCCTCGCCCCCGTTCCCGCCACCAGTCCGCGTCGCGGCAACGCAGCGGTTCGCGCCAAAATTCCCGCGCGCCAAGCAAGCCGGGCGACGCTGATTGGCTGTGTTGGTATCACCACCGATTCGGAGAAGAAGCTCGCAGGTGTGAGTCCCCGTGTGCAACAAAGAAGCGGGAAAACTAGAACATACATCGACTGTGGCGGGAGTCGATGTTAATCAACGAAGCCACCGCCTATGCATCACCGACATTAACAACAGAGAGAAGTTTCTTGTCGACACCGGAGCCGACATATCTGTGTTAGCAGCAAGAAACAAACAATATTTGAAGCCGACAGAAAACACCTACAAATTATTCGCAGCGAACGGCACAGAAATATGTACCTACGGAGAGCGTACACTCGAGCTCAACTTAGGTTTACGTAGAAAATTCAGATGGACATTCGTCGTCGCTGACGTGAAGACATCGATACTGGGCGCAGATTTTCTAGTAAATCACAAATTACTAGTCGACTTACATCACCGAAGACTAATCGACCGCGTTACCGATCTCAGCGTTAACGCCGTCCAAGTACAGTCAACTGAAGAAACCGTCTACATAATCGACCGTAACCACGCCTATCATGACATCCTGAAGAAGTATCCAGACATTCTGCGACCCATGTCACTCAAGACTCCGGCTAAACACGACGTAACACACCGCATAGAAACAACAGGACAACCTATTTACTCGAGGCCACGCCCCCTTCCTCCGAACAAATACAACGCCGCAAAACTCGAATTCGAAAAGATGATGGAGATGGGTATCTGCAAACCTTCGAAGAGTCCATGGGCCAGTCCACTACACGTCGTCAAGAAAAAAGATGGTTCACTACGTGTATGCGGCGATTACCGAAGACTTAACGCCGTGACTGTACCCGACCGCTATCCAATTCCGAGAATTCAAGACTTTACGTACCAACTACACGGGAAAAAAGTCTTTTCAAAACTGGACATGAAGATGGCATATTTTTCTATACCAATCGATGAAAAAGACGCTGCGAAGACCGCCATTATAACACCATTCGGTCTCTTCGAGTTTAACTGCATGACGTTTGGCCTACGCAACTCAGGTCAAACGTTTCAACGTTTCATGCACGAAGTATTACGTGGACTCGATGACATAGTATTTTGTTTCGTCGACGATTTACTTGTTTACTCAACGAATGAAGAAGAACACCAGCGCCACCTACATCAAGTACTTGAACGATTGAACAACTACGGTGTCACGCTCAACATCGATAAGTGTGAATTCGGCACGAACAAAATACAATTTCTCGGATACGAAGTCACGCAAGACGGAATCAAACCCACTGAAGATCGCATTCAAGCAATAATCACCTATCCGAAACCAACTACAATACAAGAACTCAGAAGATTTTTAGGCATGATCAACTTTTACCGCAGCTGCTTACCTCATCAAGCCGAACATCAAAACCTACTAAACAAGTACCTACACAATAGCAAAAAGAACGACAAATCACCAATCGCCTGGACGCCTGAAGCCGAACAAGCCTTCGAACAATGCCGCCAAAGCATACTCGAGGCGACCGTTCTGACGCATCCAATACAAAACGCTCCGCTTTGTTTACTTACCGACGCATCTGATACCAGTCTCGGCGCCGTACTTCAACAGAAGGTTGACAACGTGTGGAAACCACTCGCCTACTACTCCAAGACAATGAGCGAGACGCAGCGAAGATACAGTGTGTACGACCGCGAACTACTTGCGATGTACACAGCTGTTAAGAATTTACGTCGACTGATAGAGGGCAATGACCTCACGATCTGCACCGATCACAAACCTCTAACGTACGCGCTTACAAGAACGCCGAGCAGTACCGACACACCAAGAAGAGAGCGACAACTTCACTACATAAGTCAATTCTGCACAAACATCAAGTACATTCATGGCGATAAAAACGAAGCAGCTGACGCGTTATCACGGATATCAGAAGTCGAACTACTGAACTCAACTATCGACTACAACAAACTCGTTCAAGAATATGAAAACGATGCTGAGTTACAAGCTTGCCTGAACAACCCCAAACTCAACTTTACCCGACTGACTATGCCCGGAGTTCAACGACCTATACTATGCGAAACATCTACAGCGAACATTCGACCTTATTTACCATCAACTTATCGTCTTGCCGCCTTCAAAGCGCAACATGAATTAAGTCATCCCGGAGTTCGAACATCGAGAAAAATCATAGCAACGAAGTACTTCTGGCCTTCTATGAACCGGGACATAGCTACATGGGCAAGGGCCTGCATTGGGTGTCAGCGCGCTAAAGTTCATCGACACGTGAAAAGCCCACTCGGTGAATTCCAAGAATCTACTAGGTTCGCACATACTCATCTGGACCTCGTCGGACCACTGCCGCTATCTAATGACTATAGATACCTAGTCACGATGATCGACCGCTGCACCAAATGGCCCGAGGCGATACCTACGCGTGACATCACTTCTGAAACAGTAGCGAAAGCTGTGTACGACGGATGGATATCGCGATTCGGCTGCCCGCTACGTATTACTACGGACCAAGGACGACAGTTTGAGTCTGCACTGTTTACGTCGCTGATGAAGAAGTTTGGTGTCACTCGCATTCGGACCACTGCATTTCACCCGCAAGCGAATGGTCAAGTCGAGCGATGGCACCGAACACTAAAGTCCGCGTTGATGGCGCGATCGGCCTCAACACGCTGGAGTGAAGAATTACCCACAGTTCTCCTAGGACTTCGCACCGCACTTAATGAGAACACCTCCGTCAGCCCGGCCCAGATGACATACGGTACAACAATACGCATCCCGTCTGATTTCTTCGTGCCTACAACGCCGAATATCGAAGACGCCGAATTTGTTCGCCAGCTGACTGAAACAATGTCGTCGTTGTCGCCTGTGAGAAGAACGCACTCAACGAACGCGAACACATTCGTGTACAAAGATCTCGCAACCTGTACACATGTGTTTCTGCGCAACGACACCGTGCGCAGACCGCTCACGCCACCCTACGACGGCCCGTTCGAAGTACTACACCGCAGCGAAGATGGAAAATTATTCACACTGCAACTACCGTTACGTACCGCCGTTGTGTCAGTCGACAGATTAAAACCAGCACATCTATACAACGAAGACAACAGTGACAACACACAGACTACAATAACGCCACTCTCGTCGCCGCCGTCGCCACCGCCGCCGGCACCGACAGCGCCAGCAACACCGCCACCGATCGCACCGACGTCGACTCAAGCTAATTCCAACTCATCAGCTGCACTTCATCCATCGAGCTCAACGCGCAACAACACCTACGTCACAAGATCCGGCCGCAGAGTGAAAAATAACGTACGCTTCGCTTGAGGGGGAGCTATGTAGCGGTAGCGCGACCTCTGCGCGCCGCCATCCTGAAAGCATACACATGCGTCCTTCCGCCACGAAGCGCGAACGCAGACTAAAGCGCCCCTTAGAAGCGCGGGATATTTATGGTTTGACCCGCGGAGTGAATCGCGACCGCGATCGATCTAAATACTTCGGAATCCTGCGCTCTGATTGGTTGTACATATTTTAGCATTTAGGTATATCACTACGCATAGGTTTAAGTTTGTAATATAATAGGGCTCATTTTATTTTAATAAATGGTCACTCTTCGCTCGACGCTCGCCGCGCACGGACGTGTCGCCGCTTCGCTCCACGCTCTGCCGCTACGCTCGTCACCTGCTCTCGCTGCGCCCGCCGCAACGATTCCTGTAGTCAGCCGACTGCAACCAACTGTTCAAAAGTTGCCTTTTTCAAGGCGACGGCTGAAATTCATATTCCTTTAAACAGAGTCAGTCGTGTAGCTTCACTTGGCCCCTTCAGGGCAAAACCACAGTTTCGTGGTACTCGGTGGATACCTTACGGTGCCAACGAAGCCGAGTGGGTGTTGCCCCAATCACACCCGCCAAACCCCTTCAGGGCGAGGCAGTCAATTGGAGTCGGGAGCTAGTGTTTCGGCCTTAGGGGGTCTCCTAGTCGAACCTAGTCTCTGGTTTCCTTCCACAGCTACACACCTAGTGTCGGTTGGGCGTGTCTACACCCTTCGCACTAGACTGGCTAGGGCCCCGTTCGCACAATAAGACTGGCGACGGGTTTACAAGCTTAGGGCTCACCAATAGGTACTCACCTCCCTGTCTACACCCGACAGGGAGGGTTACACATCCCCGGGCCACTCCACCCGGGGAGTTAGAGTTAGGTGTTAGGTATAATTTAGGCGTCCCGGAGAGTTAAATCTCCCAAAATTCCCTCCCCAACTTAACTCTCCCTCCGACCATGTCGGACGCTGATATACTAGCGTACGTCAAGGCCCGCTTATGGCAAAGCGCCAAGTTCCATGCCGATCTGGACACATGGCTAGAGAACTCGTCCGCGTCCCGAAAAGCAGCCGAAGCTAGCGTCGCTGACTTCAGTGACATATTAGATAGCCCCTTTTCCCCCGATAACGCCAACGAAGGCACACCTGTGGCGGCATCCTCTATGCCACCGCAAATCCCGTCCCTATTGTCAATTAAGACAACAAGCCCGTACGCGGAAACACCTATTGTTTCCGAACCCATTGTTCCCGCGACCATTGTTCCCGCGACCATTGTTCCCGCGACTATTGTTCCCACGCAGCTGCGCTCTGCGTCGCCATGTTTCTCAGAAACAATGGATACCTCTGTCCCTATCTCTGAGCCATCTCACTCCGACTCTGAGGAAGCCCACTCTGCCTCCGCGTCCTCGGACGACGACTACCAACTTGTCGGTCCGGGAGGCAAGAGAAAGAAGGGTAAGAGTCCCTCTCAGGCCACCAAGGCCAAGAAAGCCGTAGCCGCGCCCACCCCCTCCTCCACCCCCTCGGTTTCGGCCCCCTCCGTCTCAGCTACCTCTCGTCCAGAGGGCAGCCGTCCCGCTAGTCCCATGTCCACTGCTGCCCCCAATCCTTCGGTTTCAAAAAAGAAACTCCCCGCCCCGCCTCCCTTGTTCATCCAGGACAAGGCGAAGTGGACCGACGTGTCCAAATTGTGTAACGATCGTAAGATCAAATACACAAACGCGCGCTCGACCCAACAGGGTATCAAAGTTCAAGTTCCCACGGTGAACGACCACAGGGAACTTACATCCCTGTTAAAAGTGAGGAACATTTCGTTCCACACTTATTCCCTGCCCGAAGATAAACCCACCCGTGTGGTAATCCGACGCGTCCCCAAAGAAATCTCAACGGAAGAGATTCTCGCCGACCTTCAGTCGCAAAATGTCCCAGTATCCGCTGTGCATCGTCTGCACAAAGCTAGGGGTGCGATTGCATACGACTCGGTTCTTGTCGTGTGCGATCACACCGACGGCCACCATCCGATCTTTAAAGTAAAGTCGGTATGTCACTTGTCGGGCATCTCTATCGAGAGGCCTTATAAATCCGATACGGTTGGACAGTGTCACCGCTGCCAACTTTACGGTCACGCCCAACGCAATTGCTACGCGACCCCTAGATGCGTCAAGTGTCTGGGTGAGCACGCAACTGCTGACTGCTCCCGTCCGAAAGACCGCAATCTGTGCACAGAACCTCCCAGCTGTGTGCTATGCGGCCAATCAGGTCACCCCGCCAATTACCGCGGCTGCCCCAAAGCCCCAAAATCCTCTTCTCCCAAGTTGACCAAGCGTGCGAACGCTCGTCAACAAAGGGAAAGCCCCTCTGTTAAGATTCCCTCCTCAGAGATGCCCGAGCGTCTCAGCCCTCAGAGGCCCTCCCCATGGAACTCGCTGAATCATCAGAGAGCGTTCCCTGCATTGAGGCCCTCCCAATCTCTGCCCATGCCAGCGCTGATGGATTCGCCAGTCCCCGCGCCGAACCTAGCCTCCGCGACCACGCCCCCCCTACCTAAGGTCGCCCCCGCCGCTCCTAAAGCCGCCACCGCCGCTCCTAAGGCCGCCCTCGCCCCATCTAAGGCCGCCCCCGCCGTTTCAACCGCGCCCTCAGCCTCCCGCGTACCTGCATCTCTCCCTACCGAGAGGATAGGCGAAGTCATCAACCTCGCCTACCAAATTTACCGCAACCCCGCTGCTGAAGCTATGGCTAGGGATATACTCGCGTGCAAAGCTAATATTAGCGACATCCTTAAGGTGTTCAAAGCGTATCCGGAGGTTACGCAAGCCCTAGATAAACTTTACCCTTGCTAATCCAATGGATAAGGAAAGGCCGTGTACTAATAAACCCCGATCCCTTAAGTTAGGATTCTTTAACGCCAATGGCATTACTAACCAACGTGATGAGATCGCCAATTTCCTCCGCGACCATCAACTTGATATCCTCCTCATACAGGAGACCTTTCTTAAGCCCCATCATCGTGACCCGAATATTGCAAACTACCGTATAGTTCGCAATGATAGGTCTCGTTGTCACAAGGGCGGTACCCTAATATACTATAGAAAGGCTCTGTACTGCATTCCTATGGACCCTCCTCCCCTCGCTCGCCTCGAGGTCTCTGTCTGTCGGCTCGGCATGACCGGTCATCAGCCGTTAACTATTATATCAGCATACGTCCCTCCATCACCATCGGAGGATGATCCTATCCTCCTCAAGGATGACCTTTCTGCTCTTCTTGGCCTGGGTGACTCCGTCTTACTGGCGGGCGATCTCAATGCCAAACATCCCTCCTGGAATAGTAACAGGACCTCTTCCAGAGGTAGGATCGTGTTTAACCTCTGTTCTCAACTGAACTTCGACGTCATCGCCCCGATGACTCCCACTCATTTCCCCCACGATCCCAACCATCTTCCCGACATCCTCGATATAGCGCTGCTCAAGAACGTGAACCTCCGTTTGCAATCTATAGAGACGCTACACGAGCTTAATTCCGACCATCGTCCAGTGATATTAGAACTAGCTCCCCGTTCAGGTCCCTCTGACCCTAGCCAGCCCCCTCCGACCCAAATTATTACCGACTGGAGGAAAGTAAGCGAAAGCCTACAATCCACCACGTCGCCTCACTTGGACGCTATCCCCGACCACTTGGTGACAGTCGCGGACACGACGGGCGCGATCGACTCGTTCACAAATCATGTACAATCCGTCTTGAACGATTGTTCAAGGGAGGTTCCGGCGATGAGCGATCATCGCTGGAAACTGCCGGACGATGTGCGTGATCTGTTGACCGAGAAGAATGCGGCCGTCCGTGCGTACAGTGCCTTCCCCTGCGATGCGAACAAGGCTCACATGCGCTCTTTACAGCGTGCTGTAAAGAAACGCATCGAGGAGCTGCGCTCCAGCCGCTGGGACAAGACACTTAGCGAACTCGAGCCCACCCACCTAGCCTTCTGGGAACTCCAGAGGAAGCTCCGTTCTTCTAACGAGGCCTCCATGCCCCCTCTCATTCGTTCCGACAGTAGCGTCGCCTTCGACAACGATGAAAAGGCTGAATGTCTAGCCGACAGCCTAGAGTCTCAATGCACCCCCAGCTCTCAACCAGTAGACGAAGCTCACCTTTCTGAGGTCGACGCCGAAGTCGAACGTAGAGCCTCTCTCCCACCCGTTGAAGACCCTGATTATCCTCTGCCTCCTGTCACTCCCGACGAAGTGCACGATATTATCAAGAGGCTCAAACCCCGGAAAGCCCCCGGCTCTGACGGTATCACCAATAAGGTGTTCAAACTCCTCCCCGCCCATCTCATAATGCTAATGACCGCCATCTTCAATGGCGCTCTAAGCAACAACATTTTTCCTCAGGCATGGAAAGAGGCCACCGTTATCGGCATTCCGAAACCAGGCAAACCCAAGTCTGATCCCACCAGTTACCGTCCCATTAGTCTACTCAATGTTCTAGGCAAAATCTACGAGAGGCTTATTTATAAGCGACTCAAAGACTTTGCCGAAGCAAAGAGTCCCATTCCCGACGAGCAGTTTGGCTTTCGAACCGAACACAGCTGCGTCCAACAAGTCCACCGCATCGTCGAGCACATAAGCGCTGGTTTTCAGCGTGGCTTGATGACGGGTGCACTCTTCTTTGACATAGCGAAAGCATTCGACAAAGTCTGGCACAACGGCTTACTATACAAGCTTTACCAACTCGGAGTGCCAGATCGTCTCGTGCTCATCTTGCGTGACTTTTTGTCGAATCGCACCTTTCGCTATCGCATCGAGGGTGCGCTCTCTTCACCCCACCCGATACGCGCTGGCGTCCCTCAGGGCTCCGTAGTATCCCCCCTCATTTTCACGCTGTTCACCAGCGACATCCCCAAAGATAAAAAGGCTCAGTTGGCTCTATTCGCTGACGACACGGCCATCTATTACTCGGGTCGTAACCCAGACTACATAGCTCGTACCCTCCAATCCGCGGCAAAAGCCTTAGGCGCTTATTTCCGGAAATGGAGAATCGAGGTAAACCCCATCAAGAGTCAGGCAGTACTCTTTTCCAAACCGCGTTCGTCCCCCTCTCTGCCCAGTCCGATAACCATGTTCGGTAAGCCTATCCCTTGGGAGAAGCAAGCCAAATACCTAGGTGTGATTCTGGACCACCATCTTACTTTCGGAGAGCACATAAAGACGGTGCGTTCGCGCGCCGCTTTCGCTCTCGGTAGGCTCTACTTCATGTTGAATGCACGCAGCAAATTGTCACTCAAGTGCAAATTGCGCATTTACACGGCGTGCATTCGTCCCATCATGACGTACGCCTGTGCTGTATTCGCACACGCGAAACCATACCGTCTCCATAGGATGCAGACCCTCCAAAACCGTTTCTTGCGAAGAATCACAGGAGCCCCTTTTTACCTTCGCAACGAGAACCTCCATCTCGATCTAAAAATACCTACCATCCAGCAGTTCATGAAACGCTCCGCCAAGCGCTTCTTCGACACTGCTGACAAGCACTCTAACCCGTTAATCGTATCGGCCGCCCGGTACACTCCCTCCCGTATTAGTAAGACTCGACGACCGAGACATACTCTGACCGACCCTGACGATGCTATTACTCTCCTCCAGGAGAGCAATAAGGCCACCAGTACAGTTAAGAAACACAGACACAGACCGCCGTCATTCCGTCCTCGCCGCCGAGGCCCGCCGCGACGACCCCGTACGTCCCCTCCCCGACCCTTGCTCGTGCCAGCCCGCGCCGCTGAGCCTGTAGTTTTAAATTCGTCCCTAAATAATGGAAATCCGATCCAGCCTGTCCCTTTGCTGTCCTCTCCCAGCGACGCCCTAAGCCGAGGCTCGTACCCCACAGGGGGTGCCCTTAGCGTGTAGTCGCTTAGTTTGTAAGCTTTTATGCCCTGGCTGGAGGCCCTAAAAATAATAATTTTTAAGGCACCACAGGAAAGTCCGGTTAAGCAGCCGACAACCTCCTAGGTTGACCTGCGAGATGCCAAACCGAAAAAAAAAAAAAAAAAAAAAAATTTTAATAAATCATTCTATTTTCTACACTCGCTCGGTGTTGTCATTTACCCGTAAACTTTATACTAGAGGACACTCGCCTCTAAAAAGTATAATATATGTTTATTGCTACTTACATTATGAAGTTGAATGCTTCGGATTATGAACATTAGAGACAGAGTAGTTAGGAATTGTGATTGTTAGGAAGAACATTTTCGGATTTGCAATTATCGGAGTAAAAAAATTAGGTGAAGTTTGGCGCACCCGTTTTTTCTATAGTACTAGCTGACCCGACAGACGTTGTCCGGTGCCTTCCCAACTTACCTACCCCAACACGACTGCAGCGCCACCTAACGGGTCCAATTGTGAATCTAAACCATAGTCGAATCCACTGGAACACACACAAAAAATTTCATCAATATCGGTCCAGCCGTTTAAGAGGAGTTCACTTTTATACACACGCATAGATTTTTCTAGACTAGCGGGCCTGGCGGGCCTGGCAGACGTTGTCCTGCCCATGAAGATATAGATATAAATGGAGCCAACACTTAGAACAAAAGCTTGAAACCAACTGTGGGCTGATACTCTCTTTCTGAATGCATACATAGGAACGAGACAGTGATATGTGTTTTCTTTATCTTATGTATGCATTCAGAAAGAGAGCGTCTGCCCACAGTTGGTTTTACTTAGGTATTTAGAGTGTTGCCTCCACTTTTATCTATAAGCTTCTTGGTCCTGCCCTTAAAATAAAAAAGTCCTACAACTCAACTGCAGCGCCACCTACCGGTTCCAATTGTGATTCTAAACCATTCTCGAATCCACTGGAACACACATTTTTTTTAATCAAAATCGGTATAGGTAGCTGTTTAGGAGGAGTTCACTTTCATACACACGCACAATAGATTTTTATAATAATATAGTAGTATAAATGGGCTAGACTAGAGTCCACAACTCTACGTATCAGCGCATTCAGCGCGTATTTTGCGCATTCTATTCCGTGGTTTTGCACTCTATGTGCGTAGCGACGCTAATGTAATAGGATAGCAATAATAATTTTTAAAGGTCAAGTACATAGAAATAAAATGTATTATATCTATGTTCAAGTGTACTAACATTAGGCTGACCTTACCATAGATAGGTGCAAATAAAACTTTCTATGATAGTATAAATTTTAATATAAAAAATGTATGAGCAATACAGCACCTCATTCATTTTTCAATTAAGACAATCGCAACTTACTAATCGTAGGGGTAAATTTTTACAAAAACAACTTTACTTACAAACAGAAAGGCCCGCCTTGAAAAAACTTATTTTGTAAAGTATAAAAATTGTTTTTGTAAAAATATTTTATAACTAAATGCATGCATGTAATAGTACTGCTGATTATGTAATTCTATGCTTATTGTTTAAAGTGAGAAGCAGGCAAAACTGAGTACAAATATCATTAATTTATAGTCACTTATGGGACGGTGGCTAGGGCTCTAATACAAGTCTATTTGGCCAGTACTCATGTATAGTGTATAATTATTAAGAGTATGTACTAAATGTAAATAAACATTATTTGAGAATGCTTAGGTGTTCGAAAACTTAGGCTAGTTTACACAAGAAGAGTCTTATGAGTACTTTAACATATGCAAGTAACAGAACACAACTTTTTAAGTTTAAAACAATATTACTACTAAGTTACATAATTATCATGAAGCTGCAATGAATTATCAACATTACTTTTTTATAATAAAACAGAAACATTCAGCTACAGAAATGTACAATGTAGCTCTTCATGAATTGTTATTTTGTAAAGACATTCCTACACATTTTATTGCCATTATTATTAAAAATATACAAATAATTTTAATTCAATTAATTCATAAATATCACAAGTCTTCGATTCCTACACAAGTAGGTATTAATATTAATTATCATCACTCCTATCTTGGCCGTTCCATGTTACTGCCACTCTCATTTACTAATTGTTTTTAAAACCAACTTTCCTTGTCAAAACTAGCCTGTTTCTGGTGCATTTAGTTTTTATGTGGCAATTTTGCTGGTATGTTCCTGAGCCTCTATTGTAGGTTTCGCCATACACTTATAACGTTTCTTCACTTCATTGTTTAAATTCTCTCTGTTTCTTGCTATTTCTATTGCGTAAAACTGAACTCTAGGAACTAGCATTGTGTTCAGCTCTGAGTAATCGCCTTTAGCGTCTGCTCTCATAAGAGTACCAAAACTGTAGTCTTCAACAATGTTTTTAAACTTTTCACAGAATATTCTCCATTTTGCCTTGTTTGTGCTGTTCTTAATTTCATTTTCATTCACATAAGAAACTTTCATATCGGGAAAATCTTGTTTAAAGTGTGTATAAATGAGATCATCATTAGGAGTTAGCTGCAGCCATCTAGTGTCCACCGAACAAAGCATCTGGAAGCAGAATTAATAAGTTTGAAACCAATTCTTGTTCTCTATTTAAATAACTTAATTGTGATCTAATTTGGTAATACATAACCCTCATTATTTCATCACTGCCATATTTATTTGGTGATGATGCTGCATGTAGTCTATAGCCATAATCTCAGCAGTCACTAAACTATAGTAAGCAAACAATGCATAAGATTTGGATAAGACAAGCACAATGTCTTTTTATGTACACATACACAATATCTCAGCTAATATTAAAAGTATGACTCAAAAACAACTTGCTAATAGTAGACCAATAGGTATTACTTTCACTAAGACACCAAGATAATAAGTTGCCAATTTTGATATTTTGGACTAAAATTTATAGTGGTGTCACCACAGGTGTCACAGTTTACGCTTGGTGGTTCACACAAGCTTGACAAAAGAACCTGCTGAATAAATAATTCTTACATTGAAGTAGATATCGCTGTGCTCCATCGCTTTCGCGGCCCACAACCGCTCAAGCGTTTCATCATTCCCAAACTCTTCAGCTGGTCGCGATAACACGTCCTGAAACATTAAAAATTTCGATTTTTAAGAAACCTGAAAACTTCGCCTCTTTCGTGCAATTTTGTTATAAAGCCAGCCCCGTTATTATACCACTACATCTGCAATTATACAAGCAAGAAATAATCAAACCGGCCCGTATTTTCATCAGTAAAAATTTAAATAATTGCAAAAAATATAGAATACAGTGCGTTTTCACCGCAACCTAAATTTTTTTGAAAATTTAATAATTTATATAATTTGCTATAAACTTACCATTTTGGAGAATTTTTCGTCCTATTCAGATTAAATTTTCAGTCACAAAACCGTAAATCAATCACAATTAAATTTCATAAATAATGCACATGGGACAATTTCGAACAATGAAAATGACTTTAGTTTGAGCGCGTTCCACGTTCCATTACATTAGACATACAAGACCACAGAGTACATTATACTATACTGAAATACAAGACAACCGTACCGGACATAATAAAATGTACTCTGTGGTACCGGATTACCGTTACGGCCGCGGCGGCGTTACCTACCGGTGTTTATAATGAATGCAATACTACTTATTCCAGAGTAGGTACTTTGCTTTTGTAACAATGTTAAAAAGAGTAAGAGTAGTAATAAATTTTTTTCATGCTTAAAATTTTTAAAATAAAGTTTAGATATACTGAAACGCCCTTGTCAAATGTCTATTAATCTGTTTCCTTTTGCACAGATAATAAAATATACATCCTTGTTAATGATTTTGTATACTTTCAAATTATGTGTTTGCCTAAAAAGCCTAAAAATGTAAAGCCTAAAAATACTAGGCTGAATAGGCAAATGGTTACTTGGGTTTTTAAAATTACTTTCTCTTCTTTGTCGCTTCGTGTGATAAAAGTTTTGTCAATGTCGGCTTCAACGAGTTGTATTTTATACCAAGCTTTGAGAAATCAATCAAACTTGGAGCATTCTTTATTTAAAAGCTAGAAATATTTTATAATTTATAGTCATGTAATCTCAGTAACTGTATGCATCAAACAGATCAAACAGAATAAATTATCAATATTTAACTGCTAGTTTCACCTGCTGATTGTTTTAGCGAGAGTGGTTATTTTATTATTTTCTTCTGTTTTAGTAAAATTTGACGGTATTAATTTGTCGGTTTGAATTAAGTTTTTTTTAACAACCATGTAAAGTGACTATAGTCATTCAATGCTTTTAGCATTTTTTTTGTAATGTCAGCCAAAACAAAACCGTTTTTACAAAACGACATTAAATATTTGAAATAATCATTTTATGAACGTATCCAAACACGACATGGCAAAAGTGAGACAGATTTATTGAAATAACTCATGTTAGAAAAGGACAGCATTCTCGTAAAAATTCGTTTAGGCTTCGTTTCGCCATTGGATTTCATTGGACGAGAATGGAAGAGGGTGGCGCATGCGCGTTATGCCGACGCCATCTCTGAACTACTGTGCCTATTATGTACTTGTTCTAGAGTAAAGTGAATGCTAATTCGTGGTTAAAAGTGTGAATAAATCATGGAATTACATATTCGCGAGTGAGATCGAGTGTGAGTTCACAGTGATTGAACAAGACAGTGACATCACGGAGTCTTCGCTTACGGCGGGTCATATATTATCTTGCGGAAGTTTCTTGGCTATAGCATCGCATATTTTTTGCGGCTATCTCTGCCGCGGACCGCCACACAGGACTTATTTCATGGGCCTCTCTCGCTATAACAGCTAGTGGTAACTCCCCAACACTATCTATTGACCGTTCATTAGCGCCACACGTAGAAAGTGGACTCACAAGGCGGGCAGATCGGTCCCCGCGTTCTTACGCGCGTACTGCTTATACGTTTATTATGTATGAATTATTGTTGTGGGTCAAAGACATCGCGGTGTGTTAACCTGCTACGAAAACAGTGTCATAAACCCGGCTAACTTTGTGTTTCAGCTTGTGTACGGCCAGGAGGCGAGTTTTAGACGCGTTTGAAATGAATTCTGCTTTAAAGCCGGTGCTGCCCCAGCCGGGAGTGCCGCAGCCGGGCGGACAGGCGAGCCCCGCGAAGGGGAACGTGGCCACTGCGAACCACACCGTAGGGCTCCCGCAGGGCGCTCAGAACTCGCTGCACCACGCCAGCAACAACCTCGTCGGACAGAACCTGACGCATCACGCGCCCGCGCCTCCCATCCCGCACGCGCCGCCCCCCATGGCGCCCGTGTCCGCCAACATGGCGCAAATGGCACAGAACATGAGTCACCATGGCAACCTCTCACACGTCACCCAGAACTCCGTCGGTCCCTCCAACTTGGCCGCCAGTCCCAGTAAAGGCGGGAACCCGATCACCCCCCTCAGTCTCGTCCAGGAAAAAGCTCTCGCCCTCACCAGAACCCCTGAGAAGAACGAAGCAGATTCCACTGGTCATGCAAACGGCACAATTGACGCACCAAAGTCTGGAGCGAATGCTGCCGCTGCCTTAAAACCTCAGAACCCTGAGTCTAACAAAGACAAACAAGATATTGCTAAGACCTCACCAAGTACACCAAAACCACCTGAAAAGCCCTCCAGTGCACCGAGTCCCCCTCAGAAGTCTGATGCTGCTAATGCTAGCACTGTTGATGGTCCAGCTCAACCCAAAGTGGCAACAGCCAATGAGCCCCCAGAAAAGTCACCAACGAAGCCAACAGAATTGAAACCAGCACCAGCTGCAGATGTGGCACCAACACAGAGTGACAGCAAGCCTGTACCTGAGTCAGCGAATGACAGCCAAATTCAAGAGAAGGCACCAACTCCAGGGAAACAGGACCCTCCTGCGACTGAAAGTGCAAAAGTTGAAAGTGTACCTGAACCAAAACCAGAAGAGAAGAAAGAAGAGCCTAAAGTAGAACAGAAGCCAGCTACTTCAACCGAGGAAAAGAAAGAAGAAGTAGTAGCGGACAAACCGGAGAAATCTGAAACTCTCAAGAAGGAAGAAGTGGTTGAAAAAGTGGTAGAGAAGGTGGAAGACAAGGTTGAGGAAAAGAAACCTGAGCCTAAACCTGCTAAAGTGGAGTTAAAGCCAAAGTCTACAATGAAACTAGCAACTGTGACTCCGCCAATGCGGAAGAGGAGGCAAGTGTCTCCAAGCAAGGCCAGTGATGGGCCTGGCCTGGCCAAGAAGGCAGCTGATGGGGAATCCACGCCGGATACTAGGATGAAAAGGAACAGGACTAAGGTTAGTGCTTTTTATTTTATTATCCAAACTGGCAATGTAAAAGTAATATTTGGACATGTCATGCATCATGTGATTTGTCTTCAGTTTATTAATATAATTAGCGAATGAGATCTGCAGATATTTCTACTACTTTTTAGAATTCTACTTTTTATTTTATGTTGGTTGATAGTGTTATTTGCATAGTTGCTATTTGTGTGCTATATACATAGATTTTGTCACGTGTGGTAAGTTTATAACTGTATATTCCAATGTACTTAGAACTCTCTTTTAATAATGTTCCGCGACGCCCCCCCCCCTCTCTTCTTTCCCTTTACTAATTTGAGGGAGTATTGTTCTTATATTATGTAAAATATAAAATCACCTCAAAGCATTTATCTAAATTGTGATCATCTTCATGTCCATATGTACACAAAATCTTCATTGAATAAATATTTATTTAGCTCAGTTCTAAAAAAAGATTACTATAGTCATTTACTCATATTGAGAATTAATTTGATTTATTGATTTATTTAAAACAAATTGGGTAATCAGCTTGTAATCATTTATAAATCGACTTCAAAAAAAAGAGGAGGTTCATAATCCAACACGTATTTTTTTTTATATTTTAACATATTCTTTTGTTAATGGATAGTGTGTATAACTCAAAGTTGCGAAAAAATTAAAAGTTTTTACAAAAAAAGGAAAAAAATCTTCTTCTACAAAGTAAAAAAAGAACTTAAATTTCGGAAGTCAGTGCCAGTCAATGCAAAACAACAAATAGAACCAAAGCCGCCGACTTCCAAAATTTAAATTATTTTTACTTTTTGAAAGTGGTTGTCGCTATTGTAAAGTTCTTCTTTTTAATTCAAGACTTGACAATTAAATTTACCTTTGAAGCTCAATAAGTTGTAATGACCATAATCTCACTGACAATTGACAAACAAAAGACGAAGAGCTTTAGTTAGGCGCTGTCACATTACGCGGCGCCCGCTTGTTTACCGGCTCGTCCAAACAACCGGAAGTTTCTACACAATGTCAGTACCTAGTAAAGAATCCATCTCAGTGAATTATACCGAGTTTTTGTCACTACAAACTGCCGATATTTCTTGGCGGACTAGAGTTCTGACTGTGATAATAATATTATCTAAGTTGTAATTCAACAAAATTGACATAAACAAATGACAACTCACAACTTAGAAGAAAACTTACCAGCCAGCTATGACACCCTACTACCGGACAGGTTGTATATAAACACTCCTTATTTCCCTATAGTGTAGAGACCCGATCCAGCCTGTCCCTTTACTGCCCTCTCTCAGTGACGCCCTAAGCCGAGGCTCGTACCCCACAGGGGGTGCCCTTAGCGTAGTCACTTAGATACAAGTCTTTGTCCTGGCTGGAGGCCCTAAAAATCCCTTTTTAAGGCACCGCAGGATTGTCCGGTTAAGCAGTCAACAACCTCTAGTTTGAACGGCGAGACGCCATACAGAAAAAAGAAAAAAAAAACTTATAATGTTTTTTTTTTTGTGTAAAACTAGATTTTGGTTTTTTATATTTATTTAGTCATCAAGAAGCTGTAAGATTGCGAAAATTATACAATAAGTAAAACTTGCAATAGGTCGCGGTAATAAAAATATAAAAATAATAATAGGAGAGATCCTGCACGCATGTTCGCCCGGACTGACAACGCTCTCCGCTCCCTCTCCAAATCTGAATAAGTTTTGTTTATTTATTAATTATTATAATTATTATCAATTTGCTCTTATTTTAGGGGTGTGATACCTGCCTGGTAATACTTGATGTTATTAATGAAGTACCTTTATGAATTCGGTGACCATCGACAACGGTAACTATGTAAAAATCTGATCGGGCGTAACATTATAAAGCTGAAAAGTTTGTTTGTGTGGTTGAACGCGCTAATCTCAGGATCTACTGGTTCGAATTGAAAAAATCTTTTTATGTTGGATAGTCCATTTATCGAGGAAGACTATAGGCACATGCGAAGCCGGACCGGGCAGCTAGTAGGTTTTATTGCTTTATCAAAAAACTAACAATCCTTAAGAAAATTCACGTAGATGAAGTCGCGGACAAACTGCTAGTAACTAATACTTTCTTTTTATCAAGCGCTAATCTGGTACTTAATTTATTGAGTGAGAACAAAACTTTAATATTTTTAAAGTTCAACAACCAGTCTTACCAGGGGTATCGTTTTACCCAGTACTGGGTTGTGGGGGTCAGATAGGCAGTCGATCCATGTAAACCATGGAACATACCTATTTGGTTAAACGCTAAGCAGATGATGAACAAAACAGTAATACTTTACGCTTTCAAATGTCGTACATAATCCTCCATTTCCTATTCACTTAGTGTGGTCCATTCACGCATCAAGTGATTTTCAATATTGTTTTATTCACCTACGCATGGCCCCGCATAAATACTGCTCATTAAAGATCGTCGTAATCTTTTAACGGTTAAAGTGACGCTTTAGTCCATAAAAAACTTTACTAACTTCCAACAACACGTCACATAGATTAACAAGGATTCAATTTTCACAAAAAGGTTTGTTTTCTTTGTGAAATCGCGAAAATTTCATAAGCAACACTGCGTTGTAACACGTAATCTGAGTAAGTACTAATTATAAATGTGAAAGTTTGTTACTCAAACACAATTTAATAGCTGAACGGAATTAGGTATGTCTATTGATCTAGCTTAACACGGGGGCTTTTTTATTCAGATACTAGCTGACCCGACAGACGTTGTCCTGTCCCGATCTACCTACTTACCTGCCTATTTACCTACACCTACCCTAAACCTCACGGAGCCCGAGACCTTTCCAACGAATGCAAAACCGTGGAAATCGGTTCGTGCGTTCTGGAGTTATAGCGTCAGGAAGGAAAACCCGACTTATTTTTATATAGTAGATTATATTTCCGTGGCGTAATTTTGAACTTTTATTCTGAAGTCTACGCAAAGACGCAGGCAGGCGGACAGAAGCATTTTTTTTTCTTTGTTCGTTTACTTTTATTTGACTGTCTTTCTACTTCATGAAAATATCAAACTATCCCTGTTCACAATAAGATAAGACATAAACACAAACCTTTTCTACAGTCCCTTCAACCGATTTTGACTTCTATTCCGTATCCGTAGACTGAAGGATGACATTAGAGGCAAAAAAGTGGTTACAATAACAACTGTTTACTGCAGTTGCCATTTGTCATGCTACTAACGCAATATGAGTCAAAATCGGTTAAACGGACTGTAAAAAAGGTTTTTGTAATTGTCTAATCTTATTGTGAACAGGGTATAGATGGTACATAAAAATTCATATTCACGTAATTGATTTTTGTTCAAATCAGATTTAAAAAAAGAACACACAAAGGTTTACGGCACCACGATGACAAAAGAAAACATTTGTCACGGACGCTGTCGAACTTTGTGCGACAAATTCCGCAAAGCCGCGACACATAATTATTTTCATGTTGCTATACCGCGAGGAGGTCCTGAAAACTAGTCATAATATATTTACTATAGGTTAAACTAGGTTAAAAATAATATTCTGCCGACCGAATTTCGGTCACGGGTCACGGCGGCCATCACAATAAATAAATAAAATAAATAAAAATATAAAAAAGCCGTATATTTCCTGCAAACTACAAATAACGGAATAATAGTGTGTATAGTAAAAAAAAAATGTTAGTGTTTTAATTTTTTAGGTAGTGTTTATAACAACTAGTTGTATATTTATTATTGTTATTATTGTTGTTGTTTTTTATTTATTTATTAGTTTTGTTAGTATTATTATTGTTCTATTTATTTATAAATTTGGCTATCTCAGTTTGCAAGAACCCCTGTACGGGTAAAGGCCGCCTCCAAAGATGACCATGTTTCCCTATCCTGGGCTATACTGATCCACGTCGGGCCGGCTATCTCTTTCAGTTCATCATCCCAGCGCGTCAAAGGTCTTCCTCTACTGCGCTTGCCTGGTGGGCCGCTCCACAATGTCGTTCTAGCAATCCATCTCTGGTCTGTTAGATTTGCCACATGACCTGCCTTATCCATCCTGCATAACCAATCACAATAAATAGATAGGGGTATTACACCCATTTTTGAAAAGTGTTTCAATGAAATGCTGTAGTGCTAATATGCCACCAAAAAAAAAACAAAATTTTTATTCAATCGATAAGTGCCATAAAAATGCATTTAAATTTTAAATTTTCAAATTTCGCGCGTATTTTGACGAAAACGCCTCTTACTAGACGCCATATTGCTCAGCGTAAATGACGTCAGTTCGTTTAGTATCAAATGAGCTCATACTAAATATGATAATTTTATATCATTTAAAAATAATTAAAAGTATATTTTGTAATAGGTGTAATAATGAAAAAATTACGTTGGTTACGAAAATAATAAAAGTACAAAGCCTATATTACGCCAATCGGTTGACTAACAATTGTCAATTTTTTGTTTACACAGCCGTACGGCGTAATAACATGGCCGCTACTATTTCTCGGTGTTTTATAACAGATTAAAAATACTGAAAACTTTGAATTGAAATTAAACATTTGTTTTGTTATTTTATGAAGTAAAACTTACATTTTCCGACTGCTTAATGCCTAAACTGTCTCAATAACATATTTATAGATTTTTTCTCGTATAGAGTAAAATACCCTATTACCTACGCAAGAGATATTATAGAACACAAGTTAGTGTTCAAACACAAGTTAGTGTTCAAACACAGGTGCACTCCCTCTATCTCATAGTGTAATGGGACGGCAATCCGACGCGACCGGGGAGAGATTAGGCGCAGGGCCAACGGCTTTACGTGCTTTCTGAGGCACGGAGGTGTCACACCACAAAGTCCGGGATTCTACTGAGAAACTTTTAATTGAAAAACCCAATAACACTTCTTGACCTTAAAGTCTGCCCAGGACCCCACGCAGTTTTTTTTTAGGGTTCCGTACCTCAAAAGGAAAAAACGGAACCCTTATAGGATCACTTTGTTGTCCGTCTGTCTGTCTGTTAAGAATTTTTATCTCGGGAACGCGTGAAGGTATCGAGTTGAAATTAAAACCATATACTCAAATCTACGGTCCCTTGATGCTGTAAAAAAATGAACCCTCTATGTTAACGTGAAAAAAAGATACGGCCGTTTATGTCGCAAAAAATGCATTTATAATATTAAGTAGATTAAAGTATGGATTAGTATAGAAGTATGGATATGTACCTACTAATATGTACGGGACCCTCAGTGGGCGAGTCCGACTCGCACTTGTCCGGTTTTTTTTTAATAAAGGTTATCGCTGCTTCCCACAATAAAGTTCATGTGAAATAATAACAGTATGACGTCAGCCTTAGCAACAAGTTGATTGCAAAGACAGAATAATAGAGCAACAGGCGACAGGTTGCTTGCTATCAGACGAAAATAATCTATTTACACCAGTTCTATGAGTAAACGCGAAGATAACCCACTGAAACGGACGTAATTATATTAGGTTCGTTTCGTAGTTCATTTGAATTGATACATATAATAGCTAGGATTATATAACTTTGAAGATGTAAGTTTGGAAAATTGACCATTAACAACCTTCACTCTTGAGTTACCATGGGAACTAAAGTAGTTGGTTACTTCTGTGCTTAGTCCATAGCGTTCTAATTTACGTCCTGATTTTACCCTATTTACAATAGCGCGGGTAACAAGTATATAACTAAGTTTTTAGTTCCATACCTACTTACCATATTAGTTTTAATTCCCCCCCCCCCACCCTCGACTCGGACTCGGTGACACCTGTATATAATATTGTACTCTTTGGGTGGGACCCTCCCATGCTTCAGAAAGCACGCAAAGTCGTTGGTCCCGGCTGTCATTCGTAGATCTTTGGCAGTCGTTATGGGTAGTCAGAAGCCAGATAGTCTGACAGCCACGCTTACCAGGGGGTGTTACCCAGTTACTGGGTTGTGGATAGGGTTACCAACCCTACTATATAATATAATATCCTACTATATTAGAGGCCCGACTACTATATTTTTGAAAAAAAGAGATAGTAGGCGAAGCTACTATATTTTAAAGGCATCAAACTCTTAGCAATAATATTCGTTTCAAAATGTGTTAACTTAAAACAAAACGTCAATAACTATTTTAACTATTCTGAAATGTCAAGTTGACAGATGCGTTCAACAATTCACAAAATATTCTTCAAAAAAATAAAGTACGTACCTACCTAATTTTTGGAACCTACTTTTTTTTTTCACTTTTTCGATTCTACTATATTTTTATGGGTAAAATTTTTTGAACTACTATATTTGACCGACAAAGAGTTGGCGACCCTAGTTGTGGAAGTCAGATCATGTAGAACCTTGGTATTTAGCTGCATCCGGTTAGACTGGTAGTCGGCCCCAACATAGTTGGGAAAAGGTTTGGCAGATGATGACGATTCCATCTGCTTTTGTTTAATTGACTTAGATCTTTCTTTAAATAATTATAAAACGTTTCAGCAATGGAAGGTAGGATATAACGCAATGTGCACCTGCCATTAACATTTATTGGGCGATAAACTTTAATGATTTTCACATGCCTCAGAGTTTGCGAACAGTTTTTGCACGCCATCGATTTTAACTGTAAAACTAATGGTCGCTCGGGTACACGTGTGCTTTGAAATTACATATCGGAAAACGTAAGGTAAGACGTTTAATTCTCTCTCAGGGTAGGAGTGATGCAGGGTGACTGGCAGCCTAAAAATAGTCGTAGATCGACCTTAATGTTTTGCAATTTTAGGCGATAGGCCACTGCTAGACGATAGCCATTGATAGATTATAGCAATAAGGGTGCCCAAACAGTCATAATAGGGTATATTACTCTAAACGAGAAAAAATCTATAAATATGTTATTGAGACGGTTTAGGCATAAAGCAGTCGGAAAATGTAAGTTTTAGTTCATAAAATAACAAAACAAATTTTTAAATTCAATTCAAAGTTTTCAGTATTTTTAATCTGTTCTAAAACACCGTGAAATAGTAGCGGCCATGTTATTACGCCTTAAGGCTGTGTAAACAAAAAATTGTCAACTGTCAGTCAACCGATTGGCTTTGTACTTTTATTATTTTCGTAACCAACGTAATTTTTTCATTATTACACCTACTACAAAATATGCTTTTAATTATTTTTAAATGATATACAATTATCATATTTAATATGAGCTCATTTGATAAAAACGAACTGACGTCATTTACGCTGAGCAATATGGCGTCCAGTAAGAGGCGTTTTCGTAAACTACGCGCGAAATTTGAAAATGTAAAATTTAGATGCATTTTTATGGCACTTATCGATTTAATAAAAATTTTGTGTTTTTTTTGGTGGCATATTAGCACTACAGAATTTCATTGAGACACTTTTCAAAAATGTGTGTAATACCCTATTCCCAAAAAGAACATTTGTACGTGATTATGGCTTTAGAACAAAAGTTTGACCAGATATTTCGGACACACAAGTATCTTGTGGTTTACATCAGTGTGGTTTTTCTATGTAATAAACACTTAAAAGGAGAAACGTATTCAGTAAAAACGTCTAGATATTACTTAGTTTTTCTTGCACCAATTTCACCAAAAAAATTCATTCATCATAATACATTTCAAACGTGAAAAAAAAACATCGTCTTAGAATTCTTGCACATAATATAATGGAGATTCTAAATAACAAACATTTTTACCAAAAACTTGTAATGCTTCTTCAAAAACACCTATTTCTGGAACAAGTTTTGTGTGAAATCTCCGCGGAATAATTTTCTTGCGATGTTATCGTGTTCTCACTCACTCGTTTGTTTTCGAACATTGAGTTGGATGAAACATACAATTTTTCAATCATGCTCGCGTTGACCATAGACCGACCTGGAAGAGGGTCCTTCCCGGTCCGTCTTAATGGTAAAGCTTGGAAGAAGTAAATAACTCCTTATGTAACATCTTTTGCATACTACATTAATTTTAAAACAAATATTTTGACTTAGCTCTTTGTGAAGGAGACTCAGGGGATGGATTACCGTCTTACTAATTTCTTCTGGATTGAATTATATGATTGTGGGGATAGTAGTCACGTTAGATACTTCAGAGGTGAGTAGGATGGTAACTGACATCACAGATATAGGCGGTGATGACCACTAGGTGGGCCTTTTACAATAGGCACTAGGTGGGCCTTTTACAATAGGCGCATCGACCAACTCGCCTAAACTTTGGTGTGACATCGTGCTGTACTTCTTCAGATATCACTAAGAGCATCTCTATTTACGAGAGCGGTAATTGCAATAATGTTCGTCAAATCGACAAAAATTGTAAGTGGCCATCGGCGGAAGTTTCTTAGGACACTGTATTATTTACACATTTTATCTCTATCAATACTTCACCACACTTAGGACGGTTGTAAACAGTAATCATTTCAGGCTTGCATTCTTCATGTGTATCAGGATAAATGCTTGTATCCTTATGTAACGTAGAAAGTAAGTTGACTGATGCATTCTTCTAAAAATAAAAATTTAACTCTTGATTGCGAAGCTTTCATTCCAGTTTCGATTTCACTAGTTTTTGCCTTACGACACAGGGCTTGAAGATCCGGCGCTAGTTCCCTTCTTCACTCTCGATTGCATCATCATCGTCATCATAAGTCTCCATAAGCCACCTCTCCACTTGTGTAGTACCCATGATTAGATAAGTAAATATCTGCACAAAAGTAACCAAATTACGAACTTAAAATAATACATTTTATATTAGAGTACAATATGAACATAAGCGTACTATATGATAAAAGTAAAATTCAATAAATATACCTTATAATCTTGAAATACGATAAAAATAGCTTACCTAAATTTGGTCCACCAATACACGCGCGGACTACTATGGTAGGCCCGCGGTTTTGGCACCATATTACAGAAATATGCATTCACGAAAAGGTCACACGCGGAACTGACCTGTCAACAAATTTATGGGAGCAGGCTTACCTGGAACCACACCGCTCTAACACACAAAACTGCTAAGTTAGGCAAAAATGTTACCGTGGTCTACTATAGTAGGCCACGCGTGTACTCTAGTGTTAAAAAAATTGTAGGCTTGAATGGCGGGGCATGACAGTCTTACCAGCAACTAACAAAACGTCTTATGAACCTATGATCCACAATAAGTGATTTTGATTATTAAATGTTAGGGACTCCTTGAAGTTATGAAGTTTAAAAAAAAAAACATAATTTTCTTGTTCCTGTTCCTATTAATAAATACTTCGTGACTATAAAGTATTTATTTTTCAAGTACCTTTAAAGTATCACAACTAGGGCAATTCTTTGGCCTTGGCCTGCTCAGTAATAATGCAGTTTGAAGGACTGAAACGTTGCAATAACGACGATAAACAATTAAACTCGTTTCTATACCAGTTGATAGATTAGTTCGATTTGAAACATTGAAACTAGAACGAAGTGTCCTCGGTTGCTCAAGGATGATAGCACTAAATTTTACAAACGTATACCTATCACTTATATTTAAAAGCTTATCTAATAAATCTAAACGACGGACGATGCGGAGGACTTTTTAGTTTAAGTTACAAGTTATCTTATTTAGTTAGTGTGTAAATATTGTACAATTTGGTTTGTCCGATCTTCATCGTACATAGCTAAGAACATTCTCTTCAAAATCAACTTTCTATAAAAAAAATCGCGTCCAAATCGTTCCATCCATTTTGGAGCTACGATGCCTCAGACGTCTGTTCTCGTCGGGGGTTAAAAAAACTCAAGGACATAATTTTCACATTAACATTTTGCCATCTGCATCTGATCAATGTAATTTTACGATGCCTTGACTTATCAAATTTTCCTGTTGATAATGCCTTTTATCTACTTACTAAAATGACTATAATATTTCAGGTGCAGCTATACCAGTCCCCGACACCGGAGCTGGCGATGGCCACCAAGCTGTCCGCCTCGGCCGGACGCTCCACGCCGACTAAGCCGAATGATGACAAACTTATCATCATATACAAGTAAGTGGGAGTCAAATAGGAGATGAGGTGCAGTCACTAACATGCACATGGATATGTCGCAGGAAAAGTACAAAGGAAGAGGACCTACATATGGGTGCCATTTCAAAGGTATAGGTGACTCAATAAAAAAATTGCAAGAATCTAGGCGGAAAAAGTCAAAATCAAAGCATGTATTTCAATTAAACCATTTACATGGACTTTTGAGTTGAAGCCATTTCCAGGAAGTAACCATTTTCCATCATCGTAAAATTTTAGTCCTAGGCCCGTATTATGAATTAATAATGCCGACGTTTTATCAGTACATGAGACATGCATACATGACCAACACACAATCTGTTTCTAAAAATGGAAACAACATTGGCAATTTCATAGTACAAACATATAAGAATTTGAATATACCAACACAGATATCCCACAATAAGTCAGTTCTACAAAACTGAAATAGTCTGATCCGGCAATGAGTTTTAAGTCTTTTTTTTTCGATCAAGTCTTTATGCTTAACATTATCTTCAACAGAAACGAGTACTTAGCAGTTCGTAATGCTGAAGGAGGGTTCTACGTGTGCCAAGCAATGCAGAACGTGTACCGCACTACACGCAAGATCAAGATCCGCTGGCTGTCGCAGGACAAGACCGCTGACCCGGCGGGCGAGACTTACAAACCTGACTTTTATGACGTCACAGGTAAGGTCTTTGACGAATAGGGATATGACACCATTAACCAGTAATCCTAGATACAACTTCTCAAAAAAAGAATACTATACACACGAACACGCACAATTAACTGTATAATTAGATTTTTAGTTGCTTTAACTGCTATTATAATTTAAATGACTAGTAATATTAAATACTATTATAATTTAAATGACTACCTAAATGATGTTAATTGACATGTACCGATAGTTAAATTTTAATGTATATTTATTTTTATTTATTTTTTATACAATATTATGACGTTATTATTTAGACCTGACATTATCATTTAATTTATAGATTATTTAATAATGTAATTAGTTAAAGTTTCATATTGTACTTAAAATGTGTTCCTATGTTCTGTAAATTTGCACGCCGCTTATGGTAGAATATGTTGAGACCTTTTACTTATTATGACCACATTATGAATGTATACACATATTCTGACAAATAAATGATTATGATTATGATTTAAAATCTATAAATAGGAAGTCAATTGAGTTTGCACATAAGTGACGCCACAGCTGCATAAAAAATCTATGCGAGAATCGCGTTTTGACAGAAAATCGATACATGTCCATCAAAGGAGATTTGCAATTTTCAGCTCAGTAACTGGTGGTATGCTAATAAAAAACTTATACGCGACAGTAATGAATATGTATTTACATCATTATAATAATTCAAATAAAAGTCAGTTATTTTTCTGTGATAAACAATGTCATACTTTTATATAATAACAATTATTCCTTTATATAATTCAATCATTTTATTTTAAACAACTTAACCGAATGAAATATGTACAAAGATGAAATAAGATGGTGATGAGATGTTAAAATAAATAAAAAAAATAAAGAATAATGCTAAGCGGCTGGTCGATTCGACCAGTAATTTACCAGTAGAACATTTTAACAGCTTCGGTTTAAAGATATTTATTTCTCAAAGAACAAACTACTGTTCACTTAAAGAGAAACTTAACTGAATTAACAATAGGTTGTAGTTTACATTGACTATGACTTGACGTGACTTGAACGTCTTAGCACCTCTTTCTAGGTGCCTTGCGTTCATCTACAACCCGCATACATAGGCCCGTACAAGGTTCTTGAAAGAGGTGCTAAGACATTCAAGATATTAGTAAAGAATAAAGAAGTAACTGTATCAATCGATCGTTTAAAACCTTAAGAGCGCCCATCCCGTCATATTTACCATACAAACGCTCGTACGTGATTACGGTGTTATAACAAATTATTCTCCAAATATTTTTAACATACAGGTATCTTGTGGTTTAAATCTAGGTTTGTATGAAGCCAAAAATAAACTTTTTTGAGAAACAAATTGAGTAACCACGTCTGAAAATCAGCTTTTTTAGACAGTTTTTATCTAAACTTTGGCCGTTCATAATGCACTCATACATTGAAAAAGTAAAAAAACAGCTTCATAGATACCTTGCACATGTAATGGAAATTCTAAATTACAAACGTTTTTACCAAAATCACGTATTTCCTGGAACAAGTTTTGTGAAATCTCCGCGCGCCAATTTTACTGCGATGTTATCGCGTTCTCGAACATTGAAACAAAAAAAATTCAACCATGCTCGCGATGAAGTTCGGCCGATTAGGAAGGGTGCTCTTAAGTAAAGCGCTACCGTATATATAGTAGGCGCTATTAGTTAATTAATCAAAATAAATAAACTACATCTAAAAGCACATTATTGATATCCTATCATCACATTCCACGTTCTTATTTTTTTTTATGTGTCCAAAATACACCTAAATGTCCCTATAAAAAAAAATACTAAAATAATTGATACTAAGTATCTTTTGCTAAAGTTGTCATTATATTAATTTGCGGATTACACTAACGGATAGATAATTTAAAAATTGTTATAATACACGTTCTATTTTATTATAAAAGATTGCTTCTCTTTTTTTATAAAAATGTTTCCAACCTTTTTTCATTAATCGAAACGTGAGTATTGTTGCATATTATAGATTGAGAAAAAGGGATTAACTCATTGTGTTGTCGGGTTCGTCCGACTAGTTTCGATGGCATACGGCCATTCGACAACACAGTGAGTTAATCCGTTGTTCTCAATCTATAATGTTTCCAACTTTTGTGCTATTTCTGATTCTGCGGCAAAAAGGAAACGAACGTTCAAGGTTATTTGTTCAGGGAAGCGCCTTAACATCAGGATCGCTCTTTTCTTCATCTACTAGTGACTCGGTACAGAAGTAATGGGTGTATCTGTCCCCAGACATGGAGTGCGTGTTAACCACCTTGTCCCTGTCCCGGGGCGCGGGCGGGGCGCAACTTCTCCGAGCTGCGGAGGCGGCCCGCGCTCGCTCCATCCTCACGCGCGCGCTGCAGGCCGAGCAGGGGGGGCGGGCCGACACAACGCTCACCGAGGAACATCCTGATGGACGTGAGGATTACTCGCTATTTATTTTTTAGAACATCTGTAACCCACACTAGCACATAACACTGTAAATGCTCTGAATCCATTCCATTTCAGTAATGCTAGAGTTCTTTATGAGTGAAGGTAAATCTTCTGTACCTAAAAGATGCATCTTTCGCAAAAAATTTCAACCTTATAGTTTTTTGCGAAAAATTATCTATACTAGAAAGGTTTAGGTAGTTAAATAAAGGTAAACAATTTTGATGTCTTTTCATTGATATCTATATGTTAAAATTCACAAACATGTAGACGTAGGTATTGTTTATGCTAAACAAAGAATCATGGCGTATGTCTGGCGTGTAATTTATGTGTATTTTAAGTTAAGTAAAATTAAGTTAACCTAATCATAGCATAAGCATAGCATTATTGAGGAAGCAACTTTTTTTTTTTTGAACTGAACTTTCTTTTTTATTTTCTTTTTTTTTTACCACTTGTCTTGCTCTTCTTTTAACCTTTAGTTAAAACGTGGACAATGGTGTGGGTTACATGTATGTTAATTCTTAGTTAAGTATTTCTTTGTATTTTTCTGCATGTAACTGTTTTTAGTCTCTAATCAATAAAATAAAAATAAAAAATGGCGAGGACAATACATACACTTGTATGAAAAAAAAAATCATTTAGAGGGTTTAAAATATTTTCCAATGTGGAGAATACATTACCAGGTGTAGATTGATATACTTACAATGTTTTTAAATCCCCCGCATTATTAAAATATTTTGAATTGAAAATAACAATTTTTTGTTTCATCACATTGCCAATTTTGTGATTATAAAAAAAAAACAAAGTGACAAGTGACATTAACGGGTCGATCAAATTGGCAGACAAATGATTTGAATCGTTGTTTACAATGGCGCAGTTGAAAAAGTACATTGATTAATCATTACTTGTGACATTATTTCCCATAAAACGGTTACTATCAGCTGACGTTTTGTTTTGGATTAATGAGCTTTTTGTTAAACTATTCACTTTTAACATCCATTTTCATTGCGGGGTTTTAAAAATATGTTAAATGGCTGAAGATACTCTTTAGGTACCCAAGAGCATAACAATTAGAATTTCAACTTCTCTAAACATCTTTATTTTTTTGTACAAATCCTGCCATGATTCTTTAGAACACTTTCTATAACCCACACTAGCCCAAAACACTGTCTATCATTTAAATTTATTACATTTTAGTAATGCTAGAGTTCTTTGTGAGAGAAGGTAAATCTTCTCCTAGAAGATGCGACTTTCGCAAAGAACTTTAACCTTATAGTTCTTTGCGAAAGATGTATCAATACTAGAAAGGTTTCGGTAGTTTAATAAAGGTAAACCATCTTGACATATCTTTTTTTTTGATATCTGTATGTTAAAATTATCAAACTTGTAGTCATCATCATCATCTCAACCTTTAGACGCCCACTGCTGGGCATAGATCTCCTCCAAGGGGGGTTCAGCCGTAATCGCCATGCTTGGCCGATGCATGTTGGCGATCGCAGTAGGTGTTATGGTACTCAAAAGGACGCTGCTGCCCATTCTCTTGTCAATATTCCTCTGTCGCCTTCTGCGACTCCCACGGGTAGAAATGGGGTGGTGCTATTCGTGGGCGGCACCACACGGCAATTTGTAGTATGTATTGCGTATGCAATATAAAGAACCATGGCGAGATTTGTACAAAAAAAATTAAGATGTTTAGAGAAGTTGAAGTTCTAATTCTTATATTCTTGGGTACCTAAACAGTATCTTCAGGCATTTACAAAAAATTTGAAACCCCGCAAAAAAAAGTTAATAGTTTAACGAAAAACTCATTATTTCAGAACGAAACGGCGATTGAAAGTAACAGTGCGACTGACAGTAACAGTGGCACCGACAGGTGCCGTTTCGCAGTTCTTACATTGAAATTGCATCGTTTTATGAGAAAAAAGATCACAAAATAATGATTTTTTTTTCCACACACTTGTCTGCCAATTTTCTAGATCCGTTAACATCGCTTGTCACTTTCTTTTATATTATAAACACAAAATGGGCATCAAGATGAAACGAAAAAGTGTTATTTTCATTTCGTAATATTTGAATTATGCGGGGGTTTCAAAATATGCTAAGTCTATCAATCTACTCCTGGTAATGTATTATTCACATTTGAAACTATTTTAAACCCTCTAAATTACTTTTTTTTTCATACAAATGAATGTATGAATGTCGCCATGATTCTTTAGTACCTATGTTTGCAAAAAATATCAGAATTTTTAACAAGGACATTTTAATTACAAAACATCTCAAGATTGTTAACCTTTATTTGACCAATGGAGTATACTGCGATCATACCCTACTTACTTCAGGTGGCCCGCTTGCGTTTTTGCCACACAGTACACAAAACCATTTCTGTGTCTGTTTTCTGGTTGCCTGTGTGGCCACTATCATAAAATTGTGAACTACTTCCTTGATTCTTTTTCTATCAATTATTTTTTGTAATTTATCTGTGCACTATGTATTGTAATATTGATAAATCACACTAACATTGAACTAGAACATCTGATGTCTACAGTGGACCTCTCGCTGTACAAGGACGAATCGCAGCTAGAGAAGAAGGGGCGCAAACGTAACAGTTCTAAGTCGTCCCCGCGGGCCAAACTGGACACCTCTAATGATACCGATGTGAGTATGAGAATCTTACTTATCAACGATCACCAGGAAACCAAAACATTACTTGAGTGTTATTATAAAAAAAATATCTTTGTATTGCAACATATAACGAAAATATAAACCTAGCTAGGTTGGGTAGTCACTTTTAAGGTTCTGTACCTGTATGTCTATTCTCTTACAATCTTTCTCGGTGAACACCTTGGTGAAGTGAGCTGTCATCCGTCTGCCTGCTTTGTCAATCCCTAGCATCGAAACAGATGACAGCCCACTTCACCTAGGGATATTGTAACAGAATAGTACTGCACGAAGGGAAATATAGAATCATTTTTTTTTTTAATGGTGACCTACATTACGATTTTTTCCTGAATTGTGGGTGCGTTCACAAATATATATTATAATCACATCCACAAACAACTAGGCCCATAACAAATACCTGTAGACCATACAAATATTAACCTTTATAAGATCACTTTTTGTCCGTCTGTCACAGAGGTGTTTTTCCTCTGCACAGTGTTATTTTTACTCCATTAGTAGTACATTTGTCAGAAATTTCTACTTCAAGCTATTGTGTGTTTACCTATGTTGTCCGCTTTTGAAAATATCTTAATTTCCATGTAACATAAAACGCATTTGTTCCAGGATTCGGCGACGCCCGTGAAACGCGCGCGGCCGACGCCAAAGCGCAGTCCAAAAAGCGCTCGCAAAACTAAAGCACAAACAAAATCACAAACAAACAATAAGAGAAACTCGGCAGGTAGTACGCCCATAGTGGCGAGCACTAGCAAGGTAGGCATAGTACAACGGATATATAGAAATGTACGTATCCGCCATCACCAGTCATTTACATTCATGTGTCGCGAGTGAGTACGAGTGCTGTGGCAACGTGCGTCGCTCTCGCTCGCACTGTGTGTGTGTGCGAGCGGGATGGCGACATGTCTGTTGGGGTGGCTTCATTTTATTTGTCAACTTTTCTGGAGTTGATGTTTTAGTACAGTGACAGTAGCAGCAAATCCAGCTCCAAAAATACAAAAAATAAGAATTTCTTTGATAGTGTTTTAATAGCCAGAATCAAATTGGCATGTTATTATTTCATTTAAAAACAGTCTGTTAATTTTCTTCAGACTTTCATTAACAAGTGTTTTTCTAAATTCATGAGTGTACCTGTTACTATTCCAAAATGAAGATGTAAACAAACCCCAATAGACAGCACAGTATGTGTTGTGTAAAAGTGAAAATGTATTAGTTAGAAGAAAGTTGTAAATATTACAATGTTCTTGAGTGTTGACAGATATTGATGGAGTATATTTTATATCGGTTTTGTGCATGCGTTAAGGATGTGTACTATTTACCATAGGGATGTGATTGTCAAAGTTTTTGGTAGAAAACAGGTCCCAAAATAAATACAAATTATTCTTTGATTTATGGTCAAACTGTTTCCTATTCAATAAATTGTTTGTTCCGTAATATAATTTACACTTAGTATGATTGGAACTTTTATTTATTTATTCTTTTATTTTGTAACTTGGCAAATTATTCAGTACTTACATAAAAAATAATTTTCTAATTTTTACTTAATAAAAAAGTTGCTTTTAGCTCTAATGTTATTTAGAGCTAGCAACACTCTTTCGCATCTAGTTTAGTAACTTTTTAATATAGTGACACAGCACATCAACTGTTTTGACAATCCGTTTAACTATGGCAAATTGTACGATGCAAGTTATTAAATTCTTATGTACAATACGGCCAACGTATCTTGGCGCGTCTGAAGTTAGCTGTTTGGCTGCGCAATGGAACTTTTAGGAACGTAATTGTCTACTGCGCAGCTAATCGGCTAACTTCAGACGCACCAAGATACGTTGACCGTACTGTACAGTGGTCGGAATTATTTTGGGTAAAGGTATTAATTTATTTTCGTTATTATTCATACGTCATTCCACGCATTTAGGTACATTAAAGTTTAACTGAATGTACAATAATAAAATATGTAAGTTAACTGTAGGGTATTACAGAAGGAACTTTGCTATACAGTATGCTAATTAACGAAAAGCGTACAAAAAAAAATATCCCCATCCAAAATGATACTTTTTTTTTAATTTCTAATATAATCGGATACGTAAATGACAACACTGTAAAGTTTTGGTCATTTTATTTTTTGTTGCTGATTTTTTTTAAATCTATTAATGATGTAGATTTACAAATTTAAAGGAACACCTTCTGTCATTTAACATAGTGTATTTTAAATCATCCGAATTACTTGTGGCCCAAATTAGCCAACTAAAGAGAACATTATAATAGTGACCAAATAGTCAGTCAGTTTGCTGAACTACCTCAAAATGTTAAACTGAATTTACAGATACAAAATGTAACGGTTAAGTTGTTAAAACTTTTAAAGTTAAAAAAATTACTAGAAGAATGTTTAAAATCAACAGAGAATTTTATTATAAATAGCTGATTAGCCTTTAGTTAGGTTAACAGCTTCTATAGGATATGGGTGATTGGGATGCATGGTGATTGCATGATAAAATTGTGTAAAAGTTAGTTAAGACTATACCAGGGTGATAGGGTAAACACCGTTTTCCTTGAAACCAGTGGTTTGGTTTTGGTTCTGATTTTTATTAAAGACAATATTAAATTGCATTTTATTTTTAAGTCTTCTAATTTGGTTCATAAGGTGACAGTATTATGGTACTTTAACATTTTTTCTCACAAAAAAAGGAAGAAATGCGATCTTCCACAATTATAATCATACTTCTCTATAGATCCTTCTTGAAAAAATTTAAACAGTATTGGAGAAGCATGCACTAATTCTAAAACCGATCTTAATAGTACTTTCTCTATTAAGAATGAAATCTTTAAGGTTTTTATCATATTCGTAATCATTCATATTCATTCATTTCATCACTTGCTTTTGTGTTCAAAATTTATTTTTTATTATAATTTCCTATTCTTTTAGCCGGTTTTCTTCTATAATTTGCAATATTTCGATTATATTGGCATGTGCGTGTTGCATGAGATTAACTTTTTATGTAAAGGTTTAAGTTAGAATTAAAAAAATAATACCCAGAAGTATTGCACAGTGAAGACACTGTTGAAAAGTGTAATTGTTGTCATTGATTCGCAAATTAGTCCACTTTAATACCAGAGGCCTTATAAATGTATTACCACCCCAGAAATAATGTTGAAAGTCATCCAGTTTTGTCAATAAAAGATTAAATAACTAAACACTGTGCAATACTTATACTAACTATTAAAAAGTCTAAAAACAACAGTAAAATCACAAATATACATGTACAATGAATAATCAAAAAGATTGAACTCATCCTGATAATGTATCTCATTAGTCGACGCTACAGAAATTAATACAACCAATTTTGTTCCCTATTTCTACCTCACTTGTTTCTTAAATACTAAACCTTTATAAACTTCATCAGACTGCAACCGCAGTGAGTGAGAAGGCTAAAGCGAAGAGTTCACCGGCGAAACGAACGCCGGTCAAACAGAAAGTAGAGGCACCGGTCGCGACGCCCACACGTAAAGGCAGGAGTACTGGTAAAGGTAAATTTATGATGGAGTTGGTAAAGGGCACTTCGGTGAACTTGTCCGATGTTTTATAATACTGTTTACTAGCTTCTGTCTCGATATCTTCCCCGTGGAAAGCATGTGTACCTTAAAGCATAGCCTATGGCATTCGGGAATAGAATTGCTTAATCAGTGAAAAAAAAAATCTATTCGGACCAGTATGTCCAAAGTTTACCCTTTTACAAACGAACTTTACAACACTTACTTACTTCACTTTTCTGTATTAGTATTATAATTATTTCGTTAGTGTCAAGTGGTTTTTATTTTCGGAAAAATCTGTATTTATTTGTTTTGACTGTCAAAATCGTACAGAACTTCACTCACACGCACTACTGAAGAATGCCTTACAAAGAACGTGAGCATCCGATTAACATTTAGCTGGCGTTTGAAAATATGTTACCAATCTCCAACACACAAATCGCCGACATCACTTAAAAAGCAGCCAAGCTTAAGTGGGACTGGGCTGGCCACATCTTCCGCATATCGAACGGGCTAAAACAATCACAATGTAGGTGTCTGAAAACGTCCAGCGACATCAGCGTGGTAGTGGTGCCTGGACCACGATGGCGGGATGAGCTTGACACTTACTTACAAGAGGGATTGGTCGACACTAGCTCAACCCTCTCTGCGAGATCCATACATATAAAGAAAGTCATTTAAAGGGTTTCAAATATTTTCCAATGTGGAGAATACATTACCAGGAGAAGATTAAAATACTTACCATATTTTAAACCCCAGCATAATATTAGAACATTTTGAAATGAAAATAACACTTTTTCGTTTTGTCTCGTTGATCATTCTTTGTTTTTTTTAAGTAATAAGTGTCATTATCGGATTTATATCAAATTGGTAGACAAGTGATATGAATCGTTGTTCACAATGGCGGAGATGAAAAAGTTGACAAACATTGATTAATCATTATTTGTGATATTATTTCCCATAAAACGATGCAATTTCAGTGTAAGAACTGTAAAACCGCGACTGTCAGTGTCACTGTAACTAGCAGCCGCCGTTTTGTTCTGAAATAATGAGCTTTTTGTAAAACAATTCACTTTTAACATCCATTTTTATTGCGGGGTTTTAAAAATATTGTAAATGCCTGAATATCTTCCTTAGGTACCCAAGAGTATAAAAATTTGAATTTGAACTTCTCCAAACATTTTTATTTTTTTGTACAAATCCTGCCATGATCCTTTCAAGTACTCTTCAAATACAACCCACATAAATAACGAGAACGTAAGCGTCAGATGACGTCACCGTAAGACTTGTTGTTCATGTGTGCGTAAGACTGGTACTACTACGAGGTTACTCAATTCTCGTGAGTACTTTGGTACTCATTTGTTTATTTTTAATAATTATTACTATATCCCGCTATCACAATAAAATTCAACCATTGCAGAAGTGAAAGCGTCGCCGATAGTGCCGACGCCTTCGACGTCCACGGGTAAGACTACACGCACACCAAGAAAACCGCCCGCGAAGAAATAATACATGTTGTGCAACTCAATCGTTCGCAGACAGTTCTATAATGAACGAACACTATGACCAAGTACGTATGTTATGTACTTTTAAGTGTCTTAACGTTAAAATTAGGTTGCCGGGCCGTTGTTTGAAATTCGAACAGGATTAGTATCAAGAATGGTCTGTTTTTTATTTTGTTATGCTGTGTTTATGGAATTTGGGTAGCGAGTTTGTCAGGAATGCTGTAGTAATTCATAAGTGTCGGTTAACTGTTATCCAACGGATGAGTGTGAAGATTCGGTGTAACTATCTGCTAGATAAGAGTTAGCTATTGCTAAGTCAAGACTTAGATGCAAAAGTTCAGTACATTGAGCCAAATATTTTGTATCACATCTTATGTTAAATTTAATACAACCTAGTAAGTATACGTTTTTTTCACAAATAATGCAATGAGTGTTCAGACCTGATTCACTAGCCAAATTCTATTTCCAGCAAGGATCGTAAGTTGTATCTTTTTAGTAGATATTTATTATGGGTCACCATATTCTGTCTGCATAATCATGATTTATTTGTAACTTTATATTTTGCTGGAATCTGGTATAATATTTACTAAACATTATTCTTTTTATTATGAAATGAAGTACATTGTTATAATGTGTGTACAGTGTGAGCAATGCGCGCTCGGAAACGGACGCGTTTGCGCTACACAGCACGAATATTTTATTCGCGTTTTGCGCAGCGGTAACTGCTGCCCGATTTTATACGCAATGGCTTCAAAGCAGCTCATTGCTAACGAGCTTTTGGCATTCGTCAAGCATGCCATCGACTACATGGATGAGGTCAGCATCTTGCAGATCTGCAAGTCCTCCTTCGAAGAGGAAGAGGTATGCAGTGCCAAGTTGCTGTTATTTCAATCACTCGACCAAGTCGGACAGATGCCATCTCGCCGGAGAGATGGTGGGCAGAAGAGTCTGCAGGACATCATCGACCTGCTGAAGAGGACCGATCCGGATGACGTGCCAGATTTTGTGGCGAAGGAGCTGCACAAGCTGCCTCCTGTCACTTTCGACCACGTCGACGTTACCGGGCTGCTGAAGGACATCAGATCTCTGAAGGCGAGCCTGGCTGAGATGAAGTCCAAGTTGGAGTCATCGGATGTCACCATCGGTGAATTGAAAGCCGAAGTAGCGTTGTTGCGCAACGATATTCCGGCAAGTAGGTCATCGGACGACACCAATGTAAACACACGTCGCGGGGCACAAAATGCTTCGATCTGCAGTTTCCAGTCGGCGAGTGAATCTGCGTCATCGGCTATCAAGAATGCAAGCGTTGCATCGTGTTCTGTTGATCGCGTCGTACCTGCCGGGGAAGCGTCGCGTGAAATAGGTACATCGACCCCCAAACCTACCTATTCTGCAAGTGTTGCCAACATGAAACCTGCTGTGTCGCAAACGAAACGACTAGCAGAAAAACCAAAAGGGGGAAAGCAGAGTCGCTCAGTATCGAGCGCGACTAAAAGCGCTGTCATGGACCATGAACAGCAGGTTCCACCGAAGAACACATGCGTTGGGGACGGCTTCATCAAGGTGGAGAGAAAGAAGAAGAAGAAGCCTTCTTATCGCAACCAGTGTGGGACGGCGCCCGCCGGATCTAACATGCTGCTACGTCCTGCGGTACCGACGACGCAGCTGTACGTGTCCCGTTTGCATCACTCTACAAAGACTGAGGACATCGTGGAGTATCTACGGGTGAAGACCAACTGGACCTTGAGGGTGGAGAAGTTGGAGGCGCGCCATAACACCAATTTCAAGTCGTTCGTAGTGCGCGTTCCGACTCAACATTTGGTGACCTTCCTCAAGGAAGAGTTTTGGCCGAAAGGTGTGCTGTATCGGCGTTTCCGCGGTCGGCTACGTGACACCTCGCAGCGTAACACGACGCCGTCTCTTCGTGTGCAGTAGTTTTTAAGTTTATTGTTTTAAAATATGTATTAGTTTATAATTATTGTTTTTATGCTTATGTATGTATTGTGTTTTATGGGCCTTAGTTGCCTGAAATAAAGGATTAATAATAATAATAACTGATAGCACAATTTGTGAATTTTTACTTTCAATACATCTATTAGATAAGTTAATTGTTTTTAAGATTTAAAATATAATAAAGCAATGTTTTGGGTTCTGTAATTTTATGGCAACGAAAACTACAACTTTTTTACGTGGTCACACCGCGATTGAGGCCGCCATATTTGGCGGGAGAACCCAGTCTATGTTGCCATGTTGGGGTTAATTATGT
This sequence comes from Charanyca ferruginea, assembly GCA_947361185.1. Classification (NCBI taxonomy): domain Eukaryota; kingdom Metazoa; phylum Arthropoda; class Insecta; order Lepidoptera; family Noctuidae; genus Charanyca; species Charanyca ferruginea. Next base: position 24,323,136 of record OX376068.1, read on the forward strand.
CTTATATTATTTTATGAAAAACTTTTCTGATTCGGGAAACCTGAAGCAATAATGAATTTGTGTGCGAACTTACACTACATGACTACGGACTCGCATAGTATGGCGTTTTGATATGGAGAAAAGGTTGAAAGTTTTCATAGCAATATTTTGCTAACTTGAGAGATTAGATATAGAATAATGTTCTACCTCGGAATTCGATATATTTAGGGCATTTTAAAATGATGGAATTTTTATATTAATTCAAATTTTAGAGGAATTATAAGAGTTAATCGTGTAGTGTAAGATGGCGATAGATTAATAGTGAAAGTTTGACATCACAATGTATTGATATTCTATGGTATAGATAAGGCAAGTGGCGAGCGAATTAACAGGTTAATATAGTTTACTAACGCGAACTAACTACTAAATGTAAGAAACTTCGTTCTTTGTAAATATTTACATTTAAGGAAATGTTAACACCATTTTTAGGGGATAGCTACATTTATTATTCAGGTTACATTTTGAAGTATATTGTAGGTACTTAACTTTTAACATTTTGAAATACTTGTCTGGATTTATTGTTGTCATTGTACAGTTCATGTTAATAGCATAGCCAAATAGTAGTTAACATTACTTCAATAAACGTAACATAAAGGTTCTCACAAATTATAAACATTAAAATAAGAATGATGTGTGTAAATGTAGTTAACCCCTTAACCGGTTACGGTCGACGAAACAAAGAGGTTTTTTCACCTCTTTAAAAATTAGGCAATAGATTTAGAAGTTTCTTTTTTTTATCTACATAAGATTAGGCTAAAAATTCTAAAGTTTGCGTAGTATTGAATTAGGTATTATTGCGTCGGAAATCTTGTATATCAGTACAAAGAATTTAAAATTATCAGATAATGTTTTTTATCATTGGACGTTTTGCTTCACATAAAATATATTTTGATATGATCAGTGTTTATTTTTGAATTAAGATATAGAAAGTGTGCTGTCGCGGTTTGTGGGAACTAATCTGTCACACGTTTCAAATTATCTAAGTACTCATGATCTAGAAGAAATTTCAAAAATGTCTTCAGCATCACAATGATTGTTTAACTGTTCGGACCAAGCTTTTAATTGTGAAATTGTGATTATAACATGTACAGTTGTATACCAAATGTAACACTGCCTGTAAAAAAAGAGTAGTCAAATGATATATATTTACCACTATTGCAACAATCGTCATGTTTGTTTATAATGAAGTAGCTCTCACAGGTCTGTGGTTTGTAGACGCCATGACACCAAGACATACCGAACTGTAAAATTTTCCCAATCGTATATGAACCTTAGGGTTATGTAATAAAATTGAAAATCTATCACCAAGTCAATCAATCTATCAATCTGTACCAAGTCTTTTGTACTTACGCACCGTCGGAACTTACTACTTAGCTCTCATTAACAACACGATGATAAATTGTACGCTAAATTCAAATTTGTTACTTACCAAGTCTATTTTAAGATTGTTTTTACATTAATTGCGGTGAGGTCCTCGTATATTTTTTTGTTAAATTGTTTTCCATTTTACCCTTACGTTGTTATCAGTAACTGTGCTCGTCTCGAGCGTGTGTGTGTGAACATTAGGAAATATTAAGAACCTAAATTTTAGGTGGTATTTTTAAATAGGTTAATTTCTTGAAGAGAAAAGATTAAGCTTAGAATATAAATTATTGTGTGTGTATTTTCTGTTTATAACGTGTACCTACTTGAGTGAATCGAATGTTTGCGACATTGTCATGGCACTCTGGTACAATAGCTGTAAAACATTATTTTAGCATTTTATACAAAAAAAGATATCAGTTCGAGAGTACTATTGTAACAGAAAGTCCACAAATTTATATGCAATTTAAAATAAATATAATGATTTAAGACAATTGAGTGTTTTTATTGTTATCACAACACATATACCCCATTGCTTGATTATGTATTAAAAAAAAGCTTCATCTTGACGACACGGTTGGCGCAGTGGCAGAGCGATCGACTGCTGCGCAGCGTGTTGCGGGTTCGATTCCCGCCCAGGGTAAACATTTGTGTGATGAGCACTTGTTTGCCTTGTGTCTGGGTGTTGTTTATCTATATATGTATGAGTTTAAACAAAAAAAATGTATTTGTGTATGTATATCAACTGTCTGACACCCACAGTACAAGGTCTCCCTAGTTTGGGGTCAGATGGCAGTGTGTGAAAATGTCCCCACATATTATTAATATTATTTATCTGTACCAAATTTTATCAAAACCGGTTCAATAGTTTAGCCGTGAAAAAAAAAACAAGCAAACTTACTTTGGCATTATAATATTAGTATGGGTGGGAAAAGGGTTAAGTTTATACTAATTTTCATGAGTCAAAAGCGGGAATCTCCCTACGGTTATGCGTAAATGTGCCTAATTAATGAAAATTCATATTTACTCCCGCAAAAATATTATTTTTTCATACAGTACAACCTAAGCGGCAAATTGCAAAAACGTAAGAAAATTTGAGATTTAGAGAATTTCGCGGGCTCGCCCAAGGATGTGCCGTCAAAAACTACAGGTTACACTTCAATGCTGAAGTCAGTCATTGTCTGAACAGTACAAAAGTTCCTGTAATTTGTATGGAAGAAAGACATCACTGAAGGTGAGGGCAGGGAATCGTTAAGTCAGATTTCAGTAAAGGCCGATCCGCACACAACAGTGCCGACATGTGACCGACAGTTCCGTACCGTACAGTTCCGTGACACACATGTCAGTACCGACATGACGCGTGCAGTGATCCAATATTGTTGTTTGGAACACTGCGACCGTCTCAGGTAAAATATTGTCCGCTAGAAATTCACGTCGGATCACGGCGAGCGTCAGCAGAGTATATTCATCTATGGCACTGACATCACTGAACGTCACTGTCACTGACGAGTTCGGATAGCGACGTACAAAATGTATGCTGTATCATATTTCACTGACACGTTCCGATACGTTACTGATCGGCACGTGTCGGCACTGTTGTTTGCGGATAGGCCTTAAATCTGAAATGCTTGTATGCAAGGGTGGGGGAGAGACAGTTGATCCCCCCTCACTCTAGAGATTCCAAAGATAAGTTTTACTTACTGGGCCTGTTTGGCGCAGCCACAAATAATGCTTTTTATTTATTTCTGTTACACATTGAAAACTTTATTATTATTATTTTTGTGTGCACACATGGTCTGTGTCAAACATTTTTTCTTTCTTTCTTTCTTCTTTTACTAGTTGTACAGGCAAGAGCGTGTGAACTTTACACATTGAACTTTGTAGCATTCATATTACAATGGCCATGGGGGTAAGACACACCACCAGTGTAAAGCTTCATGTGTTTTAGACTTAATTTAAAATTCATACTTTCCTGTCCTCCATCAACTTCCCCCCCCCCCCCTACTAGGTCATCAGCTGGCGACACTTGCTTGTATGGTAGTACCTTTATAGCAACCTACATGGTATTAATTGTACTTCTGTCTTTTTTTTTCTCCAAAAAAATGAATGAATTTCTCCTGTCGTGGGTGCGTTTACAAACATTTAAACTCACATACACAAACAGCCAGACTCGGAACAACTATCTGTAGGCCATACAAATATTTGTTCCGTGCGGGAATCGAACCCGCGACACGCTGCGCGACAGTCAATCGTTCGACCACTACTGCGCCAACCGTGTCGTCAATGTGGCCACGTGGTAAAGGCGCCACTCGTGCTAGAGGCTGTGGGATTGCAACCGGGCACAAGCAAGTACCAATGTGATTTTAGGGACTTTCTAATCTTGGACATCACTGACATTGGTGAAGAAGAACATTGTGATGAAACCTGAACTTATAATTCTCAGATTATCAAACAAAAGGCAGATAGACCGTGTGGAACACTGCGAGTGAAGCCACCAAAGCAAATACAAGTTAAAAAACGAATATCTAAAATTGCATTGCAAGCATTGTTAAAAAAACAAATAGTAATACAAATAAAAATTCAAAAGCGAATACAATAACGAGATTGTAGGTATTCGTTATTGAATTTATATTTGCTTTTGTGGCTTAACTCGCAGTGTTCCGCACGGTCTATCTGTCCTTTTGTTTGATTATCTGTGATCTTAAATATAAAATTCTCGTGTCACAATGTTCGTTCCCGTACTCCTCCGAAACGGCTTGACCGATTCTGATGAAATTTTGTGTACATATTGGGTAGGTCTGAGAATCGGCCAACATCTATTTTTCATCCCCCTAAATGTTAAGGGTTAGGGTAGGGTAGGTGTAGGAAAATAGGCAGGTAAGTAGGCAGATCGGGACAGGACAATGTCTGTCGGGTCAGCTAGTAATTAACCTCTCGAATGTCTTATGTTACACAGTCCGACATAAGCAGCGGAGGTTTGACCTTCAACACTTTCGCCCGACAGTCGTTGAGTTAATATAAGTCTGAAAATGCCAATACTTCTTGTGCAAGCGTGATGATCAATGCTTGTGCCTTGTGTTTGAGAAGAGGCCTTTCAACTACTTTCAAGGCTAAGGCCTCTTCTCTGGGACAATTTTAGGCTAGTATTATTATGTTTGGTCCTAATAGGCTGGAATAGTCACCAAGGGTAAAATAAAAGAAGTCTCTGAAACTTAGATAAAAAACAACAAATTATACAATCAATAACAAAATTATTTTAATCCTCTTCATTTTCCAATGGGTACTCAGTCATAATTAGTCCCCTGCTCCACAAGACTTCTGCTAAATGTAATTTAACTGAATCATTGGGGATGTCAAGGTTTTCTACAGAAACATACTCAGGATATGAAGTTATTAAAGTCTCTATTGCTGGAGCACACTCTTCATCAATTTCAATAAAAGTCAGTTCACTTCCATGGTATTCTAAAGAGTTTTCAACATGATAATACAACTTTATGGTATCTTCTGATACCATTCTTAATATATTTTTACGTAGTAACCTTATTCTAGTGTCAGGGTTTATTTCCACCCTATTAGTGACAACGCCATTTTCTACCATCACATCAGAATCTCCAAACACGGTCACTGACTTCTCCAGGTCATTCAATACGGGTGGCAGTGCATCATGTTGGTAATTTTTATTCATTTCATCGACAGCTTCATCTATTGGTAATGTATCCTTAATTTTATCAAAAAGTGTCATAATCATTTTTGTTATTTCTTGTTTGCGAGGTGTGTTTGAATCTGAGTGGACAAGTCCAAAGTGATCATACAAATCAAGTGGAAGGCCTTTTCTCAGTTCAACATTTTCATTTATAGCCATCTGCAGGGCACCAGGTATTAACCTTTCAAATAAATCAGCCCAAGAATGCTTTTGATACATGCTTATCGTAAGATGGAGGGAGTGTTCACCATCGACTGTGACACCTTGATGAATATAGCCGCGAGGGAAATAAAGCATGTCTCCTGCTTCCAAAGTTACTTCTAGTATTGGCTTTCCTATTTCTTTCTGATCATAGTTCTTTGAAGAAACTCTAGGTAGCACCTCATTTTCATTCAACGGTTTATAAACCCGCCAATGTTTCTTACCTTCGGTTTGTAATATGAATGCTTCAATGTCATCATAATGAGGAGCAAACCCTTGACTATCAGGTGGTGTGAGGTAGGCATTTGCACCAACAAAGGAATTGAAGAATTCCTGCATGGTTGCATTCATTAAATGTAATTTAGGAATATAAGTTTGTGGATTCAACAATCTTACACTACATCCATTTAAGTAGAAGTCCCACACTATGTGTGGGTGTGCTCGCCCTTCTGGGTTGTGTGTCTGTCTCTTTCCATCAACATATGATGTAACATCTACGTTTTTAGTGAACTGTATATTTTCGTTCCTCAACATATCATCTATAATGGGTGTGGTTATTATTTCTTTGTAATAATCACGTTTTCCTCTAGCTATATGCAATGGTTTCTTCTCCCAGATATTTTTGAAAAAATCATCAATTTCATAGGGGGCTATCATCCACTTGAATACTTTTTGTCCTTCTTCAGCACTGTCTGTTTCCACAGGTGTGAAATCAAAGCTGTCATCACTTGACTGAGAGCCCACATCAATTATTGCTTGGAGCTTATCAAGTTTTTTCAACTTTGGTGCTGCTACAAGTACTGGTACCTCTTCTTGATCATCAGCTACAGCTACTAACCTCTGTTTTGGATTTGGTGATTTTTTATCAACTCTGCTAGATTTAGATTTCTTCTTCTTGTGTTGCTTCTTCTTGTTAATGATGTTCTTTGATTTTTTTTCCTTCTTGTACATCGATTTCAGTTTTTGAGAGAGATCTATGTGTATCTTCTCAGGAGTTAACTGTGGCGGTAGTGATTTTGTGGAAATTGGCTGTTTACTTGATTTATTCCTTTTCTTTTGTCTTTTTTCTTTGTTTGCCGAAGTATTGGCTTTGTACATAGCAAAGGCGGATACTGGTGCGTCCATTTTCTTTATTCTTAATAATAAATAATGGAACCGCACACGTGAATTAGGTTGTTATTAATTATATTTACATTACATATTCAACTTTCAACGAGCACCAAAACCTAACCTTTGTTGAGGTTTGACTATAACGATTATTCTTATTTGCGAAACTTTCCCTTTTTATGGTGCGAAAACAAAATACGGCTGTTCGGCTACGGTACAATGCTCGCGTGGTCGTCAAACACTTCGGTTCGGTCGGTCTTCGATCGAATTCAAAAAGTAAGGTTAGAATTTTATTTTGACGTTTTGTGTCACTCTTTTGTTTTTTTTTCCCTTCGCCCTACTCGGGCAGGCTAAGGTCTCTTAGACCATACCGCCTCGTCTTCAGTGCATTAATTGTGTCACTCACTGCACTACCATAGATATCCGACACACTACAGTCACTCTGATACTTAGGTCTTTGACGTATTACGTTTATTTTTATTAGTTTTACACAAGTCAAGTCACTTCATTTCTACAAACTTGGCTTGGCATTCATTACGTCTTCATAGCTGATGGCATTAATTACGGATTTCTAGCATCACAAACCTAATTATGTTTGTTTGTAACTACTAGCTAGACAATAAAATACTAGCTAGGCTTTATGATACAATTAGTTAGTGGGCTGTGTTTTTTTGTGAATTGCCATTATTTGGGGAATGCCCCAAAGTTTCAAGTCAGCCCGGAAAATAATTTTAATTTTCATAGTTTTTAATAATAATTCTGTCGGGATCACCCAGTGGTAAAAGCACCCGTCTCTTATGCACGAGGTTACGGGTTAGGTACCGGGCAAGTACCAATGTGTCACTTTTCAATTCACTTGTGTACTTTCTAAGTTTATCTTGGACTGTTGAACATCAATGACAGCGGTGAAAGAAAATATCGTGGGAGGACTTCTCAATATTTAATTATTGCGTTTAAAAAGTGTTATGCCTAAGTGGACCTACCACCTAGTTTAGTTAGGATAATTATAGACCCTATCGGGCACTGTAGAAGAGGGGAAGCTCTGTTTAGGAAAATATTTAATGAACGTAGAAACTATGATATAACTTCATAATTAATCAATTCATTAATAAAATTCTCAAGGTACATATTATTTATTTATTTATCATTTAAATAATCGTTTATGGAATATTTTTTTTAAATCCCGTGATGTCAATTTTTTAAAATCTCTTTTTAATGAATATATTACCTAAGTCTGAAAACTGAAATCATCCATCCCGCTTAAGCGAGCGCGGTAGTCAATGCTTGTGTCTTCTTTGTATGAAAAGAGGCCTTTGAGACAATAATTGGACAATAATTTTGGTGAGACAATAATTCAATGAAACAAATAATTACTACTTTATTTCAAGCTGATTTATTTACGAATTATTCATGATACAGTTTGGTTCTATAGGTAATGCGGTAATTACTCCATTGAAGACATTTTGTGTTATATTTTATCTACGCACTGTACCTAACTCTCTATTTAATTTTGGATACAATCTGATACGAATATGTTGATATGAAGTAGTACGAACATAGAATAGGTAACATGCTTAGTTTTACACTTAGAATTATTTTATTTATTTTATTCTAACATCAATACATTCTGTTTCATAGTTTGTATATTAGTAGATAATAGATAGGTTAATTAGTATTATATTTTCTAAGTGATGTAGTGCTCCCTGTAAATAATTTTCTTGAAATAAAATTTATTAAAATGATATAAAATTAATCTTTCAAACTACAAGGGATAAACAAAGTAGATTTAAAAGTAATTTATTTAGAGTAGCAAAATAGTATATGGGTACATACGTATACCTATTTACTTTTTCATAAGTTTCAATATTGTCATTGCTTGCATTTCGATCCAAAAATGATTGTTAAAAATAATTTATGCACAAGAAGGAAAAGCAAAATGACTCATTATTATGAAGCTTTAAAAGTCACAGCCACACAGTAAATGAAGCTAAGAACAGTAATTTAAAAACCTGTGGACTACCAACAGCAATGTAAACATCTCTATTTGCAACAATTACTAAACTATATCCACAACTATAAACATTTCACAATTTTGATTATTTGTTTCATATATAATTATTATTATGCACTACCATCCTAATATACTTAATAAATTTATTTATTTTTAATATGAAAACATTTAATGTTGAAAGTTAATATAATATTTTTTACGTCTCTAGACAATTTATAAATATTTCATATTTTAAATCCAATGAATGTACTAAGTTATTGGTCATCTATCACACATAATTGATACGTCAAAAATTGTATATATTCTATGCATAATTATATGAATAAGTAGCTTAGTATGAGTAGCATATTATTATGTAATGACGTCTTTGCACAATCGTTCTTTACATGGGGAAAGTCTAGAATACAATTGATTTCCTTCTTCCTTCATGAAACTGGTGCAGATTGATGTAGGTATACGATACTATAAAATTTTGAATATTTTGATATGGCAAGGATAGTTCTTTTTTATCTGTAACGTTTCTGATATGCCCTTGATTTGAAAATATTGAAAATGGATATTACTTTAGGAAAATTCTTACAATTTAGGAATGTAAAACGTATACATATAGAAGGACATGTTGTTAGTCAGTCTGTTTAGATACTACATTGTTTTCGTCATTGTTTTGTTATAGTTCGCAAGGTACGCACTTTTGCAGGTACAAAACTCTTAAAAATGAATTAGAAAAGTTTGAAAATGTGAAAAACCTCTCAGTCTTATTATCGCAGCTTTAACCAGCAGACATAATGAAACATTCTCTTTTAAAGATTTAAAATTTAAATTAACATTTCCGCAAAGTTTTAGGACGGTAGTCGACAAAGGGTTCGAAACAATTTAATAATAGGTAGGTACACAATTCGAAAGATCTGACGTTAACTTATCACTAAACATTGAACAACTAACTTAGGTTGGTAAACTAAAATAATAATAACTACTTAAAGTAAACGAATTTACATTTTCTATACCGCGCCTGTTAATCATATTTTTTAAATTTTCATTCCATTTTCAAGGAATTTTGACATGAGCAAACGTCGTTAAAGTTACGTTGGCTGCTATTTTTCGGATCCTGTTGCAATGTAGGAACGCCTGAACATTCAAACTAAGTTATTTGTGAAATGAGTGATGGCACTATTCGTCGACAAACTTAAAAGTTCAAATAAAAGGCGACCTTATGTCTTTTACAAAGTATTAGTTCCAAAATCTGCCGTTTCACAAATAAGTTGGTTGGTAGGTCAGAATAATTGTTTATTTTTTAATGTCTGACACATTCTAACTATTTCTAACATCGAAATTCGAGCAAAATGAAAACAAATGAAGATAGAAAACAGGTACGCTCCACATTGCTCCATCCAACAGCACCAACTAGCCAACGAAATCACGACCAAGACATTTGGGAGAAAGCAGTTTAGTGTACTCGTATGTCACGGGCATGCACAGGTGTGGTGTCCTCGGGGCTGGGGCTGTCGTCCAGGTGTGGCCGGATGTGCACCACGGAGCGGCGCTGGTCATGGTGGTTGTAGTCATCGCGCATGACCAAGCCTCCGATCCCGTACCCAGGTCCCATGACTCCAGATCCGCTCAGGCGCATCTTTTCCGGGTCATCGTCCAATTTTATGGATGAGAACACCGTGCTTAGATTCAGTTGCGGAATGTCGTAGAAGACGGTCAGTGTCAGCATCAGGAACGTCAGGCCGATGAGCAGGTAAACTGGAAAAAAATACAAAGCATTTAGATACACGTGTAAAACCTCTTTGGGCCGGACCTTCCACTTCTCGCTTTAATAATTAAAGAGGTCCTATTATATTATTTAATACGCGCCAAAATAACGACATTTGAATATATTGCCAACCTAAAATAAACTTACATGTGGTAGCAACTTTGTAGAGCGGTCGGTAGGGTTGTCCGGGCGAGTCTCCAGGTATGTAGTCGCCCAGTCCGATGGTAGTCAGCGAGATGAAGCAGTAGTAGAAGGAATCGAGGAAGTCCCAGTCAGGCTCCAAATACGCGAACACAGTAGCAGGCACCACTAGGAAGAACAACACTAGGGTTGTCACTGTAAATAAATGGTTGAGGATTAGTTCTTGAAGAACACTTGGCACAAAATATTATAACAGTAGGGATATCTACATTTCCCAGAATAAAATAACTTTTATCATCATCACGAATATGAAATTAACGAATGTTTTTTCTTATGTAGTTTTACAGTAGGTAAGTGAATATTTGTGTCAATGCCTTCGATAATTTTTATACTGTAAGCTAGAGAAGACGATAATTTTAAAATTAGGTACGACCAGTATGTGAGTTTGTCTTAATAACACCTAAGCTTCAATAAGTATAGGTAGGTATTACCTAATCCTTTAAAATGTAATCATGTTTCCCCGAATATAGAACCTCAAGGCCTCAAGGCGCCTAATGAATTTTTGATGGCTACCGCTGGCAGAAGGAAACAGCGTACAATACCTACGCCTCATTATTAGTTTATAATAAGTACTCCTTTTTTACAGGTAGGTATTGTATTAGGTACATAGGTATGAATTAAATAACTTGCACTTTGTTACATCATCTCAGGTCACATCACATCTAAGGGCGCCTTCAAATTAGTCGCGCGCCAGCAGCGCGAGCGCCCTAAGGCAACTCCATTGAACACTTACATAAGAGGAGACAACTTCACCGAAATTGGTTTTGATTGTACTAAATCTTCTTATTTTTTTTTACATTTGGCAACACCGAATGTCTTTTACAAGTTATCGAACGTTTCAAAACAGATTAACTAATAGTTCCTTCAAATAAAATTATTCGATACGAGTCTTCGAAATTCGAAATACGACGATCCAGAGCATTTTAGTTAGTTCGAACGTGGTCGAACGTGGTTCGAACTAAACAAATGTTAGGAAACGAGCATTTCCAATTTAAAAATCGATCGAATATAGGCCCAAGACACAGTTAAAGAACAATAAAAACAAAAGAACAATGTTTAGGAACCTACCTATCATCGTCAAATGCACCAATCGTATAGTGAACGGGCGGTACAGATGACCAAGCGCCGCGTTTAGAGAGCGTAGCAGTGCAGTCGCCGGCAGCAGCAGGCGCTCCACCAGTGCTGATAGTAGCACCAGGGTCAGCGGGATCCCGAGCAGAGCGTACATCATGCAGAACAACTTTCCAGGCTTTGACAGGGGCGTCACGTGACCGTATCCTGTAATTTAAAAGAGGGATGCCTTGAGATACAAATTAATTGTTCAGTTTCTTTTTGAATCGATGGTCATCATCATTCAGCCGAAAGACGTCCACTGCTGGACATAGGCCTCCCCCAAGGGGGGGATTTGCCATAATCGCCACGCTTGGCAGGCGGGTTGGCGATCGCACTATGGTTGTTACAAATGCATAGAGAACGCTGCTGCCCATTCTCAGGTACGTCCCTTAGTCGCCGATTAGTCGAATCGATGGTAATCCTTTTTATTTTAGTTAAGTACCTTGGCCCAGTAGCACCTTCACACGGCATCAGTGGCGTTTTAAATGCCCTCCATGGGGCCACTTAGGGTAGGGACACTGGGCACTGAAGTAAATGGGCCATCGTTTGTACGAAGGAGCACCGCACTCGCACTGGGTGTCGGTGGGATCTATATCCCCCATTTTGCTAGTTTATTACTATTCAACTATTTTATTATCAATTATTCAATTAAAAAAGCAGTTTGTACTGACTCTAAGACAACTTGTACAACCAAATCTCAAAGAGACTTGTGTTAGTGCATTGTTTGTAAATGGAATGATATCATTTATCATATATATATATATCATTCTCGTATATTACGGGCCAGATGATACAACAGTCAATACAATATAAAGAGTCTAGACACATACAGAGATACATAGGTACTTCATAATAGTTACAATTTATTAAAGGTTCTACCACCACACTATAATCATATACACGGAGTAGAAAAAAAGCATGGCATTATTTTATTTTATTACTTGTCGTAAACAAAGGGTCGTACCGGTCAGCACACTATGATGTAAATGTGTGCGTGAGGCAAGTTTGTACAAACGGTCCCGCAATGCATACTTTTGGTGCTTCATTTTGGATATGCGTGGCGTGGAGTCCTTCTTTTTTTTTCTAGTCCGTGATCATTAGGTATAGATATTTATTTTCTTTCAAAGCAACAGTGAATGCTTTAGTTGGCGATTCTGGCAAGTCGCGACTGTTTCCTGATACCATGGCTCACTTTGTTCAAGTACAACTTCAGCTTGGTGAGCTAGAACTCCAGTTCACTACCTCAAAGACTCACCGATGGTAGTAACAACTGTCGATGAGAAGAACAGTGACTGTCCGAAGCTCCAGTTGGGTCCTCCAGTAATGTTCCGCGATGCTGACACGCCGCGGTTGGACGCGCGGACCACCTCATCCAGCAACATCTCCAGATCATCGTCTGTGGAAGGAAAACGAGTGTCATTTAAGAATCCTATTATGCAAAATTTCGTGAGGAAATGAGGATGCATGAATGTTTTTGAACAGGAATGCACCTGATCGGATTAACTGTAATTATCACGCATTTGAATATTGGTAGCTTAACACATAGGATATTTTATTATCGCGTTTTTGTGTTCTTGTGAGACTATTAAGGTCTTAAGCTTTATTCTTAAGTCTACGCAGACAAAACCTTGTAATTCATATTAGTAACTCATGTGTTACCTTTGAGCAATTATTTCGAAGTGAATGTGTCTCCAACGGAACGTCATCCATCTATGCCTGGACTGTTCTCAACTATGTTGGGGTCGGCCTCCAGTCTAACCGGATGCAGCTGAATATCAAGGCTTTACATGGAGGGACTGACTGCCTATCTGACCTCGACAACCCAGTTACTGTGTAACACGATACCCCTTGGTAAGACTGGTTATCAGATTTTCTGGCTTCTGACTACATATAGTGGTTGTCAAAGATCATTGACAATCGGGAGAGCCTGCATAGGGGCAGACGCGACAGCAGCCAAGTGCTTCTGAACTGCCCTGAGGTCGCTTCAAACAGGGCAAATTACTTCGGAAACCCAGGTAACCTACGGGAGATCGCCAACGACGTCAAGGCGCTGCTGGCCTTTCTTGGGGAGCTCGGGTGGATCGAATGACTTAGTTCCCACCTGTACGCAAAATACGTGCCGAGACGTGAAGTTACGAACACCAGCACGTCATACTACTACTACTTGACAACCGGGACCAACAGCTTTACGTGCTTTCCGAGGCACAGAACATCATCTAATTGAAAATACCGTAGCTACGTTTTTGGTATCCATTGTTCGGTTGATATGTATAACGGCTTATATGCCTATCTACAATCTACTTCCTCTACGGCACAACATAAAAATAGATTCTGATTAGCTGGAATACGCGATTTACTTAGAATCGATTCAAAGCCAAACATCATTACTTTAATTGAAAAGACGGATCTATAAATGTATTCTGGTCAAAGAGAATATTATTTATTTAGATATAATAATAAACAGTGAACTGAGGTTTCTAGGAATAATTCGGGAGTTAGTAATTAGAAATGAAGTATCAATAGGCGAGTTTAACTTAGTTTAGTCAAAGCTGGGAACTACATAAAGCCACAGGTTTCAGCTAGAGTATTATTTTAAGCCCCAACCTCGGATCTACCTTTGTTTAGATTCGAATTTAACGTTTTAGAATGAAATTCTCGACTTTCCGACTCTCGTTACATTGTCTGACCCAAAGAGAATTTGTCTGACCCCATTTTACTAATGATTCAACTTGATGTCATCGTAGAAAGACTTCGCAAATAAAATGTTGATGCTCTCGTTGTATGGGGCTCATCATTGTTATTAAATGGAAATTACTTAGAATTCGATTTCCATTTCATTAAATAAGTAGGAAACGGGACATTTGTTGCTCATTTATAATAAGTTTAAATATCAATTCTATTAACATTTCAACACCAGCTTATTTCAATATTTGCATGCCAATTTGTGGCGAAATAATAATAGGTATCGCGTTGCACTTATAATTTGTAACTACCTATGTATTAATCATCTTTTGTTTGTTTTGTTTTGTTTTGTGCAATACAAACGATAATTATGATGCGGTAAGCTGCAATAAAGCCAATAAATATGTTGCCTTTGACAAACAAAATTTTCCTAATGCGAATTCGAGTTTGTTTGTTACCTACGCTTTCACGGCTGAACTACTGAACCAATTTTGATGAAATTTGGTATAGATTAAGCTTGAGCCCCAAGAAAGGGTATACACTACTTATTATTCTGCGACTTCGCCTTCATCCACGATAACCTTTATTCACGCGGACGAAGTCGCGGGCAAAAGCTTGTTATCTATAAATGTTAACACAGACAAAATACTGGCAATCATCGTTCCACTATTCAAATTAAAGCTGTCCATTAATCACAATTACACATGTTCAAATCGCTGACGAGTTTCATGAACAGCCATCATTATGTGAGTATTTACGTTTAATTATCCCTCGAATAAATTAACAATACGTAGTCTAAATAAAGCTATGTTTTGAACAATGTCGGCAATTTCATAGCATTTTGTGGCTGGTCCGTTTTCCCGGCAGTAACCGCGAATGTGTATTTCATTCTCTGTGCATGCATTATTCATTTCAAGCCCCCGGACCGGCGAGAACGGTCTTTGATGAAAATTAAGGCTGCTTGTAAATGTAATGGCAGTTATTTTTATATAGTTTCTAATTTGAAACACTGGCCCATAATAGAAGCTTTTTGTGCTTCTAATGTTCTAGTTTCGTAAGTATTATTTAGTAAACTAGGTTGATAAAAATGCACACTACGCCCACACTCATTTCGTTACGTAAGTCTTTTAATGGAACACTGTCTATCTACTACATTTTTGGATATTCAAGCTCTTTAATAACAACACGACCAAATAAAATCATGCTATGAGAATATTTATCTTAGAATGTCTGACTACACCTAAGTAGATTAATTCTAAACAATTATTTTCCTTAATTAATGGTTTTACACTCTTAACCAAGTTACCCAATTAACTTTGAAACATACACATGAGACTTTACCATGTAGTCGACATAAAAACCTCTATTTTACTTTTTACCACAAACTGAATACGCACGAGGATTTTGTTGTGAATCTTTGCTCAAAGGAGACTAATTAAAAGTTATACGACTCGAAGTCGCTACCGGAATTGCCGGCTTTAGCAGTCGGTAGTCACTAGGTATTATTTAATTAAGGGGCTTATTTCTCGTTGGCTGAACACCTCATACCTTGGTCCCAGTCTCTAAGCACGAATGAAAAATTCAAGTAATTCCGCAGTACATATGTAGGGACTCGGGTTTTATTTTATGTAATTTTATGTTGTAACACTGCGGTGGCGAATTTATTAAGTTTATGAAGTTGTAACAGTAGGTGGGTTTACTGGAGTAGTAAAATAAATAATTAAAGTGTTTTCTGTGCAATGTGCAATTAAAAATGCCTCATATTCGGACATTATTTTCACAGCAGTACCAATATGTCTGCCTCCTTGCTGTGACCTGCTGATGATATTTATAACTGGAATAAAGGTATCTACAGTTGCTTTATGAGATCGTATTTTTGTAAAAAAAAATAAAGAAGAAACCTACACACAGGAGTTATTA
The DNA here is from genome assembly GCA_947361185.1 of Charanyca ferruginea. Lineage (NCBI taxonomy): Eukaryota > Metazoa > Arthropoda > Insecta > Lepidoptera > Noctuidae > Charanyca > Charanyca ferruginea. The sequence continues at coordinate 24,339,231 of OX376068.1, forward strand.
AAAAAAAAAAAGACAACAAGACAACCGCGTACACCGCGGGCGTAAACCGCGTCGTGAAATGTGCTTTGGTTTTTTACTTATATATCTGCATTCTACAGAAGCTGCGGCCCCGCAACCGCAGGCGGACGCGGGTGAAAACCGCATCGTGAGTTCTTAGCCGGGGGAGCGCCAGGGCTGCCAATTGAAGTTTTCCCACGTTTTTTTGCAATTTGCAGCTCAGTATCAAGTTGTATTGTAATAAAAAAAATATTCGCGGGAGTAACAAATATGCATGTGACCGAAATTATACCTAATAATTAAAATCATCAACTTAAGTTGACGAAGACTTGATTTGACTTGCGCAGTAAGTACTCGATTTAAAGAAATTTACCTTTAAATCGAGTACTGCGCAAGTCAAATCAAGTCTGTGTCAAGTCTCATCTTTCGTGGCACGCACTATAACTCTGCAAGTTACAAAAGCTTGTAAATGTGCCTATTTTGATGAAAACATAACGTTTACGTGGTTTTGTAACTAAAAGAGTTATGTTGATGTTGTTGATGATTTTAATTATTACAATTTCGGTAAAGCATATTTGTTACCTACTCCTGCGAATATTTTTTTTATAACCGTAGAACTATGTACTTAGATTCTTCTTCTTCGTCGTATTCTTCATTACTGAAGGTCGTGTCCCTGAAAGGCCTTCATGGCTTTAAACATTACGCTTTTCCACTTCGTTCGGTTCTCTGCTTCTCTTAGGGCGGTCGTAACAGAGAGTCCAGTGAGGGCGGTTACTTGGTCAGACCAGCGGTTAGGTGACCGTCCGCGAGGTCTTTTCCCATCTACCTTGCCCATAACCATCAACTATTCAAGGTTATTTGGTTCCCGACGGGCAATGTGACCAAAATAACCGAGAATCCTTTGGTATCATATCGTGGATAGTCTATCTGTTATGCGAAGTTGCTCAAGGATAGATTTGTTTGTCCTCCTGACGGTCCACGGTATGCGAAGCATTCTTCGCCAACACCACATCTCAAAAGCTTCTATCTTTTTTCGTTCTATTGCCCGTAACGTTCACGATTCTGAGCCGTAGAGGAATATTGTAAAAACCAATGTCCGGACTAGTCTCATCTTGGTGACATTGGAGACCTTTCTGTCCTGCCAGATACGTTTCAGCTTCCTCATCGCAGCTTTGGCCATCTGAGTTCTTCTCCTGATTTCTTTTTCGCTTCCTCCCTGGCCAGTAAGGAGTGATCCGAGGTATATAACAAATTGCAAAAAACTTAAGAATATTTGAAATTCGCAGACTACCCTTACATTTATGCAATGAAAAGAGTGCATTGCCGCGAAATTAATTTTATTATAAAGATTAATACGGATTACAACCATTTCGTGATGTTTACAGACTAAAGAGAATGTACCACAGATAATTTATATGAAAAATAAGAAACGAAATCGCCACAGATATCGTACTATAATAATATAGGTATTAACTAAAAAAACTACCTATTAAAGTTTAATTAAGTTTTAAAACATAAACAAACCGATAACCTATTGACAGTAGACATCTCTTGACCTCTGGACTCTGAGAAACAATAGAAATACCTACAATAAATACTCCACTTCTCTTTAAAAAAAACTCAACAGTAAATTTCTCCGTATCTTAATGCAGCACTAAATTATTACAATTAATTGCAAGTTAATTGTAAACACTATATGCGGTGCGCGTACACTGTCGTGCAACGATCTTGGGGGTACATTCGAGATAACCTACTGACTGGGTCGGTCAATATGATGACATACAGTGCAGTGACGTCACAATATGGCGTCGGGAAAGTGGGATGCGTTTGCAATGCACCTTTGACATTTAACACTGAGACTGCATGAGTGGGTATGTCATTAATTGTGATAAGCTGGTGATGGTGATAACGTAATGTGATAAGTAATTTATTAATTAAGTAAGTCATATAGTGCGTACTTTCCTTTGACGCCAAGTAACATGGGCCGCTGTAACCCTACGGGAAAGTGAACGCAGGAAGATAGACGCCCAAGAAATGTGGTGTTGAAAAAGATTGCTGGGCGTATCATGAGCGAAGTTTCGTACCAATGAGTCTATGTTGCGAGAACTCTAAACTCTGTTCGCTGTTACACAGTCACATATCCTCACATTTTTCAGCCACGTATGTCGTCGGGGAGACGTGTCCATCAAACGTCTTGTCGTTCAGGGGAAAGTCGGAGGTACCAGGTCACGAGGTAGATCGCCTTTAAGATGGATTGATCGGGTCAAGGCTGCAGTTGATGGCTCCTTGCACGAATGCGCGAGGAAGGCAGCTGTAAGGGAGGAATGGCGACGAGTACGTAAAGCGTGCCACCAACACCTGAAGTGACGACCACGACCACTCTGTCAAGAATGACACTGACGAAGAAGGGAACATGCGAAAAGAGCAGGAAGATGATGATGTAACCAAGTAGCGCAGAACTCTTTTAATCAGCGTATCTCGATTAACATATCAATTCGAGACCGGAGAAAAGTCATGTCGTTCTAAAGTCAATTGGAAAATTGGATGTTGCGGCATTCGTTTGTTTCTGAACTTGACAGCCTGTTAACAAGGCAACGTTCTGCAATTACTGAGCCGATAAAACCACACTTTTCCACGATTCGATAAATGTTCTATTAATTAATACTTGGAGTAAAGTAAAGTACGTTCATGATATCTTCTGACTATTTATAGCCGATTAATTATTTGAAAAAAATAGTAAAAATAGTAAGTTACTATGTACTTATTTTTTTAACTTGTTTTTGTCTATCAAATCATTGTTGTTAGGTCGCTTAGTGGTTGATGAAATACTAGATATAAACTTTAAATAGGTATGCCAAATAATGAAATAAAAAGGTGTACCTACAAAGTTTGCCGATCACATACCAATATAAACGGTCCACGAGAACACTATGTGTATATAAAGCTAAGTTAAAGACATTGCTCTTAGAGAAGTCTTATTACAGCATTCAAGAATTTATGGATGATAAAATGTTAAAATAGTTTACAAGTAGGTATATATCTGTGTGTTAATTATAATATAATGATATTCTTTTATGTATCAAATTAGATTTCAGTTTAAAAAATAGTATATCTCTATTGTACAAGTTCCTAAGTAATCAATGTTGTATTAGCTATAATAGAAACACACTGTAACACTATTACTTTTAAGTTATCTTGCTACGCCCTAATAGGGTCACGTACTCACTGGTTTTAAGCCTAGCGTCTAAACTATGGTTGTAAATTGTGCATAAAATAAATAAATAGATTCTTGATTGTATCACCGCTTGTTAACTTCGATACATTTTGAGAACGCTCTTTCATACCGGCAACTTTCAATTGAGTAATTTTTTTTAGGACCTTTCTATTATTACACCCATTTTCGCTACTTACAAAATTCAAACAATACCTAGTCGTTCAATACTACTACGACGCACTTTATTGATATCAATTCAGAATCGATAAAGAATCACCTTGCTCTAAATTGATTCTAACGAATACCTGTGTAACGCGTATTTTTCTTTCATTTGGACACGAAACACGAAAGCCTGTTTATTTTTGGGATGATTTCTTTCTCTTCTTCTATTTATATCATCGACATGTTAACGGTTGAAAGAAGGTGTTACAGCGTGTTCCTACAGATGGGTAGGGAATTATACCCTGTCCATTGGGTTTTTAGTTTTTTGACAGCTGCCTTAGAATGTAATTATTCCCGATTACCTTAAAATTAACTTTAAAATGCGTTATAAAATAAATATATAAGCTGCCTTATCTTGTTGGATTGCCTTATTTATGACCTCTTACGGACATTATAATACAGTATGCGTATCAGTTTTTTCAAAAAACATAAAATAAATATTGTTCACTAGTTCCAGCTGTCAAAAAACGGTTAAGCCAGTGGACAGAGTGTAAAATACATGTTGTATTTTATGAAAGCCTAGTAACTAAGTACTTTCGCTTGGCAATTACGTCATTTTATATTATTGTTATTTTCCTCTACGTTATCTGCCCTATTTGATGTGACGATACGTGTTATGTTTACGTAATGCCTGATAAGTTGTAAAGAAATAATAATGTTACAATATTGATATAAGACAAATATTGGTAATGCTTTTTGTTTTCGTTATCCGCTTTCCTCTTGTAAGGTTCGGCAAATGGATGCACTTTGCAAGGCTCCGCTCTTTAAGGTACTACAGTACATAGAACGTACAAGACTTGCAGGGCTGTGGTCTTAGCAAACACTGATTCAAGAATCGTGGGAGAACGGGTTGTTGTTTTCACATCTACACTTAGTATTATGAAGAGGAAAGATTTATATTTGTGTATGTTTGTAACGAATAAACTCAAAAACTACTGGTCCGATTTAATAAATTCTTTCACCATTAGAATGCTATATTATCACTGAGTATCATAGGCTATATAAGGTGCCATTAAAATAGGTGGACAAATTTTAACACAGCATTCAGTACCTATGTCTAACCAAAGACATATAAGCAACAAAAAAACACTGATTAAAGTGATTGTATTTTTTAACGACAATCAGTGTCAAAATCTTGTCATACATGTGGGTACAATAGAAATTGTTACGTAATAAAATTGCTCTAGTTCTAAATCAGATTCAATTTGATTAACTACATTGTCAACTGTTGGCCATACCATTTATAAAAGAGCACATAATGTCACTGTTATCTATGTTGGAGTAGGTCGTGGCTAACTAAAAACCCTCGAAAAAAAGAAAAAAAAAATCGAGCGGTTGCCGCGGTCTGTCCGTGGATGGGTGACCATCAATTTCATGCCGAAACCCCTCCGTGTCACGGTAAGCAAGTAAAACCGTTGGTCCCGGCTGTCATTCGTAGAACTTTGACAGTCATTACGTCAGTTCGAAGCCTGGATGCCGAAGCCTAGGATGGATCAGCAAAATACCAACTGGAGGCGTTGGAAGTTATTGATAGACGTGCCAAGAGGCTCATTAATAATGTCTCCCTGGTTAGGGCTAAGCTCCAGAGCCTTGAACATCGCCGCACTGTTGCCAGCCTATCGGTCTTTTATCGGGTACACTTCGGAGAGTGTGCTTTGGAATTGCACAATTTAATTCCCCCATCCCCATTCCATCATCGGACGAGCAGAGATACGGCGAAGCGTCACCGCTATATGGTTGAAGTTCCACGGTTTCGAACCAAGCGCTTTGATTCCACATTTATTGTGCGAACTGCCAGACTCTGGGATTCGCTGTCCGCCTCTCTGTTCCCTGATAAGTATAATCTGGGTATCTTCAAGGCACGAGTGAACCGGTTCATCCTAGGCAAGCGTGTTCCAACTTAGGCCGCATCATCACTTACGATCAGGTGAATTGCGGTCTAACGCGTGCCTATTAATTTATTAAAAAAAAAAAGCCCGAAAGTCTGAGGTATCGTGTTACCCAGCATTTGGGTTGTGGAGGTAAGACAGGCAGTCGCTCCATGTAAAACACTGGTATTAAGCTGCATCCAGTTAGACTGGAAGTCGACCCTAAGAAGACGGTCGACGTCAGGTTTAAAGGAGCATAGCCAAGCAAACCTTCGGGGTGCCCCTGATATCAACCGTCTTCTGGTTGAAAAGCACAAAAACTAAATAAAACATAGGAAGAATAACTCTAGATATTATAATAACCTTAGGAAATTCGATAAGTACTTTGTACATATTTAAGCCTTTCGATGTCACGGTACGTTTGTCGATAATTAGATTTTACATATATAGACGTAGGTTGTCTAACCATTCTACAATATAAACTTACGTTATTTTAATTTTCGGTTTATGGTCGTTCGTTTGTCTATTTCGATGTTTTGAACACTGACATTTTAACCGTAGATATTTTAAATTTCGAAATTCAAATATGTACCTACCCGATGACGATGACTACATAATATTACTGTTGGAGTGTGACTATATTACAGTCATCGATTAATAAACAATTACTACATAATATACAACTGGGTCCTAAGGGCATTGCTATCACATTACCACGTGATGTTATCACAATTGAATAAATCAGTCACTTGATGTTCAATTGGCGCTATATTGTAATATTTACGTTAAGTATGTAACTACGTTCAGATGGGGTCGATGCATTTCCCGCTCGATCTGTGCTAACGCTCCCAAGCTGGGTCAACGGAGAAGTGTTATGGTGATAAGCGGCGCGGGAGCGGGCAACGAGAAACAATACGTAATATATATGGACACTGAACTGTGGGCCGACTATGGACCTGGACACGACCGTGTGTTTTACGTGAATACGTATGAGTATCGTAATATTTTTTTTAAACGTATTATATGTAGGTATGTCAAAATCATTTTTGAACGAACTGAAAATTGTAACTTCCTTGATCCTTTAGCGAGTGACTAAAGGACATTGTCCAATTTCTATGGGACTTTGGCCACTCTTAAACAAACAGTTCAGCTAATAATATGTGATTGATTTATTAGCTCAAATCAGTAAGAATGAGGATCTACAGCTAGTTTTGTATCAAGATTTTTATTTAGATATTTTTTTAACATTTAATTGAAAGAGGTTATGTATGAAATAAAACTTTTTTTTATAATTATATATATTTATTAGTCAGATTCATAAGTTATGAGTACATTGTCAAGGAACTGAGCAGGTGGATTAATATGTTCCTGATATCTTGCCCAACTTAAAAACCACATAATTGTCATAATATGTGCACAGCAACCTACTGTTCTACGGCCCACCATACAGTTGCAGCAATAATGTTTTATTGCTGACCTCCCTTCAGTGTTATTTTCATATAATATATACACGAAATATGTTTTTCTACTGATATGTCTGCTCTGTATTTTACCACGCAATAAACTGCAGTTAACCGAAGGGAGTGGGAAACCTTCCAGTAGGTTGCTGGCAGTATTTCTGCATATCTCAATAGTATAGGAACCATCGCCTCGTATGTGTTCTCCATAATAAGAACGTGCCTGTTTCAATTGGTATGTTCCACATGCAATTAGAATTAAATCACTATATTCCATCCTCGGAAAGGATACATTATGTATGTTTACATTAATAGAAAGAAAATCTGTTCGCCGTCTATTTAAATTATTTTGATTATCAAACTCTGCAAGAGTATTGTTTATATGCATGTTTTGATTTATTATTTCTAGTATTTGCCCTGCATCCTCTCTGTCTCTGATTCTTTGGTGAAACCTATTTATCAGAGCTGCTGCTATGCGAAAGTCTGTCATTGCATGTCTTGATGCACGATTAAAAAATTCGTGCCTAAGCAATTTAAATGATTGTTTAAAATATGCCATTTACTGCTTCAACCACCCACCTACAAACCGTGACAGCCCTCGACTTATTAGCAGCAAGAGTTGACAATTGGGTTTCACCTTGTTGTAAGGATGCAGGCATATGAGTTGAATAATTACAATCTCTCAGCAATGGCACAGAATCTCTAAAGCCCCTATCCAGAATAAATACATCACCTGCTTGGAAATATCTCCTTAGTGGTTTTGTTTCTTCATTAAATTCATTTATTATTATATTGGCATCTGATGTTGTAGCTGGATAGGGGCCTAATACATCTATAATGTATCCATCACAACAAACCATAAGCAAAGGCTTCATCAAGTTCCTATACTTGTGCAATGAATATGTATCTTTTTGGTACATATAATTAGATGATTTTTGTACATATAAATATGTTCCATCACTTATAATAATAGGTTGTCTATTTTCACCTCCAAATAAACCATTAGGTATTAATAAATTCCGTTCAGAGATTTGTGTTCTACTTATATGATCAATCCCCAAGTTATTTGGGACAAATACTTGCTCTATTATATCTCGAGCTTTACCCATTAACCTCATTAATGTAGTGCGAGGTATATTTAAAAGTGTTGAGATCCTTTGATCACTATCACCTGTTCGCAATTTAATTAGATAGGCAGCAAGCGCTAATTGAGTTTGAGGAATGTTTTGTATTCCTGGCAATTCTAAATAGAGTTGTCTAAATTGCTCTTTGCTCAACCCAACCCAATAATGAAACAGTTCATCAGACATAGTTTCTATATTAGAAAAATCCAGGATTAACTGTCGCTCATTTACAAATGATGCAAAATCTTGGATGTGTTCTGCATTAAAACTATGAATGGGTGACTGGATATCAGCGAGAACTTCCCAATTATTACTGTATAAATGTAATGAGCAAATCCTACAGTTCTGTGGCACATAGAATTTATAATCTGCAAATAACTTCACCCTTAGCCATTTAGGGACAGCTAGCCTTTGGGTCGAATGACAATCAGGATAAAAACAGAACCTTTCAGTGGCTGCTGCTCTGGTATACAAAGGCAAGTTGATAGTTGTTTCATCCGAATGTCTTTCAGCCTCAGTAGACCGGACAGAAGCTCGGTCTACTCGTTGCCAGCAGGTATGACAGATTTGATCCGATCCATGTAACTGTAACAAAATAAATAAATATCAGAAATAGTAAAAAAAAACTAATTAAAAAGATGTGCTTAGATTTCATATTTATAAACACAGAACCAAGTCACACAAATACATAGGCCAAACTATTTTCAAATGCTGCTGTACAAGCTTATTTAGTTTATGTTCCAGTTTCCTGCTTTATTGTAAATATGAATTTTAACAAAACTGTAGTGAGAAATAATTTACATTAATTGCATTTTACAAATACACTCAATAATTATTTGAACTACTTACTTGACGAGGAGCAATCTGTTCCATTACCATATTTCTAATGCGAGATTCAATCTAAATAAACCAAAAAATAGATACTATTAGTGTTTGATTTTTATTCAAAATCATTAAGATTTAATGGTAATAAATATTTACCAAACGAGGAGCAATCCAATGTTGTACAATTAACCGCACATCCATTAGAATGAGACTGTGTCTCCTGCTTTGAAATAAATCGCTTCCACAATTCACACATCGCTGCGTTGCAGCGTTGACACTTCATCCGTCATCAGATCACCGAGAGGTAACACGGGATCCATGTCCACATTCAAGCCGGGGTTATCGTTAGGGCGAGGTTCGGTGTCCGTAGGTATGCCAAGTTCAACGTAAATACAAGGTTCGGGGTCCATAGAAGTGCCGGGGTCGTCATGAAGGGAAGAATCGGAATCCATTTCAAAAAAATCGTTATAAAACTCACAAAAACAACACTCACGATGCAAATAAACAAAGCGAATGACAACTGTCATTTTGAATTCAAAACAACATTTTTTAAACATTGTGTTGCCATATAAAAAAAAACAATTATATATCGATTCATTTGAAATCGATTATACTGCGATGATTTCTCCAGAAATAATGCATAAAACCTCAGTTTTATCATTTTTGAAGTCCTATTAATTATATCGTTTATTAGAATTTTTAATTATGTTATTTAATGAAAACTACCTATATTAAATATAGTGGAGAGATTGCATTGTATTTTAAATCGATTTGAATTTGTTGGTTTATGGAGTTTTTATTTGGCAACACTGAAACCAAATCCGAAGCCAGTTCATGTGTAGCATCAAATCAAATACTAAAAAAAAAGGTTTTTTTTACAATGCACATTGATACAAAGATATATGCACCAGATGTTTACTCGTGGCTACCAAACTCTCTCTCTCTCTATCCCCCGATTTTGTTATCATCTACTGAATTGCCTGCCACTATGAAAGCAAAAGAGACTGAACAGTCTTCTTTATTGTGTATTTCAGTAGATATCGCTATTGGTTCATAGGAATCAAGAGCGATATCTACTATCTAACTATACCAGAGCAATGGAGCATTTAAATGAAAAAAAAAAACAAAAATTACACAATTATTATAATTAGTAATTTTTATGAATCACAAATACTAGCCACTAAGCGGTAATTTTAATAACGGCATTAAAATACCAAACCTAGTTATATTAGGGTATTTTACTCTATAAGAGAAAAAATCTATAAATATGTTATTGAGACAGTTTAGGCATAAAGCAGTCGGAAAATGTAAGTTTTAGTTCATAAAATAACAAAACAATTTTTTAAATTCAATTCAAAGTTTTCAGTATTTTTAATCTGTTATAAAACACCGTGAAACACTAGCGGCCATGTTATTACGTCGTACGGCTGTGTAAACAAAAAATTGACAACTGTCAGTCAACCGATTGGCGTATTAAAGGCTTTGTTTGTACTCTTATTATTTTCGTAACCAACGTAATTTTTTCATTATTACACCTATTACAAAATATAGTTTTAATTATTTTTAAATGATATACAATTATCATATTTAATATGAGCTCATTTGATACAAAACGAACTGACGTCATTTACGCTGAGCTAGATGGCGTCCAGTAAGAGGCATTTTCAACAAACTACGCGCGAAATTTTAAAATTTAAAATTTAGATGCATTTTTATGGCACTTATTGTGATTTTTTTGGTGGCATATTAGCACTACAGAATTTTATTGAGACACTTTTAAAAAATGGGTGTAATACCCTATTGTCCTACCAAGGCTGGCCCCTCGCCAAGCCTTTGTCTCGAATCATCTTTTCAACTTTTTTAAAACATTTGAAAACAATAGCATTTTTTTATCCACTGACCTCTTCGCGTCTCTTATACAACTTACCCTATCCCTTATCTACAAGATAGTTCTTGAGGTCAGCCAGTATACGGGGGTGTGGCAGTCGATACGCGAGATATATTTTGTTACCACGGCTTGCGGTTACCGTCCTAACCACTTATGTACTCCTGGTAGATTGCAAAAGAACTTGTAGGTAAAACTAGGCTAGGCAAAGTGACATATTATGGAGAAGGAGTAGTGGTATATTGGGGCCATGGGCCTTTTTACATGGTAAAATCAAAAGAAAGAAAAAAACTTGGGTCTGCAGTAGTTAACGTGGGCCCAGCGCTCACTGACGGCACGGCACGGCATTTTATGTGACAAAATATAATATACCTTAACTTCATCATAATATGGTTGAAATTTCAAATACGGTACATTATAGAACATTTCATTTTGTAGATGCAACGATTATCATTGAAAGTTCAACTATAAATTAATGTAGTTAAGGTGTATGCAGATGCTGCGTTACATAAAAATCTCTAGCCGTGCCGTGCCGCTAGTGGGCGCCAAGCCTTATTGGTATTAATTGTTAGTTTTCCAAAGTATCCTTCTTCTAGTCTACTCTATGCTAATGTAACCAACCTACAGAAGTAATCATGTCACCCGGCAGATCGTATGTAAAATAAAGATTAAAAACTTTATTTATAGAATTTAATAACTATTTATCTAATAAAAAAGGCATTTTATGTGATGATCATTGTATTCGAAAATTTTCAATAATTCTTCCACTAAACTTGAGGTATCTACATAATCATAAAAATGGCGTTCTCTTTTTAAATCAGTGACTTTTACTAGCGTGAACTAACTTCAAGTTTATCAGAAGGATCTTTGGCGGGTCAGCGTTCCAGCTCAATGAATTTTGTCCAGTGCGTGAGACTCTAGACCACTCATATTTATCTGTGACTTAATAACCAAAGTCGAGTTTAAGGCTAAGACTACATATTTGCCTTTTTTTTTTTTTGCGGTTTCGCGGGTCTTTGTGCACAGCGTCGGACGCCCTCAAGCCCGATGGACCGATGATGACCAGGGGGCCAAGTCTGCTATTTTTATAATTACGTCATTCCAACACGATCCCATTGTCATTTTGCTAAAAGTTCGTAATCTGCTAAATTCATAATGGTCGGTCGAATTATAAGCAATGACTGCACAATGACGTTCTAATAGGTCACTGATCAAAGGAACTGTCAATTTTTTTTTTTTTTTTTTTTTGTCATTTTGTACGAGATTACCATTCTATATCATTTCTTTCAATGGATTTGTGAGTGGTTGACCATTGGAAAGTCATAATGACGCCATTATATTAGTAGATTACCAAACTTGTCAAAATCAACAATTATGAGATCAATGATAGACCATTCTGACACTATTGTAATAGCAGACTTGAGGCCCTGAAGAAAGTAGCTGGTGGTGGCGGGTATGTGGAAGGTAATGTAGCATTCTAATGGTGGAAGAATTTTTTAAATCAGACCTGCAGTGCAATTCTGTAAGAATTCACCCGCGAATTCGAATCCTATCTCATTTCCGATTTCACTTAACTGCAGTGAAAAGTATTTGGTATTCGCGAAAATAGTAACGAAATAATGGTTCGTTTTACCGATGCTCTCACTTAGTGGCGCTAGTGTAGTTTTCATTGAGTTACAGAGTACCTAAAACAGTTTTCACCGCGGAATCAGAAGTGAGAACTGGAGTGAGTTCTTACAGAATAACATAGCAGTAGTTAAATCGTAACAAACAAACAAATCTTTTCTGTTTATAATATTTGTTTAGATTACCTACACTTCAAGTCTAAAACATGATTATTTTTATTATACTAGGAATTAGGTACTCCTGTCACTGTGTCCTGGGTGCGTTTACAAACATATAAACTCACATACACAAACAGCCAGACCCGGGACAAACTATCTGTAGGCCATACTAATATTTGTTCCGTGCGGGAATCGAACCCGCAACACGCAGCGCAGCAGTCAAGCCGCTCGACCACTGCGCTAACCGTGAAGAGTTTGTTTGTCTGTTTGAACGAAGTAATCTCTGGAACTTGGTCAATTATCCTTACACAATTTATAGTGAAAAAATATTTTTTAGAAAAAAGACAACCACCTTCAAAATGTAAAAAATTACTTGAAATTCGCAAGTCGGCTGCTTTGGTTTTGTTTGTGGTTTTGCATTGCCGCCAACTTGCAAATTTAAAGTTTTTTTTTACTTTTTGAACGCGGTTATCTTAATTACGAATAGGTGACACCGAATAAATTCAGTCATCCCTTAATTTTCTACCCTTAGGGATGGAATATTTTCATGAAAATTTTATGGGACCAACTGTGAGGTATACACTATCAATTAAGAAAATAATCATCGAAATCGGACTTCACTGAAAAAAGTTATGGGTGGTCAAACAAAAAAAACCTCCTTCTTTTTTGAAGTCGGTTTGAAAATTAAATAGAGATCCGTACGAAAACTCACGCAGATGAAATCGCGTGCAAAAGCTATACAAACATCGATTACAATCATGTTCCAGTTTCATTATACCTAGATACATAGGTAAAGGTACCTAAGTATATAAAAATCTAATAACCCAGTGCAAACGTCAAAGAGAGACTGGCTCCAAATTAGCTACCCTTGTCAAAGGAGTCATTTGCGGAGCTATCGGGGCTTCTCCCCTGAACACGGTACCTATCTCGCGTCTGATCTACCTCGGTAGGTACGCAGAATTTTTAGATAGCTGTGCAGGGTTTTGTGAGGTAGCTAAAATTATGTATGTAACGGGGAGATTTCTTTTGACTAAGGCTTGTTTTACACGTACTTTGTGTTTTACACGCACCTTCTGACGCTGCGATGTGGTGTGGTTGTGCACACCACATCGCAGCGTCAAAAGGTGGTCAAGCACCAAGAAGCTGTAAAAGTGGAGGCAACACTCTAAATACCTACGTGAAACCAACTGTGGGCAGACGCTCTCTTTCTGAATACATACATAAGATAAAGAATACTCATATCACTGTCTCGTTCTTATTTATGCCCACCAAAGAAGAACGAGACTTTTCCAAAAGACATCAACGCGCAATACTGCCGCGTGCTTTCTTTAACCAGCCACCATTTTATCTATACCCATGCGGTCACTCATAATCTAATTAAATCAAAAATAAATTTCGTATTGTTTATGTATACGGATCAAATGTTTTGCCATATTTTTTGTAACTAGAGGTCTCTGAATGTTTCCCACGCCACTTCATCGCACATGAAATTATAATTGCATAAAAGGTTTTATCAATTTACGTAAATTTAGCGTGCACACAGGTCTAACACGTGGCGTGGACACTACTAAAATGGTCACTTTTTTTTTCTTTTTTTCTGTATAGCGTCTCGCATTTCAACCTAGAGGTTGTTGACCCACCCCCTGTGGAGTACGAGCCTCGGTTTAGGGCGTCGCTTAGAGAGGGCAGCAAAGAGACAGGCTGGATCGGGTCTTCATTAATAAGGGGATAATTTTAAAGCTAAAGGCACAGCGACGCGGGCAGGCACTAGCAAGGGTCGGGGGGGGGGGGGGTAACGGGGACGTCGCGAAGATGACGGAAATCTGTTTTTGTGCTTAACTAAAGTACTAGTGGCCCTATTACTCTCTTGGAGAAGGGTTATAGCGTCATCTGGATCGGATAGGTAAAATGGTCACAAAGTACAGGAGCCTATTATAGGCGACAGAATACTGATAATTTTCGTGCGTCGGGGCACTGTATGCGCAGTCAAGTGGTTATATTGTCTTTGATGCCCAGTTGGTTTCACTCAGCTGTTCAGAGTGTTGCCTCCACGTTTACCTACAAGCTTCTTGTCAAACACTAAGCAGATGATTACTTGTGAATAGTGACGCTGCGGCTATTTGTAGCTGCGTTGTCGTACCGACAAAGTGGTCCATGTGAATAAAACTATTAAGGCTTGTATACATGCCAATAACCTTGAGCATTTGGCCCGTAATGAATTTGTGGACGAGTGCGGGGGTGATGTAGACGCATTCTTTAATCGGACGCATCCTGTTTGTTAGTCAGTGTTAAGTAATCCGTTTGTGCTGGATAGGATAATCTCAAGCCCGGGGAAGGACATAGGGCTACTTTGCATAAACACACCATACAGGTAAAGATTGATGAAGAAACCACTAGACTTAGCATTTTGAAATTTGCAGAGTTCTATTATAGCTTAAAGTAATGAGCACTTAGAAAGGAATTCAGATAATTCTACCCTCAAGGGATTCCTTTTAAATATTAGGTATAGGAGTTCAAAGATTGTATGGAAACTAATTTTGAAATTAGAAATCTGGGATGTACGATGTGAAGGTACATTAAAAAAAAAAGTATAAAAAAAAAATGTCGTAACTTAATGTGGCAGACCAAATTCTACGCGAGCGAAGCCGCGGGCAAAAGCTAGTAATACATATTTGTAAAAAGTAACAAAACCGGATCATTTTCCTTTGTATTGCAAAGCAGTAGATATTTTTTTTATACTCTTTTGATAAGAAATTAAGGAGTAAAATGGTTTCATCTCAATGATTTGGAGGTGATTTGACATTTTTATTTCTTATTATGTGATACCGATAGAAAAATTGTGACTAAACCAAATTACGTATCATATCATGTAAATTACTAACAATTTTTTTTCAGATGTAATTTCTCTGTAAATGCCGATGAAAAGTTGCTTCCTGCATGCTTCTTTCTAGCTTTTTTCGAGAGAGCAGCCTTAATATTGTGATTAATATTTATAAAAAATATTGCCCGGCTGCGTGTTTTTGTTATGGTTGTGATGTGGGTGTGGTACGTCGGAATGACCCATTTGCGACAAAAAAATACTCTTAATTGTGTAACGCGAGTTAGTCTTCTTCATAAAAAGCCAAATATTGGTCGTTTGTCATTGGTGCCAATTCTGTTATCTCTTTCTCTCCAATAAAACAAGAAAGAGACATACATAATAAGAGGTGTCAATTTAAGTTGATCTAAAATGTTCATCTTAATATCTAATCTAATATATATAAATCTCGTGTCACGATGTTTGTCCGCGATGGACTCCTAAACTACTGAAGCGATTTTAATGAAATTTGCACACCGTGTGCAGTTTGATCCAACTTGAAAGATAGGGTAGGTGTAGGGTAGGTGTAGGGTAGGTGTAGGGTAGGTGTAGGGTAGGTGTAGGGTAGGTGTAGGGTAGGTGTAGGGTAGGTGTAGGGTAGGTGTAGGGTAGGTGTAGGGTAGGTGTAGGGTAGGTGTAGGGTAGGTGTAGGGTAGGTGTAGGGTAGGTGTAGGGTAGGTGTAGGGTAGGTGTAGGGTAGGTGTAGGGTAGGTGTAGGGTAGGTGTAGGGTAGGTGTAGGGTAGGTGTAGGGTAGGTGTAGGGTAGGTGTAGGGTAGGTGTAGGGTAGGTGTAGGGTAGGGGTAGGGTAGGTGTAGGGTAGGTGTAAGGTAGGTGTAGGTAAATAGGCAGGTAAGTAAGTAGATAAGGACAGGACAACGTCTGTCGGGTCAGCTAGTCTAATATATATAAATCTCGTGTCACGATGTTTGTCCGCGATGGACTCCTAAACTACTGAAGCGATTTTAATGAAATTTGCACACCGTGTGCAGTTTGATCCAACTTGAAAGATAGGGTAGGTGTAGGGTAGGTGTAGGGTAGGTGTAGGGTAGGTGTAGGGTAGGTGTAGGGTAGGTGTAGGGTAGGTGTAGGGTAGGTGTAGGGTAGGTGTAGGGTAGGTGTAGGGTAGGTGTAGGGTAGGTGTAGGGTAGGTGTAGGGTAGGTGTAGGGTAGGTGTAGGGTAGGTGTAGGGTAGGTGTAGGGTAGGTGTAGGGTAGGTGTAGGGTAGGTGTAGGGTAGGTGTAGGGTAGGTGTAGGGTAGGTGTAGGGTAGGTGTAGGGTAGGTGTAGGGTAGGTGTAGGGTAGGGGTAGGGTAGGTGTAGGGTAGGTGTAAGGTAGGTGTAGGTAAATAGGCAGGTAAGTAAGTAGATAAGGACAGGACAACGTCTGTCGGGTCAGCTAGTCTTAATATATATAAATCTCCTGTCACGATGTTTGTCCGCGATGGACTCCTAAACTACTGAAGCGATTTTAATGAAATTTGTACACCGTGTGCAGTTTCATCCAACTTGAAAGATAGGGTAGGTGTAGGGTAGATGTAGGGTCGGTGTAGGGTAGGTGTAGGTAAATAGGCAGGTAAGTAGGTAGATAGGGACAGGACAACGTCTGTCGGGTCAGCTAGTATAATTATAGTTGTCATTTCAGAACGTATTGATTAAAAACACTGCGTAGTTCAAAGGAAAAACTAATTTGACATCTCTAACTTAGTCCTTGTCTGTCGCCGTCCTTTTCTTCAGTTGCCTGGTAGTAAGAGATGCCAAATACCTAATTTTTGTTTAGTTTGTGAACAACGGAATCGGCACCGTTGTTTAACTATTGTGTCTCCTAATTAACAGTTGAGCTCCTATACTAATACTATAAAGAGGTAAAATTGGTTTGTTAGTTTGTATGTAGGGGGTAATCTCCGAAACTACTCATCCGATTTCAAAAATACTTTCACCAATAGGAAGCTACGTTATCCTTGAGTGCTATAGGCTATATTGCATTATCTAAAAGTTGAGGATCCTTGATACAATTCACGCGGACGGAGTCGCGGGCAAAGTGCTAGTATTTCATAAAACCAAAAATAATATTATTATTTAAAAAAATTGAAAAATAAAAATATTAGTCAATAAGAATGACGCGTAATGTATTTTGAAACAGTTATACTGTTTTAGCATTATGTGACTTTTTGACATTATTTCACTAAAATGTATGCGTTTTAGTAAAATAATGTGTGTAAAATCGCAATGGTTCGGGCGATTCCGAAACTTTACTTCGTGGCAACAACTATTAGGTATCATATGCAAAGAGGTTTTGTGTACACAGATAAAATAAAAGAAAACGGGCATATGAACGTACCCTTCCAATCTACATAACATTTTCTGGGTGAATAGTTCCATTTATTTTACTTGTATATATCAATGTTTGTGTAAAGAGAAAAAAAACTTGCTAAGTACCTACTTCTTCTATTTATTTGGTTCACCAACGATTACATACACTTAGACAAGCATATGAAACATAAGGCAAATCAGAATAAAGTGTAACAATCACTTATAGGCAAACTCCGCATGCACACAAAATGTTGATGTAACATAAAATATAAAAACAGAAGAAAACCACTAATTTATAAATTTGCACTAATTTAAAGCAAGTTTCAAACAAACAACTTAAAATAAAATTAAAACAAATCAAAACAAACTTGACTTAATAAAACTAATAAGTACAAAAGATTAATAAAATAAAGTGTAGCCTTTCTTTGTAAGTAATTGAGATTATTGCATCTGAACTTGCATCGTGTAAATGGAACTTTTTTCGAGAATGCTGTGAGCAGCATTCTCGAAAAAAGTTCCATTTACACGATGCAAGTTTCTTGCCTATTGTATACAATAGGAAAGATGACACCACCAGTCAATTGACATACTTTTTATGAGCTGTCAAAATGCGATTCCCCATACATTTTGCACGGTAAAAGTGACGTCACTTTTTTGACAACTCAATTGACTAACTATTTATTGATTTCAAAGCAAGTAAAAATCTAATTTTACAGTTATTTGGAAATTAATCGGGTTATCATGGCTAAAATCAAGTGTTCTTTTAGAGAAATTCTGTTTTGGAATGATTGGTAAATGGTGTCATCTTCAAGCGGGGATCCACCATTGTGGGCACGGTGGGCATGCCCACAATACTTTCACGAAAAATAAACGTAACTTACCTAATCGTGAATGTGTTATATATTATGTGAAATAAAATTAGCGTACAATTTATACCTACCATCTTTTAATTTAAAAAAGAAGAAGTTAAAGTTTTATTAGGTAAGTTAAAGGACAATGCCAGAAACTCTATAGAACTTTGCCCCACTCATTAAAAGTCATGTGCAATATGTAGCATCTTACTGTTTATTTATTACTGATAACTAAACATTAGTCTTAGTGACCGTAGAAATTGCGGTTTCCGTTTAAATCTAAAAACAATAATGACATTGATTATAGGTTAAATTGTATTTTAGGTAAAATGAGTTTGTATTTTGTGGGTAGGTATTTCGTAATCCGCAAGTTCTAAAGAAAAACAATTTAGTATAGAAGGTTCTATATTCAATACAATTATTTTCATTAATTTACTTTTTCTGTACATGTGTTACTTTTTCTGTACATGGGTGGGGCAGGATCTGGCATTGTCATTTAAATGCAAACAAATATGTGAGAAAATAGACTAACAAAAAGATTAGAAAATAAACGTTTAACTGGTAGATTTGTTAATTTGCTAGTGTTCGCCTATTACAATGTGCAAGGTGTTGGCTGGAGCGACATACATTTTGTAAAAGTCTCCTTTGTAGGAATGCAATGATGATAGTGAGTCCATAGTCCTCACACTTAGCCCCTGCCCCGGTAGCCCTCAAAAAAGCGTATGGTGACCACAACCTTTTTTAAGGGCTAGGACCTTTTTTTAGGACCCGCGCCTGGTCATCTTCGCAATCAAATTGCAGCAATCAATAACTTGCATCGTCTAAAGACACTTTAATTTTTACTTCAATTTATTGCATTCAACAGGCTTAATTGCAAATGGAGTTTTAAGATAACAACTTTTTAGGGTTCCGTAATTGAAAGGCCGCTTGTTTGCCTCTATCCGTCCACCTGTCTGATATATTTTTAAGTAACATAACTTGCTTATCCTTGGCCTCAGACTTGGCCGATTTTTATTTGTTTTTTTTTAACGATGCAGCGTTTAGTGCTATACTGACTCGTATCAGTACAGCACGAAGCGCGTTGTGGGTATTCGTTTTTGAATTTGTATTTGCTTTTTTGGCTTCACTCTCAATGTTCTGCGCGGTCTATCTGTCTTTTGTTTTATAATCTGAGCATATGAAATAGGAAAAGCCACATTGGTACTTGCACTCCCGGTTGCGAGACCACAACCTCGTGCATTAAGGGCGGGTGCCTGGGCTATGGCCACGACTTTTTTGTACCCGACAAATCCATCGGTCCCCGCCACAATCTTTTTGTGCAACTGCCTTGCAGAACGGTCGCCAGAGCTGAATCGCCTGTGTGTCGTACCTTAAGGGGCTATTAAACGAACTGACTGTGAAAACTGACAATCACGTCAAAATGTGCAGTGTAAATGATTTGAAAAAAATATATGTTAAACTAGAACATTATCTTAATCATATAGAAAGCGAATATTTTCGATTAAGTTCATATTAAATAGTTTAATTAACTCGTGAAGTTGTGTCTGACGCGGACAAAACATTGACAATCACACAAAATCTATCAGGTATAATTATCCGAAACTTACACTATCTTACAGACAATTTTATTATCTATCTTTTAGTATACGCCTTTTTTTAATTTTGAAAGAATACGACTTTTATTTAATTTTTTCGACTAAATTTTGAAAGTTTTGGACGCAGACTGCGTCCGTTTTGCATCAGTTTTGCGTCCAAAACTCACAAAGTTTAGTCGAAAAAATTAAATAAAAGTAGTATTCTTTCAAAATTAAAAAAAGGCGTATACTAAAAGATAGATAATGAAATTGTCTGCAAGATGGTGTAAATTTCGTTTAATTATACCTGGTAGATTTTGTGTGATTGTCAATGTTTTGTCCGCGTCAGACACAACTTCACGTGTTAATTAAACTGTTTAATATGAATATAATTAAAAATATTCACTGATTAAGAGAATGTTCTAGTTTAACATATATTTTTTCAAATCATTTACACTGCACATTTTGACGTGATTGTCAGTTTAAAATCTGTAAAAGTCGTTAAATAGCCCCTTAAGGATGCTCAATGCCCTCCGGACGGCCAACCCTGAATGTCATGTGTTTGCGGCCGAATGGAGTAAAATTAAACGCGTATGTCTGATATTCTGTGAGAAACAGTATGCGAGGGTGTCCACTGTTTCATGTTAGTAAGTAACGAATAATTGTATAATTGTTTAAGACACAATATTGACTGCTTTGTATAATTTAATTACATTGATATTTTATCGAGTGCTTCTATGTTAATTGATGTTATTGGTATATTACCGTGTTATTTAACTCTATAAATAAATAAATCACGACACGTACGAAACAATATACTTACATAAATAAATATAGACTCAATCATGTCATATGTTACATAACACACTGCTTTTAAACGTGATCACGTTCCGCGGTTTAGTTGGGTACACACACCCCGAACAAACGGGATGGGTAAATCTATAACCGGAAGTGGAATTATACAGCCCACACTAGTTGCCCACGCGTGAGCTCAAGGGCAATGGTGAAAAGGTCATGCAGAAGCTCTTTTGTGTATAGTTTTTGGGGTTTCTAGTCATTGAAATGATGGATAATATGAAACTGTAAGAGATCCTATTGGAGGATTCTTACTGGTACCGGGTTATGGCGTAAAGTAAAGAGGTTTATTCTAGATATACTTGAATGAAACCGCTGATATTTGGAACTGGTTTATATTTTAAGATACTTTTAGTGTGCCAAGATCAGGCTAAGAAGTCCTAATGTCAAATGTAAAACAATACAAGTCTACTATTTGAACTTATCCTAGAAGCTTGCTGAGTGTTCCGTCATAGAGTATAATATCTAATGGCTATTATCTCAGAAACACATCACATCTCCACAGTACCATAACTCACAAGCCAATGGAGAATTTCCAAGCCGATGATTCCTGACCGCAGCAGACAATAAAAATCATCATGTTTTCGTCGGTTTAAAATTAAAAACGGAATTTAATGAGACATCTGGAGATGTTTGTGTTGTTAAACCAGTTGCATTGCATAGCAACATGTTCACCTGTCACCTGATTATCACGTGATATAGACGGACAAATGTTTTGCAATCGTCATTTATCAGTCAGATCCTTACTAGTATAGCTACGCAGCGTGTTGCGGGTTCGATTCCCGCCCAGGGTAAACATTTGTGTGATGAGCACTTGTGTTTGCCTTGTGTCTGGGTGTTGTTTATCTATACATATATGTATGTATTTACTAAAAAAAAATGTATTTGTGTATGTATTAGGTGGGCTGAAAAGTTCGTAGGCTGACACATAGATGGCGCTACTAGTATTAAATCCATATGATTTTGAATTAGCCCTAATCTTCAAATGGCACGTGTATAAATTTGACAGCTGTCATACTATTAGTTTGTGAGTTATAGTATTTTGAGTGAAGCAACTTTTATTAGTTTGAAAAAATGGATAAAAAGGAATTTCGTGTGTTAATAAAGCATTGCTTTTTGGCGAAAAAAAATACTATTGAAGCCAAGGCTTGGCTTGATAAATATTATTCGGACTTCGCACCAGGAAAATCAACCGTTGAGAAGTGGTTTGCTAAGTTTAAACGAGGCGAAATGAGAACCGAAGACGATGCACGCAGTGGACGCCCCAAAGAGGCCGTAACCGACAAAAACATCAAAAAAATCCACAAAATAATTCTGGATAACCGTAAAGTGAGGTTGATTGAGATAGCTGACACCCTAAAGATATCAAAGAAACGTGTTGGACATATCGTGAATGAATATTTGGGTATGCGAAAGCTATGTTCAAAGTGGGTGCCGCGCGAGCTGTCAATCAACCAAAAACAACAACGAATTGATGACTCTGAGCAGTGTTTGGAGCTGTTCAATCGTAATAAACCCGAATTTTTGCGTCGATATGTGACAATGGATGAAACGTGGCTCCATCATTTCACACCGGAGTCCAATCCACAGTCAGCCGAGTGGACTGCACCTGATGAACCGACTCCAAAGCGTGGAAAGACGCAAAAGTCGGCTGGCAAGGTTATGGCATCAGTATTTTGGGATGCGCATGGTATAATATTCATCGACTATCTTAAAAAGAGTAAAACCATAAACAGCGACTGTTACGTAGCGTTATTGGAGCATTTGAAGGACGAAATCGCGAAAAAACGGCCCCATTTGAAGAAGAAGAAAGTGCTGTTTCATCAAGACAATGCACCGTGTCACAAATCAATGTAAACGATGGCAAAATTGTATGAATTGCGCTTCGAATTGCTTCAGCATTCACCGTATTCTCCAGATCTGGCCCCCAGCGACTTTTTCCTGTTCTCAGACCTCAAGAAGATGCTCGCTGGTCAGAAATTTTGCGCCGATGAAGAGGTAATCGCCAAAACTGAGGCGTATTTTTAGGCTAAAGACAAATCATACTATAACAATGGTATCGAAAAATTGTATGACCGCTATAATCGTTGTATCGCCCTCGAAGGCAACTATATTGAATAATAAAATCAAATTCTAACAAAAAAAAGATTTTTCCTATGCTAGCCTACGAACTTTTCAGCCCAACTGTTATATCAGCTGTCTGACACCCATAGTACAGGGTCTCCCTAGTTTGGGGTCAGATGGCCGTGTGTGAAAATGTCCTCACATATTATTATTATTATTTTATTATTATATTTTATTATTATAGATGCGAAATTGAGTATTGTTTTTAGGGTTCCGTAGCCAAATGGCAAAAAACGGAACCCTGGATTCGTCATGTCTGTCTATCTGTCTGTCCGTCCGTGTGTCACAGCCACTTTTTTCCGAAACTATAAGAACTATACTGCTGAATCTTGGTAAGTAGATGTATTCTGTGACACAAAATATAGAAACAGAAAAACAATAATTTTTGGGGGTTCCCCATACTTAGAACTGAAACTCAATTTTTTTTTATCAAATCCATACGTGTGGGGTATCTATGAATAGGTCTTCAAAAATGATATTGAGGTTTCTAAAATCATTTTTTTTCTAAACTGAATAGTTTGCGCGAGAAATACTTCCAAAGTGGTAAAATGTGTGTGTATACTGTGTCCCTGTAACTTCTAAAATAAGAGAAAGATAAAACTAAAAAAAATACATGATGTACATTACCATGTAAACTTCCACCGAAAATTGGTTTGAACGAGATCTAGTAAGTAGTTTTTTTTTTAATACCTCATAAATCGTAAACCGCAATTTACCATTCATTCAATCAACTCAAATATAAAAATAAAAAAAAACTTTTATATTGAGTTACTTGCAGCTACGGGAACCCTTCATGGGCGAGTCCGACTCGCACTTGGCTGCTTTTTTTTTCGTTTGTCAGGTACGCGTTCCCTACTAAACTACTGTATCGATTTCGACGAAATTTGGTACAGACTACGCTTGGACCAAAAAAAAGGATATAGGCTACATTTTAACTGGCAAAAAAGGAGCAGGTTTTGAATTAGACTGTATGTTGTTTTATGTTTGTTACAGTTTCTCAAGCAATTGTAGATAGATTTTATTAAGGCGCGTACCTGTGCAAAACGCAGCGCTAGCCGTTTTTTTGTGCAATTTTTAGGACCTAGGTATATACCTACTCGAAAAAAAATGACAACAAATAAAAAATACATTAAATTTCTACAATCTTGATTCCAAAATAGTAGAACTTGTTTTTTACGAGGTATAATGTTTAATTAATCTCCTCACAACGAAACACAGAAATGAGAAATAATTATTGAAAACATGCATCTCCTCGTCAAGTAACCATTATTTCGATTTTCTACTAACACTAATGGATAGGCAATTTATTAATGAACATTATGCCACAATTTTTTTTTCTAAATCGCAGAATTTGATTTTGTAACGATTTAATTCTAAAATCTGAGCGTATTCGCTACTGTATCTCTTGCGCGACGAAGAGGGAACGAATGCTCAAGGTTATTTGCTCAGGGTAGTGCCTCCACCTTTAACAGTGAACAATTAGGGGATGACTTAATTTTTATAGTGTTACTTGTTTCTTAATGCATTTGGATGATAACAAGGTGGGTACTAAAAAGCGAAAAAAATAAAAAACGTTTTTAAAAAAAAAGTGTAGTGTGCTAAAATTATTTATCACTTTTTAGATTTCAAGGCGATTGTTGTTTTTTAAATAGTTTTTTATTAATTCGCGACTTTGTCCTGTATCCGCGATAATCGACATTTACGCGGATGAAATTACGGACACAAGACCGTAAAAAACCAGTGTTTGTCTAGCCAGTTTGTCTCAGGTGTACACATTAAAAATCTTAAGGTTAAATAAATTGTATGAATATTGATGCCGTTTTTTTTTGTTTTAATTAACGACGGACAATATGCATAATTATACATTATGTTAATATACAAACTGTGAACAATAAAACGAAAAACAATAAGAAAATGTCAAACTATTTTTTATTTAAATAATTTACGTAACCCGCCATATTTATTTACTCATTTTATCCTGGCAAGGTAATTCGTTTGAGGCCTAAAAGACATTTACTTTTGGCTATCGGCACTTTCTTTTTGCGGTTAAATAAAATATTGCCTTCCTTTGTCTTCTTATTGAATAATAAAAATAGAAAATGAAAGGTGTGTTGAGCTGTGAGCTTGAGCAACTAAGGGCTGATTTTTCAATAGTCAGATAACTTTATCTGAGCAAATGGCGGTTTGACAGCTTATGTATAGAAAATATGTCAAATCGCTATTTTATTCCTCAGATAAAAGTTATCTGACTATTGAAAAATCAGCCCTAAGTTAACCTAAGTTATCTGTGCTTTGTGAATGTGAGTACCATGGAGCCATTTTATAAATGAAATGTGTTTGACATAAATAAGCATGGCGGTTGAGAGCCATTGTCATGCTCACTCAAGTAGCTTGCTGATGGTGGGTAGCGCGTGCGTTGGATCATTCGGCTACCTTCAAAAAGGTTGAAATGGTGCTGATCCACGCATCATGTTCGTGAACGGGCGGAGATTGGTCAACTCTTAACTGCGATGGCTTTTATCTTGATTCTTGTTTTTACTGTTATATATTGTTTTTTACCTGCATTGTTTTCACATTTAGAAGCAACAAGAATAATGTTACCAGTATTTTGTAAAAATTTGCTTTAAGTGTATGTGTAGTGTTTTGCTCATTCTTCTCCATAGATACCTACCTAAAATACCTAGGTACGTTTTGGAAAGTGCAACTAGCTTCAACTTTCTGACTAACTGACAGACTTCTTGACAATTCAAAAGTGCCTGTAAATGATTTAATTGAAATAACTTTGACTTTTGCGAAACGAGTGCTGATGCTGTTCGTCATCAAGCTTAAAAAATCAAACAAAAAACGACCTTATGTCTTTTACAAAGTATTAGTTCCACAAACTGCCCCTTCATAGCTAAGTTGGTATCCCTGTACTTAGTGACGAACCAATGAGCCGGCAACAGGCTACCCACATCGCAGTGTACCAATGCTTCCATACATCTGCATTCAAGCGTACCTACTCTGTAGATTCTCTAAAACGGTTACTACCATGTAGATTAGTGTTGTAGTATTACAACAAGACGACACGGTTGGCGCAGCGGCTGAGCGATCGACTGCTGCGCAGCGTGTTGCGGGTTCGATTCCCGCCCAAGGTAAACATTTGTGTGATGAGCACTTGTCTTTGCGTTGTGTCTGGGAGTTGTTTATCTATATAATGTATTTAAAAAAAATAAAGTATTTGTGTACGTATATCAGCTGTCTGACACCCATAGTACAGGGCCTCCCTAGTTTGGGGTCAGATGGCCGTGTGTGAAAATGTCCCCACATATTATTATTATTATTAATTAAGTATTTTTATTGATCTTAGTTAAGTTATGTTTTGTTAATTAATCAATAATATTAATATTGTTGATGACACGGTTGGCATACTGGCTTAACGATTGGCTACTCCACTGCATGTCGCGGGTTCGGTTCCCGCAATTGTGCCGGCATACAAATTATTGTATGCCCGTCCTACAGGTTGTTCCAGGTCTGTTTGTGTATGTGAGTTTGTGTTTATAATCGCGTCCACAAAACAGATGAAATTCGTAGTGTGGGGCAACGTTTTTTTTTAATCTGCCTTTTATAATGAAAGGCATAGTCTAGGGTGGAGACAAACAAAACAGTCTACTATTTTTTATTATTTTATGCATAATTAGTAAGATTTCTACAATAATAAGTAGGTAGCGATATGGAACTAGTTCTACTTCGATTCCATAACGCACACGTTGCTTTGTTACTGCTTTAGTTGGTCGACGATATTTGCATAATTATATGGCTTTACTATGTTAGGTAGAAACTAGAAAACTAAGTAGCTACAAAAAAAAAACAGACACATAGCATCGACTTTTTTGTTTTATCATAGAAATATTAGGTCCTTACATATGAAATTGCCGATACTTAATACTGGCAACTTTGAAATCAAATATTTTGTGTTTGAATAGGAATTTCAAATTCAAAATTATTTCAAAATAAAGCCAACCAAAGAATATTGTTCTAAAATTCGTGTTTCATTTGTTTTCACGTCATTTGTTTGGGCTTGAAAATTGCTATAGCAACAACAATGGAGAAATTGAAAATTCGCGGTATCTACGAATATGAGTTCCACCGTGGCACCAGTGCAGCAGAAACGGCTCGAAGGATTGACGACGTGTACGAGCCAAGCACCGCTAACGAACGAACGGTGCGTTTTTAGTTTCAACGTTTCCGTTCTGGAAATTTTGATTTACAAAATGAGCCTCGTGGACGACCGGATACTCAAGTAAATAATGAAGAATTAAAGGCGATAGTGGAAGCGGGTCCATCTCAAAACACTTCTGAATTAGCAGCAGCCTTTGGAGTAAGTGACAAAACAATCATTATCCATTTGCGTCAAATTGGAAAAGTAAAAAAGCTCGAAAAGTGGGTACCGTACGAATTGACTGAAGCACACCAACAAACACGCATCGGTTGCTGCGCTTCTTTGCTCCATCGTCACAATAATGAGGGAATTTTGAATCGTATTGTCACTTGTGATGAGAAGTGGATCGTGTACGATAATCGCAAGCGATCATCACAATGGCTTAACCCTGGAGAACCGGCAAAACCTTGCCCCAAGCGAAAACTGTCCAAAAAGAAGATTCTAGTTAGTGTTTGGTGGTCCTGTGCTGGTGACATCCACTACAACTTCTTGAGATCAGGTCAGACGATTACTGCAGACATGTATTGTCAACAGTTGCAAACAATGATGGAAAAGCTCACCATTAAACAACCGAGACTGGTCAATTGCTCTAGCCCATTGCTCCTTCAGGATAACGCTCGACCACATACTGCACATCAGACCGTCGCCAAGTTAGAGGAGCTGCGACTGGAAACTCTGCGTCACCCACCATACTCTCCAGATCTTGTCCCAACCGATTACCACTTATTCCGAAATTTGGACAACTTTTTACAAGGATAAAAATTCAATTCTGATGAGGCAGTTAAAACAGCCTTCAAGCAGTTCATCGATTCTCGCTCCTAGGATTTTTTTTACCAAAGGGATCAATGAGCTCCCGATAAAATGGCGGAAGTGTATCGATAACAATGGTGCATACTTCGATTGACTAAATATATAATTTGTTTAAAAAAAAGTTATTTTAAATTTTTTGATACCGAGCGGCAATTTCATATGTAAAGACCTAATAGAATTGAGTTATTTAAGAATGTATTTAACATTTTTAGAAAGAAAGAAAGAAAAGAAGGAAAATATGTTTATTGACACTGACCATGTGCATACAAAAATAATAATGAAAGGTTATTCAATAAAAAACAGAAAAATATAAGAAACATTATTGTGTGCCCCACGGTTGCGTCAAACAGGCCCAGTTCAGTATAAATGCCAGACCACTTGTGCCTGACGCTGGGAGACCCGATCCAGCCTGTCCCTTTGCTGCCCTCTCTCAGTGACGCCCTAAGCCGAGGCTCGTACCCCACAGGGGGTGCCCTTAGCGTAGTCACTTAGTTATAAGTCTTTGTCCTGGCTGGAGGCCCTAAAAATAATAATTTTTAAGGCACCACAGGAAAGTCCGGTTAAGCAGCCGACAACCTCCTAGGTTGAAGTGCGAGATGCCAATCCGAAAAAAAAAAAAAAAAAGCCTGACGCTGGTTTTCAACTGAACTTTCGTGTGTGACGTAGTACGGATGTAAACCAGCTTTATTATGATACATAGGTGGATAAATAAATAAACAGAAAACGTGTAGTCAAGAGGGTCTTAGTATAAGTATAAGTAATTAGGTTTACATTGTTACCTATGTGTACACGAAAGTAACAGTTGTGATACATGTACCATCGCGGACACTAGAGGTGAGCCATTTGTCAACCTTATATGGCCTTAGTAATAAGGTTGAAAAGTGGTTCACCGCCAGTGTCCGTGACATTAGTGAGTTGCAAATAAATAAAAGTCTGATGCCGATGCATTTATCCGTGCACAACTGCACGGACGGTTTTTTTAACTAGCTTTTGCCTGCGATTTCGTTCGCATAAGTATTTTTATTTAACGCATCCGTGATTTTTTCTTAGTAGTAAGTATAGCCGAGAGCAGTCAGCGATAAAGTAGATTCCTATGAGCGAAAGAACTTTCAGAATCGGATCAGTACGTACGTAGGGCGGGTTGTTTCAAACAGTCGGTTGACGTTACATACGGACGGTTAAAAGTTACTATGACGTGAGATGTTTAACGTACGTTAAATGTAACGGGTTGTTTCACGACATAAAAATCCGTCAGTCAAAGTTATTCAAAAAGAGATTCCATAATATTTTGATGTTTGACGTAGCTGTTTGACAACACAAAATTGCGTTGACTGGTCGGTTATGGTAATATAGTGGATACACACGTACGTACATGCTTGATAAACTTGCTCGATCTCGAGCAAGTACGAACGTGTGTACCATGCAACTCTCAAGACATGCTCGAAGCCAACCAAAATGTTCGATTCGAACAAGATTCAAACGTCCATAATTCTTGCTCGATGTTCGAAGCAAACATGTTTGTACGTTTAGCTGCAACGTCGAGCATGTAAGTCGTGATTGACATTTTTGTGAAGAGGGTGTGAGTGCGCAGCTAAAATGTCGGAGTTTCGTTCATTTTCTTGGGATTTTGTGGAACAATTTATAAATATGTGTCGGGAGTACCGTTGCCATTTCTAAAAATAAAAAAGCCGAACTAACCCGTCGAAAAAGCTGGGCTTTTGGGTCCCAAAGCCGGACATCAAGAATATTGAAATATTGAATAAAACATATATTTAAAACTGGGACTTTTAAATTCCAAAGCCGGACGCTAAAAATAGGGATTTTTGTCAAAAAAAAAATACACATTAAGAAGCGTTTAGTTGCGAGTCAGCAAATCTCGTCTCGCTCGCTCGTTCGCTACTGACTGAAGTGATTGAATTGAACGATTGTATAAAAAGCCTAACAAAACCCGGAGGGGCCGGACGCAGCAAAATTTGCCCGGATAAGAGGTCAAAAAGCCTAACACTGTCCGGCTTGATCCGGACGGATGGCAACGCCAGTTGGGAGGAAGAATGTATTGTGGAAAACTACGTTAAAAGAATATGTGTTATGGGTTACCAAACACAACAACGAATCGTCTATTGCTCGAAGACTTTCAACGCACACTAAAATGTTCTACGAGCAAGCTTTTTGCGTGTAGACGCAAGGTCGAGCATGCTTGTAGATAGCCATGCTCGGATGAAACATGCTCATCGAGCATGTAGCTGCGTGGAGAGACTCACCATTATAGTAACTTTTTGACGTACGATTTTGTGAAACAACCCATTTTTTTTTATTTGACGTTAGTTAGCGCCATTTTTGACTGTTACCCGTCAGTAAATTATACTGCGTGCTTCGTTCGAAGATATATTTATAACAATGCAGCATCTTCGTGTTACTCGGCAACTAAACGCAATTTTCAGAGCTAAAACTAAACGTAAGTATTAGTGTGCGTTATCTGTGTCCTAAATGGGAAATGTCATTGTTTTCGTTTGCGCGGCAACTAACACTGTGTTCTGTAGTTATTTGAGTAAATTTTATTGTTTGAAAGTTAAATTGTGGATATTTCAATCACAAGTGTGCCTAAAAGGCGTTATGAAGAAAAATATTTACATTACTACCTACCTACATAGAGAAAAAGTGATACCGACCACTTTCTAGTATTCCAGGTTCCAGGTAACAAAATGTCTTGTGATGTGATTGGTATTTTACCGGTACGGCTACTGACTTTCATAGCAGTTAAAGCCGCAAGGTTTTAATAACCTTTGTACCGGTTGAGACGGGTGGTGTACGAGATACATCGACGTGCTCACTGGACTCGGGTCGTACACGTGATGTACGGACGAGATCCTTAGACTCGGGTCGTACACGTGATGTACGGACGAGATCACTAGATTCGGGTCGTATACGAGATGTACGGACGATATCTTTACTCTTATGTGAAGCCTGCGAGGCCCCAATAAGCAGTTTTTACCAATCACTTGTACACATCTTCCAGTGGTAAGTATAGCTTTTCAGATTACAGTACCTACTGATAACAATTCGAAAGAAAGTCGATTTCATTGCAATGGTACCTACCACGAGATATATATGTCACCAGGACCTATGACAGATACGATTCCAAAAGAACCTGGAAAAATTATAATAACACCAACTATAAGTTCGGTGGTACTTTTAGCACTAGGCGATCTCATGCCAGATAAGCCTGCATAATTACGATTCCACTAAAAACAGTGACTTGGCTCATATTTGGAGCGATAATGGTCTTCTTAAAGAGACAAAACAAAAAATTTATGGAACAATTGATTCCAGAAAATGACCCTTTAATGAATGCACCGAAGCTTAATCCTGGGATTTTTGCTTTGGTTAGCTATATTATTGTCAACAAAGACAAAAAGATAGTTGGAAAACAACCAGCTAGGCATTGGACTGTCTATAACAAAACCAAGGAGAAACTTAATCTTCCTGGTTAAGGATACTTAAAAAGTTTTAAGTGAAGCAAATATAGTGAAGTATATATATGAAGTTAATATTAGTGAGAAGATCAAATTATTGAAAACTTGACAACAAAGTGGCCTGTCCTTCAAAAACCTAAAGGAAACTCACAAGGTTCTCCTCGCTACAACCCGAGGACAACAGCAAGGTACGGACACAAGAAGACTCAATGCTCTAATCAGGCATGGAAATATTATAGCCACTATTATCAGTCCACTGCCAACAAATCCAAAGCCTCAGAGGATCCTGCTTGCACATAGAGGTAAGTCATGCTGGAAGGCTGACACATTCTTAATCTTGATGGAACAAAATGTACTAAGATCTATGATCCATACTTAATTAATTACAAGATACCTTTGTATCGAAACCGCACCAGAATTAGGTGCCACACCCTCCTTCAGTAATATCAGCTGAGTATAATACTGACATGCATACTGCTATTAGCAATTTATTAAAATTGGGAGCTATATTCCCTCGCAAGCCATGTAAAGACTCTTATTAAACTTAAAGTCATTGATTAAGTATGTAGAAAACTTTCATTTTAAAAATGGAGAACTAAAGGACAGCAATGGCTGTACTTTTCCAGGTATTTATAGAAAAAGAAAACAAACAAAAAAAAAAAAAAATTATGAATCATACTTATTAATAGATATAAATCCACAGTATAGAAAATACCTACATTTTCAATATGGTGAATTGTACGATTTTAATGCCCTGCCTTGTGGCCTGTGCTCTGTACCTAATATTTTCACAAATATTATAAGTTTGTAGAAGTAACATATCCAAGAGGAAAAGGTAACAAGTCTGTTCAATCCTAGAGGACCTATTATGTATAGGATCCAGTATGAATCATGTTTGCAGAATGTTCAAGAAACAATAGTTCTCTTTAAGTTCTGGAGATTCCTTATAAATTTTGATAAAAATATAATAGTACTATCACAGCCCTGCTTTGCGATTGAAAAAAGAAATGACCATCTCTTCAAAGATAAAGTATCAAATATTAAAACATCATTACAAGACATCTGGCAAAATTAATTGTACTATAAATTTCAGCCTGCCCAGCTACCACATATTATGGCTGGCTTTACACCAAGCTTTTAGAGCATCATAAGTATATGTAATATCAATAATTATAACATGTTCAGATATAAAATTATATCTGCTACGGTGGGCAAATAATTATTATTAGTACAGTAGGTATGTCTAAGTACTGCTTACCATAAACATGATATTGAACAGTTGACTGACGCCTCCATGACTGGATGGGGTGATGTTTACAGAATGAAAGAAAAGAGCCTATGGCTTCTGGAGCAAATATGAGAAAAAAACGCCATATAAACTATTTATTATCCTATAATGCATACTATGCTTGCCTGAAGCTGATATATTTTAAACCTCAAAATATCTTTAACATTTTCCTTTGAGGGACCATCACCCTCTTACCTTCAATTAACTTTGATTGCAGGATTATTATCAGGCAAGCTTGGCCAAAAAAGGGCTATTTCCCTCACATCAATGGATGCCATGTTGGCACTTGGCACCCCCTATCACATTAGGTAATACAGTAAAGCAACATAATGTGACATAAAATTTGGTGAACCTTCTGTCAGGAACATATTATAAACACATTCACTACATCTATACCATTTGTTATGTATTTCCTAACTAAATTATTTGACTCTGGAGCTGCCTATTGAACCCTGAATCTCTTTAAGTCAGCTCTATCTCCAATAATAGGCTCTAAAATTGGGGGGGGGGGGGATGATCGTATAAAGAGGCTCTACATATAAAGGATTCTATAAGTTGAAACCACCATTACTAAAATTTCGAAAAACATGTTATCCAAATAATGTTCTAAGTGAACTCCCAAAATGACATTAAGTTTGGACTAAAATTTCAAAGAAACTAATGATTTTGTTTGCACTAAGCACAGCACAATGAGCACAAACCTTGTAATAGTCATAATTTATTTAACCCTTTCCCTGTGCAATGACCCAGGGGTGGGTCATTGTGATTGTTTAATTATTGTGCCTACTTGACACACAGTCAACGTGTTAAATATCTATTATAACATCGAGTGGAAGTTTTGTTAATATTGTCATTACTAATATTATTAAAGTATCGGCTGCGGGACTAATTCGGCCTAATCATTTACAAAGGTTTAAAAAAAAAAAAAAACAAGGTCTGAGATTTGTCCAGCTTGGATATTATGTGATAACATAAGATTTATTAGAGATATATAAGGTCATAATGTTGTTTTTTGTCACTTGAAAACCCCATATACCGGCTTCTACTACTGGTAGTTGGATTAAAAATATTCTCTCAGGCTGCGGTATTGATCATCAGACAGATGGCTGATTGGACAAATAATGAACATTTGCAAAATTGTAGAGCCAACCAATTCTTAATTCAGAAAAGGTTGCCTATGCTGTGCTTAATGCTGAATAATAGTAAATTTATAAATGTTTTAGTTTACACTATTGTCACTGGTATTGTGATTTTAAACGTGACCTCATAAATGACTTTGTAAGTTGGTCAAAACCTGAGGTTATGTACCAAATGAGACTGATTAATTGAATACTTATTATTAATATGATAAATTACTAACTGTTAATATTAATAAATAATGCCCGCCTATAGTTGTCCCACTGCAGGGCAAAGGCCTCTTCTCATACAGAGAAGGTACGAGCTGTGATTACCACGCTTGCTCAAGGTAGATTGGTGATTTTAAACTTATATTTACCTACTGTAAGTCCAGGTTTACTCACGGATGTCTTTCCTTCATCAATGTCAGTGATGTCCAAGATAAACTTAGAAAGTACATGTGGAATTGAGAAACTCACATTGGTACTTGCTTGTGCCCGAGAACTGCCTTAACCACTGGGCCATCAAGAATAATGGGTGATCAAGACAAAGCATGGTATGATAAAATGGTTATTTTACTGAATAAGGCTGAATAGGTAATTGATTATTACTAATATGACGCCTGCCTGTAATAAAGTTTAATTAGAAAAAAAAAAAAAAAAAATGTTTTATTATAAAACTATGTTTATTATTATTTTTTAAACAACTGTTTTGAAGGACATTTGGGTCAGGGTCATCTCAAGTTTACCTACTATTTCTCTAAACATCTGCATTGTTATAAATATATCTTCGAACGAAGCACGCAGTATAATAGATGATCAAACGAACTTCCCTATGTGAAGTTCGATCATTATTATACGAAGTGCTTCGTTCGAAGATATATGTTCCCTACCCACCCCACCCCAGGTAAAATTGAGATAACCTTACAAGAATCTAAAATTAATGACATTTCCCATTTAGGACACAGATAACGCACACTAATACTTACGTTTAGTTTTAGCTCTGAAAATTGCGTTTAGTTGCCGAGTAACACGAAGATGCTGCATTGTTATAAATATATCTTCGAACGAAGCACTTCGTATAATAATGATCGAACTTCACATAGGTAAGTTCGTTTGATCATATAGTATAGTTGAAGCAACCCGCCCTTAGTTCCGGAGATTAGCCCAATTAAACAAATAACTCATGAAGGTTTAAGTATCATCGGCATTTCGGTCATGGGAATTCGATATACCTAACTTAAAATTTAAACAGGTAGTCGGTGATTAACTTTGAGGCCTTGTAATTTGATGCCTCAGTATTATTCATATTTTACTATTTATACACGCATTGAAATAATTTTATACTTGAAAGATAAGATTGTTATCTAATATTTTTTAAACTAAGAAAATAAAAAAACCGGACTTATTGAACCCAAAGGTGGTATTTGGTGGTATTAGTTAAAAGTAGGTACCACCTATTTTCTATTTATAGGCTTTTGCTCGCGACTTCGTCCGCGTGAATGTCGGTTATCATGGATCCAGACAAAATCGCGGATTAAAAAGTAGCCTATATTCTTTCTCAGGGTTCAAACGTAGTCTGTACAAAATTTCATCAAAATCGGTTCAGTAGTTTAGTTTAGCCGTGAAAGCAAACAAAAAAAAAACTCACTATTGCATTTATCGTTTTAACTTATCTTTTGTAAATCTTGTAGGTACCTACTAGTTGAAGATTACTTAGATATTACTTACTTATTGATAACGTAAGGTACTTGAACTCCGTCTATACATAGTATATAACAAAGTAGTTCCCGCTGACTCTACACTTAGGGCGGGTTGTTTCAAACAGTCGGTTAACGTTACATACGGACGGTTAAAACGTTACTATGACTGATGATGTTTAACGTACGTTAAATGTAACGGGTTGTTGCATGACATAAAAATCCGTCAGTAGTTATTCAAAAAGAGTTTCCAAAATATTTTGACGTTTGAAGTAGCTGTTTGACAACACAAAATTACGTTGACTGGTCGGTTATGGTAATAGTAACTTTTTGATGTATAATTTTGTGAAACAACCCATTTTTTTGATTTGACGATAGTTAGCGCCATTTTTGACTATTACCGGTCAGTAATGGTTAGTTGAAGCAACCCGCTCTTAAAGATCCAACGGATGCGATTTTAGTATAGGTAGTTATACCCTACTCCATTTAAAGAAAAAGAGGCTCTTATAAGTAGGAATGCAAAACATTTTACATAATTTTGATAAATAGATCTAAGATAGTACTAAATATGGATGTATCATAATATAAACAGAAAAAAAGATTTTTAAAGATTAGGTAACATTCTAAATTTGGTAGAAAAACAGGGAAACTAGTAACGTTCCGGGTATTGTTCATCCCTGCTTCTATTAGGTTTTTAGCATTAACATTGTACCTAATTATAAATTGGAATTAAATATACAACTTAATGAAAGCTACATAATTTTAGAAGATAAATGATTAAAATGGTTACAAATACATGCGACAGCTACTGTAATAATAGATTATAATAAATTCGGTGGCTATCGTAACTTTAACAGGGCCTCAAGTCTGCTATTACAATAGTGTCAGAATGGTCTATCACTGATTTCATAATTGTTGATTTTGACAAGTTTGGTAATCTACTAATATAATGGCGTCATTATGACCTTCCAATGGTCAACCACTGACACGCCATTGAAAGAAATGCTAAAGAATGGTAATCTCGTACAAAATGATAACTGAATGACTGACTTAGGCGGTAATCTGCTAAAATTTTGACAGTTCCTTTGATCAGTGACCTACCATTAGAACGTCATTGTGCAGGCATTGCTTTTAATTCGACCGACCAATGATCGACCATTATGAATTTAGCAGATTACGAACTTTTAGCAAAATGACAATGGAATCGTGTTGGAATGACGAAATTATAAAAATAGCAGACTTGGCCCCCAGGTTTATTGTAATTAAATAACAAAGTGTGCATTAAAAAGAACCTTTTTTAACTTCTGTCTAATGCTATTGTAAATGGAGTACCTATAGAATATATTGTTTTGTGCGACCGTCACATTACTATCTACATTGAACCCTTCTTCTTCTGCGAAGCTTCTTTTGCGAAGCCGGGGCAAGACGCTAGTATAATAATAAACATTAAAAAAAACTATTACACAATACCTATACCAACTAACTATGCAGTTAAGTAGTTACAAACCAGTTTTTGTTAATCGGTTCTAAAGTAACGAATTCTTGTTGGGTTTAAATATTTGACAGTAGTAGGCCTATGACCTCAAAATTAACCTGTTTCGGAGAAGACCTTCTTCGACAAAGTTGTTTATTTAACTGCAACAGTTCGTATACAACAGTTTCGTCACTGGTTTTCTATTGGATCCCTTAACTCCATTCATTATACAAATCGGCAGCTAGATCCAGAAAGAAAGAAACATGCTTCTTGTATAGTGGTTGACATCATTATCCAATAATTCCAAGGAACAACTTCATCTAAAGAAACATTTTTCCTTTTCTCGGCCGAGAAAACTCAATCTACTATACCTAATATTATAAAGCTGAAGAGTTTGTTTGTTTGGTTAAACATTCTTTTTGTGTTGGATAGTCCATTTATCGAGGAAGGCTATAGGCCCATGCGAAGCCGGGCCGAGTCGCTAGTTTTAAAATAACTGTAAAATTCGGGCTTGAAATGGATGGGTGGAGAGGAATAGGAAGGCCGAAGAAAAGATGTATTGTGTGAAGAAGAAATGGAAT
Source organism: Charanyca ferruginea (assembly GCA_947361185.1). NCBI lineage: Eukaryota > Metazoa > Arthropoda > Insecta > Lepidoptera > Noctuidae > Charanyca > Charanyca ferruginea. The sequence goes on from OX376068.1 coordinate 24,376,820, forward strand.
CAGTGATGTGTATCATGAGGGTTGACAGGACGGAATGGAAGAAGAACACCTGTTGCGTCAACCTCAAGTGCGTCAAACTTAATGGCGGCTCTGAACACGAGGCGAGTGGCTGCGCAGTAGCAATTTTACGTGACAGTGGGGGTGAGGGGCGGGTTACTGCGCAGACAGTAGAGCACTTCACAGCTGCCATTAAGTTTGAATCGAACTGTTACATAGGTAAGGACAGGTAGATGACCTAAATGATGACACAGTCATAAAGAATCAATGAGAGAATCGCGTTTTGACAGATTATAAAAAGTAGGATGTCAATTGATTTCCCAATTTTTTTTTTTTTTTTTTTTTTAGTAGCCCGTTGTGTCCCACTGCTGGGCAAAGGCCTCCCCCGAGTCTTTCCAGTTATTTTTGTCTTGCGCTGCCTCGACCCAGCCCAATTAAGGCGACGATATACGCTGGCGACCTTGATCGACCAGACAATCGTATACGCTGCGACCCCAACTCTCAAAGTTTAGTCGAAAAAGTAAAGAAAAGATAGTATTCTTTAACTTTAAAAAAAAGCTGCATACTAAAAGATACTTAATTAAATTGTTTGCAAGATGGTGAAAGTTGCGTAAAAATAAATCTGCTAGATTTTGTGTGATTGTCAATGTTTTGTCCGCGCCAGACACAATTTCGCGAGTTAATAAAATGATTAAATATGAACTTAATCAAAAATAGTCACATACTAAATGATTAAGAGAATGTTTTAGTTTACCATATATTCTTTTAAAATCATTTACACGATTCATTTTGACGTGATTGTCAGTTTAAAATCTGTAAAAGTCACTTATTAGCGCCCTAACATAAAAAGGAACGAAATATGTCAAGAGCGTGTCTGTTCAATTAAATTAACTAATTAATGTCATTAGTTCAAACGTGTCCCTCTATCAATACAACAGATAATTCATAATGTCACTTTATCGTCAATTTTATGACATTTGGACAATATTTAATGAAGTATTAATGAGTTCCTGTGACTCGTCGGAAGGATATCCTAAGTACGATTAATTTATTTGTCTATGATAGGTAATAGTCGTTTGTCGATGCAGAGGGCGCCGATAGCATCACATTTTATCATTAGCAACGACTTTTTTTTAATATTTAGAAACAAAATGAATCCGGCTGGGTTCTATATTTTTTTATTGATTGTTATCAGGGCCTCAAGTCTGCTATTACAATAGTGTCAGAATGATCTATCATTGATTTCATAATTGTTGATTTTGACAAGTTTGGTAATCTAATATAATGGCGTCATTATGACTTTCCAATGGTCAACCACTGACACGCCATTGAAAGAAATGATATAGAATGGTAATCTCGTACAAAATGACAATTGAATGACTGACTTAGGCGGTAATCAGCAAAAAGTTTGACAGTTCCTTTGATCAGTGACTTACCATTAGAACGTCATTGTGCAGTCAATGACCGACCATTATGAATTTAGCAGATTACGAACTTTTAGTAAAATGACAATGGGGTCGTGTTAGAATGACGAACTTATAAATATAGCAGATTTGCCCCCCAGGCCAGATTTTTAATATAAGTAAAGATAGGAGAAAAGTTATTAGCTGTTACACGAATCAATGTCACACAGTTAATGGTGTCAGTTCTGTTGTGCACCGTGTGCATTAGCTAAACTTATTTTATATGCTATTTATATCTCTTTCTCACAAGAACGAGACAGACGTTAATAAGAGCTGTCAATTTAAGTTAATATAAAATGTTTATACAAATATAGTTGTCATATCAGAACGTATTGAATAAAAACACGGCGAAGTTCAAGAAAAACCCAATTTGACATCTCTTACTTAGCCCTTATTACACTTGGCTAATTTAACTGGACTAAATTCAGTCGCTACTGAATTCAGTTACTACTTAGTACTACATACTTACTGAATGCGATTACACTTTACTGAATTCAGTAGCGACTGAATTTAGTTGACTTAATTTAGCCAAGTGTAATAAGGGCTTTAGTTCTTATCTGTCGCCGGCCCTTTCTTCAGCGGCTTGACAGTAAGAGATACCAATTGTGTAATTCTAGTTTAGTTTGTGAAAAAGGGGATCGGCGCCATTGTGTGCTGTGAGTATACTAATAGGCGCGGATCTAGCCCTCAGAAAAGGTTGTGGTCACCACAGACATTTTTGAGGGCACCTTTTTTGTTGCTTGAAATTCGGCAAAGTGCGAGTCGGACTATGGACGCACGGTATTATTGAATCCCTATAAAGGAGACTTCTATAAAATGTATGTCGGTCCGGCCAAGACTTTGTACGTTATACTTGAGGCTCAAAGCTGTGGGGCGAACAATAGTAAATTAACAATTAGCTTACAAAAATTACAAAGGTGGTTAGCCGAAAAATGTTGAAGGTCAAACCTCCACTTTTTATGAACCTATGCGGTATCATCTACGCTCGAGAGGTGTAACTTCAACCTAACGTTTCTTTTTCGTGAAAATTAGGGTTGTGGGCATGCCCACCGTGCCCACAACGGTGGATCCGCGTTTGTATACTAACGTAATAAAGTTTCAAGACCACAAAATAAAGATATACGTTCTAGATTGTTTAAAAAAAAAAAAACAAAATACGTTTCACGGTTTAACCTTAAAAATTTAACCATAGATATAAGAAAGAAGGATGTTACTAACAAACACTTATTATCACAATATTTATTTATTAGATTGACCTACTGTTTCAGTCAGAGATAAGAGCACTGCGAATTGGAATAACATACATACATTAACATATTATTATTATAAAAACAGATTTCTCATGTTGATAACATATCTGTTTTTGTTAATATTTTCTGATAACATTAAAATTTTTGAATAACTCTCGCTGATATGAATAGGTTAAAAGATTTTAATGACGATAATAAGATAGATAGGATTTAGTGTTAAAATAATATGTTGATAAGATGAGATAAAGACCAACTCAAAAACAACAAAGTAGTTTTTAAGGCCTTTCATTTTTAATGTAGATGAAAACATAAAAAAACCCACGTGTGTTTTTGGAATCGTTATCTTTTAATTTTAATTTATGGTTTTTTTTCAACTTTGTGTAAGTATTTATTAAGCACTTAGCCCGCGACTTCGTCTGCATGATTTTTGACCCCTATTTTTAGGGTTCCGTACCGCAAAAGGAAAAAACGGAACCTTTATAGGATTACTTTGTTGTGCATCTGTCTGTCTGTGGGTCTGTCAAGACCCTTTATCTCAGGAACGCGTGGAGGTATCGAGTTGAAATTAAAACCATAGACGCAAGTCTACAGTCCCTTGAAACTGTGAATAAATTAAACTTCTAAGTTATCGTGAAAAAAAGATACGCCCGTTTATTCCGCAAAAAAATGTTTATTTCGACACTCAAGGGAATCAAGGGTAGTTCCCGTTAACCTAGAACTACGAAATGACAATGCCAGATCCTGCCCCACCCATGTACAGAAAAAGTAACACATGTACAGAAAAAGTAAATTAATGATAATAATTGTAATGAATATAGAACCTTTCTATACTAAATTGTTTTTCTTTAGAACTTGCGGATTACGAAATACCTACCCACAAAATACAAACTCATTTTACCTAAAATACAATTTAACCTATAATCAATGTCATTATTGTTTTTAGATTTAAACGGAAACCGCAAGTTCTACAGTCACTAAGACTAATATGTAGTTATCAGCAATACATAAACAGTAAGATGCTACATATTGCACATGACTTTTATTGAGTGGGGCAAAGTTCTATAGAGTTTCTGGCATTGTCCTTTGGCAAGTAATATCGTGTTATACTACTACAAGTACAGGTATAAGTATCAAAACTATACATTTGTAAATAAAGCATAAAAAATATAGTATTTGTATAAAGTACGTAATCAATCATCGAAGCATGCGCGGTCATAATAATAATTGTATGGGTGACCAAACCACGGAATTTCAACGGAACCCTCGGTGGGCGAGTCCGACTCGCACTTGTCCAGGTTTAATAATTTTAGTTTTCGATAGGTGAAATAATTTTTGAAATCGGACTAATAGTTTTTGAGTTAAATCGTAACAAACAAATGTATGTAGGTAACGAGGTAATCTTTACGTAACTGGTTTGTAATTATAAAATACGATAACTTCATCAAACGTTAATCATTAATTTGGTTAGTTGCGAAGTACATAAGGTTCATTACATAGTGATAAACAAGTCAACAGTCTCATTTTTTAAATTATTCTGATCTTAAAACGAATAATTTTGAAATTTTATAGCACGTGTTTTTTTTTTTGAAAAAGTGATAGGTACTATTATTAGGAATGCTACCTCTCTATGTATACTTTGATGTCATGTCAACACATCCTTGACATTTTTTAAAGGCAAAGAATAGTAATAAAGTTTGCGATACTAGCACAACCGCGACACTCCATAGAAACGAAACGATATAATTGCCTACACTACTGCCAAAATAACAGACTGTACAAATGGTACGCCATATAACATCATCAATCTACCAGAGAAAGTCCCGTCAAAATCGGGAGAACCGTTTCGGAGATTACCCAGAATAAACAAACAGACAGGCAGAAATTTCAAAGAAAATGATTTTGGGTTAAGTACCGTGTAAACATTCATATGCACACCAATTTTATTTATTTGTATAGGGTGTCCCCTTGTTTCGCAGACAGAAATTTCATAGAATTTCGTTTCCCAGAAAATGTTTAACATAATATTTGGTTCTCGTATTTTCATTTCGACTATTATTGTTTCAAAGACTATTTACTTCAATGAAAAATATTTCACAGAAGCACAATTCAATGAATTTTTAATCACATTTTTTTGTTTAACAAACTTATCAAAAAGTAGAATTCTTTTTTAACGAATATTGTTTGTTTGTTGTATTTTTCCATGGAATTTATTTCAACGAAAATGTATAGATATAAATAGACAAAAACAAAAATGTTATCTTAAAACGTCAATATGTTGTGCTAACAAAGTTAATGACAGAAACGAATCGCAGCGAAACCGACTTCACGTAGTCTTGTCTGCCCTACTCCTAGAGTGTAATTTAAATCTGCGTAGGCGTGGAGGGGCGAGGCGGCCCGCGAGCTAAGGAGCAGGTGGTTTTAACGCCCGCCGCCGCGGCTGAGGCTGGCCGGCGAAGCCGGCCAGTAAGCCGAAGCTGCCGTGACAGAAACTATGCCTGCTGCATGTTGCATGCTCGCTTGCATGATGCATGGCTGCTTGCATGATGCATGCTTGCTTACATGCTGCATGCTTGCTTGCACGCTGCATGCTTGCTTGCACGCTGCATGCTTGCTTGCACGCTGCATGCTTGCTTGCACGCTGCATGCTTGCTTGTACGCTGCGTGCTTGCTTGCATGCTGCATGGTTGCTTGCACGCACGCGCAGTAAGTTTGGTTAGAACTGAGAGTCCCATTCTTAGGAATAAATTTTATATTAAATAAAAAATCTATGGATAAAGAATATTTGATTTGTTATTCTATGATATGATAATTCTAACAATAAACTTTATGTGAAACAAAAATCGATGATTTGAAAATCTTGAAAGTAAGTATTCTGTGTATTGATTATTCTATGAAACGATATTATTAGAAAAAAAATATTTGAAACGAAATTCTATAAAACTATTAGCTATGAAACAGCGTACAACCATTTGTATAGAGTATAGATTTTTAAGCTTTCTTGCAATTCGTCGTACCTATATGCAAAAGAGATTAAAACTATTTGTATATTTTAATGTCTTTGGTCGTAGGTATATTATGTTCGTCGTTTTGGGAGAATCCTGCATGGTGCGCAAATATATATAGACTATTTGACCAATAGCGCTCATTTTTGCAAAATACCTATTTTGTGGGTAGTCATACATAACAAAGAAAAAATAATACCTACCTTCAGCATGCGGAAAAAAAAACCTGAGTTTTATAATATTGCTGTTAACAGGTGAAAGATACAAAAAAAAAATTACCCATAACATCCGGATGACGCGCCAAAAAGTCTTGCTTAGCCCTTATTAGTTCAAGCCGTATCTGATTCTCCAGAGGTGCCTCCAACGCCGAGAAGACCAGCGCACCCGAAGCCAAGTAGACCATGTAGAATATGACGTACAACAACAGCAAACAAGTGAATCTCGCCTTACCAAACAATCTAGTCGTTGCAATCAAAGGTTGAAAGGGCGGATGTTCTTCTTCATACAAAATTTCTCTTTCAACCACCATTTTCTTGTGGTAAGGAAATAATTGGCTGTGAACTGTCATATCATCATCACTCCTCGAACTCATCATGCTCCCATAGGAGTGAATCCGGTTATACTTTCCACCATTACCTCCAATGCCGATATGCTTCTCCATTATAAAAAGTTTTAGTGACAATTTCTACGCGCAAAACCAATAAAAAGTTTTTAATCCAATCAAAAATCCATAATCATTTTCAAACACATTCGAAAAAAAAGCAAAACACAACAAAACACTAGCACGGTTTTTTTATCTATATACGGCTTGTCGGTAGTCCACAGAATTCCAGAACGCAAGCCTCTGATCCAGGAACGCGCGGGATTTTGGTCAACTGTACTTAAAAAACCTCTTCGGGTGATTACGTTCAACAAAAAGCGCGAATATTTCCGTCACTTTAGTATCTCGGCGACAATTTTCAAGTTTAAATATCACCATTTTGATGCATTTTAGAAGCACTGGTTGGGTTTAAATATGGCGGAAGCCGTAGGAATGTTGATGTAGATGTAAGCGCAGTGATCGCGGCAGTGACCGTAAGTAGACTGAGAGCGCATACGGCATAAGTCGTCACTCGATAAATTAAAGTAGATCTATGCTCCCATTGGGTGTGTCGCTTCTTGTTTGTAAAGTACTTACCCAAGATAATATGATTGTGATAATCACGGTTTACCTACAAACGATCGTTGTAATGTTGAATGTCGTTTAACGATGTTTCTATGATACGGTAACAGTTTATTGCGATAGATGACAAAGAAAATAAACAAATTAAATTAGATTATATATTTTTTTTACGTGTAGGTGTACATTATTATACATAGGATTTTGATGATCATTATTCAATTTCAATTATTGCCTATAACGAATACAAAATGCATGTTAATTATTATATAGGTACCTACTGATAATCCATACTTCCATACTTTATTACTTTATTCACTTTATCCATCCATATACCTACATACTATTATTATTTTATTATTTGTAATATTATAAATGCGAAAGTAACTCTGTCTATTACGCTTTCACGATGAAACAGTTGAACAAATTTTTATGAAAATTGGTATGAAAATAGCTTGAACCCTGGGGAAGGTCATAGGCTACTTTTTATTCCGGGACTTTGTCTGCATCCGCGATTATAACCGACATTCACACGGACAAAGTCGCGGGCTAATAATTATATCTTTTACCTAGTAAAAGATGATAAACAAATGAAATTAAATAATACGAGTACACATTTTCTACGTCATTGAATAAAATTGAATAATGATCATCAAATCCTATCTGTAATAATGTACCTAACATTGTAACATTATTATATTATTCAATTTCCTAAATTATGTAAGTATCAACAATTTATGCAAAATGCATGTTAAGGGCGCGTAATCGATTTAGCGCAACTCAAAATATAACTATTGCTGCGTATCAGCATTGACACACTAGTATAATACATTGGTCTGTTTGTGTGCATCTCATCTAAAAAAATACGCACGAAATAAGCACGAATCATTGAAATTGATCGGCAAATGACAGCGCGCGATGTTTTTTACAATACTAATTATTAATTAAAATAATTGTCTAAAATAAATGAGTTCGTATAACGGACTGAAAATTGTTCTGTATATTAAGCATAACCTTTATTTTCATAGAATAAATATATCAGTTACATTTACATTCAAATACTGGTAAAAAAATTGTCATAGTGAACCAATTTTGTAATTTTTCAATATTGTTTTTTAATACCTAATAGTAATATTTTCGTAATTTTGGCTCTGTAGTAGACTTTAAGACTGTATATCCTGTTGGAAAAACGCATAAAACATAATATTTTGGTATACTAAAATGGTTGTATTCGTCCTGAAAGTTAACTCTGACGTCTATTTTCGTAAAACGCTATGAAAGGATTGTCTTCGCTTTAAGAAACCATAATTAAGAATTATACTTTTACTCTGTAGTTCCCTAAACCAAGACTTAACCTTTCTAAAACTGTAATTGTCTTTAAATAATCTGCTCACATCATTACGATATTGCTCTGGGCTAAACGCAAAAACATGAAGTTTTCGTCACGAATCGAATACACGCTCTTAATTATTATATAGATAGCTACTGATACTAATTTTATAACTAAGCACTTACTTTAACTTGGTAATAATTTATATAGAAAATATGACATAATTATTATAACTTAAGAGGGTAGATAAAGGCCTACAAAGAGATGTTTGGTTTTGTCCGGGGGACTTTAGATGAGTACCTACCGGCTTCAAGTTTCTGCTGAAGAGCTCACGAAGTACTTTCGAGAAGAAAGATAAATAAAGTAGTATAATATAACTTCTAGTTCTAGTACCTTCAGAATATCTTGAAACTTATGGTTTTATTTGCATTGCTTGTTGCTGCTTCAATATTTTATTGGAAATACGAAGTAGATCTACGTTCTAAGTAAGTTTTATAAAATACCTCAGATTATGAAACAAAAGGCAGATAGACCGCGCGGAACACTGAGAGTGAAGCCAAAAAAGCAAATACAAATTCAAAACCGAATACTTTCAATTTCGTGATTGTATTCGCTTTTGAATTTGTATTTGTATTAGTATTTGTTTTTTTAACGATGCTTCGCTTTTTGCTGTTCTGACTCGTGTCAGTATAGCGCGAAGCGAATTGTAGGTATTCGTTTTTGAATTTGTATTTGCTTATTTGGCTTCACTCTCAGTGTTCCGCATGGTCTATCTGCCTTTTGTTTCATAATCTGTGGAAAATACAAGCTTCTGCCGGCGTAAAAAGATGGCACGATTATAATTTTTAAATCAACAGATGTCTGTCAGACTATACATCGACGTTTTTACGCCTAGTAAAACAGAAATATACTATATTACCCGTGGAAGTCAGATCTAATGACACACGGCAATAATATAGCATTCTGTTTGTAAAAGATTTTTTGTAATCGGATGAGTCGTTTCAGAGATTAAATCCTACATCCAAACTTACAAACTTTACCTCTTTAATACTCAATAGAATACCTAGTTTTTATTAATTCTTATAGGCTCTGACCGCAGGGGCCAAGTCTGTTATTTTTATAATTTCGTCATTCAAAATCCCATTGTCATTTGCTAAAAGTTCATAATCTGCTAAATTCGTAATGGTCGATCATTGGTCGGCCGAATTAAAAGCAATGACTGCACAATGACGTTCTAATGGTAGGACACTGATCAAAGTAACTAGCCAAATTTTAGCAGAATACCGCCTAAGTCAGTCAGTCAGTCAATTGTCATTTTGTACGAGATTACCATTCTAAGTATATAATTTTTTTCAATGTTTCGTGTAAGTGGTTGACCATTAGAAAGTCATAGTGACGCCATTATATTAGTAGATTACCAAACTTGTCAAAATCAACAATTATGAAATCAATAGTATAGTGATAGATAGCCGTGTGTGAAAATGTCCCCACATATTATTATTATTATTATTAATGATAGACCATTCTGACACTATTGTAATGGCAGACTTGAGGCCAATCTTAAGTGGCTGTAATTAAAAAAAAGCGATTGATAGATTTGGAATGGCACAAAGTATTAGCTCTGAAAATAACAATTTCTAAAATGCTTTTATTCCACACAAACACATTTCAACAAAAAAAAATGTTAACATAGTGTTTTGGTACCCAAGAAATAGAAAAAGATAACGAGGTAGTCATAGTTTCGAAGGTGGGAAGACAAAATGAGGGAAAACATGGACTAGGAAAGCGCTAAACTGGACAGAGTGGAAAGAAATGGAGGAGGTCTTTGCCCAACGAAGACGAAGTTGTCGGTGTCATCGACTTAGCAGAGTCGTCAATTTAAGATATTCCCAGAATACATACTTTTCTTTTTTGTCTGAATAAAAGCCTATGTTATTACTTTTGCCCGTGACTTCGTCCGTGTGAATGTCGGTATTCGTGAATGCAGACGAAGCTGCGAATTATGAAATTACCAAATTTTATTTAAATCGGTACAGCCGTTTCATCGTGAAAGCGTAACAGACAGAGTTACTTTCGCATTTATAATATTAAAATAAAGTATGGATTAATTGATAATTAATTAATTTAATTAATTATATGAACTATTATAATTATTATAATTAATTAAAGTATGGATTATTACTAAAGTGGTTTATTTACGGTAGACGAAGAGTTCAAAGGACAGCTAATAGAATCACACCTTAAAACTAATTACCTACCTTTTATTCCATCAATCTTGTCCGTAAAAGTCTGATATGCATGACGTACATAGGTGTTGGTACGTACAAAATGAAGTAGGTACGTCAAGTAAAATCCTAATAGATGGTGACCCTAGTCATGCCTAAGTAGTCACGCACTGCCCCTCACGACACTTGATACGGTAGAAGTTCATACACCTTGGTAAGTATGTACTTAGATAGGTAGTTAGTAATATGGACACTATCTTTGAGTAATTTACTGTCCCGTTGATTATAAAATACTAGGTTTTCAACCAGACTTTGTCCACGCGAACAAAGAGGAGCTCGTGGCTAAGAAAAAGCCGTATAGATCGATCGGTCACAGGTTAACCCTATTCTTGGCACAGTGGATAATTTGATACGTTGAAAATCCGTATAATACCGAAAATCTAGAGACGTGCCGAGACGTATTGTCAAAACTTTTATTATTTAATAAGCTAAAAAATATAATACAAATTCTACCAAAAAAATAGTCTATTACTGCTTGCAATACCCAAAACGCTGTAGAACGCCAGATAGCGGACCGATCGAAGGCGTCTGCGCAACCCAAGGTAAAAATAAACAAATTGTATTGTATTTTGGTAATTTTCAACCGTCTTCAAAAAAGGAGGAGGTTATCAATTCGTCTGTATTTTTTAACCCCCGACGAAAAAGAGGGGTGTTATAAGTTTGACGTGTCTGTGTGTCTGTGTGTCTGTGTGTCTGTGTGTCTGTGTGTCTGTGTGTCTGTGTGTCTGTCTGTGGCACTGTAGCTCTTTAACGGGTGAACCGATTTGAATGCGGTTTTTTTTATTTGAAAGCAGATTCTCTAGCGATGGTTCTTAGACATGTTTCATCAAAATCGGTTCAGCAGTTTTAAAGTTATCAGCTCTTTTGTTAGCTGCGGTAGGGATCTTAGGGAATTACATTCTATTTTCACAACTCTCTTAATATATGGGTATCAAATGAAAGGCCTTGACTAGTAGAATAATGTATAGTATATTGCAAGGGAATGAGGAATGAGTAACGAAATGAAAACTAAAAATTTGTAAATTATTTTTGTAAACTCTTATACAAAACCAAACTAAATTACGTTTAAAAAATTTTAAATAAAAATTAAATTTAAAATTTAAAAAAACCCCCAACGCAAAACATAAAAACGATTATGTAAAAAGTCAAAAATAATACCTTTTGTTGAGCCATCAAATGTTTGTTCGTTGAAATGGCGCTATAATGTCGCGGCGGGGTACCGCTAAGTTTAAAGCAATAACTAAATAGCTAAAATAGTGAACTGATGGTAACTAGATTTGCAACAAGATTAACAACTAGGTTAGCAACAAAAATTTGATAATATCGAAGCAAATTGGTCGGAAATGCTGGTAAATTAATAGACAGTGAATGAAATTAAGGGACTGACTTACTTAAGCGGTACCCCGCCGCGACATTATAGCGCCATTTCAACGAACAAACATTTGATGGCTCAACAAAAGGTATTATTTTTGACTTTTTACATAATCGTTTTTATGTTTTGCGTTGGGGGTTTTTTTAAATTTTTAATTTAATTTTTTTTATTGTTCAAAAGTTACCTTAATTCGTATAGAACAAAATGGATTTTCATCATCATTCATCATTTCAGCCTAAAAACGTCCACTGCTGGACATAGGCCTCCCCAAGGCGGGGGTTTTACCATAATCGCCACGCTTGGCAGGCGGATTGGCGATCGCAGTATGGTTGTTACAAAGGCACAGAGAACGCTGTTGCCCATTCTCTGGTGAGTATATCCCTTAGTCGCCTCTTACGACACCCACGGGAAGATATGGGAAAATGGATTTTAGCCGTATGTTATACATTGTTTTATTTGAGTGTAGCATATGCCACACTGCCAGATAGTCGATATACTAGTTTTTTTCATATGTATCAAATTCGCGACATTGCTTGATTCGAACAGATATTATTTATTTATATTATATTTGTATTTTAGCTCTGAAGGTGCTTTATCAGCTTTGTATTAGACAAAAAAGAGCTCGGCAGCTTATGGCCCTTGTTCCGAAACCTGGGGCGAAATCGGTTCACGACGAAAGTGAGGCATCTGAAGATGAGTTGCAGTACTGTTTCCGCCAAACGTTCTCCGACAGTAGTTCACCGCCTCAATTAATGTCATCTTTGATAGAGAACCCTAATATTTTAGCTGTTGATGATAATGAGCCAAATCAAGTGGTTGCTTCAACATCTTTGGTTCCAAACCAACGAGAGCTCATCTGCTTTTTAAGGTCTTGTCCAAAAGGTTAGTTGACAGTTCCCGTGATCCAAGAGCTGGTTTTTACCTTTGCCAGAGGATAAGTATTGCCATCCAACGTGGCAATGCAGTCAGTCTCTTGGGCACATTCCCAGATGACAGCAATGTGGAGGAATTTTTTGATGCCATATTATATTAGTTTATTTTTTGTTTAATAGTTATAGGTTTTTCTTTTTTTATTGTACGTGTAAATATTGTATATTCGTTACTTAGAAAAAAATAAATTAAATTGCCGTCTATGAGTTAAGTTTCGGATATTCAAAAAACAATTAAAACTTTAAAAAATAATAAAAATGTAAGTATTGTAAGTAATATTAACACACATTAGTAATAGATATTAAGTATATGTGAATCAAATTTTAGCTAATTTCGTTGAGCTATTTATATATGAAAGAGTTAAAACATCCATCCATTTATCCACCCTCACAAACTTTTCCGTTTATAATTTAATATTTATAATTAAGTATTTTCTGTTTGTAAAAACTTTTAATATTGGGCTTTATCTTGTTACTCACAAAGTCTTACTTTCGTGCCTAGCTGTAAGTTTTCCGAAAAAGCAAAAAATAAAATAAGAAGTAAGATGTTTACAGTTGGAGCCTGTAGTAACTACATTATATATTATGTGTCATGCATGTCACAGATGATAATTATAATACTTACGGTAATGTTAAACAATATTAAGTACTTGACAGGAGTTTACTTACCTACATGATTTATCTTTAGTTATGTTGTTAAAGCAACGTAAGGTATGTGCTTCTAAAGTAAACTCACTTTGTTTCTCTCTCTCTCTCTCTGCATATCCTAACGTGAGAGAAGAGGCACAAATATAACAAGGGATCAGTGACAACAACTCCCTAGTTAAGGTCCTCCAAGGGTCAGTCAAGTCAAGGCTCCAGAGACATCGCCGCCATTGCCAAACTGTCGGTTTTTTATCAGGTACATTTCGGAGAGTGTTTTGGAACTGAACAATTTAGTTCCCTCATCCTCATTCCATCATCGGACGAGCAGAGATACGGCGAAGTGTCACTGCTATATGGCGGAAGTTCCACGGTTCGATCCAAGCGCTTTGATTCCACATTTATTGTGCGAACTGCCAGATTGTGGAATTCACTGCCCGCCTCTCTGTTCCCTGATAAGTATAATCTGGGTATCTTCAAGGCACGAGTAGGCAAGGGGTCATAGCCTGGCGGGGGCGCGGTGCATGCGCGATCGAATCCCGTACCCCTGCCTATAGGTCAGTCGAGGAACACCGTGGTGGTTTTAGCCGGTAGGAGTCCGGCACACTCCCCCCCCCTGTCTTCCCCGGACGGGGGATAGTCCATCAAAAAAATAGGCAAACGTACTCCACCTTAGGCCGCATCGTCACTTAAGTTTAGGTGAGTTGCCAACCGCAAGGCTAATAAAAAAATGAAAAAAAATAGGGGCCATTCCTGTACTTTTTGGAACGTTCCTAAAAGTACAAGAATAGTCCCTATTTTTTTCAGGCTGATCTGTCTCAATTTGACAATAAAACTCTATTCAACCTACAGTTTTGACAAGTATCTGACATAGACTGTCACTGAGATGAGAGACTAGATTTTAAATGTATTTAATCACGAGAACTATACTTCTGATTCACCTCATAACAACAGGTGTTGTCTGATCTCCACAATCTCAGACCATCCGTGTTACGTCATTCCCCTATCAGTAAACACTGACACGACTGTATCACGTATCAATAATGTTATCAGGTACGGGAGGTCTGTCAATATGGTGCAGCTGTTGCAACAAAGTACATGTTTACTCTCACTACACTCACTTTCTAGCTCAGCTAGGATCGCTTGGGCTAGTTAGGGTTTATCATTTAGCTCCAAGTTAGTTGCTATACGGGCTCATTGTATTTGGCTTTTTGTAATTTAACCTCGTGAAGTCGTGATGATAACTCGTCCGTGTGGTCTCGGATATAGAATGTGGCCACCCCGTTTCACCCCGTGGGTGTCGTAGGAGTCGACTAAGGGAGCGTGAGACCTAGTGCAGATCATCAAGCACCTTGGGTCAACCGTGTGGTGACGGGTAAACCATCAGCAACAGCGTTCCCAAGGAGGGTTGGAGTCAGGCAGGCGGCCGACTGTAAAACTTTTGCCAAATCCTTAGCAACATGATAGGTACAAATGGAATGCGCGATAGGGTTAGGGCGTACCCCACAGGCGACGCACAGGGGCAGCACCCGGCTCCTGTGGGAAATGGACTTGGGTTGTTGCACCACCCCGGGCGGGGGCAACGTAAGAAGCGAGCTCGGGAAATAAGATTGAGGTATGCAAGTTGGAATGTTGGGACAATGACTGGAAGAGCCAGAGAGTTATAAGCAGATGTACTCAAAAGAAGACGAATAAATGTAGCGTGTTTGCAAGAAACTAAGTGGAAGGGAACCAAAGCAAGGGAAATTGGTGAAGGATACAAGTTTTTCTACAGGACGGAATGGATGAAAAAAAAAACATGTTGCGGCGACTCCAAGTAACATGGGATAAGGGCAGGAAGAAGAGGAAAGAAGTTGTGATGATTACTAACTCTGGCGGAAGTGGGCCCTAACTCAGGCACAAGTGGGCCCTATCTCTGGCACAAGTGGGCCCTAACTCTGGCGCAAGTGGGCTCTACTTTTGACGTAAGTGGGCCCTAACTCTGGCGCAAGTAGGCCCTAACTTTGGCGAAAGTGGTCCCACTTAGACACCCAAAACTAGATAATGTACACCCAAAAACGAATGGATTATATTTTATTATATTCTAGTCAATTTACTTCGGTGCTCACTCAATTGACCGCATACAATTCGAAACCGAACGAATATAAAAAATGTGCGTTAATTCTCGACTCAAATGTGATACCACAGTGTACTTAATAACAAAACTTTTCCTACAGGATTTCCTTAAAGGTAAAAACAGGATTTTTTGTGTTACCAAACTTATTAACCTTAGGGACAAAATTAAATAGACTTTGCAAATTTCTAGGATCCCTTCAAACAGGCACCCAGTTTTAAGCCAGCAGTATTAAACGGTAACTTTCCTAACGAACCCCTTTGACAAAGGAGTTATTTTACTACATGTATACTATAAACTCTCTCGCGCAAAAGTACAGTTTGTTACTCTCAATATTTATTTCATGCATGAAGAAAGTAGCTTGTTAGTCGTACAAGATGTAATACAAGTCAACCGAGAGAAATGGGCGTGTCACTAGACACTTTGTAGATAAGGACTTGTCTACACTACTGACTTGTCTTGACTACTTAGAGATACTACGTATCTGAGTGTAGAACCGGCGAAATCTACAAGACCAATACCACGTTGTTTGGAGGCTCTGGGATGTTTAATAACCATTCGATACGACTATTGGTTAAGGCGGTACCCTGAGCAAATAACCTTGAGCATTCGTTCCCATTGCGCCGCGCAAGAGATACAGTAGCGAAATACGCTCAGATTTTAGAATTAAATCTTTATAAAATCACACATTGGGATTCTGAAAAAAAAAATCTACCAAAATGTTCATTAATAAATTGCCTATCCATTAGTGTTAGTAAAAAATTGAATTAATGGTTACTTGCCGAGAAGATGCATGTTTTCAAAAATTATTTCTCATTTCTGTGGTTTCGTTGTGAGGAGATCAGTTAAATACTATACTTTGTAAACAAAAATCAGATCTACCATTTTGGAGTCAAGATTATGTAGAAATTTAATCTATTTTTTATTTGTTGATATTTCTTTTGGATATAGAGTATTTAGGTCCGAAAAACTGAACAAAAAACGGCTAGCGCTGCGTTTTGCACAGGGACACGCCTTAATCATCATCATAACTTCAGCTTACTATTGCTCCACTGTTGGACATACGCCTCCTCCATGGCGTGCCAGTTTCCCGGTCCTCTGCCTTCCGCAACCAGCCACCACTGGCTACCTTCTTCAGGTCATTGGTCCATCGTGTCGGGCCGTTCCACGCTGCGTCTGCCGATTCGCGATTTCGTTGGCTAATACGTTGCCGAAGTCCGTGTTGTAATACTTCGATACCAATAAATGATGTAAATCTGAAAGTATGCGTTTGGTACCAATATAATTGGTTCCATTGTCCGAATAAATTTTGCTAACCGAACCACGACGCGATAGGAACCGCTTGAAAGCTGCCAGCCTACGTTCAGCAGTGAACGGCAATAAGCTGATATGATGATAATGAACCTACAGTATTGTTAGAGGCCCTACATGTCCTATCTCAAGACTGACAGACCGCCCTTCTTGAGATACGGGCGTAGTCAATCTGCAATAATAGTGAATAAGAGAATTATTCCTTCTTTGATTAGCGATTCAAGTTGATATATGGATGATAAGAAACGAATGCTCCATGCTACACAATCAAACGCACATGAAGTTTTTTGAGTCTCTAGGGGGGGGGGGGGGGGAGCATTTGCCCCTTCCTACATGCCTGCCTGATTGGACTGCCTATCTGATTCGATGTCAGTTCACATGAAACCCACTTCACCTTAATGTATTGAGTGAGATTTTTACAAAATAGCACTGTAGACCCTCATTACAGTAAACCATAAAATATGTCACCTAGGTAAATGTAGCTAGATTCACTAAAAAGAAACATTATGTTGAATTGAGATGCACACACGGCTACACATCAAGCTATAATTTCTAGTATAAGCTGACCTCGTATTGTACGGAACTCCTATACAATGCGAGATCAGTATTAACTGGAAACGTATAATAATAATAATTAATTTTTATTGCATGAAAATTACACAGGATATAATATTTACCCCAAACTAGGCAAGCCTGTATCTTGGGTACCAATACAGAGGGTTCACTGTTAAAGATTTTAAACACAGATGTTCGTGTGTTAATTACATTACACAAAGCAACAAAAATAACGAATCGGAAAGTAGTAAAAGTAAAAATAAATAAAACAGACTAGACATGGACGCTATATTGAAAACTGTGACTGTGTGTATGGGTGAGGGAGTGTCTAGGTTTAGTGTTTTGGTTGTATGTGTGAGCGTGAGGTGTGGGGTGGTAAGAGTTTTCGGGTATCTTGAGAAACTATATAGCTATAGCTATTGTATATCTTGATGTGTAGCCGTGTGTACGTAAAAAAACAATATTCTTTTATTCTTCTCGTATCTTAAAAGTAAGTTTCTATTCAGAATTCGCTTACGACATCAATCCCAGTTGTCCTGTCAAACCTACATCAAGTAACAGATTCCTAACCAGAATTTTTCCACTCTCGCACGCGCAGACGTTTCGGAACGTGCTTAGCGCGCCAAACGCTACGTCTAGACTAGACCTTATATAGATAGCAAAGTGTTGAAGTCTGTATTACATTATTATTTATGAACTTTAACCCTACACGTTTTGTAACGCGTGTTATTTGACGCAAGTATCTACAAGATACGGGTAGTTTACCATATATGTACGGGAAAATTATACGTAATATAGGGTGCTTGCCGATAACACTAGAACTACGTCTGCGAAACCTACATTATGGCTTACGAAGTTACGACCTATTGGACTCAATTAGTTTTGAGCATAATAATTACCTATATTATCAAAACATGTAACTGTTTTTATTATACCTATATTATACCTACTTACCCTGTTAGGGCGCGTTCAGACGAGCGCGATTCCTTCCGGCGCGACAAGCGCGCGCTCTGTCGCGTCGAATGAAATCGCGCCCGACTGAACGCGCCCTTGCATAGTATACCTAGACTAAATTTTATCCAGGGATTATTCGCAGGATATGAAATTTTATAATACCTACTGAAATTTTGACAGCTTTTCCATAATAAAATATGTCGAATTTATTCTTGGATATAAAATTATACTTGATGTTAAAGTTTCGTGGGATTCGGCCTTAGTCAAATCGAACGGTTTTCGTCTACTTAGGCTCAGACCAATATTTATAGGTCTGAGTACTAATCACTCTTAAAAAAACAATAAGTACTTATATTAATGGATCATGCTTACAAAGAAGATGTAAAAGATGGAAAAAAACTAAATATTAATTTGGAACAAGATGATCGACACAGCAGGTCAATACGTACTCACCAGCCCAGCAAAGTATACAATGGTATAGTCTTAGACCTTATTTGTTTATGGGGACTTTACCGGCAGTGCGCTCCATTATAAAAAAAGATACGTAACGTTAACGTAACTCAAAATCAACAGGATAGGAAATTGACTAACCACAAACCTAGATTAGTGCCCTATTTACGAAATTTTGGGTGCGGAACCCAAAGGTGTTCCCAAAGAATCCAAACGTAGCCATATTGCACTCACTCAGCCATCTATCTACTTCTTTGTAACAGGTCTGTACATTTTGAACCGTGATAGGTAAAAACTTGAACTAAGTCTGTATTGCTCTTCTCAAACGTCGCCATTACACCATTGGCTAATGAAAGAAAAATTTCGAAACGTCACTATTACACCATTGGATAATAACTAAAACTCACCTGTAACACAGGGGTGCTCTTGAAGGAATTGCGCCTTCAGTTGGTCCAGCTTCTCGCCGATGCTCTCTTCCAAGGGACCCTCGATAGCTTGGAACACTGATGCTCCTGTTAAAAACACATTAAGGAAGTATTAGGACCATAGTTCAAATAAAATAACCATATTCTTTTCCTTCTCATAGAGAGGTGACCTGTTTTTTTGCAGTGGGAACGTTATAGTACCTAACGCTTAACTTGAAATACTTTGCAAATACTCTATTAAAGGTAGTGGTTTTTATGCAAGGCTCATCGTATCACGCATCATCATCTGCCTAGCCTTTTCCCAACTATATTGGGGGCTGAATACCAGTGTGTTACATGGAGCGACTGCCTATCGGACCTTCACAACCCAGTTACCTACTGGGTAGCACGATACCCCTTAGTAACGGTTAGTCCCGCTATGCTCTAGCACAGTAAAGATATCTTTACTGTGGCTCTAGTCCCGCTATGCACGACTACTAAAATACCTACTAAAAAGTTTCGCTATGCACGAAATTCTTCGATTACACTTAAATAATGGAAGGTACAGCTGGAAAGAAAAGCGTTTGAATTAATTTTTTTAGTAATATCTAACTAATATTACAAAAACAAGCGAAAGTTGTTTGTTACGCATGGCTGGACGAATCGGGATAGAATTTGTTACACATATAGTTGAAATCCTGAATGAACAGATTATTATAAATGAAGTCTAGTCTCGGGCAGAAAACTAGTAAATTATATAAGAGCGTCAGTAAAAAGTCCGTTCTTAAAGTCATAATATTTCAATAATGTAATCATTGTCTCTACCTATTTACATAAAAGTGAAAGAGAAGAACTAGGTAATGATTCGCGGAAGAGCTCATTGTTATGAGGTTTTTTTTTCAGCCTATACTTTCCCACAGCAGGGCAAAAGCCTCTTTACTCTCCTTCCACTACTCTCTGTCAAGGACTATTACAGACCAGTCTTTACCAGACTAGACCAGTCGCGGTCGCTTGCCATGTAAAGGGACCCATTGTTATGGTTACCCTGAAAAAACCATTTCGCCACATGCATCTCATAACCAGCGCAAAGCTTGAATTTAATGATGATTTAGAATAGGATAGCATAATATATTTACATACTAAGTTTTCTTATTTGACTGTTTAAATGGTTAAATAAAATATTACACTGTAACAGTTTTCTTCATCACTGCACTGATTGTGATTTCGTGCATAGCGAAACTTATCGGTAGGTATTTTTCGAGTCGTGCATAGCGGGACTAGTGCATAGCGGGACTAACCGCTTAGTAAGACTGATTTACAGACTTTCTGGGTTGTACGTTGTTTCATAGCTAATAATTTTATAGAATTTCGTTTCACATAAAATTTTTCTCATACTTTCGTTTCATAGAATAATCAATACGCAGAATACTTACTTTCAAGATTTTTAAATCATTGATTTTTGTTTCACATAAAGTTTATTGTTAGAATATCATATCACAGAATAACAAATCAAATATTCTTTATCCTTATACTTTTTATTTAATATAAAACTTATTCCCAAAATGGGAGTCTCAGTTCTAACCAAACCTACCGCGTGTGCGTGCAAGTAACCAAGTAGCATGCAAGCAAGCATGCAGCGTGCAAGCAAGTATACAGCATGCAAGCAAGCATGCAGCGTGCAAGCAAGCATGCAGCGTGCAAGCAAGCATGCAGCATGTAAGCAAGCATGCATCATGCAAGCGAGCATGCAACATGCAGCAGGCATAGTTTCTGTCACGGCTCCGGCGTTGCGGGGCTCCGGCGGTCCCACGCGAGCTTATCGTCGCAGATGGTATTCACGCTCACCACCGCAGCTTCGGCTCAGCAGTGGCGGCGGGCGTTAAAACCACCTGCTCCTCAGCTCGCGGGCCACCTCGCCCCTCCACGCCTACGCGAATTTAAATTGCACTCTAGGAGTAGGGCAGACAAGACTACGTGGAGTCGGTTTCGCAGCGATTCGTTTCTGTCATTAACTTTGGTAGCACAACATATTGACTTTTTAAAACCACATTTTTGTTTTTGTGACTTGTCGCCTACGAAAATTACAATAGCAAATTCTTTTCCATTGACACGAAAAAGTCATTAGTTCAAACGTACTAATGAGCGATATTATCACAGTTTTGGGGTTTGCCCACGGTTTTGTCATTCATGAAAATTATAATACAAACCTATTAAAAATAGTTATTTGCTAAACAATAAATGATCGATCTATGTTGTCTAACTACTTAGCCGTCATTATTTTAATGGTAAACTCGTAATTTATTCATTTAGTTAAACGATCCATGTGATTTCCGTCAAATGTTAAACCCCTCACTAACTGGGCATGACGAGGGCCATATTAGGAAATGTCAAAAGATTGGTCATGTAAAAGTGGCGTTTGACATTTTTATTTCTGTAATGATTGTATCTATGCTGGTACTACTTGTATAGGTACCTATATAATCTAGACCTACGTGTCGTAATCTACCGTTGACCGTTACCGTACCAATGGGTGATTAAACGATCTTCAGATAACTGTTAACCATGGAAATGGCACCGAGACAGAGTTTGTAAAGAAAATATATTAAACTTTTATTGTGCGAACTGCCAGACTGTGGAATTCACTGCCTGCCTCTCTATTCCCCGATACATTTAATCTGGGTATCTTCGAAGCACGAGTGAACCGGTTAATTCTAGGCAAGCGTGCTCCACCTTAGGCCGCATCATCACTTAAGATCAGGTGAGTTGCGGTCAAACGCAAGCCTATAACAATATAAAAAAAACTGTCATATTTTTTCTGCGGATAAAAGTTGACTTAAATGAGCTCTAAAGCTTTCCATTCACTGTTCAATACGTCAGAATTACATGAAAAATGAAATGTCATGCGATTTTGTACCATTTGTGCACCAACACGCATCGGCTAACATGCATCGGCCAAGCATGGCGATTACGGCTGAACCCCCGCTTGGGGTAGCCCTATGCCCAGCAGTGGGCGTCTAAAGGTTGTCATGACGATGATGTGCACGAAGTGCCTCCTCTTGCCCTGCAAATGACGATGGTGATTTATTCCCATGATAATTCCTGACCTGTAAAGTAGCAAACAGACTTCTTCAGTCAAAATGGAAATAATAATAATATAATAATAAAAATAATAATAATTGAGAAGCTAAGAAACGTGCAAGTTTTCGCAAATAATAACAATATGTGGGGACATTTTCACACACGGTCATCTGACCCCAAACTAGGGAGACCCTGTACTATGGGTGTCAGACAGCTGATATACATGCACATATACATTTTTTTTTTTTGTAAATACATGCATATGTAGATAAACAACACCCAGAAACAAGGCAAACACAAGTGCTCATCACACAAATGTTTACCCTGGGCGGGAATCGAACCCGCAACACGCAAAATTTTATTTTCGCATTGTTTCTTAGTATATAATTTGTCAAAGCCAAAGTCAAAGTAAAATCGTTTATTTAAATGAACGTCATAAAATAAATATTAAATTTAGTTACCCCTTCCAAAAGGTAATTTTGTATGAAGAACAATGGGTTAGAAACTCCATACTTACTCGATTAAAATCATTGATAACAATATTTGTATAAATTATTATGCGTGATACGATAAGGAGATGAGGAACCTGTGGCTAAATAAAAGTCGTACAGGTCGATCGGAGGTTTCAGAAACCAGAAAGTCGGTGTCCCCTTGTTTCGCAGACAGAAATTTCATAGAATTTCGTTTCCCAGAAAATGTTTCGAATAATAATTGGTTCTCGTATTTTTATTTCGACTATTATTGTTTCAAATACTATTTACTTGAATGAAAAATATTTCACAGAAACACAATCCAATGAATTTTTAATCACATTTTTTTGTTTAACAAACTTATCAAACAGTAGAATTATTTAATAACGAATATTGTTTTTTTTTTGTTGTTAGTAAGTTAGTTTCCATGGAATTTATTTCTACGAAAATGTATATAAATAGACCATAACAAAAATGTGGTTTTAAAAAGTCAATATGTTGTGCTACCAAAGTTAATCACGCTCACCACCGCAGCTTCGGCTCAGCAGCGGCGGCGGGCGTTAAAACCACCTGCTCCTCAGCTCGCGGGCCACCTCGCCCCTCCACGCCTACGCGAATTTAAATTGCACTCTAGCGATTCGTTTCTGTCATTAACTTTGGTAGCACAACATATTGACTTTTTAAAACCACATTTTTGTTATGGTCTATTTATATACATTTTCGTAGAAATAAATTCCATGGAAACTAACTTACTAACAACAAAAAAAAAACAATATTCGTTATTAAATAATTCTACTGTTTGATAAGTTTGTTAAACAAAAAAATGTGATTAAAAATTCATTGGATTGTGTTTCTGTGAAATATTTTTCATTCAAGTAAATAGTATTTGAAACAATAATAGTCGAAATAAAAATACGAGAACCAATTATTATTCGAAACATTTTCTGGGAAACGAAATTCTATGAAATTTCTGTCTGCGAAACAAGGGGACACCGACTTTCTGGTTTCTGAAACCTCCGATCGACCTGTACGACTTTTATTTAGCCACAGGTTCCTCATCTCCTTATCGTATCACGCATAATAATTTATACAAATATTGTTATCAATGATTTTAATCGAGTAAGTATGGAGTTTCTAACCCATTGTTCTTCATACAAAATTACCTTTTGGAAGGGGTAACTAAATTTAATATTTATTTTATGACGTTCATTTAAATAAACGATTTTACTTTGACTTTGGCTTTGACAAATTATATACTAAGAAACAATGCGAAAATAAAATTTAGCGTGTTGCGGGTTCGATTCCCGCCCAGGGTAAACATTTGTGTGATGAGCACTTGTGTTTGCCTTGTTTCTGGGTGTTGTTTATCTACATATGCATGTATTTACAAAAAAAAAATGTATATGTGCATGTATATCAGCTGTCTGACACCCATAGTACAGGGTCTCCCTAGTTTGGGGTCAGATGACCGTGTGTGAAAATGTCCCCACATATTGTTATTATTTGCGAAAACTTGCACGTTTCTTAGCTTCTCAATTATTATTATTATTATATTATTATTATTTCCATTTTGACTGAAGAAGTCTGTTTGCTACTTTACAGGTCAGGAATTATCATGGGAATAAATCACCATCGTCATTTGCAGGGCAAGAGGAGGCACTTCGTGCACAACATCGTCATGACAACCTTTAGACGCCCACTGCTGGGCATAGGGCTACCCCAAGCGGGGGTTCAGCCGTAATCGCCATGCTTGGCCGATGCATGTTAGCCGATGCGTGTTGGTGCACAAATGGTACAAAATCGCATGACATTTCATTTTTCATGTAATTCTGACGTATTGAACAGTGAATGGAAAGCTTTAGAGCTCATTTAAGTCAACTTTTATCCGCAGAAAAAATATGACAGTTTTTTTTATATTGTTATAGGCTTGCGTTTGACCGCAACTCACCTGATCTTAAGTGATGATGCGGCCTAAGGTGGAGCACGCTTGCCTAGAATAAACCGGTTCACTCGTGCTTCGAAGATACCCAGATTAAATGTATCGGGGAATAGAGAGGCAGGCAGTGAATTCCACAGTCTGGCAGTTCGCACAATAAAAGTTTAATATATTTTCTTTACAAACTCTGTCTCGGTGCCATTTCCATGGTTAACAGTTATCTGAAGATCGTTTAATCGCCCATTGGTACGGTAACGGTCAACGGTAGATTACGACACGTAGGTCTAGATTATATAGGTACCTATACAAGTAGTACCAGCATAGATACAATCATTACAGAAATAAAAATGTCAAACGCCACTTTTACATGACCAATCTTTTGACATTTCCTAATATGGCCCTCGTCATGCCCAGTTAGTGAGGGGTTTAACATTTGACGGAAATCACATGGATCGTTTAACTAAATGAATAAATTACGAGTTTACCATTAAAATAATGACGGCTAAGTAGTTAGACAACATAGATCGATCATTTATTGTTTAGCAAATAACTATTTTTAATAGGTTTGTATTATAATTTTCATGAATGACAAAACCGTGGGCAAACCCCAAAACTGTGATAATATCGCTCATTAGTACGTTTGAACTAATGACTTTTTCGTGTCAATGGAAAAGAATTTGCTATTGTAATTTTCGTAGGCGACAAGTCGGAATTTTTTCTAAGCCGTCAGTAACGTTATTTACGTATTGATAAGAAATGTCCGTAGCATAATAGTAAGGTAAAACACAGTAAGGTACCGAATAATAAAAAAAGTTTTAGATGTAATAGTTTCGTATGTATAATCTATTTAGGTATTTCTATTTTAGTTTGACGGAGGGATATCCAAAATAGAAAAATTGTTACGGACAAAAAGGTTGGATGAATCGAAACCTGGGAGGTAATATACGTATTTTTAAAAAAGGTTCACAATCAGTCTCAATCTGTAAAAAATATTCTTAGGAAGGTATCCCATAAAATCTAACATCCAGCACATCGTTCAGAGCCTGTCGACAAAATCCTTATCTGTAAGGGCCGAGACACCGGAATGGCAGCGGCCGGCAGCGGCCAGCAGCGGCTGCGACCTCCACACCCCACGCGCCTAGTCTCCTCTGGACCAGTTTACTTTCTATATTCGGCAAGGAAACTCGGTGTGTTTGGAGTGAACATGATAGTACTGGTTTCGCACTTATCGTATAACGTATCTCGTCGCTATACTACAGAGAAATGGTGCGCTCAGTGTTGCGACGGGCGTGAGGAGCGTGCGGCCGCCAGCGGCTGCCAGCGGCCGCTCGCGTCGGCGCGGGCTTTTTAAGATTTTCAAGCGATACTGGTCTTTAAGATTATGTAGATAAAGTTTAAAATTATTTTACACTGAAAGTGCTCACCGCGCCGCTGCCGGCCGCTGCCATTCCGGTGTGTCTCGGCCCTTAGCGTTAACGCTAACGGAAAAATCAAATTGTATGGAGTTGACGTTTGCTTACCAGATGTCAAGTGATGCAAATATGTCAACTGCACACAATTTGATTTTTCCGTTAACGCTAACAGAAAAGGGATTTTGTCTACAAGCCCAGGCCCCTTATTCACAATCATTCGATTCGATTCCGTACCGAATCGAAAGTCAAAAGATATCGAAGATGTCCTTCAAACGCAATTCACAAATCCGAAACCGAATAATTTTGACAGTTCAAATTCGATACGAAGACTGAAGTCGGAAATGAGATTGTCGAATACGGTTCCTTACCGACACGGAAACGTATCGAATGGTTGTGAATAAGGAGGCAGGTCCGCCATTTTGCCAAACGCAATATTTTTGCGTCCTACAGTGTCAGTCTACTTCTGTTATACTTACTTCGTGGTCTACTTCTAAAGAATCAAGGCGAGATCCATACATTCATATGTATGAAAATAATAAATAATTTAGAGCGTTTAAAATTTTCCAATGTTATAAATATATTACCAGCACGCGTAGCATGACCACGCTATGTTTACGGAAGAATAGACATACTGACAGCAAGAACAGACAAGTCAGTACAGTTTGTCTATTCTTCCTGTCAGTATGTCTATTCTTCCGTAGACATATCGTGTTCATGCTACGCGTGCTGGAGTAGATTGATATAGTGATCATATTTTTAAACCCCTGCATAATTAAAAATAATACTTTTTCGTTTCATCTCGATGCTCATTTTGTGTTTATAAAAAAACTCGATGCCCATTTTGTGTTTATAAAAAAAAGAAAGTGACAAGAGACGTTAACGGATCTATCAAATTGGCAGACAAGTGATGTGACAAGTGTGTGAAAAAAAAAATTATTTGTGATATTATTTCCCATACAACGATGCAATTTCAGAGTAAGAACTGCAAAACGGCGGCTGTCAGTGTCACTGTTACTGTCAGTCGCCGTTACGTTCTGAAATAATGACCTTTTCGTTAAACTATTCACTTTATTTGCGGGGTTTTAACAATATTGTAAATACCTGAATATACTCTTTAGGTACCCAAGAATATAACAATTAGAATTTCAACTTCTCTAAATATTTTTCTTTTATTTTATTATTATTTTCTTTTTCAATTTTTTTTTGTTCAAATCCAGCTATGATTCTTTATATTATAAAGAGAAAAGATTTGTCTGTCTGCAATTGATTAAAAATACTTATTCGATTTTCTTTTTTTTCACCTATATGAAGCTTCGTCGTTATCGCCGAGTGCTTTAATAGGCTAAATATATTTGATTTTATCAAACGAAATCGCAAGCAATGTGCTAGCGTTATTAAATAAAGAAAAGACTTAAAGCATAGTTCCTTCGTTAATTTTTTATCATTTTTCCAGACACGAGAACTTTGCTATTCTGTCAATCGTCATTTAAAAGTTGATTCACTAGCAAGATCTGTCTATGAACAGCTTTGTCTTGTGGATCTGTCGTAACATTTATACCTTACCGAGCTACAGATAAAGATGATTTTCGTTCACACAAATAAAATAAACTAATTCTGACAGCATCGCTGTTGAATCTGTGCGCAAAAGATTATCCATCAGCCAGTCATCGTTCATTAATTTCTGATAAGCACCACAATCAAACCGCACTCAATCTCAAGCAATTTACCGAATAAATACAGACTAATACGATTTGACTTTCATTGGCGAAGTTAATGCGAAATGTTTTTCTATGTATTATTAAAGTCGACGGCCTGCCAAACTTTATTGAAAGGACAAACGACGATTATGATCGGCCATCTTGGATTACTTATCATTTAATTTTGGAATTCGAATTCGAACACAATGGCTTGGATAATTGACACCACCACTCAATTGGACACCACTAATCAATTGACATACTTTTTATTAGCTGTCAAAACGAGATTCCTCGGTATGACAGTAGCGGCCTGTGACGTCACTTGTTTACCAACTCAATTGACTAACTATTAATTGATTTCAAAGCAACTTAAAATCGAATTTTACAGTTAATTGAAAATTAATCGGGTTCTCCGGGCTAAAATAGAGTGTATTATAGGATAAGTTGTATTTTGGAATTATTGGTTAATGGTGTCAACAACTCAATTGACATACTTTTAATGACCTGTCTAAACGGGGATTTTTGGCTAACTATTTATTCATTTCGAAACAACTAAAAATCTCATTCTATAGTTAATTGAAAATTAGTCAGGTTTTCAGGACAAACATCAAGTGTTTTTTTTTAAACGATGTGTCTTGAAATTATCTACCTATTAGTTAACCTTAGATTATGAAATCAAAGGCAGATAGACCGCGCGGAACACTGAGAGTGAAGCCAAGAAAGCTCTTCAAATGACAGCCGGGACCAACGGCTTTACGTGCTTTCCGAGGCACGGAGGAAACTCGGTATGATAGGGATGGTCACCTATCCACAGGCCGACCGCGGGTAGCGTAGCTTAACCTTTGACCGATCGATCTGTATGGCTTTAACGTAGCCACGAGCTCCTCAGAAGAATCTCATAATATTAAAAATTCTCAAAGTAAGTCTCTATTTATTATGCATAATTACAAAGATTTCTTCAAAACAAAATGCGAAGCCTCAACAAAGAATTCTGAAATCAAAAGGTAATTTACAAAAGAAACAATAAAGTCAAAGAAGTTTTGCGAGTAAGAAGAGATTTATAACACTCGTAACGAAATTAGAAAAAAGCTCCCGAGTATGTTCTCAGTTATTTATAAATATCGAATGTTAAGTTTGTGTTTAAGCAGGTTGAATTTGTGAGAACTTATCTTTACATCAAGTTTAAAAATAGAAAATACCTTAACCTCTATTCGAAAAAATAAGCATTTACAATTTTCAAGAAAATATTATTATCTGTAAGCATAGTCGTCGATGCACGCTTTATGTACTTATTTATTAAGTGATGAGTGCCTTCGAATGTTTATTTTGTAAGTGACAAAAATTACTTACGGGTGAACATCGCTACAATATGCGTACATATTAATAATATTGAAGGTTTTCTAATAATATTAAAACTTCTACTTAAATATTAGGAACTGGCTTTACTACATTCATAGATGAAAGCGACGATGTGGAGAATTGTTTCTTTTTTTTTTTTTTAATATTGGAATAGGCTTGCGCTTGGCCGCAACTCACCTGATCTTAAGTGATGATCCGGCCTAAGGTGGAGCACGCTTGCCTAGTTTAAACCGGTTCACTCATGCCTTGAATATACCCAGATTATATGTTTCGGGGAATAGAGAGGCGGGTAGTAAATTCCACAGTCTGGCAGTTCGCACAATAAATGTGGAAGCAAAGCGCTTGGTTCGAGACCGTGGAACTTCAACCGCATAGCGCGGTGACGCTTCGCCGTATCCCTGCTCGTCCGGTGATGGAATGGGGATGGGGGAATTAAGTTGTGCAATTCCAAAGCACACTCTCCGAAATGTATCCGATAAAAGACCGATAGACTGGCAACGGTGCGGCGATGTTCAAGGCTTTGGAGCTTAGCCTTAACCAGGAAGTCGTTGTCTATGAGCCTCTTAGCACGTCTTTCAATAACTTCCAACGCCTCCAGCTGGTACTTGATACCTTATTGTATTCGTTTTTTTTGTTTAATAGGTATAGTTAAAGGCTTTCTTTCTTATTAATAAATATTGTACAAGCCATAAAATATCTATACTTCAGTAGTTAAAAACACTTATACAAGCCAGTACCCATAAGTAGGAAATCATAAAAGTAGAACAAATATAATGTGACTTTTAATTATCTAATGTAACTTGAAAATACTTAGGACAATGTGGAGTGTATATAAATAAATCTAGATGGAGTCGGGGGATAGGCTGTCACTGTAACATGATGTAATGTGTTTTATATTTAGTAAAATGGAGTCAGAAAATGGCGTTCTATTCTTAGTTTTTACGTGCCTGCAACCTTTTACTATGTTCATCATAAAACAATTCTCTCGAATTTTAAAACTTTTCATGCTGTGTGATATGCAGAGATCGATGTAAAGCCGTAAAGCGGAGCTAGTATAGACTATTTATAACCATTTCAACCGAACTTGTCATAGACGACGTGTGACTATTTTCTTTTTAGCATTTTAATGATATTTGATGACAAGACCCAAAATATTGCAGCAAATCCCAAAATATTGCAGCAAATACATCATTAATTTTAATTTTAATTTATTGAAAAATTGTGTAGGTAAGCAATTAATTAAAACATGATTAAGACACCTGCGTCATGAGACAATAAAAAAAAGAATCATCTTTCAAACTGGGCATCATTTGCAAATAACCGCAATAGGTACTTTGGATCTTGTCACGAAAAATCATTTAAATTTTGCAAAAAAAAAAATTGCCATACTTCGTCTAAGGCATGTTCGGTTCAAATGGTTATAATTAGTCTATACTAGCTCCGCTTTACGGCTTTGCATCGATCTACCAAACACCCTGTATAACTATTGCACGATAAAAATAATTATCTCGAACGAATGTTGGTCACGGTGACCAATCATAGAAGAATAGCCGAGCGCAGGAGATTATACTGCATAAGTGTGTAGGTATGCACGAACACAGGGCCTCAAGTCTGCTAATTGTTGATTTTGACAAGTTTGGTAATCTACTAATATAATGGCGCGCCTTGACTTTCCTATGGTCAACCACTGAGACGCCATTAAAAGAAATTATATGAATGGTAATCTCGTACAAAATGACAGTTGAATGACATACAATTTTGACAGTTACTTTAATCAGTGACCTACCATTGCAACATCATTGTGCGACCAATGATCGACCATTATGAATTTAGCAGATTACGAACTTTTAGAAAAATGACAATGTTGGAATAACGAAATTATACAAATAGCAGACTTGGCCCCCAGATACCTACACTGCCTCTTCTCTATAGTCCGATGCTGTGGCAATCCGACACAACCAGGATGACCGCGACGTGAGACCGACATAGGAGGAGGTCTTTGGGGGAGACCTATGTCCAGCAGTGGGCGTCTAAACGTTGAGATGATGATGATTCATCTAGGTTTTTGGATTTTACTATAATTATGTATTTATGTAAACTTACCCATAGCCAAATAAAGCGCCATTGCCGACGCTAGCACGAACACGCGCAGCGCTGGAATGCCGCGCGCATCGTTGACACAACCGGGCACGACCAGCCTCATGGTGACCGGAGATCAGCTGTGGACAAAGACAATAAGATCTAAGTCTTAAGCGAAAACTTCTATGTATAAATAAAATAAAATCTATACCAATATTATAAAGAGGTAAAATTGGTTTGTTAGTTTGTATGTAGGGGGTAATCTCCGAAACTACTCATCCGATTTCAAAAATTATTTCACCAATAGGAAGCTACGTTATCCCTGAATGCTTCAGGCTATATTGCATTATCATAAAATTAGGGATTCTTGAGAAAATTCACGTGGACGAATACGTGGAAAATCTGGTCTCCTGGTACATAGGCCACCTACTCTTATGTACAAATATAATGTGTACTAGCGCTTTGCCCGCGACTTTGACTTCGACCCGCGTGAATTTTCTTAAGCATGGGAAGCTACTAGGCTGCTACTAATTAGGGAATTAGGGAAATTAGGGAAATGTGCCTATGTGAAAGAATTTTTGAAATATACTTTCGGAGATTACCCCCTACATACAAACTCACAAACTAACAAACCAATTTTATCTCTTTATAATATTAGTATAGAATAGTATAGATATATATATTATATATTCATATATCATACTAATATAATGCGTAGACAAGTAACTTCGTCTGATTGCTTGTCACGCTTTCACAGCTTATAATGGCTTGTAGCTGTGTGCGTGTGTGGCTTGTTGACTGGTAGTGAATGCCTAAGGTATTAAGTCCGCCTTTGTAACTTTGTGCATGAAGTGTAAATAAATAATAAAGCGATTTTGATGACATTTCTTGAACCCCAAGAAAGGACATCGGCTACTTTTGCGATAACCGAAGTTGTGGACATAAGCTACTAGCTTATGTCCACATCCTGCTTGATGCAGCTAAGGTTTGGGTACACATGTGTTTTAAACTAGCTTTAAGCTAGTACCCAACCCTTTTTTTTTTGTTCGGGGTGTAACATCCTCATGAATGTCCTCCGCCCTGGGGCGGGCGGAGGGGTCTGTCAGACTCTTACTGACTAAAAACCACCCCGGTGTTCCATCTCACACCTACGTCGGGGGTCGCGGGAACTGGAGATACTTCCTCAACCCCCGACTGGTGCCGGCCCGCTAGTGCGGGCCACTTCTCGGGTCAGGGGGAGGGAGTGAGGTGTTAGACTGCCCCCCGGACGCCTAAGAGGGGCGCGCGTGGAACACTACGCGCCGCCACAAGCTAGTACCCAACCCTTTATTTTTTTGGTTTGGGGTGGAAAATCCTCATGGATGTCCTCCGCCCTGGGGCGGGTGGAGGGGTCTGTCAGACTCTTACTGACTAAAAACCACCCCGGTGTTACCTCTCACACCTACGTCGGGGGTCGCGGGAACTGGAGATACCTCCGCAACCCCCGACTGGTGCCAGCCCGCTACGGCGGGCTACATCTCGGATCTGGGGGGAGTGAGGTGTTAGACTCCCCCCCGGACGTCTAAGAGGGGCGCGCGTGGAACACTACGCGCCGCCACCTCGGGTCCTGATGTATGTGGGGGAACCCAACCCAACCTTAGCTGCATCAAGCAAAGTAATTTCAATCTCAAATATGCCAAACCTTAGTTGTATAAAAAAAAAGTAATTTTAACCCCAAATAAACATACAGTAGGTATACACACATAGTTATTATTGTTTGTTAATACTCTGTTCTTTATATCTGTGATCAAGCATTCGTAGAATTTATAATAACCTGAAAAATTCTACAGATATCTTTATTCGTAATTCACCTTTATTCAAGTTATCTCAGATTTCAATCATTAATTCTACATTTGATTTCAAACAACATTTTATAAAATAATATTAAACATCTGTGGTAGAATATTCTCAGTTTAAAATAAGAATAATAAAAGGCGATATCGACTTACTATGCCCTTTTTGTAAGGTCTGAAAACGGATCGTTTTAAGTACTTAAAGCTTTGTGAAACTCAACGATTGTGAAAGTCATTTTATCAGTAAAAGCTTCTAAAAGCTGAAAGAGGACCCATACTGATACTGAGCTATGCAAATTACGCTTTGGTTTGAGCAAATATGAGGTTTAAAAGAACACATCACATCTAGCTGTTTACATTGCCCATGCATCTAACTAAAGTAACATTGAGCAAAAGTTATTGCTGGTAAATGAGTTTTGAGTGCTAGCAGGTGCATACAACTATAAATAGTTATTCATGTGTTGGATCATTCAGCTCCCTCCAAAATGTTTGAGCTGAATGGTGCTGATTCACGCGTCATGTTCGTGAACGGGCGCTGTCAGTAGAGATTGGTCAACTCTTAACTGCCATGGTTTTTATCTTGATTATTTTTTATATTTTGTATTTCTAGATTACCTTACCTTCATTGTTTTCACATATAGAAGCAATAAGAATAATGTAAGCAGTATTTTGTAAAAACTTGATTTTAAAAGAGTGTCCGTGGAGTTTCTTGCTCGTTCTTCTCCATAGAGACCTACCTACGTTTCGGAACGAGCAACTAGCTTCAACTTTCTGACTAACTGACCGACTCCTTGACAATTCAAAAGTGCCTGTAAATGGTTTAATTGAAATAAACGCTTTGACTTTGACTTGAATATTCAGAGTTTAGAATTTTTTAAATATTCTGATAAAGGTTTGCGTTTGACCGCAACTCACCTGATCTTAAGTGATGATGCGGCCTAAAATGGGGCACGCTTGCCTAGGATGAACTTTTTGAAGGATGTTTTTTTTGTAACTTATTTTTAAGGTTCCGTACCCAAAGAGTAAAAACGGGACCCTATTACTAGGACTTCACTGTCCGTCTATCTGTCTGTCTGGCTGTCTGTCACCACATGAACCGTGATAGCTTGAAATTTTCACAGATGGTGTATTTCTGTTGCCGCTATTACAACAAATAGTATATATAAAATATAGTATTTGTTGTTAGAGTATGTTGCTATATATAAAATAAAAACAGAATAAAATACAACAAACGTGTTTTTGGAGTTGTTTTTTTTGCGCGATCTCATATATTGTATAGATAATGGTACGGAACCCTTTGTGCGTGAGGCCGACTCGCACTTGGTCAGTTTAAATATATGTGAAACTAGCTTCTGGCCGTAAATCTATACATATAATAAAACAGTAAAAAAACTGTGTCTGTACATTGAATATATTAAAAAAAAAAATAATTGAGAGGGGTTTAGAAACAGTAATAGAGCACGAATCCAAAAAAAAAATTCTGTCTGTTTGTCTGTTTGTTTGTACACGCTAATCTTCAGAACTGCTGGACAGATTTGAATTATTTTTTTTTGTTGTATAGGTATTAAGTCTGGGCAACATATAGGCAAATTATATTTTTCTTGGAAACTTGAACACCTGATGCAGAACCGCAACAGACCAGCTAAACTATAACAGATACAAAAATGGTACCATAGCAATAATTGTTCCACGTGATGAGCATTTTCTGCTGAGAGAATAAATTTGAAGATCTGGAACACCTGATGTGGAACTGCAAAAGCCCAGCTACACCATACATAACACATATATTAATGACGTCTTAGCAAAAGTTGTTCGGTCTGATGGGCATTTCCTGTTGACTTATAAAAATTGAAGATCAGAAACATCCGACGTGGAAATCAAAGTTGTAATTTTTAAAATTTCACTGTAAAGCTATTACTAATTTCACTGTATATTATAATAAGCTGGGAGTATCTCCACACGATGAAGGCGATAAGCGGCCTTTAGGACTGATTTTTGATGACGATGGTATATCATTGAAAATTTGACCCTACTGCCCAAAACTCCCATTTATTTTTTTATTTTATCGAATAAATATGCCTTTCGGCTTACCTATGTTATTTGAGTGTTTAATTTCCTTTTCCATTTATCTTTGTGACACGGTAGCCTACCCGGTAATGCAGGGGAGCGCAGTCACTTAGATTTTAATTGATCAGGTATCTTCACAATAAAACTATAACCATGCCTAGAAAGAGGTCAAATCTTTCCCAATGTTCCAAAGGAGCTAAAAGATTGAGGATCATAAGTTCCCAAGAATCTACCGAAGAGCGTCAGGAGAGACTTGATGCTGTTCGAGAACATCAGGCTGTAACTCGCTCCGTAGAAACCTCTTCAAATCGCGATGCAAGCCTGCGTTCTCAGCGTATTTACGCATCTACATCCAGGTCTCTAGAGACCATTGAAGAATATGATACGCGACTGACCGCTGATCGTCAACGTCATGCATTGTCTCGCGAGTCGGAGACGTTCACGGATAGGGAATTGCTCTTGAGTTCCAAGCGTATCTACGCATCGACTTCTAGGTGTCTAGAGACAAGTGGGAAACGTGATGCGCGGTTGACCGCTGATCGTGAACGTCACGCTTGAGTTCTCAGCGTATTCGCACATCTACTAACAGGTCTTTTGAAACGAGTGATGAACGTGATGCGCGACTAACTGCTGATCGAGATTATCATACATTGTTCCGAACACGTACACAACAAAATATTCATAATCAGTTAGAAAGTGAGAGAGAAAGAATTGCTGGAGTACGGCATGAGGAGACAGAAGAAGAGCGCAACGAACGTTTGAATTCTGATCGACTTCGACATTCTCTGAACAGAATGTCGATGTCATCTGAAGAATGTCTCAAGATATAGCCGTAGGGCATGGCGACCTTCCTTGGGTTGATAAGGAACGGAGTGCATTTACGTATACTCCTATGATTGACTACGCCACACATTCCGCCATCGGAAGTATGATTCAAAATTGTACTTTTTGAACGTCTCGAATCGTCTCGCGCATCCCGTTGTTTTCCCGTCCCCGGGCTCTTAGAATTCGACATCAGACGTTTCAGATCTTCGATTTTGCCGACCCCGTTGTCGCTGGTATAAGCAACAGGATCCGCGTACGAAGTCGCGGGCAGAAGCTAGTATACCATAAAAGATAACCTCTGACAATCGGCAAAAGTGTTGCTTGCTATCAGTGACAGAGTTTTAGTAATCGGACTGGTATTTGCAGAGTAATCTCTAGCAAACAAAAGTGCTACCTCAAAATAACATTCGTTTAGATATAGTGTAAACATTGTTAACACTCCACAAAGAAGACTGCTTCAAAAATAATCCATTCTAAAGAACAAGAAATAAAATGTAGCAAACCAAGTGAACCGCACACAAACACATATCGGAACAAAGAAGGAAGCAATCTCGTTATAGTCCACATCCCAAGTAATAAAGAAAAAGAGATTGCAATGTTGCCATTGGACCGTTTACAGCCGAGGAGACTGCATTTATTGCATGTTCTTGTGTGTACCTCTACCTTTTGTACTGTTATCTGTCTGAGAGTACGGCTGTAAAGGACACTCGTAAAGTTTTCGTAAATCGTAAATCGTAAATCGTAAATAAAACAAGTTTTAGGTACCTAGAGATTTATTTGGAAATGGTGAAAAACTTATATATTTTTGAAGTGATCTCGAAATAATGTTGTATCTTGTATTAGTGATTGGTCGCTGCGGGTCGCAGATTCGGTTCCCTCACGGAACAAATGTTTGTATGGCCTACAAGTAGATATTCCGGGCTTGGCTGTTAGTGTATGTGACTTTATATAATTATGTGTGTATACGTACGCACCCATGTTCAGGATAAATTCCTAGTAACGTTTTTGAAACGAAAAAAGTAATAGCCATATTTTGTAGCACTTGTGCTTGTAAATGATTTAACTAGTTAAATTCAAATAATAACTAGTACCGGTAAAACGGGGTGAATAAGGATGCAGGGGTGAATCGGGATGAAACTTTAATAAAGGGGATTTTAAAGTTGACATAATATAGAGTGTACTACGCCAGCTCGACAAATGGATGTGCGCTTAACGCTAGTGCGACAACACTGTACTGCGACTCACCATAGTTCGAATTAGGGTTGCCAACTCTTTGACGGTCAAATACAGTAATTCTAAATTTTTTACCCATAAAAATATAGTAGATAACGAAGATGATGAAGAAGATGAAAAAAAATAGTAGGTTCCAAAAATTAGGTAGGTACTTTATTTTTTTGAAGAATATTTTGTGAATTATTGAACGAAGTGTCAACTTGACATTCCAAAATCGTTAAAAATAGGTATTGACGTTTTGTTTTACGCTTACACATTTTGAAACGAATATTATTGCTAAGAGGTTGATGCCTTTAAAATATTGTAGTTTCGCCTACTATATCTTTTTTCAAAAATATAGAAGTCGGGCCTCTAATATAGTAGGATACTATATTATATAGTAGGGTTGACAACCCTAGTTCAAATGCACGCTAGTGCGACACACTGAAGCTCGACATCACTCTAGTGCGACATCGACATATAGGTAGTCTGTTGACAAAAATGACTCTAAAGAATAACTCAATACTGTATTTTTTAGGGTTCCGTACCTCAAAAGGAAAAAACGGAACCCTTATAGGATCACTTTGTTGTCCGTCTGTCTGTCAAGAATTTTTATCTCGGGAACGCGTGGAGGTATCGAGTTGAAATTAAAACCATATATTCAAGTCTCCGTAGACTGAGGGTTGATTATTTTACAGCATCAAGGGACCGTTCCCTTGATGCTGTAAAATAATCAACCCTCTATGTTGTTGTTAAAAAAAGATACGGCCGTTTATGTCGCGAAAACGCGTTTATAATATTAAGTAGATTAAAGTATGGATAATAAGTATGGATTAGCATAGAAGTATGGATATGTACAGTCAACAGCAAAAGTAGATGATCAAAATCAGAAATTCAATACTAATTTACTAACACTAATTTATATAATTTATTACTAGTTTATTTATTAAAAGTATGTGATTGTCACACACATACTTTTGAATCACTTCGACGCCACATAGTTCTGACGCGAACTCCGTTCATTAGTATTGAATTTCTGATTTTGATCATCTACTTTTGCTGTTGACTTTACTATCGTGGACTTTCCCGCCTGCTCAGTTAAAAAAAAATTCCCTTGGCGCCTGCGAAGTCAACGGGGCGGGGTAGAGAGCGCTTCCATCTTTTGAGTAATGAACTTAGTGGTGGTCAGGCGGGTGTGACCACGATAGTACCTGCTAATATGTACGGAACCCTCGGTGGGCGATTGCGACTCGCACTTGTCCGGTTTTTTTCTAGTGTACTTGTTGGCAACAAGCTTTATATTATTTCGTGGTTCGTGCTTTGCTGCGCGAGCCAAGGCATTTATGCTGAGCGTTGGCCGTTTCGCGCGGTGGTGACGCGTGGTTCCGACTAGGGACATTTTTGTATTTTTTCTTTTTACATTTTGATTGTTTAGTTTTAAGCTTGTTATGCATTAAGTGCGTCACTTCCGTGTGAATAAATGGTTTTTCTTTCTTTTCTTTTTCTTTCTTATTTCAATTCACCCCTGCATCCGTATTCACCCCGTTTTACGGTACTAACTTTGACTTTTGACGTCGATTATTTTATAAAGAGACTGCAACTATTGCAATGCATTACGTTTAAGCATTACATTTGACGACACGGTTGGCGCAGTGGCTGAGCGATCGACTGCTGCGCTGCGCGTTGCGGGTTCGATTCCCGCCCAGGGTAAACATTTGTGTGATGAGCACTTGTGTTTGCCTTGTGTCTGGGTGTTGTTTATCTATATGTGTAAGTATTTACAAAAAAAAAAATGTATTTGTGTATGTATATCAGCTGTCTGACACCCATAGTACAGGGTCTCCCTAGTTTGGGGTCAGATGGCCGTGTATGAAAATGTCCCCACATATTATTATTATTATTTATTATTATTATTACAAAACGACGGTCTCAACATAAAAATAATGATATTTTCCACTAAAGAAACGCTCCATTCTTTCATTTTCAATACTGAAACTTTTCTGAAACGCTACTCCATTGTTTGAATCAAAACAAGCGTTTACACATACTTACTTCGTGGTTTACACAGTATTTTATTTGCACTAATGTCAAGACAACTTTGAAATTATCTCAGAATTCACGTTTGAGAATGTCGATTTCGAAGTAACAAAATTCTCGTTTTTTAAAGAAAATCTTCCTAATAAAAACCCTAGACCTATATCCCAATTGTGTACTTGACATCACTAAGCAATTGATATACTTTTTACCCAATTGCGCCAGAAGGAAGGCGAGACTAATGCAGACGGA
Organism: Charanyca ferruginea; assembly: GCA_947361185.1. Classification (NCBI taxonomy): domain Eukaryota; kingdom Metazoa; phylum Arthropoda; class Insecta; order Lepidoptera; family Noctuidae; genus Charanyca; species Charanyca ferruginea. Next base: position 24,416,289 of record OX376068.1, read on the forward strand.
GGCATCAATTTAGAGTTAAGACATTTTCAACGGATTTGATAACTAAATAGAATAATAGATCATAGTTCGAATCGTTACAAAAAGTATTATGATGCCTCCGACTGCGTGTGTGATCACCACGATCATAAAACACTAAAAAAACGACTTGCTTCTATCTTTTCAGTTAAAAATACTTTACGCAGTCGAGTATTTTGTTTTAGCTGTGAATAAAACATTCCGCCATGAATTTTGTATTGCGATAGTAAAATGTGACGTCAATTATGTGCCAACGCAATCGAATTTTACAGATTAATCGGGTTTTCAGAGTAAATATAAATCGTTTCTTTAGAGGAAAAAAGACGGGCTCGTGGCTAAGTTAAAACCGTACAGTACGTCGATTCTGTAAAATTTAAACAACAACTCTCATCTCACATCGCTATTCACTCTCACTTCGCATAAGGTTCAAAATGACCTTGATATATTTGACACTTTGAATCGGGATCGAGTGCGAAGTAAGCATCGAGGTGACGGGGAAATTACCTTACAGAATGCCACTTCTTACGTCATCTCATACTTTATCTGTGAAAATCTCCCTGTCAATTTAGTTCAACTCGCTGACACGCTCGCAAGGGTGGCGCTAGTGTAAATTCGAATTATCAACCGAGTTTTTAGAATGCCAATCAAGAAACTCACACCGGATTCAGATTCGAAGTTTAGAACGAGGTCTTACAGAATCACACCCCAGATCCGTACAGATCGATCGGTCAAAGGTTAAGCTACGCTAGCCGCGGTCGTTCTGTGGATGGGTGACCATCTATTTCATATCAAGTTCCCTCCGTGCCTCAGAAAGCACGTAAAGCTGTTGGTCCCGGCTGTTGTATGGGTAGTCAGAAGACAGAAAGTCTGACAACCAGTCTTACCAAGGGGTATCGTGTTACCCATTAACTGCGTTGTTGAGGTCCGATAGTCAGTCGCTCCATGTAAAACACTGGTATTCAGCTGCATCCTGTTAGACTGGACGCCGACCCCAATATACTTGGAAAAAGGATAGGCAGATGATGATGTTTCTTTAGAGTAAATGTGCCTTGAAATTATTGGTATCAATTTATTACCCAATTATAAAAAGTATTGTAATGCAAACGAGGCATAGCACTAACTTCACCTGTTACCATTCAACGCGGCCCAGTAGCTGATTCACATGTTATTGATTCAGAGGCGAAGGTACAGAGGTACAGTCACCAGAAGAAATAAGTCACCAGCAGTGCTATTCTGTTACAATTTCCCTCGGTGAACACCTAGGTGAAGTGAGCTGCCATCCGTCCGCCTGCTTTGTCAATCCCTAGCATCGGGACGGATGAATTACCTGGTCGTCGGAAATAGTTCAACTTTACCGAAACCGATGGATGTTTTCGAATAAAATTTAATTTGGTTAAGGAACTGTTGGTTGACATTGACACTTACCGTGATTCAAGAGCTGGTTTTTACCTCGGTGAGAGGTTAAGCATTGTCATCCAACGTGGCGATGCCGCCAGGCTCTTGGACGCAATCCCAGATGACAGCGATGTGGGGGAATGGTTTAACGCCACATTGTATTAGTTATTTTAGTTTAATAGTTATAGGTTTTTCTTTTTATTATTCGTGTAATTATGAACTGTTTATTCTCTATTAATTTCATTTTATTTCATTCAAAAGCATCAATTGATTTCTAAGTAAACTTCAACTCCAACCACCCTGTTTACTGATATCTTTTGGTGATTGTACACACGTGTGGCAGGTGGACGGCAAGGATATTTATTATTAAACGATTCTTTGAATGTTATTGTTGGAAATCTTTCAATAGATATCGGATAACGCGCAGACTTTTATCACGTAACGTGATATTACGAACAATTTCTTAGCGTATATTTTCCAGGCTTATTCCAGTATTATTTACACATAAGACTGATATTAACGATGTTTTGAAAATAGTTTACTTTCAACCGGTTTTTAACAGACTTCAAAAAGAAGGAGGTTATCAAATCGCATGTTTATATATATTTTTTTATGTATATGTTCGGGCATTACTCTGTCGTATACAGACGGATTTGCAAAATTCTTTTTTTGTTCGAAAGGGGTTTATTCCGAAATGGTCCCATATAAATTTTACCAAAATTGATCCAGCCTTTTTGAGAAAATCAACAAATTCCTAAAAATATTACTTAGACGACGTTTTGGTTTCTTCTATCTTTGGAAGTTTTACAATCTCTTTTAAGTGTGTCGCCGTTTCTTAATAGATATGGATGTTAAGGCAACACTAAAAAGCGAAAAATAAAAAGTTTTTTCAAAAAAGAAGAAAACCGCGTGAAAAAGTGATAAATAACTTTAGCACAGAACACACATTACTTTACTTTCGGAAGTCGGTGGCAATACAAAACAACAAACACAAAGCCTGCACCGCCACCGACTTCAGAAAGTAAAGTAATGTGTGTTCTGTGCTAAAGTTATTTATCACTTTTTAGTTTGTGAAGGCGGTTTTTTTTTTGAAAAAGCTTTTTTTTACTGAAAATATCATTAACCTTTTGACGGACGCGTCAAAAAGCAATAACGTGCCCTCAGTGCCAAGCTACGAATTTGTCATACAGTCGGGGCAGTGCCGTGGCATGTTCGGCACATTTTGGTTTGTTTTCTGTACATGACTGTGGCGATCAAAAGCTTAGAATTAGTCGTAGTATGTTACTTGTACTCTTTATTGTATGTCAAATACATTATAAATTATTATTAATTATTTATTATTAAGTTGGGGATCCTAGCAAAGGTGAGACGGTACTTTACGCCGGAACGGCTGCTTAAACTTTATCAAACGCAGGTTCAATCATGTATGGACTATGGAGTACTGCTCTCATCTTTGGGACGGATCTGCCTGATACCAGCTTGATGCTCTAGAGTAAATTGAGAAACGAGCCAAGAGGATCATCGGTTATGATAGGCTCGTTGAGTCGAAGCTCCAAAGTCTTGAGCTTCAACGCCGAGTTGCTGGCCTGTCGGTTTTCTGTCGGTTGCATTTTGGGGAGTGTGCGACGGAATTGCATAATTTAATTCCACCGAGCCCGTTTCATCATCGGACCACAATACGTACGGCGATACATGGCGGCCAACGCACAAAACGCTTTGGGAACACATTCATTGTGCGTACTGCCACAGTATAAAGATTATAAACAGTACGGAAACTACGAACAAACCGTTCGAAACGGCACACTCACACTGACGCGCGCATCTACGATACCCTAAGCGATAGTCGCGGTGCTCGCAGTCACGGCCTCACGGATGCCGTGTTTGAACGAGTGACGAGTATTCGCGTAATACATTTATTTATTATTGAAAGGTAAGAATGATTTATTGTTGATATTGAATTATGATTGAATATGTACATACATGTTAGCAGCCGCCATCTTTGTTTTACAAATAAGTTCACATGAAATTCGTGAATTTATTTGTAAAACAAGGCGGCTTTTTTAATTGTTAGTGTAAATTATTTTTTTCGTCATAGGTGTCGTTATAGTTTTCGTGGGTGCCAAAACCGATAGTAAGGACAAAATGTAGATCCAAGATGGCGGCTGTAATTTTTTATTTATTTATTTGTCATGGGTGTCATTTTCGTAGTTTTCGAGGGTGCTAAAGCCAATAGTGAGGTCAAAATGTAAATCCAAGATGGCGTCTCCAAAAAATTTTTAATTTTTAGTCATGGGTATCGTTTTCATAGTTTTCGTGGGTGTTAAAACCGACAGTGAGGTCAAAATCTGAATCCAAGATGGCGGCTGTAAATTTTTTAAAATTTATTTGTCATGGGTGTCATTTTCATAGTTTTCGTGGGTGCCAAAACCGATAGTGAGGTCAAAATCTGAATCCAAGATGGCGGTTGGGATTTTTTTTATTATTTTTTTGTCACGGGTGGCGTTTTCATAGTTTTCGTGGATGCTAAAGCCAATAGTGGGGTCAAAATGTAAATCGAATCGAAACGAAAGTTTTAAATTTTTTCGTCATGGGAGTCATTTCAATAATTTCGAGGGAAGCCGCCATCTTGGATTTACATTTTGACCTCACCAACGCACAAAACCATTTGGGAACACATTCATTGTGCGTACTGCTATCTTTATACTGTAGTACTGCTAAGGAGTGGAATTCCCTGCCCGAGTCTGTGTTTCCTGATAGCTACAACCTGGGAGTCTTTAAGTCAAGAGTGAATAGGTTACTTCTAGTCAAGCGTGCTTCATCTTAGATCGCATCATCGCTTCCCATCAGGTGAGATAGTGGTCAAACATATGCCTATCAATAGTATAAAAAAACTTAAGAAATTTTAAGAGATTTTCTGTTTTTTTTTTACATGAAGTATTTATTAACGTCTTACTACCCTTTCACGAGATCTAGAGCAGTAACCAGTAACCCTGTAGGTATAGCTCATTTGTACCATTTGCCAATTTGCTGATTAATTCTGTAAAAATCTCCCTCTATGAATTAAGGGACCGTGAACTGACAATCAAAGGCACGTGCCCAAACTGCCAAAATCTAAATACATTCCTGAGCAGCCTTTGTGAACATGCCGCTTGATCGACACGCGACTGACGTCACTAGCATATATGTAGGTACACACAACATAACGATCACTTCAGTAACAGGTAGCCTTACTCGTGATAATATTGATAAGCTGTCAACAAGCGACGTGTGTTATCAACAGGCTTTACAACGAAATTCAGGTGTCGATGATGCCTGAAATAGGTAGGTATATTATTGTTAGCCTATATTTGTGGTAGTGTTTGGTTTTCGTATAAGAATAAATGATGCATCACCCGCCTAACCTTTTCCAATGTTTGGGTCGCCTTCCAGTCAAACTGGATGTAACTGAATACCAGTGTATTACATAGATCGACTGCCTATCTGACCTCCACAACCCAGTTACTGAGTAACACGATATCCTCTGGTAAGACGCAGGTTGTCAGACTTTCTGGCTACCCATAACGACTGCCAATGATCTGCGATGTTCCGAAGCACGGAAAGGCCTCGGTATGAAATGGATGGATGTCCACTTAAAATAAAGATGTATTTTTGAAGTATCTATTTTAACCATGAGAAACTAAAGATGGACGCTTACGTCAAAGAGGCGATTACTGCGTACAAACTATAAGACCTTATAATATAAGACATTAAATATTATAAATACAAGAATTATCGAATTTAGCATTCAATAATTTAATATTTACTTTTATGCCTCAGAAAACCACCGGACAAACATTAGCTATCTTATGATTTTATGTTTTACCCTTTGACATTTTTGTTTTTCCCTAAAGTTTAATTCAGTAACTGACCTCACAATATTAATTTTTTTTGAAAACAACTTATGTACGCCTAATGGCAAAGCATGGAAAAACTATTTAAATATTGTAACATCTTACACACTGTGTAACCTATGTTTACAAATAAAAATTCTGATTCAGATTCTGATTCAAGTGTTAAAAGTAATATAAATCGCTAACGATTATTGTGTTGTTGTTGTACATATTTACCGGTGGTGTTGTTGTGCATTGTAAGTATTTGTAAGTAAAGTAGTAGAATAAAGGCTTTTTCACTTCTCTTGCTTAAAAAGGCCGTCATTGTAGCATACCAGAGCGGGGATAAAATAGCATTTCATCATATAAGGGAAAAAGTTTTTTTTTTTTTTTTGTGTGTCAAATATGACAATGAGCCTACAAAAACGAAAAAGTTTTTAGTCATAAGTAGAATAATCATGAATAAAGACTCGACTTATTACTGATAAAAAAAGAACCTCATTTTAATTTTTAAAATGGAACTAAAATCGGCGATTTCTGGTAGAATGCATGCAATGTGTTGCGGCTACAGAAGAAACAAAAAAAATAAACTACATATTTCTTATTGTATTGGATTGTTTTATTTTCTCGCAATCGTAGTGAAAAGTATAGTGTAACACACGGCGCTAAAATCCATTAAAACTCGGTTTCTATTTACTCCCTCGCTAAAGCTCGGGAGTAAAACTACCTCGTATATAATGGGTCATTTTAGCTCCTTGTATAACAATCTACTATTTTTCATTTTATTTGCAATTTAACAGGTACTATAATAACCAAAACAGGTAGTATTAATAATTGATACACAATTATCCTTGTATTACTTCTATATTAATAACTAGCGACCGGACCCGGCTTCGCATGAGCCTACAGCCTTCCTCTATAAATGGACTATCCAACAGATTGTGATTGAGATTAGCGCGTTCAACCAAACAAACAAACTCTTCAGCTTTATAATATTATATTATATATTATAATATCATTAAGTATAAGTATAGATTCAACGATTCATTCTTCTGAATTCTAAAAGAGTTTATCTCATAATCCAAACCAAAAATAAGGTTGTATTTCTTGTAACCAGTCAAAGGCTATATTTGTCGTTAAGTAAAAATACAATTTTCACTTATTCGCTTCGTTGGCAGTTTAGTTTACAGTTTTAATAATATAAGTCGGTGCAAAGAATTCTACGAAACAGAAATGAAAATACGTTCGAGCTATAAGTTCACGTAAACTGCAATGTTTATGAGCCCTTACAACTGGGAGAGTTGGTTGACTTTCTGCAACGTGCACTGTATACATACACGTAAATAAAACTTATGTACTTATATACAACACACGTTTTCAGTTCATAAGTATTTTCTAAGCTAGACGCTGGACACACAGAAAACCCGTAAGACGAGGACGGGGCGCGGTCCTATGTCTCTTCCGCGTCCCTTTCATACAAAATGTATAGAAGCGTCGCGACGCAAAACATATAGAAAAGACAGGGCGCGGATACGACGCCGCCCTATTGTAAAAAAAACATATAGAAAGGACGGGGCACGGGCGCGAGCCGACGAGGGGCGGGAATCGCGTGGCGCGCGCGACTCTGTGTCACGCACAACTACCTGCGTCATCTCTCATGGCGCCCAGCGTCACGTCCTTGCGTCGTCTTTTCTATATGTTTTTAAAAAAAAAGTTCTTAACAAAAACGGCAACCGCCTTCAAAAAGTAACTTTCAATTCGCAAGTCGGCGGCCTTGGTTTTGCTTGTTGTTTTGTATTGCCACCGACTTGCGAATTGAAAGTTATTTTTCACTTTTTGAAGGCGGTTGTCTTTTTTGTTAAAAACTTGCTTTTTCACTTTTTAGTGCACTAGCAATAAAAAAAGAATCATCGAAATCAGACTACACAGAAAAAAGATAAGCGTGGTCAAACATTAAAAAAAAAGTTCATAAAATGAAAACTACTGGGCCAAAATATTTGTGGGACCAAATGGCAACTATTCCGCATCAAACTAAAGAAGAATCACGTAAATCGGATTAAAAATCTCAGCGTAATCGGTGTACATAAATTTAAAAAAAATACCAATCGAATTGAGAACCTCCTCCTTTTTGAAGTCGGTTAAAAAGTTGCGACGGCGCCCCGTCTGCGCCCTGTCCGCGCCCCGTCCTCGTCTTACGTCTTTTCTGTGTCCAGCGCTTTAGAATTCTTGGCTAAGTAAAAGCCATAATACCCTCTATTTGAAACCGAGACCCTTCCGTGCCTAGAAAAGCACGTAATGCAGTTGCTCACTGCTGTCATTCGTAGATCTTTGACAGTTGTTATAGGTAGTCAGAAGCTAGAAAGTCTAATAACCAGTCTTACCAAGGGGTATCGTGTTACCTAGTAAACACTGGTTGTGGAGGTCAGCCAGGCAGTCGCTCCATGTACAGAGGCCAGTACATCAAGCTACTACAATCTGTCAAATGTCTTTGATAGATTTTCAACTTTATGCCAAAACTATAAGGTTCATATTTAATTGGGAAAATTTCTGTACAACACTGGTATTCAGCTGCATCTGATTAGCCTGGAAGCAGACTCCAACATGTAGTTGGGAAAAGGCAGATGATGATGTACTTTCTAAGTTTATCTTGGGCATCACTGTCATCGGTGATGGAAAACATCGTGAGGAAACCAGTAGGTCGATTCTGTAAAATTCAAACAACAACTCGCATCTCACATCGCTATACACTCTCACTTTGCATAAGGTTCAAAATAACTTTGATATATTTGACACTTTGAATCGGGTTCGAATGCGAAGTGAGCGTCGAAGTGACGGGGAAATTACCTTACAGAATGCCACTTCTTACGTCATCTCATACTTTATCTAGGGAGATTTTGACATCTCCCTGTCAATTTAATTCAGCTCGCTGACACGCTCGCAAGGGTGGCGCTGGTGTAAATTCGAATTATCAACCGAGTTTTTAGAATGCCAATCAAAAAACTCACAGCGGATTCAGATTTGAAGTTTAGAATGAGGTCTTACAGAATCACACCCCTGAACTTATAGCGTCACCGCTATATGGTTGAAGTTCCACGGTCTCGAACCAAGCGCTATGATTTAACATTAATTGTGCGAATTGCCAGACTGTGGAATTCACTGCCCGCTTCTCTGTTCCCTGATAATTAAAATCTGGCTATCTTCAAGGCACGAGTGAACCGGTTAATCCTAGGCAAGAGTGTTTCGCGTTAGGCTGCATCATCACTTAAGATCAGGTGAATTGCGGTCAAATGCAGCCTATTTGAATGTATAAAAAAAAGAAAAATAAACTCGATATTGCAAAATCGCATGCAAGCGTGAGTTTCATCTGTCACCCTATGCGATAGGGGGACAAATAGAAGTGAATTATATAGTTCGAACTGTCCCGTTGTTGCTAACAGGGGGACAAATTTAACTTTTTCCGATCTGTCCGCCAAGGGGACAAAGCGGGGTGACAAATCGGAATAGTTCGTAGTGATCAATGCTCATGCCTTCTCTTTGTATTAGAAGTAGCGTCTTCTCTGCAGTGGGGCAATAATAGGCCGATATATCAAATTTTTCCATCCAATCATTCTCAGTTGACAGCCTGAAGAATATGAATTGAATTTCTACCATTTTGATTAAATTATCGTAGGTACAGAAGCCAGCACATTAGCCATGCCAAACTGTCAAACTTTCCCAATTGCATATCAACCTTACGTTTTTGTAATAAAGGTAAGGTACAGGCGCCAATGAAGGCCCGCTTAATTTCAAAACCTCGTAAAATCTTGCAGATAAGTAAAGTAAAGAAAAATGATAATGGAAGTTGTAATATATTTATTTGAGAAACAAGTTATCTAAAAAAGTAGTACAGTTTTTGGCATTTTAACACAAATGTAAACACTTTTTAGAAACTTGTTATTGGGCTATCTTGGGAAGCTGGTCGCTGAAGATGGCCCGAAAAATATTAATGAAAGTATATGCATTATAAACTCTTAAACACTTTTAACATAAAACATCGAAATAAAAACACATACTTCCCATAACATTATTCATAAAAGGTAAAAAAATCAACCAAAAATTTAAATGTGGGCTATCTTAAATCTATCAAAATGAAAATCAACTATAAAATAAAAACAAACCACTAAATAAAATAAAATTTAACTTCGAGATCAATATTGAAAGTAACTTATCAAAAATAAAAATAAATCAGATTTTTTTTTCTAAAATTTATTTTTTTGATGTCTTTCATTAAGGGAATTATACTATGGGCCATGATAGGAAATTACACCCGGGTTGAGTATAATCTCGTAAAAATACAAAAAAAGGAAATAAAATAATAACACTCACCTGTGATTCGCTTATAAATAGATTAAATATGAATTTTCACATTTTAGAGCAAAGAGATTTGTTTTAAATTCGTTAATTTTCAAAAGGATTTAGATAATGCAGGTAATAAAAAGTGTATCGTCTTGACATGACCAAGCAAACTGCCATCAGTCTCCAAAATGGCGACGCGCCGGTAATGAAACACACTTGCACTATTGTCTATAGTACCAATAGCATACACCCACGAAATTTCAAATGTTTCGAATAATCATAACTGTATTTTTTTAAATGTGGGCTATCCTAGGAGCCGGGCCATCTTCGGCGACACTACCTTAGTAATAAAGGTAGTGTAGCTTGATTGTGGTAGCCTCTGTACATTTTATTACTAACAAATTGTTATTTCTTCATCGAAGCGTATCGATTTCATAAAAGAATATCCCTAAAATCGTTATAGTTACAAACTTTTGTACAACCAAAAAAAACTTTTTGTTTGACTCCATACCTACTAATATTATAGATGCAAAATGGAGTTTGTTTGTTTGTCACGCTTTTTCAAAAAAATTTGATGAAATTTGGTACAAACTAGGCTCAAAATACCAAGAAGGGGTTTAGGCTATACTGGATACTTTTTAATTCTCGTTGGACACTTTGCATCCGTGACAACCGTCATTCACGAGGACGAAGTCACGGGTAAATGCTAATCTATACTAATATTATAAGAGGTAAAATTTGTTTCTTAGTTTGTATGTAAGGGGTAATACCCGAAACTACTCAACCAATTTCAAAAATTCTTTCACCAATAAGAATCTAGGTACGTTATCCCCGAATGCTATTGGCTACATTGCATTATCAAAAAATAGGGGATCCTTGAGAAAATCACGGGGACGAAGTCGCGGGCAAAAGCTAATAATAAATAAATCGATATCTTAAACTAAAAGTTAGGTATATGTGTTTGTAGGGCAACTAGTGATAATAGAAGTTGTTCATTCGTATTTGAAAGGATTTGAAAACGGAAAACTTTTCCATTCGAATAAAAAAATATATTCGTTTTTTGACAATATTACTGGCATATTTGGTAACGTAATAATTTGTCACAACTTCCAATTAATGGAAGATGATTAAAGGGATTAAATTATAAAATTGGCCAAGTACAAGAAGTAATAATTCCAAGTACAATTACAATTTTTAATTACCTAGTGAGCCTGCTCTGGCGCCCGATCCTCATTTCTCTTAGTTACTTTTGTTTAATTCGAGCTCCCTAACTTCTCATCTTTAGAATCACACACATAATTAATTAATAATAGATTTCTTTAATTTTTCTATTACAATTGGCCAATTGTAATAAAAAAATTAAATAAATCTATATTTGATTAACTAACCATGTGTGTGATTCTAAAGATGAGAAGTTAGGGAGCTCGAATTAAACAAAAGTAACTAAGAGAAATGAGGATCGGGCGCCAGAGCTCACTAGGTAATTACAACCTTGTGCCTATGAGCCGAGCACGAACTCGTAAGAAAAAAAAAATCGCGGCAGTAACAAATATGCAATTACAGAATTATAAAATAATAATTATAATCATCAACATAACTTTCGAAGTTCACATAACTCGTAAACGTCATATTTTCATTAAATAGGCACATTTACGGGTTCTGCTGAGAATTCACGATCAAACCTCTCACCAAGTTTATTGAAGAACGTTTCAAGTGCGGAACTCAAACATCTTGAATTAACCTAGAATTCCAGCTTTATTTTCTTTTAGTCTTCAGCCATTACTCAATACGAAAATAGCCGTTAAACAACGTTATAACCGTCTTTTAAATGACGCTATTTTATAATGTTACGTGGGATGGCTTCCCACTCGCATTTCTACAATATTGTTTAAGTTACAAAATGGCTGAACGAGACTTGATTTTACTACGTTATTAAGTAGACTAGGGTACAAACAATATCTTTTTTATGTGACACACATACATACACTTGAGAAGGAGAGGAGGTTGTTGAGAGTGACGTGGATGACGGCTATAACGTTTTATGTAGGTGAATTGCGTTTTTATGTTGGATCAAAGGACGATGGGAAAACATACCGATTGAGATCTTACGAATTCTATTTATGATGGAATAGAAATTAATAATATGGCACTTTGAACATTTATCGAATATTAATATTAATACAAGGGAGTATTCCCGTTCGTCCTACCGACTTCGATCTATGCTATTTTTCCCAAAACAAAGTTACCTACTCAGTAAGTACCTACCTAAACTATTTCGTATCGGACAGATCGGAAAAAGTTATATGCTCAAAAGGCACATTTTAATAATGAAAAACATTAAAATCTAATTGCAATCTCATTTCAGCGACAATCGAATCAAAAATGTAAATAAATTAAAGACTTTTATTCCTCTCGTAATTTGTCGTTGCGGTTTTAAAAACAGACAACCGCCTTCAAACAACGACGAAGTGAAAATTAACAATGTAGTTAAATTGAGATAAATAAAACCGTTTTTGACAGATTGAGAATGGAATTTGAATGCAAAAGTTCCTAATTTTTTTTTAAACAAATCTGACGTCTTTTTTTTTACCTACTGTAAAGGTTGCATGCATTTAGCATAGCAAAAACCAATAACTACATATATGGTTTATGTCGGAACACTCTGGAATATTCTTGCTTAGTCAATATTTTTAATATCGTAGATTAGAATACAATGATTTTTATATGCCCTATAGGACAGACTGACATACGGACCTCCGTCATTGACGGACCTAGGTATTATTGTTAGTCTACAGTAACAATTAATTAATCATCGTTCATCATTGTTGTTTATTTTTTAGTGTTGTTGTGTTGTTGGCAATACAGTGAATAAATGAGAATAATAATAATAATGTCAATAATCTAAATATCCCTACTTTCACTTATCGTAGTTATTCCTGTGTACAGTAAAAAAGTAAAAAAAGAAAAAAGAAAATTGCCTTTAAAAACTAAAAAGTGATAAATAACTTTAGCACAGAACACACATTACTTTACTTTCGGAAGTCGGTGGCGGTGGCTTTGTGTTTGTTGTTTTGTATTGCCACCGACTTCCGAAAGTAAAGTAATGTGTGTTCTGTGCTAAAGTTATTTATCACTTTTTAGTTTTTGAAGGCGGTTTTCTTTTTTTTTTTTACTTTTTTTTTTCGCTTTTTAGTATTGCCTTAACATTCAAATGCATTAAGAAACGGTGACACACTTAAAAGAGATTGTAAGCCCTCCAAAGATTAAAGAAACTAAAACGTCGTCTAAGTATTTTTTCTAGGATTTTGTTGATTTTCTCAAAAAGGGCTGGATCAATTTTGGTAAAATTTATTTGGGACCATTTCGGACCAAACCCCTTTCGAATAAAAAAAGAATTTTGCAAATCCGTCTATATATGACAGAGTTATGCCCGAACATACATACAAAATAAAATAAAAATATAAACATTCGAATTGATAACCTCCTCCTTTTTGAAGTCGATTAAAAACCTCTTATAGTACCTCCGATTACATTTGAATAAAACGCACTTGCGACTAACCGCAATGCGGCGTGCCGTTGCGGTAGGCCGCATTTCAATGTTTATATAAAACCGCATGATATCAACGCACTGACTTGCGGCCAGTCGTGAACCGCTGCGGTTGTCTTGGAGTTGCGGCGGCCGCACTTCTATTGTTTCAGTATTAATGTTTCAGTTTTTACATTACGTAAGGAGTATCCATGTCCTGCCTTTGATCACGACAATAATGCTAAATATTTGCTAAAATCATCACGGATTTCAGTACTTAACAAAACGCGTAATTAGTATTTTTTACTATGAATAAAATGACTTATACAAATAAAATGCTACTTGATCTTCTAATCTTCAACCAGGAAGTCGAACGTGAAGGTATAAAAAAGTTGCTATTTTACTACCTATTAATAAAATGTTTATGCTAATGAAAAAAAGGTATTTTTTAAATATTTAATAAGTGGAAGATGTTACTGAATGTCTTGATTTCATGTGTAACGATGCAAACTTGGGGCTATTACTTTAGTTATGCGATATTTAATGAGGTAATCAATATTTCTTTAAAAAACAATTTTTAACTTCAAGTGCAAAGTCAAAGTCGAATCATTTATTCCAATTAGACCATTAAAAGGCACTTTTGAACGTCATATTAGGAAAATATTGATTGTATTTGTATTGATTGTCTCCAAAACAAAGTATTATAACAATTTACAATCGACCTAGCAAAGTATTATGAAACAGCAACGGCACATTTTTTTCTCATCTAACTTCAGCAGAGATTTCGTCTCATACTATCCCTTCTATTCATACAACTTCTAAGAAGGCTTGACAATATAAGTCGTCATTTTGCAACGCAGGTATTTTTCTTACTATCTTGATAACGTACACTCACGGTCATCAGTGTGTTAGTATCAAGGTAACAATGAAAATCTCAAAATAAGTACTGACACACCAAAAAACCAAAGACAGAAGTCAAGTCATTTTTGACTTGGTTTTTTAAAAGGCACATTTGAACATCATTTGCAAGAATATAATAATTAAAAGTTGCCTCTTCCAAAAGGTACTTTCGTATGAAGAAGAATGGGCAAGAAATTCCATACTTACTAAGTTTTACATCTATACTATCTATACTAACATTATAAAGCTGAAGAGTTTGTTTGTTTGTTTGTTTGGTTGAACGCGCTAATCTCAGGATCTACTGGTTCGAATTGAAAAAATATTTTTGTGTTGGATAGTCCATTTATCGAGGAAGGCTATAGGCCCATGCGAAGCCGGGCCGGGTCGCTATTGATTTATATACGAACATTAACTAAATAATTTAAAAAATGTAAAGAAGATGTACCTTAAACAAAAACCTAAAAATAGTTAAAACAAAAAATTCTTCAGAAGAAAGTCACTTTTGAATTTTGCTAAGTGTATATAAATACTTATGAACGAGACTGTACAATACCTGGGTTCGCAGAAATATAAATGATAGGTATGTGTGGGGATGTGGGGGTTAATATTACAAATCCGATTAGCGTCGCTGCCTCATTAAAGGTCTTTAGTAAAGGGAACTAAAAGCGGATTTGATGGTAAGTAGACTAATTGCGTAACTCACTCGGATAGATTTCAATTTGATAAATAATATTGTCTATCAGATATAAATATTATAGAGATAAGGTACAGGCGCCGATGAAGGCCCGCTTAATTTCAAAACCTCGTAAAATCTTGCAGATAAGTAAAGTAAAGAAAAAAGATAATGGAAGTTGTAATATATTTATTTGAGAAACAAGATATCTAAAAAAGTAGTACAGTTTTTGGCATTTTAACACAAATGTAAACACTTTTTAGAAACTTGTTATTGGGCTATCTTGGGAAGCTGGTCGCTGAAGATGGCCCGAAAAATATTAATGAAAGTATATGCATTATAAACTCTTAAACACTTTTAACATAAAAAATCGAAATAAAAACACATACTTCCCATAACATTATTCATAAAAGGTAAAAAAATCAACCAAAAATTTAAATGTGGGCTATCTTAAATCTATCAAAATGAAAATCAACTATAAAATAAAAACAAACCACTAAATAAAATAAAATTTAACTTCGAGATCAATATTAAAAGTAACTTATCAAAAATAGAAATAAATCAGATTTTTTTCTAAAATTTATTTTTTTGATGTTATTCATTAAGGGAATTATACTATGGGCCATGATAGGAAATTACACCCGGGTGGAGTATAATCTCGTAAAAATACAAAAAAAGGAAATAAAATAATAACACTCACCTGTAATTCGCTTATAAATAGATTAAATATGAATTTTCACATTTTAGAGCAAAGAGATTTGTTTTAAATTCGTTAATTTTCAAAAGGATTTAGATAATGCAGGTAATAAAAAGTGTATCGTCTTGACATGAACAAGCAAACTGCCATCAGTCTCCAAAATGGCGACGCGCCGGTAATGAAACACACTTGCACTATTGTCTATAGTACCAATAGCATACACCCACGAAATTTCAAATGTTTCGAATAATCATAACTGTATTTTTTTAAATGTGGGCTATCCTAGGAGCCGGGCCATCTTCGGCAACACTACCTTATTAAGGGGCTCGTAGCTAAGTAAAAGACGTACGAATCCATCGGTTATGATTAAGCTACGCTTGCCTCGGTCGTTCTGTGGATGGGTAACCATTCATTTCATACCGAGACCCTTCCGTATCTCGGAAAGCACTAAAGCCGTTGGTCCCGGCTGTCATTCGTAGATCTGTGGCTGTCGTTATGCGTAGTCAAAAGCTATAAAGTCAGACAACCAGTCTTACCAAGGGGTATCGTGTTACCTTGTAACTGGGTTGTGGAGGTCAGATAGGCAATCGCTCCATGTAAAACACTGGTATTCAGCTGCATACGGTTAGACTGGAATCTGAACCCAACTTAGTTAGAAAAGGCTATTAGGCAGATGATGATTATGAGATTTTCCTACAGTAGTGCTTAATCTATTTTGTTGCAAAGGAAGGTAGATAAGTAACCCAGGGATTCTCGAACACAAATCAAAGCCAAATTAATGTGAGTAATAGTTAAACGCGCGTTAGTCAACCAATTACGGCACTATCAGGCAGGTTATTTAATATTTATTTATTTATTTATTTATTTTTAGGTTAACCAAATTTATTATTTATTTATTTATTTTTAGGTTAACCAACAATTGTTTACACATAAACATTTCTAACTTTATGACTATGGTAACATTTACAAGTGCAACAATTAATTAAAGGTTAACACCACATGCACAAAAAAAACGGCTTTAAGTAACATATTTTTGCCGTACCTTTTTTAAAAATTAGATGTTATTATACATACAAAAAGAAATAAACAACCAAAAATAACAATAAAGAAAATTATCAATTATCATTCAATACTGTATAGGTATAAAATGGGTGATAAAAAAAATGGCATGAAAATGACTGATTGAATTATGAATAAAATTAAAATTATCATATTATTTTATTTGTTATTGACCGGTATTGACCGGTATTGACCGGTATTGATACGGTTATTGACCGCACAGTCTCTTTCTCTTTTTCTAGTACATAGTCCTCCTCGATTTCGATAACGGCGACCCTTTATAAAAAAATATTTCCTTGCGTGTGCCCTAATATGACTCGCCAGACCAAATTTGGTTTTAAATACCCGGTCACAACGAATGCAGTAAAGTTGGCCTGCAGAGTTAAAATTATAGGTGTAGGAGGGTTTAGGTCTCCCTTTACGTATTTGGCGCTTCTCGTTCAAAGTGTCAAGTCGCTTTTGCTCAAATTGTTTTACATTTTTACTTATAGTAGAGCGCCAAGACGACCTATTCGATGCGAGCCTCTCCCAACCTTTAGGGTCAATAGCACAAGCGTTTAGGTGTCTTTTGAACACATCTTTATAGCGCAGATGCTGACCACCATGCTTCCGTTTACCTTTTGCTATCTCAGAGTAAAATACTGCTTTGGGTAAACGGTGCGCCTCCATGCGAAAAACGTGCCCACACCATCTGAGCTGACGCTGCATAAGTAGAGCTTCCATGCCATACATGTTGGAATCGGCGCGATGCAAACTCGCAACGCAGAAAACTGCGACATGAATTGCTGCGATGTGATTTCGTGCGTCAAGGTGTCTCCCTGCCATGATTCCGGTGACCATTCCTACAGTACTGAACGTATTTTGTAAACTAGGTCAGAGATGGATCGTAAAAAGAAGTGCGCATTTCTGTTATTGCTAAGGAGATACAGGAAAAAGAAACATAAAATACTTATTCCTCGATATTTGGAAAAAAACTTTTACATACGTTCTTCTAAGCTTCTTGATGCGACGTCGCATCGTAGTTTTGTCACAAAGTACGTAAGGCTGCGTCGCGCCCGAGCAGAGAGACCACTCAGAACAAACCGCCATTTTACTCATGCACACATTGACATTACGTTGCAATCTCAAGCAGTTTCAAGCAGACATCAATCTCGACTGTCACGTTTTGTCTAAATGAATAAATGACATTTCATAACAAACAGAAAAAAATGTTATAAAAAAAATGCAAAGAGTTCCAATCAGTGTCAATAAAATGTCGTATTGTCACAGATTGTCACAAATAAAAACTAAAGAGTCAACACAGTAGCAGCTCTAGTGAGTCTGGCAAGTTTAGGTAATTATTTTTGAAGATGACGGGAGCGGTCCTTCTGTACCCTTTATATTTTGTGGTTTTGTGTACAAACCCTAAGTGGTCAATGTTGTGAGGGTGTTGTTCAGACCATTCTATATTTCAAATAATTAAAAGAAAGAAGAAAGTATGAAAGCAGCAAGGAGTTTTTGATTCACAACATAAACCTAGTTATAAGATCCCATCAGTGTATAGAAAATAATCTCCAATTCTACTCTACTACACCCACGAGAACATTCCAGATACCTTATTCATAGTCAGAGACTGAAGCAGAGCAACAGGAACCATTCGAACCTATCATATTATATTCATAGCCCAACCGCCCGTTACATACAAATTGACTTTTGTACGCTTTTGATCCCCTTAATGACTATTCCCAGTACACAGAATTCGGCAAATCATCCTATATCATCGATATCTTTATAGAGCTCTAATATATTGGAAAAGATTATTAAAAGGACTGTGAAGGATATGACGTGGTCCTTTTCATTGAGATGAGAATCGATATCGTAGCTTTGGCGAGAGTCTGGGAGATAGTTAATCGCTATTGGTCCTTTGATATTCATTTTGTGATTCATTTTATGTATCGTTTCGGAAAAGTGTGGTGGTTTAAATTGGTTACTTGGTTACCTGTTTAAGAGCGCCCATCCCGTCATATTTCCCATACAAACGCTCGTACGCAATTACGGCGTTATAACAAATTATTTCCCAAATATTTGTAACACACAGGTATCTTGTGGTTTTAATCTAGGTTTTTATGAAGCCAAAATAAAACTTTTTTGAGAAACAAATTCAGTAAACACGTCTTTTTTGCACAATTTTATCTGAACTTTGGCCGTTCATAATACACTCATACATTGAAAAAGTAAAAAAAAAACAGCTTCATACAAACATTGCACATATAATGGTGATTCTAAATTACAAACATTTTTATCAAAAACTTGTAAGGCTTTTTCAAAAACACGTATGTCCTGGCACAAGTTTTGTGAAATTTCCGGGCGTAAATTTTCCTGTGATGTTATCGCGTTCTCACTCACTCGTTTGTTTTCGAGCATTGCGATGGTTGAAACAAAAAAAAATCCATCACGCTCGCGTTGAAGTCCGTTCGACGGGGATGGGCGCTCTTAAGTGCACTTCTCTCACTCTCTCTTCTGTCTCTTTTTTTTTGTCTTACAGGCTTGCGATTGGCTGCAACTCACCTGATCTTAAGTGATGATGCGGCCTAAGGCGCGGTTTACTCTAATCGTTGCGGTTATTTCTTCAAAATACCACCTCAGAAATAAACTTACATAATTCTTATATGATCTGGCCATTGCAAGAAAGTGTTTGGACTTTATAAGAGTCTTGGATCTCTGAGTTTAGAGTAATGGTATATAGAAAACACCGACGTCGCCTAGTCGAAAACACATTAAATATCGTATTTTAACGAGTGTCAGAGTTGAGTATTACGAGTGGCCGACTCGAGTGTCGCGAGTGACAGACTCAAGTGTCGTGAGTGTCAGACTCGGGTGTGAGTGTCAAAGTTGAGTTTTACGAGTGTCAACTACATTTAGGCTAAGTGGTCTGGACCAGTTATACACTAGATCCAACAAAATTCTACTCGCCAGTATCTTATTATAACTTTCATCAAGGTTAACTGTGGCATGCAATTTGGAGATCCATGTTCAACAGCGGCCGGGTTGAATGATAATGATGGGACCACTCCTCATCAACAATATGTGAACATCGGACCAAAAGTAAGTAGGTTGGTATTACGATCCTAAAGGGCCATGCCTTAGTGACCGAAATCCATTAAGTAGTTTTTTTTTAATAGAACAGAATTTGCATGAAATTATCGACTGGAGCCGGGGATACGCCTACGACACTCCATACAAATGAATCGATTTAATTACCTACACTACTACCAAAATAACAGACTGTACAAATACGTGCGTGTGTGTGCTTAAACTAAAAGCAGTTTCGAGAGCACGTTCGACGCGGGAAGAGGTGAGGAACAGTATATCGGAGGGAGGCGGGGCGTGTTGCTACTGTACGGTAGTACAAATATTTATACTCTGCCACGGATATCGACTGGAGCCGAAAAAGTAGGTAACCACCCAAAGTAGGTACCTACACAAGGACCTAGACAAACTTCATGTAATTCCACCATCAATCAAGCTTTCATGAACGGAACATGAAACTGTTAAAATTGTTATCAAAATTATGTTTTGAACATAGATCAAAGAGTATAATAGACATAGATACTATTCCTGATTTCCTGTCATCTGGTATTAACTCTATAGAAGTGTACAACATTGTCTATGCCTAAGTGAATAAAGTTTCCTGTCTTGAACAACCTCCTCGCGTGTTTCATTAGGTTATGGGCCCAGACTCATCTTTTTAAAATTATTAAGTAATAAAATAGTTAGATTGTGCTCTAAAAGTAATAATGTCGACGTCGGGCTACCTAGTCAATGTGCCGAAGCTAAAAGGTCGCGAAAATTACGACGATTGGGCGTTCGCGACAAGCAATTTTTTGCTCCTCGAGGGAATTGACTTAGAAAAACTACCAACGGAAATCAGTGAAGCTGAGATGAAGAAAGCCAAAGCCAAACTCGTGATGACTATTGACTCCTCATTGTACGCGCACATCAAGAGTGAAACTACAGTGAAAGGTGTATGGGACAAATTGAAGCAATTGTTTGATGATACAGGGTATCAACGAAAAATCAGTTTGCTTCGAACGTTAATTTCAATTCGCCTTGAAAACTGCGATTCCATGACAAACTACGTATCTCAAGTAGTGGAAACGGCGCAGAAATTGAAGGGGACAGGTTTTGAGATCACTGATGAGTGGACTGGATCGTTACTTTTGGCGGGACTCCCAGATAAGTTTTCACCAATGATAATGGCGATCGAACATTCCGGAATCGCCATTAGCTCTGACGTCATCAAGACAAAGTTACTCGACATGTGTGAGGAGGTTGGCACTACTGGAAAAGACACTGCCTTTTGGTCAAATAAACAGCGGTGGAAAAGTGGCAACACTAACCGCGGTGTCAAATCATCACAAACGTCAACGTCAAATAGTGACAGTTCAAACAGTAAACAAATAAAATGCTTTAATTGTAAGAAAATCGGTCATTACAAGAATAAATGCCCCGAATTAAAAACTAAGAAAACTTTAAATGCTTTTAGTGCTGCGTTTTTCAATGGGAATTTTAGCACAGAAGACTGGTACATCGATTCGGGCGCAAGCGCACACATGACTGCAAATCGAGAATGTTTACTGCGAACCAGACCTGTGCATGAAAACAAAGAAATAGTAGTTGCAAATCAAATGACTGTGTCTGTTGTAAGTGTTGGTGAAACACAGATAACAACATGCGTAAACGGTTCTCAGCATGATGTGATAGTGAAAAATGTTTTGTACATACCAAAGCTCACAACAAACTTACTCTCAGTTAGCCAATTAATAGCAAATGGCAACAGAGTAACTTTCAAAAAGGATGTCTGTTTGATATATAATAAAGTAAATGAGCTTATTGGTGTTGCATGTTTAACCAACGGTGTGTACAAGTTAGAAATACTAAAATCAGAGAACTTGTTATCTGCTATGACAATGTGGCATAGAAGGCTAGGACATATAAATAGTAAGTGCCTAGAGAAAATGAAAGAAGGTGCTGTGGAAGGGGTTTCTTTTGACAAGAAAGCTGACATACGAATCCAGAACTGTGAAGTGTGCTGTGAAGGAAAACAGACACGTTTACCTTTCCCATCTGCTAATCATAGAAGTGATATACTACTGGAAGTAATACACTCAGATTTATGCGGGCCGATGGAGACCAAATCAATTGGACAGGCAAAGTACTTTCTTCTGTTCGTGGATGATGCCAGCAGAATGACTTATGTCTACTTCTTAAAGGAAAAGAACCAGGTCTTCCAGCATTTCAAAGAATTTAGAGTTTTGGTTGAGAATCAGACGGGAAACACGATAAAAACATTGAGAACAGATAACGGAGGTGAGTTTTGTTCACGAGAGATGGAAAACTTCTTGAAACAAACAGGAATCGTACATCAGAAGACTAATCCTCACACTCCAGAGCAGAATGGACTCTCAGAAAGGTTCAACAGAACTGTGGTTGAACGGGCTAAATGTTTATTGTTTGAAGCAGATCTCAACAAAAGCTTTTGGGGAGAAGCAGTAAACACTGCAGTATACCTCATGAACAGAACGCCAGCCGCCAGTTTAGGCATGATGACACCATTCGAGAAGTGGACAGGCAGGAAGCCAGACCTGAGCCATGTCAGAATATTCGGAAGTAAAGTAATGGTGCATGTACCCAAAGTTCAAAGACAAAAATGGGATAAGAAGGCTGAAAAATTAATTCTGGTTGGGTATCCAGATAATGTGAAAGGATACAGGTTATATAACCCAAAAACTAGAAAGATTACTACAAGCAGGAATGTTATTATTATTGAAAAAGAAGATTCAAGCACAGCTCAAGTAGTAGTAAATAATGAAGGAGGAAATAAAGAGGAAATGCCA
Source organism: Charanyca ferruginea (assembly GCA_947361185.1). NCBI lineage: Eukaryota > Metazoa > Arthropoda > Insecta > Lepidoptera > Noctuidae > Charanyca > Charanyca ferruginea. Next base: position 24,438,634 of record OX376068.1, read on the forward strand.
GAGAAAGATAAAAATTCAGAAGAAGATGAAAGTCTAACAGAAAATTCAGTTATAGACCCAAACGATTCTACATACATCTGTGACTCGTCAAGTTCCCAAGACGATTCATATCAATCAATGCCTGAAACTGAAAATGACTCAATCTTAAAAGAGGAAGCTCAAATTGTGGAGGTTAGTAAGCGTAAAAGAAAACCAGTAGAAAGATATGGCATGACTAATCTTTGTGTTTTGGACCAGCTGGAAGCTTGTGGTGAAGAACTCAGCTATGAAGCAGAAATGAATGGACCAGAGAAGGAGCAGTGGGAACAGGCGATGACAGAGGAACTGAAGGCTTTCGACGACAATCAAGCATGGGAATTCGTTGACAGGAAAGAAGCTGATAGGGTAGTGCAGTGTAAATGGGTTTTTAAGAAAAAGTTCGAAAGTAATAATAAAGTGCGTTATAGGGCTAGGCTGGTTGCAAAAGGTTTTACTCAAAAAGAAGGTGTGGACTACACAGAGACATACTCACCAGTGCTTCGTTACTCTACATTAAGACTTTTATTTGCTTTAAGTGTGAAACTTAACTTTAAAATTACTCATTGGGATGTCACTACAGCTTTTCTAAATGGTTACCTGAACGAAAATGTATACATGCAAGCTCCTCCTAACTTAGATTGTAAAGAAAATTGTGTTCTAAAATTAAAACGAGCAATTTATGGTTTGAAACAATCAGCCAGGGCTTGGAATATGAGAATAAATGATTGTTTATTAAAGTCCAACTTTGTAAAGTCAAAATTAGAACCATGTTTATATATAAAAAGGTGTATAAAGGAACATATTATTATTATTATAGCAATTTTTGTAGATGATTTTTTCATATTTTCTAATAATAATGATATGGTAAATGAGATTAAGATTGTTTTGATGCAAAAATTTAAAATAAAGGACTTGGGTCAGTTAAAACAATGTTTGGGCATTAGGATAAAAATGTATGAAAATGGCAGTATTTCCTTAGATCAAAAACAATTTGTGGATCACATTTTAAATAAATTCAGTATGACAAATTGCAATGTTGTTGATACTCCCGTTGAGAGTAATCTAAAGCTGGAGAAAAGTATAGAAGTTTGTAAACAATACCCTTATCAACAATTGATAGGAAGCTTAATGTATCTAAGCGTTTTAACTCGCCCAGACATCTCTTATAGTGTAAGTTTTTTGAGTCAATTTAATAATTGTTATTCGCTCACCCATTGGAAGCATGCAAAACGAATATTAAGATATTTATGTAAAACTAAATCTTATGGACTGATGTTTAGTAAAGATAATTGTAACTTAGAAGGTTTTGTTGATGCAGACTGGGCCTCAAATATCTTGGATAGAAAATCCTATACAGGTTTTTGCTTCAAGTTCTCAGGTTCTGTTATCTCATATGAATGTAAGAAACAACAGACTACAGCTTTGTCCAGTACAGAAGCCGAATATATGGCGATCACGGAGGCTTGTAAAGAGGCTATATATTTAAAAAACTTGTTGAATGAGATTGTAGACTTTTGTAATTATACTATTACGTTGTACAATGATAATCAGGGGGCTCAGAAGTTGACAGAAAATCCATTGTTCCATAAACGCACTAAGCACATTGATGTGCGTCACCATTTTGTTAGAGAAGCTGTTGCTAACAAACTTGTAAAAATAGTTTATCTACCAACATCTGAAATGCCCGCAGACCTACTGACTAAAGGGTTGAGTAGTGTAAAACATAACTATTTTGTTAAAAAACTAGGTATTTATAGTATTGTTTGATGGCTGTATGTTTTTTAGATTATTTAGTTATAGGTAAGTACTGAATTTACCAAGTTTAGATTATTTTGATAAGTGGAGGTGTTAAAATTGTTATCAAAATTATGTTTTGAACATAGATCAAAGAGTATAATAGACATAGATACTATTCCTGATTTCCTGTCATCTGGTATTAACTCTATAGAAGTGTACAACATTGTCTATGCCTAAGTGAATAAAGTTTCCTGTCTTGAACAACCTCCTCGCGTGTTTCATTAGAAACCACAATGAAACTGAACGATTTGTTATGAATAAAACATTTACCTTCAAGTGGTTCACGTTTTCAAGGTCGATTACAAACATCGATTCTAATTTAATGGAAATTGAGTCGGTTATCGAACGTACTTTCGAGACGGCTTTAATTAAAATGTAATTTCGAAATCACAGGGGTGAAATTCACTGCTGCTTTTCTAAGGAGGAACGACGAAACGAGTAGATGAGAAAGGGTAATGTGTGGTATGTCCCAAAATATTTACTAGACCGTTTTAGTTGAAGTTTGAATAGGGGGCGAACACATGGAAGAGAGGATATAATGAATGGAGGAAAATCTCAACGAAATAGTGGTAGAGATAATATGGAAGAGCAAATTTATTACCTTCAAGAGAAAGTTCGGTTTACGAACGATATTTTGCTGAAATCTAGCGTTAGGATAAGCCAACGAATGACATGCAAAATGAGTGAAGAATTTTCCGAATCGGGCTTACGTTTGACTGAAACTCACCTGAGGGCCAAGTCTGCTATTTTTATAATTTTGTCATTCTAACACGATCCCATTGTCATTTTGCTAAAAGTTCGTAATCTGCTAAATTCATAATGGTCGATCATTGGTCGGTCGAATTAAAAGCAATGACTGCACAATGACGTTCTAATGGTAGCTCACTGATCAAAGGAACTCTCAATTTTTTTGCAGATTACCGTCAATCATTCCGTTGTCATTTTGTACGAGATAACCATCTATATCATTTCCTTCAATGGCGTGTCAGTGGTTGACCATTGGAAAGTCATAATGGCGGCATTATATTAGTAGATTACCAAACTTGTCAAAATCAACAATTACGAAATCAATGATAGACCATTCTGACACTATTGTAATAGCAGACTTCAGGCCTGATCTTAAGTTATAATACGGTCTAAGGTGAAGCACGCTTGCCTAAGATGAACTGGTTCATTCGTGCCTTGAAGATACCTAGATTAGGTATACTTATCGGGTAACAGAAAGGCGGACAGTGAATTCCATAGATTGACAGCACGCACAATAAATAATAATAATAATAATAATAAATGTTTATTTCATCTCCACAAATTACATCAAGTTATAAGTACATACATTATAGGTACAGTTGACAGGAACAATTTTACAAGATATTTGTAATTTGTGGGAGATCTGGAGTCTAAACTAAGCCGAGGCCTGTACTATAGATCTCCAGGCCCCCCATGTAATAATATTGTACAGATTGTCAACATGAAGAAGCGAACGTGAGCGTAGTGAATGAGTAAAGTAGAACAAGTGTTCGGGTCAATTTTGATATTTTTGCTTGTGGAAGTGATTTGGAGTGTGTTAGTGTGTGTGTGTGTGTGTGTGTGTGTGTGTGTAGTTCAAGGATATAAAATTTTGTCAAATTTCAATTTTGCATGTTGTAACATTTTTTGTTAAGTTATAGGGTTTTTAAGTATGTATTGTGAGTAATATGTAGATAAATGCATAATAATAATGATTAAATGTATAATATGATAATTCTGATAAATAATATAATATCTAATGTGATATATAAAATGTAATATTATAGATGTATGTATATAAAGTACACGTCAATTTATATTGCTACCTCTAGGATTTTTTCTGTTTCGGAGTAACTAAGTGTCTGTAACCATTTATAAATTATATTTTTGCATTCTTTTTTACAATAGTTGGAGAAGGGTACTATCTTATTTATTTTGTTAAGAAGCATACCTCCTCGGTATGGAAAAAATCTTCGTGCAAATGAGGTGTTTACGGCAATCGACTCACATACCGCGTACTTTCTTCTAGTCTGAGCTATGTGCTTTCTTCTGTCCTCTGGTAAGTCACTCAGCTTGTGAAGTATAGAAAGCATTATATAAAGCTGGCGCACGGTGAGGACTTGCGCTTCTTCATAGAGTTTAGTAGTGGGAAATAGCCGAGGTTTTGATAGGCTTACTTTTAGTATCAGTCTTTGAGCTCTTTCAAGGGTTATCAATTTTGTTTTACAAGCTCCTCCCCAGGTAGTGATGCAATAGGATAGGATTGATTGCGCCAAGGCCTCATATACTAATTTTATGGTCGGTTTGTCTGCTACGTCACGTAGTGATTTAAAAATGTATGTTAATTTTCGCATTCTATTGGATAAAGCCCCAAAATTTAAATTAGCGTCGATTTCGATTCCAAGATATTTAATACATTTAGTGGGGGTAATTTTGGGACATGTGCAGCTTGGCGTTGGAGGAAAGTTACATTTATGCGCATATATGTTATTTGTAAGATTAGCTATTTCTGTTTTGTTATGGATAGAGAACACAATGAATTTTGTCTTATCGTCGTTTAAAGTGAGAGAGTGTGATGTTAACCAATGACAAATTTTGTTAAATCCCTCCTGCGCAAGATTAAAAAGTTCAATCCACGATTCAGCATAAAAAGTTAGAGCTGTATCATCTGCATAAGCTGAGATGCGGCAGTTTTTATTACTAAGAGTGCAGAGCTCATTTATATAACAGAGAAAGAGTGTTGGGCCGAGTATACTGCCTTGTGGCACCCCGAATGTTATTGGCAATTCGTCACTGACGTTGTCACCGACTTTTACACATTGGGTTCTATTGTGCAGATAATCGGATAACAATGCCAGTGGAATGCCTCTTATACCAAGTTCTTCCAGTGTCTCTACAAGGCAGGGGACAGAAACAGTGTCAAAGGCCTTAGCAAGGTCTAAAAATATAGTTAAGCATTTCTTTTTATTATCTAATTGATTAACCAGAAAGTTAACAAGGTCAAGCACAGCATTATTAGTTGAGCGGCCAGATCTAAAACCATATTGCGAGTTAGAAAGTAGATTGCCGTCTTCTAGGTATTTGGTAAGTCTGGTATTAATTATGCGCTCAAATAATTTCGATAATGAAGTTAATATTGCAATCGGCCTATAGTTACTGACACTACCCCTATCACCTGCCTTGTAAATCGGGTGTACTACAGCTTTTTTTAATGAATCTGGAAAAACCCCAGCCTCAAAACAGCGATTTATCAAATCAGTAAGCACGGGTGTTACTGACTTGGAAGTAATCTTGAGTATCTCGGCACCAATCTGATCCCAACCTGCAGCGCAGTCACTTTTTAGAAACTGTATTGTTCTCGCAACTTCTTCATTGTCGGTTGGTAAGAGGACAAAAGATTTCACGGGAGGCTCAATAACTTTCTGGAACTTAGGAAAGCGAGTGGGCAAAATCATGTCAGATAGACGTTTACCGATATTAGCGAAATATTCATTTGTTTTGTTGACTGCCTCTTTGGGATTGTCAGCAATTTTTAAAAGTTGTAGTGGTTGTTGGTTTTTGTTCTTGTCGTTAGTAATAGTTTTAATGGTAGACCAAAGCCTTTTTGAATTATTTTTAGACATTATTAATTGATCTCTCTCATACTGTTTCTTAAGTTTTTTTAATAAATTATTGCAATAATTTCGATATCTTAAGTACGACATGTTTAATATTTCATTAGTTGTACTTGATTTTAATTTTTGGTGCATCCTATCCCTAGTACGTATGCAACGTAACATACCAACAGTTATCCATGGTTTTATTATAAATTTATTTCTAGGAATTAATCGTCTTATTGAGTTATTTGCAATTAATTGCTGCATTATATAAATGAACTTGCTCATTGCAGCGTTTAAGTTAACTTCCTGATAAACTTCCACAAAATCATAATTGTCACAATCGGATTTCAGTTTTTCTTTATCAATTTTACAGATAACTTTTAGTTTTGTTGATTTTTTTATAGACGCGCTAGTTTTTAAGCTAAATAAGACTGATTCATGATCTGTGATACTGGTTCCTAGCGAAAATGTAAACGCACTTAAATTCGATTTAAGTAACACGTGATCTAAGCACGATTTCCCTCTAGTTGCAGTATTAATGGCAGGAAGAAGTCCATGGAAGGTAATTGTGTCCATGTACGCTGTATTAATAGGGCTCGTTTTGATAAGATCAATATTTATATCGCCGACTATTATAATATTTTTGAAAGATGAAAAACCTTGTAATAATCTGTGTAAGGAATCAATAAAAATATCAGGTGTTCTGAAACTGGGTGGCCTATAAATCGCAATTAATATTGTATGATTTTGTATTTTAATTGTCAGGCAGTTGGCTTCAGATAAGGAGGGTTCCTCTACTATACATTCCAGGTTACTGTTTGTATAGACTACAAGGCCATCATTTTGATTGTAGTTATCACTGGTTTTAAACGAGTTATACCCTTCAAGCAATGGTAAGTTCACGACATGGGATAGCCAGCATTCTGATAGCACTATAATGTCACAGGACAAATTCAATCGTTTAAGGAGAACGTGTAACTCCTGGATGTTGCAGTTTAGGCTACGGATATTTTGCTGTAGAATATTTAAATACCTAATAGGATGTTAAAGGTATGAAATGCATTCTTCCGGCTTACAAGAAATAGGGACAGATATATTAAACTGGTCAATGTTTTGTATTAAACTATGAGTGGTATCGAATGTTGCATATAATTATTACTAGTGAAAAGTAAGTACAAATAATATTTTTTGTTTTAATTAGAGGGTACGATGAGAGCCGCATTTGTTGTAAGTGTACAGTAAAAAAGACGAAAGCTGAAACTGGTACACTCCATTGCTCGTGATGGGAAAAAAATAAGTAGCGTAGGTGAATATTTTTTTGTAAATAAAGAAATATTAGAGGTTTTGTTTTAGTATTTGTGTATTTGATGATACTATGTGTTGACAGATTTGATCTATTATAAATATATTTTACATTATATGAGATAATATTGATATATGCTGTAGTGTAGATTGTGTATGTGTTCATTGTGTAGTTTTGCAAATATACGCGTAGACTGAAGTGTGTTTGTATTATGAGTGTGTAGACAGTCACATGCAAGTATTTTAGAAAAAAGGCATAAATGTGGTATATGTAACCACATTTAAAGCTTACATCGAAAATAACATGATATTTAGTTTTTAAAATTATACAATTTAACGTTATAAAATAGTGCAAGAATATTAGTCATTGTATCTTTAGTGCAGTCAAATCTGCTTCGCAAGAGATCAATTTGGATGGGTCTCCTTCATTCTGACGAATATATACCCTTCCATACGAAGTCCAGCACCCTGCGTATTGGTTGTTTTTGACAGATTGACGTGCCAAAAAATATAAGCGCCTACCATTTGAAGAGAGAGATTCCGATATGAAAATAGGTTTAGATTCGCCAGTCAATTTCAAATGTCCCGAATTCAGTTTCTCTTTGTTCACCTTATTGAAAGTTTTCGAGGCTTTCATTATATTTTCTTTAAGAGTGGTCGCTGAGAATTCCACTATTACCGGAGCTGTTTTGTTTTGTGACATTTTCGGCCTAAAAATGTTTCGTATATCGGATTCTTGCACCTCAACCTTCAGAACGTCACCAACATTTTTTACTAAACTGACTAATGTTGACTTACTTTCAGATTGTTGTTCTGGTACATTTCTGAGCTCTAAAGTTGACGCTTTAGCATTCCGCTCAAGTAGTTCAACCTTTTGTTCAAGTAGTTTGATTTGCTTTTTGAACGCAGTATTTTCGGACTTCGTTTGCTTAAGTTCTTGCAAAATTTCGTCGTATTTAGCTGACATGGTCTCAATAGAAGTTTTAATATCCGTATTTTGCTTAATCATAGTACTCATTTCTGTAGCAAACTTTAAAGCCTGCGCTTGTTGTTGTTGCTGTACATTTGCTAACATCTCTTTTATGTCAGCTAATGTGGAGTCATCAAACTTACGTTTAAATCGACGTGTATTTGTTTGTCCTCCGCAGTCGGGATCAGAGCCGACACAGTCGGATGCCGAATCAGACTCCTGTGTTAAAATACTCGGTATCGATAATGATTTTTCAGGTGGAGTTCGCCGAGTAGCCATATTGATTACAAAGAGGTTTACGAATGAAATTACTTCCTAGTACTAGGATAGCAGCAAAAAATAGGAGTATCGCGGTGTACACAGATCAGCGTGTGCATGTACCCCGTCCTTATCACTGCAGACAGGCGCTCGCAAAAACGTTGCTCACACAATGGGTCCAGCGTTTTGGTTACCGATCGACGTTTTAGTACAAATTTGTCGTCCGTCCAGTGTATGGAGACCTCTCAATTTTAACTAAAGAAACGATTACTCACTTCAAATGTGGAAGCAAAGCGCTTGTTCGAGACCGTGGACTTCAACCATATAGCAGTGACGCTTCGCCGTATCTCTGCTCGTCCGATGATGGAATGGGGAATTAAGTTGTGCAATTCCAAAGCTCACTCTTCGAAATGTACCCGATAAGAAAACTGTTGGGCTGGCAACAGTGTGGCGATGTTCAAGGCCTAGTTTTAACAAAAGAGTCGTTGTCAATGAGCCTCTTGGTACGTCTAACAATAACTTCCAACGCCTCCAGTTGGTATTTGGCTGAACCACCCCAAAGGTGCAATCAGTAGGTACTTCTTGCACAAAGTAGTTCCACAAAGCAAGTAAGGCTGCGGCGCGCCCGAGCAGAAAGACCACTCAGAACAAACCACATATCATATCGCACGCACACGTTTATAGGCATCTCAAGCAGTTTCAAGCAGACTTCAGTCTCGACTGTCACGTGTTGTCTAAATGAATATAATGTGAGACATTGACATTTCATGACGAACAGGAAAATTTTGTTATAAAAAAATTGCAAAGAGTTCCAACCAGTGTCAATAAAATTTCATATTGTCACAAATAAAATCTACAGAGTCAATACAGTAGCAGCCCCAGTGAGTTTGGATAATCATTTTTGAAGATGGCGGGAGCGGTCCTTCTGTAATCTCTATATTTTGTGGTAGTTCTCTCAGCTCAAAAAGTTTCATGTGGCGAATAATTGAAACTGGCCACTAACACCTCAGTTTTCTATATCAACAAAAAAGTATTACAGTACACTTCAAAAATAAATTTTAACACCTCAAATAAACAAGCTACCGTCATCACATAGTACGATACCTATCAAAATAGTACTTTACAAGCCACGTAATGAACGAATCCATTTCAATTATCAAGCGCCATATACCTGCGGAGCGTGCGTCCATTTTGAGATAAAATCGATTTCAATTTGTTTGAGAGCTTTCATTGAAACGAATGAAAATATCGAGGTAGTGTATCGGTCAGATTTGAAATTTTAATAAGTGATGTGTGGTTTGTGTTGGCTTTTGTTTTTGTGTTATGATAAAGTTTTAATAATAATATCATCATCATCATTTCAGCCTAAAGACGTCCACTGCTGGACATAGGTCTCCCCAAGGGGGGGTTTTGCCATAATCGCCACGCTTGGCAGGCGGATTGGCGATCGCAGTATGGTTGTTACAAAGGCACAGAGAACGCTGCCCATTCTCTGGTAAGTCCCTTCGTCGCCTCTTACGACATCCACGGGAAGATATGGGATGGTGCTATTCTTTACGTCCGACACCACACGGAAAATAATATAATTAATCTTTACTACAGACACAGACATACATAGAAAAAAAATACGAGTGTGCTTTAGACCACACGACTGAAGTAAAACTTCTTAAGCTCCATCTTTTCTTTTAACCTAGATCGGGCGGTTCGCTACATAACATTGTTTATTCCGATCCAAAATAACTTGCACCAGTAATATAAATATTTTTTTATTTTTTATTTTTAGGTATCATATTTGTATGGGAATTATTCCGTCTGTTGACAAAATGTACACTTTTGTTAACGTTATTTTAATAAATTCTTATTATTATATAATATTATTTTCTTTAGGTATGTATGTATGTATCCGTTTGTAACTGGCTATGAGAGAAAGAGAGAAAGAAAGAAAGAAAATGTGTGCTCGCACCTTTCTCTCAGTAATATACGAACTCTACCCCTCCCCTCCTCTCTCTCTTTCTATCTTCACTAACTTATATCTCCCTCTCAACTTCCGTTCGCCTCGCCCGATCACACTTTTCCTAACGCTTTCGCCACGCATTCACCAGCTTACTCCCAGAGTCAAGCGTGCGTAAAGAAGTTTTACTTAAAAAAAAATACAGTAAGTAATTGAAACATAACCCTTTCCTTGCTGTCGAAGTAAAAATAAATATTACAGAAGGACCACAAAATGACAAAGGAATGACAGCCGGGACCGACGACTTTCTGTGCTTTCCGAAGCACGGAAGGGACTTGGTAGGAAATGGATTGTCGCCCATCCACGGACGACCGCGGCAAGCAAAGAGTAAGCATAGTTAAGACGTACTGTCAGTCTTTTTATATGTGCAGCCTATGGGAGAAGCATACGCAGAAGACTTATAATGCCCTGCGTGTCCAATACAATAACGTGTTCAGGGTTGTGGTGGAGTAGCCACGCTTTTGTAGCGCATCAGGCATGTTTGCAGACGCACGAGTGGATGGCTTTACAGCAATACATCGCAAATGAATAGCGTCCCTGATGCGCTGCTTGCTGCGCAGCCCCAACAGCTTCTTGAAACGTATATTGCGGAGAGAATAGACACTGACAGTTCCTTCATGGAGTATTGGACAAGACTGCATGTCAGGCGTTCCTGCAGTGCAATTCTGTAAGAATTCACTCGCGAATTCGAATCCGATCTCATTTCCGATTTCACTTACCTAAAGTGAAAAGTTTTTGGTATTCGCTTAAATATTAACGAAATAATAGTTCGCTTCACCTATGTTGTCACTTCGTGGTGCTAGCATAGATTTCATCGAGTTACAGACTACCTAAAATAGTTTTCACCGCGGAATCGGAAGTGAGAACTGGAGTGAGTTCTTATAGAATAACATAGCTGATCTAGTGTGTCTGTGTAATGTGTGTGTATTATTATTATCGAAAGTTATTTATTATTATTATTAATTAATTGATTAACCCAAAAATTGATATTTTATCGAATGTAATTTATCTGAAATATAGAATTTGATTTGAATTGAATAGCTTAACCATGACTGATAAATTCGTACAACATTTACTTAGAAATGAGCCCCTCCCATGTTGTCCCACATAACATTCAGAATTCAGTAATTTAGCCTCACATTGCAAAGTCAGTCGTGTTAAAACAGAGTATCTTTGTAACACTCATAACAATTATTAAAACGTTACATTTGCATATTTTATCGAGTTTCAACGACACCTTCGCGTGCTCACAATCTTCTCAATAATTACAGTATTTAACATTACCACGGTGACATTTGTGAATGAATTTCAGGACAAGTATAAATTGTAGTCGAGGACTGAAATAAGTTGACGAATTAATTTAGTTAGGGGTCATTTAAATAGTGTTCTTCTAAGAAAGGTTCAAATACCTTTAATTATTTGAATACAGTACCTATCATAAAATAAAGCTGTAGTTTTTTTTCATTTTTGAAACTAGAATTATTTTAATGATGTAACAATTATTTTGTTTAAAATATGTTAATGAAGAGTGAGTTTTATGTAATTCAAGAATGATTAATACAAACTTGATGTTTTAAAATATCTTGGTTCATAATAATTTTATCTTAGTACCTATCAAAATTGAATAATTTACAAGTAAAAACTGTATCTTCTATGTTTTATTAATCTTTAGCCAGATTACTAAATTAAGTCAAATTGATAAATTAAGATTTAAGTTAGAGACTTTCTTTAATTCAAAATCGAACACACACAAAGACAGGTAGATATTTTGTTGATTAAGTAGGAACTTAATCAACAAAATATCTACCTGTCTTTAATTTCTTTAATAGCTGATTTTTCTGTCACCATTATATGATTTTTATCTGCAGAATAAATACGCTTTAACATATTTGCCTTGGCTTTCAAAATATAATTTAAATGCCTTAGATATGATTTTTTTCATATTTTATTATTAGGCTTGCGTTTGGCCGCAATGTCACTTGATCTTATGTGATGATGCAGCCTAAGGTGGAGCACGCTTGTCTAGGATGAACCGATTCACTCGTGCCTTGAAGATATACCCAGATTATATTTATCGTGGAACAGTAAGTAGGTCGATTCTGTAAAATTCATACAACAACTCGCATCTGACATCGCTATTCACTCTCACTTCGCATAAGGTTCAAAATGACATTGATATATTTGACACTTTGAATCGGATTCGAGTGCGAAGTGAGCGTCGAAGTGACGGAAATTACCTTACAGAATGCCACTTCTTACGTCATCTCATACTTTATGTGACAAAATCACCCTGTCAATTTAGTTCAACTCGCTGACACGCTCGCAAGGGTGGCGCTAGTGTAAATTCGAATTATCAACCGAGTTTTTAGAATGCCAATCAAGAAACTTATATACAGTGGATTCAGATTCGAAGTTTAGAATGAGGTCTTACAGAATCACACCCCAGATAGCTTATGTAATTGAAATTCATCTTATAACCATATACAAAAATAATAAAAGTTCAAAAGCGCATAACTAGACAGGCTATGCTAGGCCTGGCTAGACCTGTCTAGTTATGCGCTTTTGAAATTTCACACTTTCGCTTTTCATCATTTTAAGAGAACCGAGAACAAACAATGTCAGAAAGACTGTTGTATATGAGGAGCACCGCTTTAAAATCAATTAATTAAAACTATTAAGGTTTCAATTAAAATCTCTTTCCAACTTTTAAAAGGCTATTAAAACACCATGTATTGCAAATGTCACCATAAGTTTTTATAATTTATAAACAAACCTTTATAAACTACTACTTTTACTTTTGATTTTATTCAACGATGGAAATATAAAGATATTGTTTGTAAATTATTAATTTACAAACAACATCTTTATATTTCACTCGTGTAATATGTCATGTCACAAAAATTGGCTTGTGGCATTGCTGCGGAGGGACACTGATCTCTAAGATACAGGGACCCCCCTAGTTTGGAGATCAGGGTTTCAATATATTGTGTACAGCATAAGCCTTTTATAACATAACATTGTATTTATAGTACGTAGGCGTTTTTTTTTCAATAAACATTATTATTATTATTATAATTATTGAGTATTTCTTTTTCTCATAGAAGTAAATAATTATGTATTATTATTTTTGAGTGAAACAAAATATCTTAAACCGTAACCAACTAAAATTCAATCTTATCGTACACTCAGGTGTCGTTATACAACTAAATGACGAAACACTACATACCCGGCTATACGCAACCTAATGTCGTCAGCTCAACCGGGTCAGATAGGGCGGTCCGGATTATCCGGCGGGGTTTAATAACGCCCGACAGCGGACGCTCTGCACATCCTGTTTGCACTTGTTCTGTATTATATGGATTTATATGATGGAGTGTGTTATTAGATTTGCTGAACTTAAGTATTTACACTATTTATGATGTTTATCTGGATAATTCAGATAAACAGCTACAGTATAATATACCTAGTAATTTTAGGTGAATATAACTATGCCCCATTACCGATTTAGAGAAAATGTATATTAATAAAGTAATTGTAATGATTAAAGAACCTTATTATTATAAATAGTTTTTCTTTAGAACTTGCTGCGTTCATTAGCAATATGCTTCCTTTGTTTTTTTTTTTGAGAATCTAATAGATAATGTAGCCTATGGAAATGTATAGAACTTTTTTTGTTGGCAAATAAACAACATTATTATTATTACTGCGGATTACAAATCAATGCTAAAAGGAAAAACAGTAAAATGAAATACAGTTTTTTGATTTAAACAGAAACGGCAAGTTATTTCAGTCATTAGGACTAATATTTAGTTATCAGCAATTAATTAGAAGTAAGATGCAATATATTGCAAGGTTGTACATGACTTTTATTGAGTGGGGCAAAGTTCTATAGTGTTTAGTTTTTTGATTTAAACTGAAACGGCAAGTTCTGCAGTCATTAAGACTAATGTTTAGTTATCAGCAATTAATAAGCAGTAAGATGAAATATATGACAAGCTTGTACATAACTTTTATTGAGTTGGGCAAAGTTCTATAGAGTTTCTGGCATTGTCCTTTAAGTTACAAGAGCAAAACAATATACCTAGGGTCCTTTACCATGTTTAATAGAGGGAAATAATCACTTTCACACTTTCAACATCATCACTTCAGCTTACTAAAGGCCTACTGCTGGACATAAGCCTCATCCTTCTTCTTCTACAATACTACATCGAAAATCTACTTCGAATATACATGCTAACCCACTTTATCCTTAAATCCTATAAGCATTATTTCATTAAGTAGGTATCAAAAAAAAGGGTCAGGAAGACACGCAGACGAAGTCACTTGCAAAATCTAGTATGGACCATTAATTCAGCAACGCGTTTCAACAAAATCTAGTTTAACCCAACCCACACAAATTCACTCATCGAGAAATCCGAATAAAATTCAATAAAGACAAATGTCCACATACCGACACCCCAATTGTTTGTTGATGACTCGACACGTGTATGCGACGTAGTACACAACGTGAGACCTTCGGAATATGAACCGAATATACGTCGAACTGACGTGTTTGTGTGTTCTGTGCAAATTGTAGTGTTTGATTCGTTGCAATATCACACAACTTTCTTTCCTTCTTTGTTTTTTTTTAAAAAAAACGTTGCCCCACCCTAGGAATTACTCTTGTGTCGTGGGTGCGTTTACAAACATATAAACTCACATACACAAACATCCAGACCCGGAACCACTATCTGTAGGCCATACAAATATTTGTTACGTGCGGGAATCGAACCCGCGGCACGCAGCGCAGCAGTCGATCGCTCAACCACTGCGCCAACTCTGATTTTAAATTTTCGTCATAAACACCGTGTTAATTAGCCGTCTTACAAAAGTGGTACACTAAATATATTCAATATAGAATACCTACAGACGCGATAACAACAAACAACAACATTTATTAGAAAAATGTTTCTGACGATCCTCAGCCCATGAAAGTATGAATTAGAAACAAGTGGCCGGATGCAGCTGAATACCAGTATTTTACACGGTATTGTCTTGTTTTCCATAAAATCATTTGTACTATTATTGTTTTCCATAATCGTCCCCTGTTATAATATTTACTTGCACTATTATCATTTATACTAATAACGCTTGTCATATCAACTTATTAGTCATAACTTTCATTTGCCATAAAATAAGTTTCCATAACAAAATTAGTGAAAATAATTTTATGTAATTTAACGATTATAGCAACTGAAGCATTATTTCTAATGAAATTATGGCAAATAAAAGTATGGCATATAAAATTACACTGCCTGTCTAACCATACACTCTAGGGGTGTGATTCTGTAAGACCTCATTCTAAACTTCGAATCTGAATCCGCTGTGAGTTTCCCCCTCGGTTGATAATTCGAATTTACACTAGCGCCACCCTTGCGAGCGTGTCAGCGAGTTGAACTAAATTGACAGGGAGATTTTGACACAAAGTATGAGATGACGTAAGAAGTGGCATTCTATAAGGTGCGACACTTCGACGCTCACTTCGCACTCGAACCCGATTCAAAGTGTCAAATATATCCAGGTAATTTTAAACCTTAAGCGAAGTGAGAGTGAATTGCGATGTGAGATGCGAGTTGTTGTTTGAATTTTACAGAATCGACCTACAGTTACTAACACGATACCTCTTGGTTAGGATGCATGCCCAGAGATGTGCGAGGATACGTAGTGAGGGATGACCAATGACATCGCTTCTTTGTCCTAACTTGTACTAAGCTGGCGCTGTAATTGGCTACTTTCACACACATCCCTGGCTATGTTCCTCTGGTGGAAACGCAGCCTAAGACTGGTTGTCAGACTTTCTCCCTTCTGACTACCCATAACGACTGTCGAAAATTTACGAGTGACAGCATGGTCCCACGGTTCCGTAGCGGAGGGGTCTCGGTATAAAAAGGATGGTCACCCATCCACAGACCGACCGCGGCAAGCGTAGCTTAATCATGACTGATCATGATCTTTTACTTAGCCATGAGTCCCTTTTAGCTAATATTAGTACCTATAGATAACGTTCTAATTCAAGCATTACAGCATAAAATTGTCCTACATTTTGCACTGAATTTCAGCGCTGAAAATTTAACAGAGCCCACGTCAAAGCTAAGAATAAAATTGTAACCTTTTAGTGAACCAGTTGAACGGGGTCAGGTCAGCTGCCATTTGTAGATATGGAAGCTCTCTCCTTGTTTAAAAGAAGACTGTGATATTTTTAAAAGTTACCAGAAGTACCATATTTTATTTTATTTATTAAGGTTCTTCGATGAACTGTTTCGTTGCTTTAGTAAACTGCTGAAAGTGGTGTCTTGGGTTTGATTACCAGGTTGGAGTTTTTACATCAGGAGTGTCCAAGTACCAGACGTAGGATAGATTTGTGGATAAGAGCTCGGTCCAGATCACATGGTATTTCAACATTACTGGCAGCATATATGGTATGAAACTTTACCTGCCTGTTTACAGTTAGACATAACAGATAAAAAGCTTACAATTCTAATAGTCTAAGCTAAGATCCCACAGTCTTCATACCTACGTAATTTATGTGGAAGACGCTATCGTCAAACATCTATACTACCCTATCCATACTAATATTATAAAGCTGAAGAGTTTGTTTGTTTGGTTGAACGCGATAATCTCAGAATCTACTGGGTCGAATTGAAAAAATCTTTTTGTGTTGGATAGTCCATTTATCGAGGAAGGCTATAGGCCCATACGAAGCTGGGCCGAGTCGCTAGTAATCTATATCTATCTATACCTATCTTATATATATAAATCTCCTGTCACGTGTTTGTCCGCGATGGACTCCTAAACTACTGAAACGATTTTTTGTACACCGTGTGCAGTTTGATCCAACTCGAAAGATAGGGTAGGTGTAGGGTAGGTGTAGGGTAGGTGTAGGGTAGGTGTAGGGTAGGTGTAGGGTAGGTGTAGGGTAGGTGTAGGGTAGGTGTAGGGTAGGTGTTAGTTAGTTAGTCAGTTAGTCTCACTAAAACTCGAGAACGGCTAGAACGATTTGGTTAATTTTGGTTTTAAAATATTTGTGGAAGTCCAGGGCAGGGGTGTTGGGTCAGCCGTCACCAACAGTTGGGAATAGGCTAAGCAGATGATGACTGGAAAAGTGACAAAGGAAATATGACCACAATGTGTACCTGTTTTCTGAGTTAAATTAATATCGTCGATTTCCATTAACTCATTATAAATAGGTATTCACTCACGCGAATTTCATGGATGTGTTTAATGTGTTATAAATTAGTTACTTAATACTTAGTTAGGTTTACTATTTTGAGGTAAAATTAACTTAAAATGAAATTTAATAACTGACTATACTCCGTTCATAATAAGATTAGACATATACACAAACCTTTTTCACAGTCCCTTCAACCGATTTTGACTTCTATTCCGTAGGCTTAAGGATGACATTAGAGGCAAAAAAGTGGTTACAATAACAACTGTTTTTTGCAGCTGCCATTTGTCATGCCACCAACGCAATATAAGTCAAAATCGGTTGAACGAACTGTAGAAAAGATTTGTGTATATGTCTAATCTTATTGTGACGGAGTATAGTTTCTAACAAACACAGACAAAGTCCTAAATTATCCTACGGTAACACAAAAATTAGGGTGTCCCCTTGTTTCGCAGACAGAAATTTCATAGAATTTCGTTTCCCAGAAAATGTTTCAAATAATATTTGGTTCTCGTATTTTTATTTCCACTATTATTGTTTCAAATACTATTTACTTGAATGAAAAATATTTCACAGAAACACAATCCAATTAATTTTTAATCACATTTTTTTGTTTAACAAACTTATCAAACAGTAGAATTATTTATTAACGAATATTGTTTTATTTTTGTTGTTAGTTAGTTAGTTTCCATGGAATTTATTTCTACGAAAATGTATACAAATAGACAATAACAAAAATGTTGTTTTAAAAAGTCAATATATTGTACTACCAAAGTTAATGACAGAAATGAATCGCTGCGAAACCGACTCCACGTAGTCTTGTCTGCCCTACCCCTAGAGTGCAATTTAAATTCGCGTAGGCGTGGAGGGGCGAGGTGGCCTGCGAGCTGAGGAGCAGGTGTTTTTAACGCCCGCCGCCGCGGCTGAGGCTGGCCGGCGGTGCCGGCCAGCAAGCCAAAGCTGCGGTGGTGAGCGTGAATACCATCTGCGACGATAAGCTCGCGTGGGACCGCCGGAGCCCCGCAACGCCGGAGCCGTGTCAGAAACCATGCCTGCTGCATGTTGCATGCTCGCTTACATGCAGCATGCTTGCTTGCACGCTGCATGCTTGCTTGCACGCTGCAAGCTTGCTTGCATGCTTGCTTGCACGCTGCAAGCTTGCTTGCACGCTGCATGCTTGCTTGCATGCTGCGTACTTGCTTGCACGCTGCATGCTTGCTTGCATGCTACATGGTTACTTGCACGCACGCGCGGTAGGTTTGGTTAGAACTGAGACTCCCATTTTTGGGAATAAGTTTTATATTAAATAAAAAGTATAAGGATAAAGAATATTTGATTTGTTATTCTATGATATGATATTCTAACAATAAACTTTATGTGAAACAAAAATCAATGATTTAAAAATCTTGAAAGTAAGTATTCTGCGGATTGATTATTCTATGAAACGAAAGTATGAGAAAAAATTTATGTGAAACGAAATTCTATAAAACTATTAGCTATGAAACAACGTACAACCAAAAATATCCTATGTTTTAAGTCAAAGCATTTGTTTCAAATAATTAAAAAATTTACAGGCAATTTAGAATTGTCAAAGTCGGTCAGTTAGTCAGAAAAGTTTAAATTTACTAGTTGCTCGTTCCAAAACGTAGGGAGTTCTATATTATTATGCAGAAGACCGAGCAAGAAAACAAAGACACTTTTATATTATTATATTACTAAATATCAAAAGTGCTTTTCTTTAAGTTACTTCTTCGATTCTTGTTATTGTTCTATCCTTTTACTTAAAATAGAATATTCTTTAACATTTAATAACAACAAAAGTTTTCTGTTTCAAAGAAAAGGAGAATGTTTAGTGGCGTCATGAAAATCGAGTGGTCCCACCCACGCAAACCATTTATTAAGAAAATTACAGAGAAAATATACTTAAAGGAAAGTTTTGTTCGTTGGTAAGAATAATAAAGTACTAACAATAGGTTTCTAATTAATATTTATTAATGATTCTCAGTGTCCGATCACGTTGGGAATCGTGACCGACCATTAACTATTATCTACTCAGCTTAAAAATCCGTTATTTTTATGTTACCTACTAGCTGACCATATGGCTGTCCGTATGGTGTCTGACGTAAAGAATAGCACCATCCCATGTCTTCCCGTGGGTGTCGTAAGAGGCGACTAAGGGACTCACCAGAGAATGGGCGGCAGCGTTCTCTGTGCCTTTGTAACAACCATACTGCGATTTTATCTCGGGAACGCGTAGAGGTATCGAGGTGAAATTAAAATCATATACTTAGGTGTTTTGAAGGTGGATTTTATTCTGTTTGTTGTTTCTTATTGGCACTGACTTCCGAAACTAAAGTCATGTGTCATTTGCTAAAATTATTTTAAACGTTCTAATTTTTCACTTTTTACCACGCAATCCATTAAGAGCGCCCATCCTCATCGAACGAACTTCAACGCGAGCGTGATTGAAAAATTTTTTGGTTCAACCAACGCATAGCTCGAAAACAAACGAGTGAGTGAGAACGCGATAACATCACAGGAAAATTGGCGCGCGGAAATTTCACAAAACTTGTTTCAGGACATACGTATTTTTGAAAAAGTCATACAAATTTTAGGTAAAAATATTTGTAATTTAAAATCTCCATTACATGTGCAAGGTTTCTATGAAGTTGTTTTTTTTACTTTTTCAATGTATAAGTGCATTATGAGCGGCCAAAATTCAGATAAAATTGTGCAAAGAAGCTGATTTTCGGACGTGTTTACTAAATTTGTTTCTCAAAAAACTTTATTTTTGGCTTCATACAAACCTAGATTTAAACCACAAGATACCTGTGTGTTAAAAATATTTGGAAAATAATTTGCTATAACGCCGTAATCGCGTACGAGCGTTTGTATGGAAAATATGACGGGATGGGCGCTCTTAAGAAACGGCAACACATTTTCATGAAATTCATATGGGACCACCTTCGAAGCGTAACCTATCCATTAAAGTAAATAAGTTTTGAAATCAGACTACACAGTAAAAAGATAAGCGTGGCCAAACAAAAAAAAAATTCTTGTCGGATTGAAACGTCCTCCCATGTTTCGAAGTCTGTTAAAAAGACTCTATGCATACAAAGTGGGGATGGCAATAGCACAAAAATGATCATGGTAGGATTTGGTAATTTGGTGTAATTGTTTTTAATGAGTATTAATAATATTAAATTATGACGCCACAAGTTGCCGCTCTTCTCACAAGTTAGAAAACCAATATTTCATATGGTGTTTTATTTTGGTTACATTTATATGCTGTTTAGTATATCTGAACATTTTTTTTCAATTTAGTTTTTATGATTTATTTGATAGTTTCAAAATATTCCTATGAACTAGTATTACCAGTATTTTAATTTTTGTCGTATCGTCGTCCCCACTCTGTATGTAACGGCTAAAACCCGAAGTGCGGCTACACCTAGTTCTAACCGGCTAGACCTAGGTGTAGCTGGTAGCAGTTGGTTAAACTAAGGTATAGCCTCGAGCTCGAATCATTGAGCAGATGAAGACAGTCGACGTCAGGTCGACGATTTCCTCAGTCTCCTATTTCTATCTGCAGGGTTTAGAGCAACCTAACCAAACCAAACCTCGGGGTGCCCCTGACGTCGACTGTCTTCTTCCGGTTCAAAAACAAACAATTGACAGTATTTTAAAACTGACACGACCATAAAACAAAAGTACCATTTCTTTATTTTCGTATCCTGAGTCTAAATATACTTACTAACTTACTTAATATACTCGATTGCAACAAATTTCAATTAAAAGCTAAGATGATGGAATGGCTACTTCAACAGGACCTATGCACAAACTGAATCATTAGTCAAATACATTACATAATATTTTGCATTATTTTTGCACTTTTACTCCTTCACATTAACACCACACTCTCACTACTCTCATACAAAACTCACCACACTCTCACTACTCTCATACAAAAACTCACCACACATACATCATAAACACATTCTCACACACATTCACACATCCATATTACATAGGTTTTTAATTTGTCATTCTGTATTATTTTCCCCTTTTATTTAGATCTTAATATGCTGAAATTAAATCTGATTGTTAACATTAACAATAGCACTGTCCGCAGTTGTATAATCCTTATTCATATGCAACCTTACAGCTGAACACTGTCTCTTAAGATACAGGTTATCCTAGTTTAAGAGGCAGGGCTCACAATATCTGTATACAAACTTCTGCAACATATAATTAGCATCTTGTTAATCAGTGTATACTAAAAATGTATGTTTTTTGTGACAATAAATTATTATTATTATTATTATTATTAAATATTTTTTTTAATTCCTTGATTTCTGAGAAATATAAGTAAAACAAAAAATCATGTGATGACGTCACATATACGGTGGAATGAGGTAGGTGGGTGAGGTAAAGGCATTGAAAACATTAACGTCAAATAAGACACACGTCAATGTCACATACCTAATATATGAAGTCTAATAATAATGATTATAGTTTTTTGACGGGTAAGGTAAAGCAAAGGATAAAACGCTATTCCACCGTAAGTACGACGTCATTTGGCGCTTACCTCCTTTCAGAATACACTTAATTTCAAAGTTAAATGATGAATGAAAAGTACATAATTTTGAAAAACGGAAAAATACGGGTGCCCTAGATTTGTATTTACTTTTATATAACGTAATAATACAAGAAGGTTAAAAATATTAAATGTTTTCAATTCAACCACCGGTGTGCGGCTGCACCTAGTTCTAGCCGCTATGATGAAGGCTAAACCTAGTTCTAACCGAAGATAAGTAGGCTACATCTAAGTTTAACCGCATGTGGCCGGCTGCACCTAGTTGTATACCAGGGCTTGGATACCGGTATATTTTTCGAAATGGTTTCGTCTTAAATACCTAAGAAGCAGTTTGTGTCGGTTACGTTCGAACGGAACGTAATTTAAGACGTTTTTGAAAAAGAATACAATTTAAATTGCTCTATAGTAATAAAACGTTTTTAACCGGAATCAATGATCGCATCGGAATAAATGATAGTATGAAATGAAAACATACCCTATGCACAGTATAAGTATTAGTACCACCCCCTATGTGCGACTGCGTCCTGCGGAATAAAACGGTTTTTGAAAACATTCTCATTATTTCTCATATCGTTTTCGTTCCGAACAAAATGTTGTACCTACAAAGAACGGTTAGAAACGTTTTAAAAACGTTAATTTAAATAACGTTTCCGAGCCGTGACTCATACTTCATATCTTTCTAAGTGAAACACGGCAACACTGCTCGGAAATAAGTTATGTAGTAGTAGTTCACTTCACGAAAAGCCTCTAATCTTTAATGAGCAATTTCCGTCTCTAAATGTCATGACGTATTACGTGGCATTTGTTGCATAATTTCCAACAAACCCTGCCTTAAAATATAACAGTGGTATTCGATATCAAGTGGTTACTAATTCATAAATGAACGGTATCACGTCGCGTCGGATTCGTGAATACATAATGGGGACTATTATTAGCGTCCATTAGCTTCACGCACAGTGTTGAAAATGTTTGGAAGTTCTAGCATTAGGTAAGGTATTGTTTTTGTTCTTCGGGTTTATTACCTGTATTATAAAGGGTGCTGCCACTTACGTTTAGATGCGGGGCAGCAAGGCTTTACCTTTGCCTTTGCTTTTCAAAGCCATGGTCTGAGGGCCTAGTGTGTGTTTTTTAACCTATTCGATCGCGTTAACGTAAACGTTCCCTTATGTCAATTTGTACAAAATTGTGTTGCCATTAGACAGCGCTATTCCAATTTTAATATAAATTGGAGTTTTCATTAACGCGATACGTAAACGTATTGGTATAAAACTCAAAAAATGAATTGCAACTTTGATCTTCGATATTTCCTAAACCAGTGGATTCTCATGTGTGTCCTAGTAAAAAGAAATGGTCCTAATAACCAGTACAATGTGTGGTTTAAGTATTGGTCACTAATAACCAGTCACCCTATATATTACACTAGCACTTTGCCCGCGACTTTTTCTGCGTTTCTTTGCTCAAAAATCCCTATTTTTTTTTTTTCAAAATATAGTCTATGTTACAAAGGGATTCTAATGGTGAAAGAATTTTTTAAATCGGACCAGTAGGTCGATTCTGTAAAATCCAAACAACAACTCGCATCTCACATTGCTATTCACTCTCATTTCGCACAAGGTTCAAAATGAACTTGATATATTTGACACTTTGAATCGGGTTCGAGCGCGAAGTGAGCGTCGAAGTGACGGGGAAATTACCTTACAGAATGCCACTTTTTACGCCATCTCATACTTTATCTGTCAAAATCTCCCTGTCAATTTAGTTCAACTCGCTGACACGCTCGCAAGGGTGGCGCTAGTGTAAATTCGAATTATCAACCGAGTTTTTAGAATGCCAATCAAGAAACTCACAGCAGATTCAGATTCGAAGTTTATAATGAGGTCTTACAGAATCACACCCCAGAGTTTGGATTTAAATCGTAACAAACAAGTCTTTTCTCTTAAGTTCAGCATGCTGTTTCTAAGCCCTTGCCTTTGTCAGCTCCGAATAATCCTATCTGACTTTTATCCGCATCACCGCAAAGCTATAGTTCATTCTATCCTCTTTAAATTATATATTACGGGGTACTTTTCCCGTCAAGTTCGCGAAGACACCTGAGCAGGGCGTCTTTGCACAAATCCCTGCGGCTTACCCTTGTATTCAATACATCACGTCGCGACGTTACTATTGTGACGATGTACTTAGAAATAGGAAAATACAGAAGGATTGATCAGTTCTAGTTGTAAGTCAAAAGTTACATATCTTAGCCTATAAACACATAGCAACACATTAAAGTTATACTACAAATAAATAAAATTGAAGTATCTGTTTGTAATGCTAAAATAAGAATAAGTTTTTGTAAATAAAAATGAATGTTTACTCGGTAGGTACAGAGGCCAGCACATCAAGATTTCTTTGATGGATTGTCAACTTTATTACAAAAGCATAAGGTTCATATTTAATTGGGAAAATTTTACAGTTAGGTATGGCTTGATGTGCTGGCGTCTATACTTAAGGCGAAATGGGTCCCAAAGAAGATGTTTTGACGCATTTTGCCTTCACGCAGAATCAATTTTTGTCCTCTAAAACTGCAATTTGTCCTTATTCTTTTTCGTGATCATAAATACTAAAGATTTTCTTTAGTAAATTATGAGGGCCAAAACACGATTGACACAATTTGCCTCGATACAAAAAAGTCGCAAAGTTTTCTCAAAATCAGCATTTTATATACATCCATTATGAGAAAAACCAGTTTTATTCGATTGTAATTTGAGCAATTTCAATAAAATTTTGTCAACACGTTTACCATTAAATACATTATTGGATTATGGGTTTATTTTAATAAAACAGAGCAAATTGAATTTAAAATAGAATTATTTATAAAAAAAGCGTGCAATATTACGCGCGGTGCGGCCATTCCACCTCCCCGCGCACCCCGTTAGTCGTCCACGATACCATTTCGCCCAAAATAATAAAAAAACAAAATGTTTGTCTGTCTGACTGACTGGTCCGATTTTGAAGGGCCTTTCACAGGCTTATAGTTAATATCTGCCTGTGAAAGTCCCTTGTTATAAGCAATAATATTGGGTTAACATTTTGAGAATGAATACCCCGCAAATTACAGAATTTCACGAGGACGAAGTCACGGGCATAAGCTAGTATAATAACAAATGCTATAGGTACAAAGGTACGGTCACCAAAGGAGATAAGTATCCATGTCGCCGGAAACAGTTGAAGTTTACTTAGAAACCAATAGGTTTTTATGAATAAAATAAAATACAATTTATAGAGAATAAACAGTTCAATGATTTAATAAAATTTCATTTGAAAGCCCCCATTGGTTTCTAAGAAATCTTCAACTATTCCCGACGACATGGATACTTATCTCTTTTGCGTACTATACACAATTTTATGAGAGGTAGGTATGATTTATGATAACCCTTCTTCACCTGTCTGAACCACGCGTCATGTTCGTGAACGGGCGCTGTCAGCTTAGACTGCCCATCTTTAACTACCATTGTATATATCTCTATTTTAAATTGCTTTTTACCTGCATTATTATCACTTATAGAAGCAACAAGAATAATTAAACCAGTATTTTGTAAAAACTTGATTGCAAAAGAGTGTTTGTGGGGTTACTTGCTCGTTCTTCTCCATAGAGGTCAACCTATGTATTTTAGGAACGAGCAACTTGTTTATACTTTCTGACTGTCTCCTTGATGGTTCAAAGTGTGCCTATAAATAGTTTAATTGAAATAAATGTTTTCACTTTACACCACAGCGAATAGCGAGGTATACTATTAACCCCGATGCAATCTATCATTCTATCAATCAGTGGTAGAGCGACATCATGAGGTGCTTAAAATCTTTGGAAATCCACCTTTTTATTCACTAGGTATATACAAATCATAAAAATCAAAATAATAAAATTATTTACAATTCTAGGAAAAAGGCAGGGAGCTCAAAGGGCATCAAAAAACTCGTCCACATCGCCAAGCGGCTGGTCGACTCCTCACGTGACCCGAAGGCTGGTCTATTCTTGGGTCAAAGAATCAGCATTGCTATACAACGTGGCATTGCTGCCAGCCTGTTGGGCACGTGTCCCGTTGATAGCGATGTGAACCAGTTTTTTGATGCCCTTTGAGCTCTTTGGAAATTGGATATTATTTGACTTACCCTATGCGCCTACTACTACGACTACTATGGCATCGGGGAGATGTATCCATTGAACGTCTTGCAGCTCAAGGGAAAGTCGTAGGTACCAAGCTGGTACAGCCACGAGATAGATCGCCTATGAGATGGACTGATCAGGACAAGGCTGCAGTTGATGGCACCTTGCACGAATGCACGTGAAAGGCAAGGGAGGAAAGGCGACGTGAATGACGACCACGACCACTCTCTTATGAGTGACATTGACGAAGAAGAGGCACCTAATTTAAATGGTAGA
Source organism: Charanyca ferruginea (assembly GCA_947361185.1). NCBI lineage: Eukaryota > Metazoa > Arthropoda > Insecta > Lepidoptera > Noctuidae > Charanyca > Charanyca ferruginea. The sequence goes on from OX376068.1 coordinate 24,464,819, forward strand.
TACAGTTTAATCAGTAGTGTTACCGACGTAGCTCGAAGAATTGCCAAACTTAAGTGGCAGTGGGCAGGGCACATTGCTCGCAGGTCGGATGGCCGATGGGGCCGAAAAGTTCTAGAGTGGCGACCGCGAACCGGAAGACGTTACGATGGAAGGCCTCCCACTAGGTGGACCGATGACCTGGTAATGGTTGTGGGGATCCGCTGGATGCGAGTCGCACGGGACCGGTCAATGTGGCGACACTTGGGGGAGGCCTATGTCCAGCAGTGGACGCCTTTCGGCTGAAATGATGATGATGATGACAGTTTAATCAATCCCAATGGTGGAGTTCGACTAGGGTATAACTATTATCTGCCTAGCTTTTTCCCAAATATGTTGGGGTCGGCTTCCAGTCTAACCAGACGCAGCTCAATACCAATGTCTTACATGGAGCGACTGCCTATCCGACCTCCACAACCCAGTAGCTGGGTAACACGAATCCTTTAATAAGACTGGTTGTCAGACGTTCTAGCTCCTGAGTAGACCTACGCATGATAGCGTATTTACGTGCTTACTGAGGCACAGAAGGGTCTCTAGTCTCTGGACATGATTAATGGTCACCCATCCGTGGATCCCCAGGTACAGGTTCTACTTAGCCACGAGCTCCTCCTTGTCTTGACTTGTCCTAGATTGCCATCCATAACACAAAAAAAAAGGAAAACCGCCTTCAAAAACTAAAAAGTGATAAATAACTTTAGCACAGAACACACATTACTTTACTTTCGGAAGTCGGTGGCGGTGGCTTCATGTTTGTTGTTTTGTATTGCCTAAAAACTTTTCATTTTTCGCTTTTTAGTGTTGCCTTAACATCCAAATCCATTAAGAAACGGCAACACACTTAAAAGAGATTGTAAGTCCTCCTGTGATTGAAGAAACTAAAACGTCGTCTAAGTAAGTTTTTTTGGGAATTTGTTGATTTTCTCAAAAAGGGCTGTACCAATTTTGATAAAATTTATATGGGAAATTTTCGGAAGAAATTTGCAAATCCGTCTATATATGACAGAGTTATGATATAAACATTCGAATTGATAACCTCCTCCTTTTTGAAGTCGGTTAAAAAGTAAACTTCGACTTTTTGCGTGCGTGACCTTGAATTCATCTTTGATATGGAGTGGATATTCTGTAGTAGGTTCTATATCGTGTGTCTTGTACTAAGTACTTATTCTAACAGGTGAGGCTAAATGTTGGTAGCAATAATGAGACCTACAGTAAATTCTGTTATTAATCATTGTAAGACACGGGCGGCGTGTCTGTCGTCTGGGTTCATTATTTATTGTTACGTCTGTTAGACTGTCGTTGTTCTAAATACCAGCCATTTTGAAAATAATTAGTATTCATGCTGTGCTCATCTTGTTGTTACGGAGATCGCTAAGTGGCTGGTCAATTCTTCACGTGATCAGAAGGCTGGCCTATTCTTGCACCTAAGTATCAACATTGCCATACAACGTGGCAATGCTGCCAACCTTTCGGGGAAATGTCCCATTGATAACGATGTGTTTGTTGTGTTTGTTGTTTTTCAAACCCTATGAGCTCCCCTTCCCCCTTTTCTTCTGCTTTATGAATTAAAACGTTTAATCTTATTTAATACATTTCGTCTAAACATTTTTTTTCTATCCACCTGAATAACTAAACGCTTGTTTGAATTCATCTGCCGTATTTATTAAACGTGACTTATCAATAGGTGATAAAACATGTATCTTCACTTAGAAAAATAACACAATATCTTCCACACACAATAGAACTAAGTTTTGTACGAACGCGGTTTGCGTTCCACTTGACAGCGCATACCCCCTTGAGAAAAACTATTCGGAAAGGTATTATAAGATTTAACACGCAACTGAAGAAAACTTGGTACATTTCTGTTCATTCCTTTCTTGCTACATTTGTTGAGTGTTTTCCAGGAATACAAACTCGAGGGAAATGTTGATGTTTAACAAATGTATCGGTAATTAGATCACTTCATTCTAAGCGACTTCTATTTCTTATGTTAAGGTGCGTACGGATTAGAGGCAGCCTCGCCTGAGGCACGCACGGCTCGCCCTGTTGCCTCAAGTGCGTACGCGCCTCAGCCCGAGGCGTGCCTTCACGAGCCGTGCGTAGCGAGGCTGCCTCTAATCCGTACGCACCTTAAGAGTTGTTTATTTATTGGTATTTAGAACTGTCGTTAGACAGTGCGTGTCCGCAGGAACGCGACGGGCGGTGTGTCATCCTGTGGAACTCCTTGAAAAAGGTGGCCGTATGCCATCGAAACTAGTCGGACGAACCCGACAAATGTTTGTATGTTGTTGATGTGCCTTAAGAATAAATAAATAAAGACAGTGAGTTAATTCATTGTTCTCAATCTATAATCTGTCGTTAGACGCCTATAATTTTACTAGCTTTTGCCCGCGACTTCGTCCACGTGAATGTCGGTTATAGTGGATGCAGACGAAGCCGCTGATTAAAAAGTAGCCTATGTCCTTCCCTAGGGTTTAAGCTATCTTCATACCAAATTTCGTCAAAATCGGTTCAGCCGGTTTATCGTGAAAGCGTAACAGACAGAGTTACTTTCACATTTATAATATTAATAGTATAATAATATATATAGTATATAGTATGGAAGTATGGATTTATTTTATAAAAGTGAAAGTTTGTATGTTTAAATCTTTGTCTCTGAATCACGGCGAATGAAATTAGCTGGGCATACAACATGTATAGATATTGATTGAGCTTAACACTAAATGTCCTATAGCTCTCCAGGTAACATGGCTTCATATTAGCTAAAAAATTTCAGATTCGGACCAGTAGGTCGATTCTGTAAAATTCAAACAAAACTCGCATCTCACATCGCTATTCACTCTCACTTCGCATAAGGTTCAAAATGACCTTGATATATTTGACACTTTGAATCGGGTTCGAGTGCGAAGTGAGCGTCGAAGTGACGGGGAAATTACCTTACAGAATGCCACTTCTTACGTCATCTCATACTTTATCTGTCAAAATCTCCCTGTCAATTTAGTTCAACTCGCAAACACGATCGCAAGGGTGGCGCTAGTGGAAATTCGAATTATCAACCGAGTTTTAAGAATGTCAAACAAGAAACTTATTCAGATTCGAAGTTTACAATGAGGTCTTACAGAATCACACCCCAGATGTTCTGGAGATTAGTGCGTTCCAACCAAAAATTAAACAAACTGTTCAACTTTATAATAATAATAGTAACTCGTAATATTTTACGAGTAGTACCTACCTAAAGAATAATTCATATCTCTATCCATCTACCATAGACATAAATCTTAAATAATCGTAGTTTCTGAAGTTTATTTTTACTCTCTACACTCTCTCACTCTCTGGTAATAGTTCTGTTTTTAACCGACTTCAAAAAGGAGGAAGTTATCAATTCGGATGTTTGTATTATTTTTTTTTACGTATGTTCGGGCATAACTCTGTGATATATAGACGGATTTGCAAAATTATTTTTTTGTTCGAAAGGGGTTTATTCCGAAATGGTCCCATATAAATTTTACCAAAATTGATCCAGCCCCTTATGAGAATATCAACAAAATCCTAGAAAATATACTTAGACGACGTTTTAGTTTCTTCAATCTTTGGAGGGCTTACAATTTCTTTTAAGTGTGTCACCTTTTCTCAATGAATTTGAATGTTAAGGCAATACTAAAAAGCGAAAAATAAAAAGTTTTTTCAAAAAAAAAGAAAACCGCCTTCAAGAACTAAAAAAAAAAAAATACAGACGAATTGATAACCTCCTCCTTTTTTGAAGTCGGTTGAAAAGGTGATAAATAACTTTAGCACAGAACACACATTACTTTACTTTCGGAAGTCGGTGGCAATACAAAACAACAAACACAAAGCCACCGCCACCGACTTCCGAAAGTAAAGTAATGTGTGTTCTGTGCTAAAGTTATTTATCACTTTTTAGTTTTTGAAGGCGGTTTTCTTTTTTTTTGGTTTGCTTCGAGTTATATAGTTTCTAGACATGCATGCACGACACGGTTGGCGCAGTGGTTGAGCGATCGACTGCTGCGCTGCGTGTCGCGGGTTCGATTCCCGCACGGAACAAATATTTGTATGGCCTACAGAAAGTTGTTCCGGGTCTGGCTGTTTGTGTATGTGAGTTTATTATGTTTGTAAACGCACCCACGACACAGGAGTAATTCCCAGCGTGGGGCAACGCTTTTAAAAAAAATAAAAAAAAATAAATAAAAAATAAATATTACCCTCACCCTGTCATCGGCGACTCTATAAGCCAGAGACTTATTACTAGTTATACTTTAGATTTAATGTACAGTACGCAAAAGAGATAAGTATCCATGTCGTCGGGAATAGTTGAAGATTTCTTAGAAACCAATGGGGGCTTTCAAATGAAATTTTATTAAATCATTGAACTGTTTATTCTCTATAAATTGTATTTTATTTTATTCATAAAAACCTATCGGTTTCTAAGTAAACTTCAACTGTTTTCGGCGACATGGATACTTATCTCCTTTGGTGACCGTACCTATACAGAACCTGTTGGCAAACCTAAATAAATAAATATACATGGGCGCCCTAATATTCATAAACAACCTCTGTAAAAAAATTGTTTTAAATGAATAAAATAAACTTATTCAGGTTAATTAATCCCAGACACCTTGATCCATCATATTTACTAAACCAATTACCTCAATTTACATTTTTCATAAATAATATTTCGACCAAAACAAGTCCAGACATTTAAATTAACTTAGGCCCCGGGGGGACCCATTGCACTGTCAATTAAAACCGAGGTGTCGTCTGTAAAGCCCGGACTAATTGAACTAAGATTGTGTTCCGAAAATAGCTCGGCTTTAGGCTATAGCAGTAGCAAACACGAAACTTAGTCTTTTAGGGTTCCGTACGTCACAATGAATAAGATTTTTTTACATAGGTGGTTAATACAGATGCGTAAAAAAATGGAACCTTTAAAGAATCACTCGTGAGTCTGTCTGTCCATCTATCACCGATAATGAATTGAATTGAATATTGCCGCCTTCGGAATTAGAAAATTGACAAAAATAAATTACAACTGTATCACGTGACATATCAAAGAAAAAGGCTTGTTGTGAGTTCTCAAATTATTTTAAAATAAATCATTGCAAATGTATTTAAACAGATGTAAATTTGCCATATCGACCCCTATCTACAAAGCTGAAATTGACCAAAATATCCAGAAAATAGTTTTTCTTTTAAATTAGGAAAGTTTATGGTCTGAAAATAACATGGTACCTATTATTGATCGAAGCATGGTACGGTAAATCTCTCAATATTGTGCGTACTCGTACAATCTTACAGTTGTAGTTGGAATGTACGGGGGAACATAATTATTTTTCAACAACAATTTTGAATTTGTTATTGATAAAATTGTACGGAACTCTCTCGACACGAGTACAATTCGCAGTTAACTTGCTTTTAAAATCGGTGACCCGTAACCCGTAACCCGCGTTTATCGGAGTCACCAAATCCCTGATTACTGAAGCTAAAAATATCATGTCTGTTTCGTTTTAGTCGCTCTGAAATACAAGAATATTACCTTTGAATAATGTATTAGTTTCGTAGAAACTGGGTATGACGTAATTTGGGAACATTAATAAGTATTAAATGTTAGCTATTATATTTAATGGAGTTCTATTTTCGTTTCGTCTAGGCCAGTTTTATTTATTGTTGATTTATTTTTAGAAATTACGCAATGTTCAGTGTCTACGTATTTTTATGGCAACAAGAATACCTGTAAAAATAAGTTTCTGTTGACTAAAAAAACACTTGTAAAATGTAGATACGTATGTCTATAGTTAACACTGATTATGATGATATTTTGTACATAAAACAATGACCATTTTATAATGTAGACTTTTTATAATGTAGACTATAAATATGTATATAGGCTTTGATAGAAAAAACCACCATTTATGACAAAGAAACCGTGAAAAACCTGACGACATAACCTACTTTTTCTAAAACTCGATAAAATGTCCATAGCTGTGGGCATGCAGATAAAATTTAAATAGGATCACTAGTACTAGTATAGCATAGAATAAGAATTTACCGAAGCGACACTCCAAACAAATCCTACTAAAATGCCTATAGTTTTAGGGCGTTTAAAACGTTTACTAACTTTTTCACTTGCAGCAAACGGCGCTCCACTTTTGATCATCAACAATTTTGGACAACTCTATTTTTTCTTGGGCGAGTCATCACCATCATGTCAACCTTTGGACGCCTACTGCTGGGCGGACATAGGTATTCGGGGGTGCCCAAAGGGGGGTTGTCATATCAGTCATGACAAACTACGCTCTATATAACAATCCTTTCAATTCCCTCAATCCTCTTTGTAAATGTTTGTTCTAATCAATCCCACCACTTTATTCAATTTCAGTCCATAATCAGATACTTACAAAACTTATAAATATTAATAATATTATATAAAATGGGGACGGGGGAGCTTTGTCAATTCATCAATATACATTGCGATCTTCTAGCTGTCTAAATAAAGCAATTTTGTTTGGTATAAGAGCTGCTAAACTAATTCTATTTATATGTTTATATTTTCTGTATTTCCATTTTTGGTTTTATCTTTTCTTTCAAAACCGGTCTTTTATCTGACCAGCTATTAATTTAGGGAGGTAGCCAGGCAACGGCACCAGGCACAATTACTTCTGTAACGTACTGGGGCTGTCTCAATTCATGTACCCTATATATGATCAATGTTCCGAGATGAAATAAATATTTTTGTATATTTTTCTTTGTATTTTGTAAATGAAACCGATTGTCATTCCACATCAATTTGGTTGCAGGTCGTAAAAGGAACGATAGGTGATTATAACATCAACATCATCGGCGCACGCACAGAGAAGTGCCCATGACATGCTTTCACAAGATTTTCTTAATCTATGGTAATACTCAAAAGTCGAGAGCTTAATCCTATTGGTCGTCATAGTGCCGCGAATGTGACGACTATAAAATTCAGTGAACCGTCTTCGCTTATTCAATCCTAACCGTTTTATGGTGATCTATCTTCAAAAGATTATATAGAGCATGGTGTATTTTGGATGGAACAGGTTTTGTATGAAGCACCTCACTGCTGGCCAAAAATGGCTTAGACTATGAAAATGTTTTATTTTGTTCTTAGTTCTATTGGCAAAAAAACCCTACTGAAAACAGGTATTCTGTTTGCTAGTATATTATTTCAATTAACCAAAATACACAACAACATAATAACACAGCAAATTAATTAAAAACACACCTACACAACACAGCTAATACCGTTTTCACTCCATCCCCGAATCGTGGAAATTAATTCAGTTCAGATATCACATTTATATTCGTTGTCTATAACCGGAGTATGTTCTCAACCGATGACGTCAGAGCCAGGTCGATCGATTCGTCTCTTCTATATTCTACAGGCTATATAGTAGCTGCTGTTCAATAAAGACACGGCCACAGCAGAGTGGACAACTTGACGCGATCGTGGGCACGGTCAGATACTGCAGAAGTATTTTGCGCACGTTGATGTGGACTTGCCCATACAAATAAGCAGTACCGACAAGGTAAGAACTGGCTAAGCGCGAGTCAGACTCGCGCACGAAGGCTTCAGTACCATTAACTATACATCATTAGACACTATACAGGGAAATTGAAAAAATACCCAAAACCTCTTAATCGGGACTTCGTATCATCACCCTAAATAACATTAGGTATAGGGTAGTGAGCTGTTGATTTTTGAAAGATTAAACTTTATCCGAAGCCCCCGTGCGGGCTCCTGTTAAAACTCTGACATATTTTGATGGAGTATCCTAAATCTAAATCCTAAATATCCGTTCACCTTGGAAATCTGAGCAACATTGTATTGAACTATATGCCGTCTGTAGTTAAGTTTTATACAAAATCGGCTAAGTTGACAGTATCGTATTAAGAATTTTACAAAAGTTGAAATAAAGTTGCAAATACGAAAAATTACTCGAAGGTTTAAGATTAAACTGACGTTAGAACTCGTCCTGTAATGTATGGCGGCAGTATAAAACGACCTTTTCTGCAAAGAAGCATTACTATTTGGTACTTAAATTACTTTTAAAACTTTAATGTTATTTGATAGGTAAATAATAATAATACCAGTCTATAACTGTCCCACTGCAGGGCAATGGCCTCTTCTCATACAGATAAGGTACGAGTATTGATCACCACGTGCGCTCAAGGCGGATTGACGATTTCAGACTTATAAGTAATCCTTATAACGACCTAAACACACCATCACACACTCTCACACACTCACACACCCACATAATCACCCATACTACACATCTACTAACATCCGTCTCGCATACTTAACCTAGATTTACATCAAAATAAATAAAAACTATAAAATGTCTTAAGATTCCTTACTACATTCTGTCAGCTTAATACATAATTTAAGAAATGAAAATGTAAAGGGCCAACCCCTTTACATTTTCATTTCTTAAATTATCCTGGTGTCCTGAAACACAGGCCACGAGCCTAGCTTAGGCACCAGTCTCCCACAATATATACGTACCTGAATTGTGTATAATTATCTGACCAATTTTAATTTATGTATATTGTGGTAAGAAAAAGTAAAGTTGATTGATTGATTGAATTCCAGGTTTCCTCAAGATGTTTTCCTTCACCGAAGTCAATGATGACCAAGATAAAAGACAGTACATATGAATTGAAAACGTCACATTGATACTTGCCCGGTTTTGAACCCACAACCTCATGCATGAGAGGCGGGCGCCTAAAAAACTAAAAAAAAGACAAACAAGTTCAAAAAACTACAATGTAAAAAAAAAAATATTTGTACTTCTTATCGCCCAAATCCATTCAAAAAACGGTAACAAATATATTGAAAAAATTAATATAATTCATAGCAGATTACGATATATTTTCTATAGTAATCATTGAGTGACCACAGACGCAGCTATAGTATATATCTTTATTACGTCACCAAAATATGTGGACAGTTATGGAATATTAATATATATTAAAAAAATGTAAAACAAACAACGACCGCAGACGTAATAAGGGCGAAAATGTATTATTATATAATATATAGCTACTGTGTGCGGTGGCTAGCTATAATATAAATTATAGCTACGTATGTGACGGGCTTAATAAAAATTTCACTGACTAACTCCTATGTTTTAGTCAGTGTCCGTCCGTTGTCAGTGTCAGTCTTAGGCATTAAAGCTATAGCTCTGTTTTCTGGGAAGGTTTTAAAATTTTCCCAGAAAAATATGCAGTCAAATAACTAAAACATACAAACAGAGAATCTCCTTTTTGAAGTCGATTAAAAAGCAATCTGCGTAGGTGGATAAACCCAGATTGCTACAATTCACGTAGGTACTGTTTGGTCTAAAATTAGCTTCAGTGACTCGTGCTGACTGTAAAGTTTAAATTAACTCCCATCCCTGTTATAGCCAAGTTTGACAATAAAAACTGTTCACATTTATCAGCCAGACGACTTGATCAAACATAAATGTAGTATTAAGTCACGTTTTCTATGAAACTCCGTATTTTATATTAGATATGTAATAGGGTTTCACCTAGACGTGCCTACACGCTATTCGGTCGCCCCCTTCCAGTAGACAGAAGGGGGGGAAGGGGATTTATTATGTCTGGTACTCTGGTTACCTGTTGACTACCTTTAAATTAATTCTTTTGGACTGCTACGTGCTACGCGGTTCTACGAAGCTATAATACGAAACAGGATAATTTAAATTAGTATTTTGTATGAGTTTTATTTCACTTAAACAAATTTAATAAAATAACCATCTAAAACAAATTATTGTTCATTAGATGACCGGTTTTTACCACCTTTACCTATAACCGTTAAAATAAAATAAAAAGTAAAAAGTTTTTAAAGATCATTGAAATTTAATATTTATTTCAAGACAGTTAATATAAAAAGATTCTATTAAAATCTCTAATAATAGCTAAAGCTTCGACTATATAACATTATCGAGACTAGACATCGCTTTAACTCGAACAGAAAATAATCCTCAGAAAGATCACAGATTAAAAAAAGATCAGAGACAAAAAACGTCCGAGCTTTTTATAATCCGTGTAGGGCTCTTGTCAATAATGAGACCCTCGGACAATGTCCACTGTTGTTTGCCCTAAAGCTTTTAACTGACCCTTTGTACCAACTTCTAAGCTACTGGCAAGTTCCTTCACATATTTACCAACTTTTACTCTGAATCTCACGGATTACCGTGTGCTTATAAATGTTTTATACGTTAGAGATTCCGAAAAGACTCTTTGTATTACGAGCGAGAGATTCTTGTAAGGTATTATTTTTATACTCTAGTTACATGTGGAAAGATTTATTGCCTGTTGCCATGAATTCAGAACATAATTCTAGATAACCCAGCATATAAAATAGGTTGTTTATTGAAAAATAATAATCCGCCGTTTCATACCTTGTAGATATTGCACTTTTAGGGTTCCGTACCTCAAAAGGAAAAAACGGAACCCTTATAGGATTACTTTGTTGTCCGTCTGTCTGTCTGTCTGTCAAGACCCTTTATCTCGGGAACGCGTGGAGGTATCGAGTTGAAAAACCATATACTCAAATCTACGGTCCCTTGATGCTGTAAAAAAATCAACCCCCTATGTTAAGAGAATCCCCACCCCGTCATATTTCCTATACAAACGCTCGTACGCGATTACGGCGTTATACCAAATAATTTTCCAAATATTTTTAACATACAAGTATCTTGTGGTTTAAATCTAGGTTTGTATGAAGCCAAAAATATTTTTTTTTGAGAAATAAATTCAGTAAACACGTCCGAAAATCAGTTTTTTTTTTTGCACAATTTTATCTGAACTTTGGCCGTTCATAATGCACTCATACATTGAAAACGTAAAAAAAACAGCGTCATAGAAACCTTGCACATGTAATAGAGATTTCAAAATATATAAATGTTTACCAAAAACTTGTAAGGCTTTTTAAAAACATGTATGTCCTGGAACAAGTTTTGTGAAAATTCTACGCGCCAATTTTCCTGTGATGATATCGCGTTCTCACTCACTCGTTTGTTTTCGAGCTTTGCGTTGGTTGAAACAAAAAAAATATCAATCACGCTCGCGTTGAAGTTCGTTCGATGGGGAAGGGCGCTCTTAACGTGAAAAAAAGATACGTCCGTTTATCTCGCAAAAAAACGCATTTATAATATTAAGTAGATTAAAGTATTGGTAGTAGGTATGGATTAGTATAGAAGTAGGGATATGTACCAACAAATATGTACGGAACCCTCGGTGAGCGAGTCCAACTCGCACTTGTCCGGTTTTTTATTCATCACTAGCACTTTCCTGCTACTTCGTTCGCGTGTTTTTTTTTTCAGACCCTTATATTTTTTATAATCTGTAATGGTAGTTGTAGGTAAGGTTTGCGTAAATAAATAAATAGGTAATAAAATATCGCCAGCTCATAATGACGTAGCTATCAATAGGCGAAAGCATTTTCTTAATAAGACCAATAGTTCTGCAGATTAGCGCGTTTAAGCAAACCAACAAACTCTTCAGCTGTATTATCTTCTCTAATATATAGAAATCTCGTGTCTTATTGTTTGTTATCGAACCCCTCCAAAATGGCTTGACCGATTTTTATGAATTTTTTTGTGTAATAGAAAGAAGAAAGAAATAATTTATTTGTAACCTCGTACAGGTAAACACAACATAAAAAAGGGTTATATAAAACAATAAAACATAAAAAAAGCCTTATGAAACCTGTACGAGACCAAAAAGGCTCCTGTCTCAGCACAATGCTACGACATGAAATGTCGCAGCGTTGGTATTCTGACAGTGCCTTGCAAAGATGCCACGGGAGTCACGAATATAAGGTAAATAAATAAAAAGTTATAATTACAAATATCTAACAAAAATATGCAAGCTAACATTATGTAAAATATATGTAAACCCGACATAACTATTAATTATTTAAAGTTTATAATAGTTGGTAATCTATGTAATCAAAATGAATTGTTGTTCTTTAGTCTCGCTAAAACTCGAGAACGGCTGGGCTAATTTGGCCGATTTGGCTAATTTTGGGCTTGAAATATTTGTGGAAGTTCAGGGAAGGTTTATACGGTAAGAAAATTGAAAAATCGATTAGGACAACGTATTAGTATAGTATAGATAATTCACAACACAACTACCAATACAGGTTACCCCAAATCTGTAGAGTGGTCATTAACAATATTTTACAATATTAACAACAAAGTCAAAGTCAAAGCATTTATTTCAATTAAACCATTTACAGGCACTTTTGAATTGTCAAAGAGTCAGTCAGTTAGTTGAAACTAGTTGCTCGTTCCAAAACGTAGGGTAGGTCTCTATGGCGAAGAACGAGCAAGAAACTCCACGGACACTCTTTTTAATCAAGTTTTTACCAATCCCTGGTTGCATTATTCTTGTTGCTTCTATATGTGAAAAAAATTTGGTGAAAAGAAATTCATAATATTCAATAATTAATAATAAATTAAGATAAAAGACATGGCAGTTAAGAGATGACCAATCTCAACTGACAGTGCCCATTGTCAGTTGAGATTGTTGTCAACCATTTTGAAGGGAACCGAATGATCCAACCCACACGCCACTGTCAGCGAGACATTTTAGTGAGCATGACAACTCTTAACACCCTTGGACGGGTAATAGGCTATACTAATGTAATAAAGTTTGTTTGTAAGGGTTACGTAATCTCTGAAAGTTCGATACTATTACAAAAATTGTTTCACTGATAGAAGCCTACTTTATTGCCGTAGTCTATGGTTTTATGGTATATTTGAGTTTCGAAGTCGCAGGAAGAAGTTAAGTCAAATATAATATTTTCAATAGGGTATTACACCCACGGAACAGATATCTGTTCCGTGATTACACCCACTTTTTTAAAAGTATCTTAATTAAATTCTGTAGTGATCATATGCCACAATAAAAAAACAGAACATTTTTATTCAATCGATAAGTGCATGCAATGCATCTAAATTTTAAATTTTCAAATTTCGTGCGTAGTGTGACGAGTGCGCCTCGTAGTGTACGCCATATTGCTCCGCGGAAATGACGTCAGTTCACTGTGTAACAAATGTGCTGATATTATGTAATTAAAAAATAATTAAAATATGTTTTGTAATAGGTGTAATAATTAAAAAATTACGTTGGTTACGAAAATAATAAAAGTACAAAGCCTATACGCCAATCGTTTGACTGACAGTTGTCAATTTTTTGTTTACACAGCCGTACGGCGTAATAACTTGGCCGGTACCTATTTCATGGTGTTTTATAACAGATTAAAAAAACTGAAAACTATGAATTAAATTAAAAAAAATATTTAGTTATTTCGTGATCTAAAACTTACATTTACCGACTGGTTTTTTGCCTAAACTATCTATACTAATATTATAAAGCTGAAGAGTTTGTTTGTTTGTTTGGTTGAACGCGCTAAGCTCAGGATCTACTGGTTCGAATTGAAAAATTATTTTTGTGTTGGATAGTCCATTTATCGAGGAAGGCTATAGGCCCAAGCGAAGCCGGGTCGGGTTGCTAGTCTTAATAATATATTTATAGTTTTTTTCTCATATAAGGTAAAATACCCTATTGCTTCCTATTTGAGGACAAGAGGAGCTCGTGGCTAAATTAAAGTCATACGGAATGATCGGTCAAGGTTCAGCTTTACTTGCCGGGGTCCGTCTATGGATGGGTGACCATCCATTTCATACCGGGGCCTCCACGTGCCTCGGAAAGCACGTAAAGCCGTTGATTCCGGATGTCATTCGTATATCTTTGACAGACGTTATGGGTACTCAGGAGTCAGAAAGTCTGACAACTACTAACCTTGAGTCATGTTACCCAGTAACTGAATAAGGCCCGTCACATGCGTAGCTAATATATATATATATATATTATAGCTAGCCACCACACACAGTAGCTATACTATAATAATATATTTTCGCCCTTATTACGTCTGCGATCGTTGTTTGTTTCACATTTTTGAAATATATATTAATATGCCTTGCTATATCTGTCCACATATTTTGGTGACGTAATAAAGATATATTATTATAGCTGCGTCTGTGGTCATTCAAAGATTGCTAAAGAAAATATATCGTAATATGCCTTGCTATGAATTATATTATTATATATTATAGCTACGTCTGTGACGGGCTTTACAATGGTATTCAGCAGCAGCATTCTGTTACAATCTCCCTCGGTGAACACCTAGGTGAAGTGAGCTGTCAACCGTCCGTCTGCTTTGTCAATCCCTAGCATCGGGACGGATGACAGCTCACTTCACCTATACCCTGTTCACAATAAGATTAGACATAAACACAAACCTTTTTTACAGTCCCTTCAACCAATTTTGACTTCTATTCCGTAGGCTTAAGGATGACATTAGAGGCAAAAAAGTGGTTACAATAACAACTGTTTACTGCAGTTGCCATTTGTCATGCTACCAACGCAATATAAGTCAAAATCGCTTGAACGGACTGTAAAAAAAGTTTTTGTAAATGTCTAATCTTATTGTGAACACAGAATAGCACTGGTGTTGCATCTGGTTTGACTGGAAACCGACTCCAAGATAGTTGGGAAAGGGCTATGCAGATGATGCGTCTTATACGTGAAATACAGTTTTACCATAGGAAGTAGATACCTCATGTCCATTTGTGGCCATTTCCAGATGGCATAATAACAATCCAATATGGCGGACGTTAATTTAAACTTGGAAGCTTGTATTTCTAGATTACCTTCATTGTTTTCACATATAGAAGCAACAAGAATAATGTAAGGAGTATTTTGTATAAACCTGATTTTAAAAGAGTGTCCGTGGAGTTTCTTGCTCGTTCTTCTCCATAGAGACCTACCTACGTTTTGGAACGAGCAACTAGCTTCAACTTTCTGACTAACTGACCGACTCCTTGACAATTCAAAAGTGCCTGTAAATGGTTTAATTGAAATAAATGCTTTGACTTTGACTTTGACGTTGACTTTGCTTGTTATCTGAATTGTAATGTAAATACCAAGTTTATGTTAAACGATTTAGTTTAACTCTCTCTGAATTTGGCTTTAATAAAATAAAACACACAACACACACGTAACATTACACACACACATACATACACACACTCGCACACACATTTAGTAATATTTTCTTCTATCCTACAAGACATAACAGTATCTTGTTAACAAAGTTAAAATAATACACTTATGTACGTAATTTCAACAAGAAACGAAACAAGTAAATTAGGTGATATTTCTCCTCATAATAAAGTACAAGCCGAGAGCTCTCACAATAATTAATAGGTAACCAAGGTACAACAGTATATTCTACATGACTAGAATAATTGATAACAGGAATATATTCCCTTTGTTTGTTCAACTAAAGACCCTACAGTTATTGTAATAAACTCTATTTGTAAAATATGCACACGTCAAAAGAATTTTATAAAAATATATGTTAAATTAAAATATATAAGGTGCTATAAAAATATCTGCCACGGCTTTAATGGGAGGTAGTATTGTGTTTAAAGATTACAATAGTGAAGAACTTTTGTACCCCAGAATAGTTAATTTAATTTGAGAAAATAAAGTAGTTTAATAAACATTGACTCTACTCTGCATAACGCGGTTCACAAATTACGCGCGATGTGTCGCTTCGTCAATGAAAACAACTGCTATCTCTTTCTATCTGTTCTGTGAATGAAAACTGAAATCAGCTGATTAGTTCATCACTATCTAACCTACTAGGTACACAATAATACGCAGGGAAAAAAGTGTTTTAAAAGTGCAATTACTTACCAGCTACCGCATTCTTCCAAAAAACTGACGTAGGTAAATAAGATGATAAACTTCCCATCACACTTAAAACAGGCTTTGGACTGACAAGTTAGTGTAAGAATCGCAATTTTTTTCTTATTATTTTTAAACAGTAGGTGCTTAGATTAATACTTAGGTATCAAATAACGATAAATTACAGTAACTTGGCGTTGCCTTCGCCTTCGCGTTGCACACAAATGTAGGCACGCTTACGTACATGTCTCTTCACTTTATTTAATGTGTCCGTTTCACTTTTTAGTTGCCTAAATGCGCGTTTGATGCGCCTTTTTAGTTCTTCCACACATGATGACTCACTCGCACACCAAACCTCTGCTGGTATAAGTTTACTGCATGCGCAGTTATGGAGTTACACTTGCGGTAGCACAACACCATTTCAAGATATGCTTGATTGGAATACCGTCGTCTGGGAGGCATTTTTAAAGGAAGCGCGGGCGATTATCCCGTCGCTAACCGCTAATTAAAACTAACTTCCGAGCGGGCGGGGGCGACCGGGCGACTGGCGAGCGGGCGGTCGGCTGGCGCGTGCGACGAACGGGGTAGTGCGGGTCAGGGTGGGGCCGTAATGATAAGAATGGCAACAGTGTATGAACGGCGCCGGCGTTTTGCGAAACGATTGAATTGTACCTATTCGGTGCGGTGTGGCAACAGCAAGTCTACGTGATGGTTTTATGCGAATAAATCAATTCAAATTTATACGTACAATTTTTTGTATGAAAAAAAATATGACAAATGATCAATATTTTATCTTTACTATTGTAATCTATAAACACAATACTGTCTCCCATTGCAGCCGTGGCAGATATTTTTATAGCACCTTTTATAGTAGACTTTTTCGTTACGGAAATATTGAACATTTCATTATTTTTTTTACTTTCGTAAGATCGTAGACAAATACAGTATATGAGGTACATACAACGAAGAATAATATCGGCTCAACTCATTTTCAAAACTCACAATTTTATATTATGTGTTTTAGTTTTCTGTGGTCGTGCTATGTAGCTAATCTGTAGTATAGTATGTACTATTGTGCTAGGTGCTGAGTACCCAACACGGGATCCCTTCTTTTTGCATAATGTTCTTTTTCTAATATACTTTGGCATAACTAGTTTGGCATAATTTGTTTTGCCATAATAATACTTTCCCATATATATATTTTGGCATACAGTTTATGTTGGCATAATTATCTTGAAGGCTGATTTATTTAAGCTTAATTTTTATTCGCATAATATTACTATTGTCGTAAGATTCAATATGTTTTGCTACAAAAGTTACTGACAGAAACGAATCGCTGCAAAACCGACTTCACGTAGTCTTTTCTGCCCTACACCTAGAGTGCTGCATGCGTGTTATATGCTAGTTTACATGTTTGCATGCTTGCTTCATGCATGGAAAAAACAAGTTTTAAAATTATTATGCGTAAATAAATTTATGCTTGAGAATGTTATGCTTCATCATTATTATGATTTGAGATATAATGCTTAAAAAAAATGCGTAAGCTGTTATGCGTAAATAATGTTATGCAAAAATATAATTAGGAGAAATAAAAATATGCTAAGTTATATTTGGTCTTAAAATTTTATGCAAATGGATAGGGAACCACCCAACACTAGTATGTGATGTGTTTTATTGTAATCCGTATGAAATAAAATACATATTTTTATACTTTACTTACTTTGTACTAAGTATACTTTTGTACTTTTTACCTACTTTCATTATATTTAAACACTTATTTCGTTTTTATCAGAATGAGAGCCTCTTACCCTTCGACCTTGACCCTCAACAAAAAGGTTTGAGGGCTTATAGACCCTTTTATATGAATGTTTGAGGACCGACTCCGGCAAATATTTAATCAATTCTTTTCAACTTTCTCCGAATGACAATACATACTTAAAATATACACCTGTACCTGTCAAATTACCATCTCCACAAACAAAGCGAAGAAAACAATGATAATTGCTTATTCAAAATTAGTCAAGTTTTTAGTGTTTAGAATTGTAGATGGCTGAAAACGCATCTGTTTGTTAATTCGCTGAAGACAGGTTAGAACTTTAATTAAAACCCTACCTTAATATTTTTGCGTTTGCATAACCTTTGGTTTCTATCTGACTTTAAAGAAAGGTATGCAATCGACGCAGTTCTTATTTATGGAACACAGTAAAAAATTGACTGATTGATTTCTGTAGTTTTTATCTATATTTAAGGCCCACGATATACGCCGGCGACCTTGAGCGATCAGAGAATCGTATGCGCTGCGTCCAAAACTCTAAAAGTTTAGTCGAAAAAAGCTTTTTGCAAAAAAGACAACCGCCTTCAAAAACTAAAAAGTGAAAAATAACTTAAGCACAGAACACACATTGACTTTAGTTTCGAAAGTCGGTGGCTTTGTTCTGTTTGTTGTTTTGTATTGCCAGCCAACCCAAAACCTCAAACGGCGAAAGTATAGTATCCTAAGCGATAACTTTATTTTCGAGCCGTTTGGGGTTGAAACCCTCGGGTCGTGGGGTCCAAGTGCTCATCTACTTTTTAAAGAAATTTCCAAAAGGTTGGTTGACACTTCCCGTGATCCAAGGGCTGGTTTTTACCTCGGACAGAGGTTAAGCATTGCCATCCAACGTGGCAATGCCGCCAGTCTCTTGGGCACATTCCCAGTTGACGACGATGTGGGGGAATTTTTTAATGCCTTATTGTCTTAGCTTTTCTTTTGTTTTAATAGTTATAGGTTTTCCTTTTTTATTTATTCGTGTAAATATTGTACATTGTATAAAAATTATCTTATATTTACTACAAATAAATATGTAATTAAGTTACCTGTAAATGGTTTATTTCAAATAAATGATTTTTAGTTTGAGTTTGAGTTATGATAAATAAATAATAAATAAAATGTTCATTGAAGAAAAGCCTACGTGCTAATACAATATTATATTATGACTAAAAGGCTTATGCTCTCCAAACTAGGGGGGTCCCTGTATCTTAGAGATCAGTGTCCCTCCGCAGCAATGCCACAAGCCAATATCTGTGACATATTACAACATTTACAAACAACAAATCTTTCCAACAAATCTTTCCAAATGTTGAGTGTGCTGAGTGCACGAGTCAGCGGCGCCTCCCTCAAAAGATTGGTACGACCGCGCGGCTCCACCTATAGTCATGGCCATCGTCGTCACCACACATACCACCGTACATTGTGTTCTACCATAAAGCAGTTCCACACCAAAAACAAGTAATTTCCCAGCATTCTTTTTTGCTCAGAGTGTTGCTTAGTTGGTCGCTTAGGTACCGGTTATGTGATATATCTTATAACATCCTATAGTAACTATGTGCACACAAATACACTGTTCAAGCCTGATAATCTGTGAATTGAGCCGTGTTTCATTACAAATAGTAATACATTTAACGATTAACTTCTTCTTCTTCTAATAGTGCCTATCTAACTAGTGAAGGTTGGCAGTCAGCTCCGCAAATTTCTCTTTGTCTCCAGCGAGGCGGAAAAGTTCGGCTGCACACGCGATCCCAGTCCACTCCCTGATGTTACGCAACTTTCTTCTCCAACAACAGACTTTCTTCTCCAACCTACTTTTCTTTTCCCTGCTACTTTGCCCATCATTAAGAGTTGCAGCAGCTCATATCTTTCGTGTCTTAGCACATGCCCTAAATATGCCACTTTTTTCTTTTTGATGGTTTGCAAAAGTTCGCGTTTTCGGTCAACCCGCCGCCCGCCGCGCCGTAGAACTTCCTCATTGGTGACCCGCTGATTCCAACTTATAGCCAGGATGCATCTATAGCACCACATCTCAAACGCTTCTATACGTTTACTGAGATTTTCCTTTATTGCCCACATTGTACTATTAACTACATAATTGTAATGTCTTATGTAACCTTGGGTTAGATAATAATACTGTAGTTAAAACGGCCAGTCTAGACATATAATTAAGAGAAGCCTAAATAATATGCGTCTGTGTGAAGGCCTCAAGCGGTAAAGCAAGGCCAATTATTTGCTGAAAATTATACCAATCAATGTTTTATTGAAAACTAGCACTATCTATGCCCGCAACTTCGTCCGCATGAATTTTCTCAAGGATCCCTAATTTTTGTGCAATGCAATATAGCTTATAGCACTCAGGGATAATGTAGCTTTCTAATGGTGAAAGAATTTTTGAAATCGGATGAGTAATTTCGGAGATTACCCCCTACATACAAACTAACAATCCAATTTTACCGCTTCATAATATTGGTTTAATATGGGTTTTTTAGTTTCTTATTAAGTACAAGTAACAACTTTCCGGACACAAATAGCCATCCTTTTATAACGGTTAAAACTAAGGAAGGCATTTCTTTCAGGGTGTAGTAACACAATTCTTTGTGTTTCTTCATCATAATCATCAATTCAGCCGAAAGACGTCCACTGCAGAACATAGGCCTCCCCCAAAAGAGGGTTTTGTCATAATCGCCACGCTTGGCAGGCGGGTTGGCGATCGCAATATGGTTGTTACAAAGGCACAGAGAACGCTGCTGCCCATTCTCTGGTAAGTCCCTTAGTCGCCTCTTACGACACCCACGGGAAGATATAGGATGGTGCTATTCTTTACGTCCGACACCATACGGAAGTTACGGGTGTTTCTTCACCTTCAAGCTATCTTCAAACTAAGCTATCATAAAAATAGGTTTAGCCGTTTCGTCGTGAAACGTAACAGGTAGACAGATAAAACTACTTTCAGATAAAATATACATCACTTAAGTCAAATATAAATTCAAATATAATTGAAAAAAATAATAATAAATTAATTATTGAATTTAATTGAATTGAAATTTTAGCTATAGAAATAGATACAATAGAATATTAATTTTTGTACATTATTTCTTTCTTTTTTTTCACACTGACGTGTTTTTTTTTCTTTAAGTTAACCCTGTTTATGCTAGGCCCAAATCAAATTCGCAAAATCCAATGCATACTCAACGGTCAGACTCAGTTTAGTATTATGGCTTTTCATAATATCCCTTTTTAACATAACCATTTACGAACGTGTTTTATATGTAAATTCCCTTGCTAACGTTAAATAAAAATAAATATAAATTGTGCCAGCTGCATTATTTTCTCACGAAACATTTCAACTCAGAAACTCAGGTTTGCGAAAGGAGGGCGATTATTCTGAATCGCTGGCCAAGTATTTCAGTAGGTTGTTTTATTGATTTGTTTTTATACTTTGTTATTTGTATAATAGTAGATTATGCATCAAGGGGATAAAGTAGTGTCTTATGTAGCGGGCGCCGTATTGGGTCCCGAGCAAAACGAAGGATTCTAGCGTTAACTCCTGAGCGGAGCGATGGAGTTTAGAGTTAACTCCCGAGCAAAGCGAGGGAGTTAAGATAAGAATCCTGAGTGCAGCGTGGAATTCAAGGTCGCCCAAGACGAAGACACCTTTATCCCCGAGGAGCATACTCTACTTTTTACACCATCTACGAGACAATAAAAACAATAGTACTAGTAGCGGAACACTGAGAGTGAAGCCAAAAAAGCAAATACAAATTCAGCGAATACCTAAAATCTTG
Source organism: Charanyca ferruginea (assembly GCA_947361185.1). Taxonomy (NCBI): domain Eukaryota; kingdom Metazoa; phylum Arthropoda; class Insecta; order Lepidoptera; family Noctuidae; genus Charanyca; species Charanyca ferruginea. The sequence continues at coordinate 24,486,257 of OX376068.1, forward strand.
TGATTGTATTCGCTTTTGAATTTGTGTTTGTATTTCCATTTGTTATTTTTAACGAGGCGGCGTTTCGTGCTATACTGACTCGTGTCTGTACGTTGTAGTGCGAAGCGCGTTGTAGGTATTCGCTTTTGAATTTGTATTTGCTTTTTTGGCTTCACTCTCAGTGTTCCGCGCGGTCTATCTGCCTTTTGTTTCATAATCTGAGGCAGATCTTAATGGTGAATGTTCGTATGCGATTTCTACTTTATGTTCAAAATTCAAATCACATTATTGACCAGCGGGTCATAATGAAATTCAGTACAATATAATTGCCCTGCTAGACTTCAGGTCTTAAATGACTTACTTTAGGTTAGGTTTGCATGACATATAATTTGACATTGTCGAGCAGGTGGTGTGAAAATATGTTTTTAGCTGTAAGTCCAGTATCTTGGGCACATTCCCAGATAACGGCAATGTGAAGGTTTTTTTTGATGCCATAACAAGGCATCGCTTTTAAGTTTGATAGTTATAGGTTTTTCTTTTTTACACGCTTTTTATTAGCTTCACCTGTATGTTTGTATGTTTGTTTGTAACCGACTTCTTTGGGCGCGATTTTGACCCACTTTAAACGGCCAGATTTCGTTCAAACTTTGTAGATTTATCGAGGACCGATGACAATATAGTAATTAGATAAAATTATTCCATTTTTCAAACTAAAAAGTAAAAAATAAATAATAGTTTAAAAAAACTAAAAACACGCTTTTTACAGAAAATCAAACTAAAAAATAGAAAATAATTTTTAATCAATTTAAATTAAGAAAAGTGTTAAAATTTCAATAAATATAAATTAATAATAGTGTGAATAAAAAAAAAATTTTTTTTTTTTAATAAAAGCGTGGCGTGCGTACTCGATTTAAAGGCAAGAGACCTTTAAATCGAGTACTGCCACTGCCGAGTGCTGCTTTTAATCGAGTGCTGTATACTTAGATAAAATTAAATTCAAAAATAAGTCATGTTTAAATGACGTAGGGGCTGAGTGGTCTGGGATCTTCGACCATAATGGACTTAGATTCATGATTTAGATTTAAATGATGTGGTTCATTTATCTACATAATATATGATCATTTAACACGCAGTCTTAGCAAGGGGAATCGTGTTACCCAGTAAGTGGGTTGTGGAGGTCAGATAGATGTTCCATGTAAAACACTGGTATTCAGCTGCATCCGATTGGACTGGAAGACTACCCCAACATAGTTGGAAAAGGCTAAGCAGATGATGATGATCTTGATTAGGTAGGTACCTAAGGAATTTTCTTAAATTAATCAACGAGAACGATTGGCAAGCGGCTAAAAGGAACTTGAAGTTCACTGTATTAAAACTATATTTTTTCATTTTCATATTCGGGTAAACAATACTAATGTTGGCACCCCCCACAAAAATAATTCGCACTTCACTAATTTATTCTGTTTATTAAGAATATTTTCGTTTTTTAAGGACACGATACCCGAAAAAACAGTAATATTTGTAGAAAATGTAACAGCATTCTTAAAATACGAAAATATATTTAATAAACAGAATTGGGGGGGTCAACATTAGTATTGTTTACACTATGTGAGTTTGAAATCGCCTATTACCCTTGAACAAGTGGTGATCAATGCTCGTGTCTTCTCTTTAAAAGAAGAGGCATTTGCCATACAATGTGGACAATAATAGGCTAGTATTATTATTATTAATTTAAGTTCTGGAGAAAACTAACCATCTTTCGTAATCTATGCTAAACGGGTCACCAATGACCATCCCAGTCTTTGAACCCTTCCTAAAAACCAATAAATTAATTCATCAAACGATTGTCGCCTGTCAAACCTCAGCTGGCAACTATCTCATGACGTCACTTGTCATGACGAGACCGCCTAACAGGCAGACGGAATCTATTTATCATGGCACATTGCCACAGAAAAAATAGGTACAGAAAGCTAACTCCAATATGTTAAGAGCGAAAACAGGTGCACGGACATACAAGACGCGTGCATACGGCGACCAAAAACTATATATAATAATAATATATTTATCAGATAACAGTTGATCCATTAGTAACGCGAGCGCATGTTGTTATAGGAGAATCCATTCAAACACTTTTTTTGAAATTAGCCGTTTTGCACTTACAATTTATTTATTTTTTATGGATCAATATATAAAAATAAAATAAACAGGATAGTCGTATTTCCTATTCCAAAATTGACTCGATTCAAATGCGAAAAAAAAATTATCGTCGAACATGCATAGTTTTGCACTTGTAAATATCACAACAAAAAATGAAACCACGTAACTACTTTAAAACAATTAAGTAATTATTTATGCACTTTTAACTAATTTGACATGAGCGCACCTTTTCGAGAACGTGCGCTCATTTTGTGGGGACGTTTTTGAATCGCGTGTGTTTTATTTTGGCTTTTTTGTGTATCAAATCAAACAACACCAGTCGCGATTGTGCTTGCACGCGGTGTGCGTAGAAGCATGTCTATGTGTGCGTGCGTTTTGGTGCTGACTTTCTGTAACTATCTATTCTGGAGCATTCTTTGTCCCTGACCTTGTCGGCCGATCGATACCCACTCGTCCTGACAGACGATTTGTTGCACGTCGCCCGGCGCCAGACGTAATCGTTCCTATTTTTTTATAGTAAACGTCTTGGGATTATCTTTTTAAAGAAACGTATTACTTTAATGTTTTTTTGCGAAGATTTATTGTCGTTAAAAATGTATGTCATCTGAGAGGTCACAAATAAAGATAAACAATATTTATTTGCTTCTTGCAATATACAGGGTCAAGTGTGAAACGTATTCCATTTATTTTGTACCTGATACAAAATAAATGGAATGGAATGGAATGGACTAGGGTATTTTCTTTTTTGGCTGCCATTAGTCAGTTCGGAAAAGTCATAGTAACTTCCACGGTCTCATTAAAAATTCAATTAAGTCACAAATTGCGCTGTTGATGTCCTTACTTTTTTTTTATCGGCGATAAAATTCGCTAACGCCGAGCAAAGAGATTAATCTTTCTGGATTTACGGAAAAAGTTAGTTTGTAAAAAGTTAGATTTTGTTTTTGAATTAGGCAATAAAGCATTTTTTTACCACATCAAAAAAAAGAGGGGGTTCGCAATTAAATTTTTGGTAAAAACTGTTTTTTTTGTTGAATGTCCGTCATAAAACCGGCAATGGTGAATGTATTTTATAAGTTACTAGCTTTTGTCCGCGACTTCGTCCGCGTGAATGTCGGTTATCGTCTCCAATTAAAAGCAGCCTATGTCCTTCCCCAGGGTTCTAGCTATTTTCATACCAAATTTCATCAAAATCAGTTCAGCTGTTTCATCTTGAAAGCCTAACAGACAAAATTACTTTCGCATGTATAAAATTAAAGAATGGAAGTATGGATTATATCCTAATGTTATGTCAATTATGTTCCACTACTGTAGGTTGAAATATCTACAGCTTAACTTAAAAATAATAATACCGGCCTACTAAGGTCTCACTGCAAAGTAAAGACCTCGGCCTCTTTAGTTTTTATTTTTTTATTATTTTTATTTATGACTAATAATGTTATGACCAATATGGAATGAAATAATGTTTTATGGCTACGATGATATTTAATTTTGTGTTACATTTATTGTTACAGCCACTGTTCGACACAAATGTAAGATTGTCGATGAATAAGTAAAAAAAAATAATTGAATTTTCATACAGAGGACCTATGAGCATTGATCCTCACGCTTGCTGAAGGCGGATTGGCGATTCCATACTGTATTTTTTGTATCGCACTGGGCAAAACTGTTCCCCTACCACTACAACCTCTGAAAGCCAAAATCAACAGTAGCGACCACCAGAAAAGCGCTGAAGCAGTGAAGCTCGACGTGCCCCGCAGAAACGATACACTGTCATGGATCTCGCAGCGTAATTGATCAGAAAAGAACAGCGGAGAAGGAAGAAAAAACTTACCTCCAATCTCTACATAACTCCGTATTAAGCAGGAGACAGAACAGAACTGACGACACGTTTGGCGCAGTGACTGAGTGATCGACTGCTGCGCAGCGTGTAGCGGGTTCGATTCCCGCCCAGGGTAAATATTTGTGTGATGAGCACTTGTGTTTGCCTTGTGTCTGGGCGTTGTTTATCTATATATGTATGTATTTAAAATGTAATTGTGTATATATATATACATCAGCTGTCTGACACCCATGGTACAGGGTCTCCCTAGTTTGGGGTCAGATGGCCGTGTGTGAAATGTCCCACATATTATACAAGGTGTAACGTCAAATACGCAAAACCTGAAAATAGTTTAATTAGAATAACGAGCAGAATCAATTGAACCACTTTTTAATATAGGTCACATTTTTTAAAAAATCTTCATTAAACATGTTGCCCTGTCTATTTATTAATAAGTCAAACCATCACGTGCGCAAACCTGCCAAAATAGGTAAACAAACACAAATGGTTGTCGTCCAATTTAAATTTTCTCATACGCGTGATAATAATAGTTCTTATTTCAATGCAAATACGAGTCTTGGTAAAACTAAAACAGCATTATTATTATTTTATATATTTTTTTCTCTCAGTATTAGGTTAATTGAATTAAAAATCATTTGGGGTGTCTGAGGTTTTGCGTGTTTAACGTTACACCTTGTATACGTAAAATAAAAAAAAAACTAAGCCAATATGCACAAAAGGACGTTTACATCTGAGAGAAGCCCAGTTGCTATTCCTAAATTTAGCTTGTAAGTCCAAGTTCCCTTACGAAAGATGAATTTAGAAAAAACATATCTCGACATCAGAGGCATTAGGTCGGATGTGTAAAACATGCGTTTTACACATCCGACCTAATGCCTCTGATGTCGAGATATGTAGAAAATGTCATATTGGCCCTTGCCTGTGACCGATGGACATAAAACCTAATATGTTAGAAACAGGCACCCTAACCGCAAGGTTAAGGCTGCGTTTCCACCAGAGATATGCGAGGATGTATAGCGAGCAATGTGTGTGAAACTAACCAATAACAGCGTCAGCTTATTTATTATTTACTAGCTTTTGCACGCGACTTCGGCCGCGTGGAAGTCGGTTATCGTGGAAGTCGCAGTTTAAAAAGTAACCTATGTCCCCGGGGTTCAAGCAATATTCATACTAAATTTCATCGGTTCAGCCGTTTCATCGTAAAAGCGTAACAGACAGATTTACTTTCGCATTTATAATATTAGTAAGGATTTATTTACACTTCATGCGCAAAGGCACCAAGGTGGTCTTAATGCCTTAGGCATTCTCTACCAATCAACCAAAGTTGGTGAAGAGATAACACGGCAGGTGCATATAAAAATATAATAAAATAGTTATTGATTTTTATGGGACAAGCCCGCCACACTATTCCCTAACCACTGTAACTCCTGTAAGCCAGAATCAACAGTGGCGACCACCATAAAAGCGCCAGAGCAATGAAGCTCGACGAGTCCCAGAGAAACGATTCAACTGTCTTGGATCCCGCAACGAAATTAATCAGAAAAGAACAGCGGAGGAGTAAGAAAAACATATTTTCCACTTCCCTCCAAATCAAGCAGGAGACAGAACAGAACTAGGCCAATAGGCACAAAGGGACGTTTACAACTGGGAGAAACCCAGTTGCTAAGCACCACGGATAATAATTAATGGGTCCTAAAAAGTGAGCTGTTACATTAAATTTGATTCCAATAATAGGTATGGCAAAATCGCTTGAACGCACGGAAATTAGTTCTAGTTAAAAAAATAAAAAATAAAATAGTTAGTATAAGTTATGACAATGAAGCGATGTCATTGGTCATTACATATCCCTCGCTACGCATTTTCGCACATCTCTGGTGAAAACGCAGCCTAATACGCCATAAACCCTTAAACCTTCTTAATAAGTTTTTCTTAAAGCTTTTCTTACACGATTTTGGACTTACTATACCATTTTTCAGTTAATATCAGCTTTGAGCTTGAAGTAAGCTTGAGTTTTCTCTTAACGACTCAAAGTACTCAATGATAAACGACGATCAAACAGTACATTGACTCCACTCTACAGAGTATTGAAGTTCGAAACATCATTTTTATTTTGCACACAAATCTTAAAAGGTTATTGGAGTAAAAATATGTTATTTTATTATTGAATTGCCTCCATTTTTCACCTTAAAGGTTTTCTTGAATAAAGAGCACGTACGCAAATGGCTCGTTTGTTATTTCACAGTTGTATGTGCTCTCAAAGAGATTGCTCTATCGACATTTTGAATTTATGGTTTGACTTTTACAATTTTTTGTTATTTATCTAAATTAAAACGTAAAGCTGCAGCTGTTTGGGTTCTACAATGTTCAGTCTTTTAAAGTAACAAAATACTTAGCACGTACTTTAACCTAGAACATTGTATCCCAGTAATTGTTGCTTGACAGCATATAGGAGACAGATACGGCTTGGCGCAGTGGTTGAGCGATGGACTGCTACGCTGCGGGTCGCGGGTTCGATTCCCGCACGAAACAAATATTGGTATGGCCTACAGATAGTTGTTCCGGGTGTGGCTGTTTGTGTACAGTGGGTGATAGCAGTTATCTGACCCACCCTAAAAACAAACGAGTTTAAACCCTCTGACTGTAACAATAAGGGTTATTCAATTTGTATGAGTTCATCTGACTAGCGCTACTCGATAAACAAATACAATAATAAAACAGACACGCAAAATTGATCTTTAAAACGTTAGCGTTAGGATATTTATAACTTGTTACGCAATTTTGATTTTTATGCGGTAAGTCTTAAAGTTCATCACAGTATTGTGTCATTTTAACCTAACTTGTAAAAAGTGGGTAGTTGAAAGACAAATGCGTATTCATTGTAAAACTGGTATTCAAATCTTACTAAGGATATGGGTAGGAAAATAAAAAAATACCGTGACTATAACTAAAGCCAGTCTACGCACAATTGCAATGACTACGCGCGAACATTATCTATGTCGCCTTTCTAAATTGCGAATAGCCCACGCCTTTTTCAATTTTTTAAATATAATCTTTGTAGCTTTATTAACATGTCTCAATTGAGTGATTATTTAAAACACAAAATAATCTATTTGCACGAGGAGAATATTGGTATCAGAGAGATTGCAAGGAGACTTAATATAGCAGTAAGTGTATTTTTCTAATTTTAAACCACGTTTTTATATCTAGCTATTCCTTGTGCCGTGACGTAAACAAACATTTTTTTTATATACTTAAACAAAAAGTGACACCGTTTCATTTCTTTGTTTCAGAAAATACTGTGAGATTGTAGTTAAGGCGTTTTAAAAAAACAGGAAATGTTCAAAAGGATCCTCCAGGACCAACGACTAGGAACTTGTCGAAATTGAAGGCCGATTTAATAGTCGCTAATATTTGGAAATGTTACGTGATGTAATGTTGCCGACTGTGCGTGTTGCTTAGCCAAACACGGATATTTACTTCGTGCAGAGATGCTGTGGTGCAAAATTGGCTAACCAGTCAAGGTGTCAAAACAATAAGCTGGCCATCTAAAAGTCCTGATCTGAATCCAATAGAAAACTTCCAATAGAAAAGGTCAAATGATTTTAAACTAAAATTCATCAGAAGCCAGGATAAAAGAAAATTTGGCGCAACTTGTGACTTCAACGTGGGAACTCATGAGAGGAAGTGATGCTTGCTGGAACATGGTGTGCAGTATGCGAAGCCGCTTGCAACAAATTATAGAAAAAGATGGTGCTCCACTTCGCTAATAAGACAGCATCACCGCCTGCAGTCAACAATACTTACGTCAGTGTGTGTGTTAAATAATCTGTTGTTATCATAATTTCTAAGGAAGTGTTTCATACAATGATGCAGGTTCTTATAACGATCATAATATTTAAAACTAAAAATACTTTAAAAAAATCTAAAAAGTATGTAATACATCAAAGTATTTAGTGCTGTTTTCACTAATATTTTATAGGTAGATAGGTATGTATGACAGTAAGTTAATGTGGTGATGTTATTGTTATAAAATAGAAATATTATAGGTATATTTCTAAACATAATATAACATGTTGATTCACTACATTCAACACTTTGTAAAGCATGTAACTACTTACCTACTTAAAAAATAATAAAAATGAATATTTTATGGGCACTATTAAAACGAAAAACTGTTTTGTTGTCGCGTTACAGAAAATTCACGCATAGCATAAGTAGTTTAGTATTCTAACTTCTTTTAAAATGTTGTAAGTAATTATTTTTTATTTATTTTGAATAAAATCTTTATCATTATCATTATTGTTTTTATTTTTTGTGGTTATTTGTATTTACATATTATTAATTTAAATCTCCTTTTCTTAATCTAATAGAAATAGTATTTTCAATTCAAAAAACATAAATGAATATTGAAAAACTACAAAAAGTAAAATATTAGTTTCGAACTCGCAACCAAGTAGACTCACTTGTTTCCACTGGCTCAACCACTAGACCAAACAGACTTAATAAAAACTGTTGAAATTAACAACTCCATCATGTGACAAAACAGTAGTCACTATATTATCTACCTTATCGTTACGTGTTAAAGATTAAATTGGCATAACTATATTCTTTAATATATGCCTACCTTGAACAAGTCGTTCTAGTTCGTACGTATCAAATAACACTTATCTACTGCTAACTGCATAAGGTTAAAATTCGTCTAACTTTTAGTGGGTCAGATAATAGCTATCACCGACTGTACGTAGGTTATATGTTTGTAAACGCACCCACGCCGACACAGGAGTAATACCTAGAGCGGGGCAACGTTCCTTTTTTTTTAAAAAAAGATAGCGACTGGAATAATGCTTAGCCATAGAAATATTTCCCCCTTCCCTATACCCTTTTACGTAAACCAAACCGAGGTTTTAGTTTCTTACAATTTATGCAACACTATCAACTTAACTCCAATAAATTATAATGTTGCGTATTAACGTCGGAAATACAGATTAATTATGCCACTTTCACATCTCGTACAATTAAAACGAAAAAACAATTGGCAAGCTCTAGAGCTGACAAAACCTTTGATATTTAAATATCGAAGTATTTTTACAAAACCTTCGATATTAGAGGTTGTAACCATTGATCAACCATCATGTTGCAAACTAAAATATTGCAAACCTATTTCACAACCAACTGTCTCCAGCAATTGACGCATTTACGCAAACAGTATGTTTATTATTGCTCTAAGCTAAAGTTTACCGAGGCTCCAACGTCATGCATCTACAAATCTCAGCGAAAAGCACGTTCAACTGGATATAAAGTCTTCTTCAGCAAATAAATAATTTACATTACAACTCCATCACTTAAGACGGCTTTAAATGAAGCATAAAATTGAAGAACTTTGTTGTAGAATACTCTATTTATATCTGGATTTATTGGAGAGAACATGAAGTAAACAACTTTAGGAATTGAATAAGTTGGTATATTTTAAGGACGAGTTTGGGACTACGATTAATAATGATATGTTTCGGTATAAATCGTGAACAGCTCAAGATATTATATCGTGATAGGTATTCGTGATGAGATGTTAGGTAATTCATGCGACGAATATTTATTAGATAATGAAATAAGAAGATCAAGATATTTACGTACCAAATGGTACGAAAAGTAACAGAAATATAACCAGTTATTTAGGGGAGCTCAAAGGGCATCAAAAATCTCGTCCACATCGCTGTCAACGGGACACGTGCCCAACAGGCTGGCAGCATTGCCACGTTGTATGGCAATGCTGATTCTTTGACCCAAGAATAGACCAGCCTTCGGGTCACGTGAAGAGTCGACCAGCCGCTTGGCGATGTCACGAAAAACAATATGGGCACTCGGACCCCATGGCCCTAGAGTTTCTACCCCAAACGGCTCAAATATATAGCTTCCAAGAAGGCTATTATATTTGCGCCGTTTGAGGTTTTCGGCACCTGCAGCAGCCGCCCCAGCACAACATGTTGTGCTAGGAAGATGAGATGGCGCAAGGGTGTCGACACATGTTGCATCCCACACCAAAGGCCTACCCAACTTCCAAGGCATTATGGTCATCCCATCTGGTCTCTTCCCATCGCCACAAGATACCATGCGACTTCATTTGGACCTTGTACCAATAACGTACCTCAGATCACAAAATGTCATAAATTATTATGATGTTCCCAAAATTGAGCCACAGAATAAATAACACGGTTGGCGCAGTGGCTGAGCGATCGACTGCTGCGCTGCGTGTTGCGGGTTCGATTCCCGCCCAGGGTAAACATTTGTGTGATGAGCACTTGTGTTTGCCTTGTGTCTGGGTGTTGTTTATCTATATATGTATGTATTTACAAAAAAAAAAAAAAAAAAAAAAAAAAGTATTTGTGTATGTATATCAGCTGTCTGACACCCATAGTACAGGGTCTCCCTAGTTTGGGGTCAGATGGCCGTGTGTGAAAATGTCCCCATATATTATTATTATTATTATTATAATGTATTTTTTTCTTGTAACTATTTTGAATTGACAGCTAATTCCAATAGTAGTGAAAAAAATTATAGGCCACCTATGTGTAGTTCTTTTTTTAAATATTTTTGAATAGCGAGCAACCATAAAGCGGTGTCCGAGGCATTCTTTTTCACCAAGATATGGCGTGCGCTCACACAGCTGTTAGAACCATGGACTATTTAAATACTTGGGGAGTACAAATATTACCCCGTCCTCCATACAGCACAGATTTAGCACCATATGATTTTTTTTTCCTACGGTAATAAAAATTGCTTCGTGGACGAAAATATAACACTAAGTATAGACGATGCTGTCGAAGCATTTCAGCGATCATTTTTTAGACTAACAAGAATAAACATTTCTTTTTAAGTTTTCAATTTGGTTTGGAATGCGTTGGGGTTAGAGGGGAATATTTTATAAAGTTATGAATAAACTTTTTTCATATTCTCACCGCTTGACATACCGTTAGGGACATTTGTCCCTAAGCCGATTTTTTTGTCTACTGCCCATCATACTCGGATGTCCCTATTTTGTCCATCGTCATAATGCACTCCTAATATATCCATTTCTTTCTATCACATGATGTTTTAATCGGTTTTCTCTATTCAATTTTTCATTTCACTAACAATTTTTGGAACAACCCACGTATATGGGACCAGTGTTAGAAACTAACTTGAATTTAATAAGATAACTCTGGCTGGCAAGCAGGCCATGCGAGACAACAACGCGTAGATAATTAAAAAATATCTGTCTAGCGACGGCCCTCATTCCTCAATAGGTGAGGAACTCAGAACCGACTTAGAATGTTCCCTTGACCCAATATTTGCTCATACAAAATCTAATTAAACGCGATCCATTGCTGTAGAACAAACGGAAGTTACGATAGATAAAATATATCTTGCCATTGATTATATAATGTCTAGATGGAGCGTCGCCCTACAATCATAACAAAGAAAACGAGTCAACAATTTCAAGTACGTGTGCGTGCAGGCGTCGTTTTACACTGTGCATCTACGTCTCTGTGTGCGTAAATAATGATTATATAAGCAATTATGTATATAATTATACATAAATTAATATTATTATACATATATTAATCATTTATTATTATTATTACGCATTTGGGCTTTGATTATATAAGCACTTGTCAGCCAATAGTTGGCTGACACTTTTTGACACGTTTGCGTGCACTTGACGCTCCATCTAGACATTATATATAATCAAAGATCTTAGCTAAAGATTATATTGAAGTAGGTACATGCCTACGGAATTTTCGCTCTATAATATTATTAATTATTGTAGCTTATTATACCTAACTACAATATCCATTTATTTAAACACTACAGTGTGTTCTAAAATATTGTATAAGTATTAGCTTTTGCCCGCGACTTCGTCCGCGGTGAAAATGTGAAAATGTCGGTTGTCGCGAACGCAGACAAAATCAAGGATTAAAAAGTCCATCCTATGTCACACATATGTGACACTCCATATAAACGAAACGATATAATTGGCTACACTACTACCAAAATAACAGACTGAACAAATACGTGCGTGTGTGTGCGTGTCTACGCGCCGCGAGAACTAAAAGCAGTTCCCAAAGCACGTTCCACGCGAGATGAGGTGAGGAACAGTGTTCCGGAGGGGGGCGGAGCGGCGCTATTGTATGGTAGTACTAATACTTATACTGTGCTACAACCATGTAGATGTAGGTTGTGAATTGATAGCACTTCACCTACATTTTATAAAGAAGCTTTTTACAGAGCAGACCGGCTGATGAGTTGACTGAATAATTTATGCATTTTGCGTGAAGTTCTACGCTGTCACTCCGCGCTTCTACCCGCTGTGTGATTCTCTCCAGTTACCGCATTCGCGAGTCGTCAGTTCGCAGACGAAGTCTGCGTGAATGTCGGTTATCGCGAACGCAGACAAAATCAAGGATTAAAAAGTCCATCCTATGTCCTACCCCAAGATTCAAGCTATCTTCATGGCAAATGACAATGCCAGATCCTGCCCCACCCATTTACAGCAAATGTAAATTAATAAAATAATTGTAATTAATAAAGAACCTTATTATAATAAACTGTTTTCTTTAGAACTTGCGTGCGTTCTTGGCTTGTTACCACGAGACAGGATTGAGTGTGGAGTTTTTGTGTTAAGTCCATATTAGCAAAATGCTTCCTTGTGTCTTATATTTGTTTTTTTTTGTGAGAATCTAATTGATAATGTAGACTATAAAGAAATGTAAAGAACTTTTTTGAAAGCAAATAAACAACATTAAGATTTATTATTACTTGCGGATTACAAATGAATGCTAACAGGAATCCAAATACAGTTTTTGATTTAAACAAAAACGGCAAGTTCTGCAGTAATTAAGACTAATTTTTAGTTATCAACAACTAATAAGCAATAAGATGCTACATATTGCAAGCTTGTACACGACTTTTATTAAGTGGGGCAAAGTTCTATAGAGTTTCTGGCATTGTCCTTTCATCAAAATTGGTTCTGCCGTTTCATCGTGAAAGCGTAACAGAGAGAGTTAGTTTTGCATTTATAATATTAGTATGAATATGGATGGATGTTTCTCAGAGATATGTAGCATTCTAATGGTGAAAGCATTTTTAAAATCGGAGCATTCGTTTTTGAGTTCAATCGTAACAAACAAACAAGCAAATCTTTCCTCTTTATAATATTAGTATAGAATAATGGATAAGCATTATTGTTTATATTACCTTTAATAAAATGTTCACAGAAATTTTTAAATAACGATATATCAACATTTGCCCATAAATATAAGAGAACCATTAAAGGTATCAATCGTGACGCAGTGCCAACTGATTGATCACACAATATATTTGATATGTTGACATGGTTGTGAAAAATAAAAACACAAAAAGTTAATATTGCTGAAAAGTTTTCCAATTTTGTGCCAGCCTTTTTAAAAAGCTTGGCTGGTTTTTGTCGATTTTTTTTAATCTGCTTTGATGATCGAGACGAGACTACAACCACACCCACGACATTCCATATAAACGAAACGATATAATTGCCTACACTACTACCAAAATAATAGACTGTACAAATACGTGCATCTGTGTGCGTGTCTACGCGCCGCGAGAACTAAAAGCAGTTCCGAGAGCACTGTTATAATATCTCATGTTCCAAGGCTAATACAAAGTAAAGTGCTGATCTAGCCTCAGTTGTTTACTGCATTTATTTAATACTTGGAATATGACGTCAATAAAAGTCCTCGTCGGCATTTCCGCCGATATACATTTTTTCAGTTCGGACTTAGATTTCGGTGTGGACACTAATACGAATTATTCTTGTATTTTCCTATTTTCTCGTGATTAAACACTTTCAGTTTGTCAAAAGTTGTTTTTTAAAAAAGTCTCCAGCATCCCACCCCGTAACAGTGGTGTCAGAAGTGGGATGTCTGGTAGATATTCGGGAAAGTTTTAAATCGGATAAAATCAAATATCTAATAAAACACGTGTCCACATCACCGAAAATCAATATCTAATATAAATCTAAATTTCAAACACTGAACTATTATATCCAGTACCAGAACTCTGTTTCGTCTCTGAATCACCAAAAACTCTGTTTCCTCACTAAAACCTCTAAGAACTCTGATTCGCTGTATCCTGAACTCTGTTTCGCTGTATCCCGTACTCTGTGACCCGTGATCTGTTGTGTTACCACGAACTCTGTGCTACGTCATCGCTGTCGCAAGCCGCAAGTTGCTGGCTTTGTCTCTTCAACGACCCTGTATCCTGATTTCAACGGCGCTGCCCTTGACTTGTGGAAGGTCAAACTCCATTGATCCTGGTACCTGCCGACTGCGCGTTCTACAGTTATGCTGCCCAAGTTCCTAGTTCTATTGTGAGTAATAAAATATTCTGATAATTGTTATTGCCATATCTGCTTATAAGTTATACCAATTTTTTTTTGCTAACCTTACTTGTCGTAAAGATGACTTCTAAAAGCGACAACAAAGTTGCACCCATAATTTCAGAACAATATCCCATGAAAGTTCTTTGTGACTTTATTGATTCCTACAGTGGAGAACGCGATGTGTTGCCTGCATTTATAACTAATTGCAAGAATGCCCTTGATTTGGCTTCAGAGTCACAAAAAGAACTTTTACTTAAGTTTATAATTTCTAAATTAAGAGGAAAGGCTCAAATTGCGTGCTCTAATAGGATATTTGACGATTTTGACAGTCTTAAAGATTTCCTGAGACAAAATTTCGGAGAACGAAAGCACTATAATCATCTATTACTAAACTTGCAGTCTTGTAAACAAGAACTAAATGAGACTGTTGCACAGTATGCTTTGAGGATTGAAACTTGTCTCACGAATCTTCAAGCTGAAATACATAATTCAGATACTCTGAAAAAAGAGTTAGCGGGTCGTATTGCTATGACTGAAGACCTTGCACTTTATACGTTTACTATTGGCTTGCATTCTAATATTAGTAACATAGTGCGATGTCGAGATCCGAAAAATCTGAATGCGGCTATCAATATTGCTATAGAGGAGGAAAAAATTATAAACACCCAAAAAAGTGCAATGGTTCAAGTAAAACCAAAACTTTGTAATATTTGCAATAAAAAGGGGCACTCAGAGTCGGAATGTTATAATAAAAAACGTGATGACACTCGATACCGAGTACAGCTGCGCAGGACGTTTAATCCGTCGACTTCGAATTTCAAACAGCCTACTAACTCATCGCCGGTTGTGTGTAGATACTGCAAAAACGTTGGTCATGATATTTCGGAGTGCCGAAAACGTCAGTTTAATAATTCATTAAAATTTCAATTTAAGCCACCGTATCAACAGCAACATTGTATCGAGACTCCCGAAATGTCATCACCACCACATATCGAAGAGTTACATAATAATGATGATTTAAACTAAAATACGAGTTTGCGTGTAAGTGCCGACGCAAATTCCACGTTCATGGCACTACTAATAAAACTACTATTTCTAACATTACTCAATCCAATCATACTACTAAATCAAACTTAATTACTAATCCTACTAAATCTAATACTATTACTAATTCTACTAAATCGTGTTCTATCTCTAATATAACTAAATCAAGTCCAATTTCTAATTCTACTAAATCTAATTCTAGTTCTAATATTACCAAGTCAAATGTTACTTCTAGTTCTTATAAATCTAATACTATTTCTAGTTCCAAACTGTTACATTCTATTTCGGCCACGAAGCCCACTGGTAACAGTAAAAAATCGTCATTGTCTTCTATTTCGGACAAGCGTCCCACTGGCAATGAACGTGATACTACATCAAACAAACCTGTACGCGTACAGTCCACTGTTCTCGCAGACTCTGTTCCTACCAATTCTAGCCAAAAGCTAATCGATGGTCTTCTTGATAGTTCTGAAGTATGTCCCACAGTCTACGATATTTCCCAAAATAAAAAGACATCGTTGCCCTATATTGAAGTAAAAACGTCTCATTCCAAAGAACCATTAAAACTTCTGGTTGATACAGGTAGTTCGATATGCATGGTAAAAGATACATGCTTATCAAAAATTCCAAGTCTTGATTCAGATAAAGTAAAGTTTAAGGGTATAAATGATATTGGTTCTTACGCTGAAACAAAGGGTAGATTTCTGCTATCAATTATTCATAACACCGATAACGAATACCCTTTTCATTTCCATGTTGTTGATAAAGTAAACCTTGATTACGATGGAATAATAGGAACAAACTTTTTCACAAATTATTGCGCTTCTATTTGCTACAAGACGTCTCGATTACAATTACCAGGAAATCCACCTGTTTATTTTAAATTGAATCGTGAGTTAAACTATGTAATTCCAGCTCGTACCGAAATGATAATTGAGTGTTCGGTTACAAATCCCGAGTTAAAAGAAGGTTTAAGTTTAACTACAAAGATAAAAGACTATCCGAGACTTCTATTTTCTAAGTGTCTCACTCGCGTTAAACCAAATAATAAAATCAATATCTCTGTTTTGAACACGTCCGAATTTGAGGTCACCCTTAGCCCAATTAAATTAACATTAGAACCAGTCTCATATATTTTGGAACACAATAATCCTTCTATCTCTCTTGACTCTGCTGAGGAAATCTTTAATTGCTCGTCAACAACTTTATCCGACTTAGATCATGACAAACGAGTCCAAAACGCACTGAGATGTAATCACCTAAACAAAGAAGAAGAGTCTTACATACGTAAATTGTGCTCCGAGTTTCATGACATTTTCTATTTAGAGGGTGATATTTTAACGGCTACTAAAACTATTCAACATGAAATTCGTACTACGTCCGAAACCCCTATACATGTTAAAAGCTACCGTTTCCCTGAGTGTCACAAAGAAGAAGTTAGCAAACAAATAAAAAATATGCTAGACCAGGGCATTATTAGTCCGTCGGTCTCTCCTTGGTCAGCCCCTATCTGGGTAGTACCAAAAAAGCAAGATACGTCTGGAAAACCGAAATGGCGAATAGTTATAGACTATCGAAAACTTAACGAAATTACTGTAGGTGACGCTTACCCCATTCCAAACATTACAGACATTCTAGATCAGCTTGGACATAGTAAATACTTTACCACATTAGATTTGGCATCTTCATTTCATCAAGTTTGTACTAAAGAATCGGATGCTGAAAAGACAGCTTTTAGTGTTCCGGGTGTATCAGGCCAACCAGGACACTATCAATTTAATAGAATGCCTTTTGGGCTAAAGAACGCCCCATCTACCTTCCAGAGACTCATGAATGTTGCACTTTCGGGGCTACAAGGCCTTCACTGTTTCACTTATCTCGACGATATTGTAGTATTTGGACATGATCTTAACTCTCACATCTCTAAACTTAAACTAGTTTTCGAAAGCCTCCGCAAACACAATCTAAAACTTCAGCCCGATAAAAGTGAGTTCCTTTGTAAAGAAGTGCAATACCTAGGCCATATAATATCCGAACACGGAGTAAAACCCGATCCTAAAAAAGTGGAGTGTGTGCAAAAATTTCCAGTTCCCAAAAGTCCTAGAGACATTAAATCGTTTCTAGGACTGGTCGGCTATTATAGGCGTTTCATAGATAACTTTTCTCATATAACGAAACCCCTTACCAGCCTGCTAAAAAAGGACGCCAAATTCCTGTGGCTTTCTGAACAACAATCAGCATTCGAAATCCTAAAAAACAAAATTTCCACAGCCCCAATCCTTCAATATCCAGATTTCTCAAAGCCCTTCTTACTTACAACAGATGCTTCAAACTACGCTGTTTCCGCTATTCTTTCTCAGGGTGAGATAAACAAAGATCTCCCAATTGCCTATGCCTCTCGCACCCTGAATAAGTCTGAAGGTAACTATTCTACGACTGAAAAGGAATGTCTTGCTATAATATTCGGTACAAAAGTTTTCCGCCCATATTTGTATGGCCGAAAGTTTCAAATAGTTACGGACCATAAGCCACTACAGTGGTTATTCAACTGCAAAGATCCGAGTTCCAAATTAATCCGCTGGCGCCTGAAACTCGAAGAGTTTGATTATGAAATTATATATAAAAAGGGTAAGATTAATTGTAACGCAGACTCCTTATCTCGTAACCCAATTCTCGCTGTAGATCCCGATATTCCTTCTACTTCTGAAACATACGAAAAATATTTAGAGATTAGTCAAAAACAAAACTTAACCTACGACACTGTAATAGAAGAACATAACGAATCACTACTCAAAACAAAATGTAAAATGATCACTTACCCCTCTGCAATTGACTTAGATGACTCGGTCCCATATTGCTCGGAAATTATACAAATGTCTAAATTCGATGAAAACTTACCTGATATAAGAACCGTAGAGCGGGAGTTATATACCTTTCAAAGTACATCTAATGAAAAACACACATTCACACATCTGTTTTTACGCGTCCATCACTATGATGAGATGTCTTATAAAGATATTTTTAATATGTTGCGAGACTATCGAGATATGATAACTACATGGTATTCAGAAGAAAAACAATTCGCTATCTCCGACTTTCATGATCCGTTCACGAAATTGTCATTTACAAAGATATACAACATCATAGCATTCTTATTTCATAAAACAGGTGTCAAGGTTCATATATATCACAATAATATTATGTTCCCAACTCCTGCCGAAGTGCCACGTATACTAAAAGATAACCATGACTCGCCCTCTGCGGGACATCCGGGCATCACTCGCATGTATGACAGGCTAAAAACTCTCTATTGGTGGAAAAATATGCGCCAAGACATAGAAAATTATGTAAAAAGCTGCAAATCGTGCCAAATTAATAAACCATTGCGTCACGCTAACAAAGCTCCTATGATCATAACTTCGACAGCCACCAGACCAAACGAAAAACTATACCTAGATATCGTGGGGCCTCTTCCTGAAACTAGAATCAACCAATATCGATTTATACTTACCTTTCAAGATGACCTCACAAAATACTCTCAGGCTTATCCCATGCAGACATGTTCCGCACAGGAAACTGCACAACGATTAGTTCATTTTATCTCACATATAGGAATACCCCGAAATATTGTAACAGATCAAGGTACCAATTTTTGTTCAGAGGTATTCAAACAGCTAGAAAGACTTTTCGGAATTAAACATATCTTTGCATCTCCATACCACCCTCAAACCTGTGGCGCGTTAGAAAGGAGCCATTCCACCTTGAAAGAATACCTACGATCTTATATAGAAGACAATTCACATACATGGGATCTGTACCTGAACACTGCAATGTTAGCATACAACTCCAATATCCATTCGACTACGGGCTTTGCCCCACTTGAACTCATGTTTGGTCATAAGCCATATATACCAAAATCCATTGATACTCTAGAAAATAATAGCTACACAGATTACGTGCGCGCCCTCAATCATAGATTATACTATAGCGTACAAAAGGCGTTACAAAATATCCAAATATCTAAAGAACGTTCAAAACAATACTATGACTCCCATTCTCGTCCCATAACCTATAATGTTGGCGATATGGTGTATATTCGCTGCCATCACAAACAAAATAAGGCCTTATCTCCGGTGTGGAAAGGCCCTTATAAAATCATAAAGATAAACGGCAATCACACTGTAACAGTACAAGTCGAACGGAAACATATTCGTCATCACTATGACGAAATCAAACCGGCCTTCCAACAATAAAGTTATAATATGCGCTCTTGTATCTATTGTTTACAGGTGGCTGGCGTCAGCTTACGCGAACCAATTCGTCACTCAAATAGTAAACAGTCCCGGGTTGTATTTCGATCAGTTACTAGATGTAAAGTTTACCAATGATAACTGGAATGTAATAACCTTCATAGATCTTAGTCATATACAGCCACATTTAGAAAGCGTTGAATTTCTATTCGATAAAGTGGCTAAATATTGTGATTCTGCATCCTCATCTCAAGTTAAAACTGATTGCCTTAACTCACTCAATTCCCTTAAATTGCAACATAGTAATAATATCAAGAAATTCTCTTCTATTTCATACTTGGTACAAGTGAATGAAATGAAACGTCATAAACGTGGTCTAATCGATGCAGGTGGATCATTGTTAAAAACTGTCTTCGGTACTTTAGATTCTGACGACGCGCATAAGTTTACAAACGCTATTAATAAAGTACAGTCGGACGAAAAACAGTTAACAATTTTAATGCGTGATAATATACATGTCATAAAGTCTACTATTTCTACGTTTAATAACACAATGTCGAAAGTTAAAGAAAACGAAAATCGTTTAAATCAAAACCTAAATAAAATTGAAAGTGCTTTTAACAAGCTTATAAATACCAATGATAAGCTCGAGATTAAGTCTCACTTAATGTTGCTGCTTACCTCTTTAGAAAGTATCATCATAACTTTATCTTTCGACATAGATGACATAAATAATGCCATATTGTTTAGTAAAATAAATGTTTTGCACCCGACTGTACTCAGTCCTATGCAGTTGTACAAGGAGCTCGAGTTACATGCTAATCAGCTGCCGCGACACGCTGAGCTGCCGATTTTGTTAACGTTACAGAATGTTAATGAAATAATTAATATATCAGATATCGTATGTTACTATCATGATAGCAAGCTTATAATTGTCCTAAAGATACCGCTAGTTCTTTCACAAGTTTATAACTTATTCCAGAATATCCCTTTACCTATCTCTTTCGACAATAAGACTCCAGACACTTACATCTTAATTGCTCCTAGTAAACAGTATCTGGCAATAACAATAGATCGTTTATTTTACTCACAATTCGAAAGTGTCAGTGAGTGCAAAGTGATTAAAAATCAGTGTTTCGTGTGTGCTTTGAACAACGTGTATTCTACTTTCGCGAATCCAACATGTGAATCAATTTTGTTAACAGATGTAGTAGATAAGTTACCTAAATCCTGCCAAACAAGAATTCTGCGTGGTTCTATTGATCTATTTCAGAAGATTTCTAACAATCGGTGGATTTTCGTACAATCGGAACCTAGTAAAGGTCATATCATGTGTAACGATGAGATGAGAGATCATGTTGAAATCTTGTTGGGCACAGGAATCTTACATCTTCCTAAATCTTGTAAAGCATTTTATAAAACTCTAACTTTTGTACCTACTGATAGTATAACTTCTAATTTTACAACCACTGTATCTAATTTTAATATTTTAAATGATGACTGTTGCGATAGCGTTAAGTTAAACAAAACTCTAAGTGAAGTTCCTCTTATTAAATTAAATGAGTTCAACAACTTTGATTCTTTGTTAAAGGCAAGTACACATCTAAATGATTTTGAACAGCAATTAAATAAAATTGCAGAGCCTTCTCATCTAGAAAAATACAGCACGCATTATCTTTCATTGACTTATGTGATTGCAACCTTATCTTTGTTATACTTTTTGTTTAAAATTAAGAAATATGTATGTCCTAGAAATCCAGGATGCTGTATTAAGATATATAATAAAAATTATACCAAGTCAGGTGTTTCTAAAAATCAAGTCATCAATACCGCATATACTTCAGACTCATCTGAACCTGAAGGCGATGTAATTTCCATTAAGTCCATCCAGACAAAACGAAACACCTTGAAATAAATAAATAAATAACATGCTATTAATCATATTTGATTTATATTCGTTTGTGTTGCTCTCTCTATCTCTGTAAAACCTGTAGGCGTATTGATTAGTTAGTCTATGGTATTGTGTAAATTAAATAACTAGTTTCTCTTCCTTCGTTATGATAATTTGTTAATTATAACTTTTGCACGTTTGTATAACCATTTATCGTAATGCCCACATCGAAGTCTAGTCAGTTATTGGTCAGTTATAATCTTTCTCATCACTTCATCTGTGATGATCAATCTTATCGGGGGGGCTGTTATAATATCTCATGTTCCAAGGCTAATACAAAGTAAAGTGCTGATCTAGCCTCAGTTGTTTACTGCATTTATTTAATACTTGGAATATGACGTCAATAAAAGTCCTCGTCGGCATTTCCGCCGATATACATTTTTTCAGTTCGGACTTAGATTTCGGTGTGGACACTAATACGAATTATTCTTGTATTTTCCTATTTTCTCGTGATTAAACACTTTCAGTTTGTCAAAAGTTGTTTTTTAAAAAAGTCTCCAGCATTCCACCCCGTAACAGCACGTTCCACGCGAGATGAGGTGATTAACAGTGTTTTGGAGGAAGGCGGAGCGTCGCTACTGTATGGTAGTACTAATACTTATACTGTGCTACAACCATGTAGATGTAGGTTGTGAATTGATAGCACTTCACCTACATTTTATAAAGAAGCTTTTTACAGAGCAGACCGGCTGATGAGTTGACTGAATAATTTATGCATTTTGCGTGAAGTTCTACGCTGTCACTCCGCGCTTCTACCCGCTGTGTGATTCCCTCCAGTTACCGCATTCGCGAGTCGTCAGTTCGTCATCTTAAGCGCGCGTATTTGTAACAAGATGCTTTTCTACGGTCTTGATTCTAGACAGATCGATGCTACCATGTGAGGGGTATATTAATACAGTATCGATATATCTTTTCGGTGTTTGAGAACGATAAATACGTAAGTGAATTTCGATAGAAAGGTGTACGAAAGTCAAATTATTATCATACTAGCTTTTGCCCGCGACTTCGTCCGCTTGCAAGTCGGTTAACGTGGGTGCAGACGAAGTCGCGGACTAAAAAGTAGCCTATGTCCTTCCCCAGCGTTCAATTTATTTTCGTACCAAATTTCATCTAAATCAGTTCAGCCGTTTCATCGTGAAAGCGTAACAGACAGAGTTACTTTCGCATTTATAATATTAGTA
Source organism: Charanyca ferruginea (assembly GCA_947361185.1). NCBI lineage: Eukaryota > Metazoa > Arthropoda > Insecta > Lepidoptera > Noctuidae > Charanyca > Charanyca ferruginea. The sequence goes on from OX376068.1 coordinate 24,509,049, forward strand.
TGGATACTCTTCTTTCACCAGGTGTTCAGTTCCAGGTTTTCGCCCGCTCATTACTTGTGATTTTAACAATAAAATGTATGATTAATTAATCATCATCATCTAGCCTAGCCTTTTCCCAAGTATATTGGGGTCGGCTTCCAGTCTAACCGGATGCAGCTGAATACCAGTGTACATGGAGCGACTGCCTATCGGACTTCCACAACCCAGTTACTGGGTAACACGATATCCCTTGGTAAGACTGGTTGTCAGACTTTCTGGCTTCTGACAACCCATAACGACTGCCAAAGATCTACAAATGACAGCCGGGACCAACGGCTTTACGTGCTTTCCGAGGCACGGAGGGAACTGGATATAAAAGGGATGGTCACCCATCCACAGACCGACCGCGGTTAGCGTAGCTTAACCTTGAACCAATAGATCTGTACGGCTTTAACTTAGCCACGAGCTCCTCTAATGATTAATTAATAATGATTAATTTTATCCCCTAAACTATTACACTACACTAGTTTTCGTATAAGCTATATTTATTGTCTGTAACTGTCTACGCAAAAGAGATAGTGAGCAGAAAAACTATTACTACAATCATAAACTAAAAAGATATCTTAAGGGTCCATTTCTATTTTGTTGTGTCTGGCTTTAGTTTTGAACTAAAGGTACTTCTTTATTGAATTAGAAAAGTTTCGACAGCCACAAGAGTCGGGAGTGGAAAGGCTCTTAACTATTTAGACAAATCAACTGATTGGAGTTAAACTTTTAGCTGTTTATGATTTAATCATTCGGAGTTCGGGCCAGACCCAAAACTCAATAAGAATACTTATTTTTACTCAATAATGAAGTAAATTTTATCCTAAGTAATTAATATCAACGAGCAAAGTTGTAGCAGGCACATGATTATATACCGAATATATTTCCAAGTAGTAGTGAAAATATTTTATAATTAATATTATTATTTGTCACCTTCTTCTTTTCGAATCGATGGTTTTTTTTTTGTATGTTTTGGCTACTAGGCAGCCACATTTATCGCAGCATTAGTGGCGTTTTTAATATCCTCTAAGGTGCAGGTGTATGGACACTTTCGGCTCTGTAGTAAGTGAGCCATTGTCTGGTCTGAAGCGCACGCACTGGGTATCGGTGGAATTTATAATCCCCCCAATAACCAATATGCTATACCGCTCTGACACGGTAACGGCTCGGCCGGAATTGCCTTTGGAAAATTCTGAGTAGGAAGGGCCATTGGAAGGTTGGAGAGAGTGTCCAAACAACAGCTACGTATGGTCACAGCCGTCATAACTGGCCATGGGTCTTTAATACATACAGCCCACTGTGCAGAGCCTGCATGGAGGCAGACAAAACAGTAGCCCATTTACTTCTGAACTGAACCACTTTACACAGGACGAAGAACTTCGGTAACCCAGGCAACCTACGGGAGATAGCCAGCAACGTCAGCACGCTGCTAGTCAAGACGCTGCTAGCCTTGAGGAGCTGGGGTGAATCGAACGATTTACTTCGCACCCTTACGCAAAATACGCGCTGATACATAGAGTTGCTGACACCAGCCCGTTATACCATACTACTTATATACTATCTTGTTAATAAAAAACTTATTTTAACACACACGACTTAAAGCCCTTAATTGAATGGCAAATTATTTGCTGTATCAGAACTCTGCTGTATAATAAACAATGACATATATGACTTACAAATTCGAAGCATTTACGTGTACCTTTGGTATTCGACTATATTCTCGTGAATTCGTGATCTTCAGTTCAAAAGGTATGTACACAAAGGAGGCAGCTGTCGTCTTCAACCACGTAATTAAGCCGTCAGGTTCAACCGTGGATCCTGGGCCTTATTGCTCTTTAGTACTTTGTCTCATTATGAAAGAAAACTAAGATAGTGCTTTAATATTGTTTAATGGGACTAGTTAGGGCCGTGGAGGTTTAGCTCGTGTTTTTAATTTACATTTTAGGTGTGAGATGTTAATTAAAAACACGGAGGAGCTCGTGGCTAAGTAAAACCCGTAAGGAATAGGGTATTACACCCGTTTTTGAAAAGTGTCTCAATGAAATTCTGTAGTGCTAATATGCCACCAAAAAAAACACAACATTTTTATTCAATCGATAAGTGCCATAAAAATGCATCTAAATTTTAAATTTTCAAATTTCGCGCGTAGTTTGACGAAAACGCCTCTTACTGGACGCCATATTGCTCAGCGTAAATGACGTCAGTTCGTTTTATATCAAATGAGCTCATATTAAATATGATAATTGCATATCATTTAAAAATAATGAAAAGCATATTTTGTAATAGGTGCAATGATGAAAAAATTACGTTGGTTACGGAAAATAATAAAAGTACAAAGCCTATATTACGCCAATCGGTTGACTGACAGTTGTCATTTTTTTGTTTACACAGCCGTATGGCAACATGGCCGCTACTATTTCACGATGTTTTACAACAGATTAAAGATACTGAAAACTTTGAATTGAATTTAAATATTTGTTTTGTTATTTTATGAACTAAATCTTACATTTTCCGACTGCTTTATGCCTAAACTGTCTCAATAACATGTTTATAGTTTTTTTCTCGTTTAGAGTAAAATACCCTATTACGGATCGACCAGTCACCATGGTTAAGCTACGCTCAATACACTCGTGTATTGAGCGTAGCTTATGCGGTCGCGCCCTCTGCTAGCGGCTCCCAGAGTCCGGACTCGAACCGCACAATACGTGGCAACAAACCAGGCGGTGGCTTTGCTCAACACACTGACTGCTCAGAAACCGGATGTAGCCATATCCACTCCAATGTGCGGCTATTTTTGCAAATCGGTAAGGATTGTTTTTCCGCGTAAGACGGTACTTATTATTATTGAATAAGTGGTTAAATTAGTTGCTATTTATTGTGTATTTATTCTAATGTTTTTTTTTTGTTTTTTTTTTAATTCTAAAGTGATGACGACGATGACGACACGGTTGGCGCAGTGGCTGAGCGATCGACTGCTGCGCAGCGTGTTGCGGGTTCGATTCCCGCCCAGGGTAAACATTTGTGTGATTAGCACTTGTGTTTGCCTTGTGTCTGGGTGTTGTTTATCTATATATGTATGTATTTACAAAAAAAAATGTATTTGTGTATGTATATCAGCTGTCTGACACCCATAGTACAGGGTCTCCCTAGTTTGGGGTCAGATGGCCGTGTGTGAAAATGTCCCTAAATATTATTATTATTATTATTATTCATATGATATTTTTTAATTTAAATTGATATTTGATTATTTTTTTCATTATTCGGTTGTTGATATCATAATGATAATTTATAATTGTAATGTGAGTGCAGAGAGTAATTGAAATAATAAATAAAAAGGCACGGAGGCCTCCGAAAGCACGTAAAGCCGTTGGTCCCGGCTGTTATTCGTAGATCTTTGACAGTCGTTATAAACAGAAGCTAGAAAAATCTGACGACCAGTCTTACCAAGGGGTATCGTGTTACCTAGAAACTGGATTGTGGAGGTTAGATAGGCAGTCGCTCCATGTAACACACTGGTTGCCTTTTCACAAGTATGTTGGGGTCGACTTCCAGTCTATCTGAATACAGCTGAATACCAGTGTTTAACATGGAGTTACTGTCTGTCTGATCTCCACAGCCCCGTTACTGGATACACGATACACCAATCGGTTCACCAATAGGTTTTCAGATTTTCTGGCTTCTATTTACCCATAACGACTGCTAAAGATCTACGAATGACAGCCGGGACCAACGGCTTTACGTGCTTTCCGAGTCACGGCGGGAACTCGGTATGAAATGGATGGTCACCCATCCACAGACCGACCGCGACAAGCGTAGCTTAACCTTGGATTTTACTTAGCTACGAGCTCCTCTTCAAATGTTTCGAAGACTCCATCCCAGGAACAACCACACCTTCTATTAGCTTTGGCTCATTCACAAGGCTACAAAAAATGATGAACTTTTACCTTTTAACTGTCACATAAAAATTCGTTAACCCTAGCCACTCCGGTTCGCGTTCACTCTAATCCTTTGAGAACACACCGGTAATTAGTTTTTGTTTTTAATTAGCGTTAGTGACTCGCTAGGCTACACAGTTACTCTCTTCAGCAAATAGACAAAGTTTAAGCGATTTTTCCGTTTACCGTTGAGATTTTAGTTTTGTTATTATTTTCAAAGTAAATGAGGAAAGATAAAGTTTAAGCCTTGTTAGCTGTAGGTCGATTCTGTAAAATTCGAACAACAACTCGTATCTCACATCGCTATTCACTCTCACTTCGCTTAAGGTTTAAAATTACCTGGATTTATATTTGACACTTTGAATCGGGTTCGTGTGCGAAGTGAGCGTCGAAGTGACGGTGAAATTACCTTACAGAATGCCACTTCTTTCGTCATCTCATACTTTATCTGTCAAAATCTCCCTGTCAATTTAGTTCAACTCGCTGACACGCTCGCAAGGGTGGGGCTAGTGTAAATCCGAGTTTTTATAATGCCAATCAAGAAACTCACAGCGGATTCAGATTCGAAGTTTAGAATGAGGTCTTACAGAATCACACCCCTGGTAACTTGTAACTATACTGTAATCAGTGATATTCGGTGTACTGTGGAGGCTGCATGAGTTTATGATGCAATAGTCATTAAATAGTAAACTCTATGGTTAGAACAGTCTGGATACTTCTAGAAAGATAGGTCATTCGATTATATTTGAATGATTTAGAATATTTTTATACTAGGACCCTATCTGAGGACATGACCTTACCTGACGGCGCGTGGTCTCACAGTCTCTGTCAGACCACGCGCCGTCAGGTAAGGTCATGTAATCTTCCTCTAAGTAATATTTTATCTCCAATATTTATAGAGTTATAACAGTTCTTGTACGTATGATGTATCGTAGCCCGGTTATTTTAGTACCGGTCGAATGGGGTGAGATTGATTGAAATAAAAACCTACATAGCTTTTACAATATTAGAATAAAATATCTGAAAAAAATAAAATTAATGACGACTTTTTGAATGAAAACACAATTAACTTTGTTTACTTAAAATTGATTAATAATTTAGGAGAAAAAAATTGATTACCTGTCCATTTTATTGATATTGAAAATGGGCTGCTTTGATAACACCCACAATTTGCATTGCTGCTTTAAATTCACCCCGACGTAGAACGTATTTTTGACCAATATCCAGGGTTAACTTTGAACGTAAGTTTTTCCACTTCCAACTATCTTTAGTGTGTTACACCATTTACAAAACATGGCGTAATGACTTGAATTCTTAATATAAGATTAAATAATCGGCTGTGTTTAATTTTACGGGTAAAAATTAGTAAAATATTAGAATTTTAGGTAATAATCAAAGTTACCTCTTGTTTTGAAAGTCACCCCGTTTGACGTACCTAACAATCCACCCCGGGAGGGATTTTTTTACAGAATAACATAAAAGTACCTACATTCCTTCATTTCATCATCTGCCTAGTTAGTCTATTCCTGTATGTTGGGGTCGGCTTCCAGTTTAATGCTGTTAAATACCGCGGTTATACATAGAGCGACTGCTTATCTGACCTCCACAACCCAGTTGCAGGGTAACACGATACTTTGGTAAGACTGGTTGTCAGACTTTCTGGCTTCTGACTACCCATAACGACTGTCGAAGATCTACGAATGACAGCTGGGACCATTGGTCTCGGCGTAGATTAGTAAGCTCGGAGACCGGCCGGTCTCGGCACCGGAGATTCGTAGGCTGGGTGTTGACCCATTCATGGAACTAATGCGGCAAGTGAGCTTAACCATGATCTATCGATCCAAAAAGCCACGAACTCCCCACGACCACAAGCTCCTCACATTTCTTCTTAATCAAATGAACGTTCGTTCGTTCGTTTCGTTTACACTTTATTTTTATTTATTTTGTATTATCCGTATCTGACCGTGGCATCACTCTGGGCCCTATCAGAATATCAGCGCTGTGACGTTTTTTTAATGTTACAGCACCATACTGAAATAGGAGCCTTTTGGCCTCATACAGGACCAATTTTCGTTTTCTTGTTTTTTTTATTTTTTTATGTAATTTTTGTGTGTTTTTGTCCTGGGGGGCGAATAAATTCTTTTTCTTTCTTTCTTTCTTTCAAATTAAAAACTTAAATAGCTTGCAATAATACAACTATATCTGATGTTTTACAAAACCAATTGACTTTAATTTTTAGGGTTCCGTACCCAAATAGTAAAAACGGGACCCTATTTCTAAGACTCCACTGTCCGTCTGTCTGTCTGGCTGTCGGTCACCAGGCTGTATCTCATGAACCCTGATAGTTATGGACAGTTGAAATTTTCACAGATGATGTATTTCTGTTGCCGCTTTAACAACAAATACTAAAATAACAACCATACAAAAAAACGTGTTTTTTTGCCGTTTTTGCTCGATGTCTAATACGGTACCGACTCGCACTTGGCCAGTTTTTTATATTAATTGGTATGGACTTACACGGCACGGCACGTCTAAGCTACTATAGTAACTGATTTTGATGAAATTTGGTACAGACTTAGCTTGATCCCCAGGAAAGCATTTACGCTATCATCTAAAACTGTCGCCAGAGCGAGTCCCCAGTGTGTCGTACTTTGAGGATGCTTAACGCTCTCCTGACCGCCAATCCTGAATGTGATCTGCAGTGCAATTCTGTAAGAATTCACTCGCGAATTCGAATCCAATCTCATTTCCAATTTCACTTACCTGAAGTGAATACTATTTGGTATTCGCTTAAATAGTAACGAAATATTAGTTCGTTTCACTTATGTTGTCACTTAGTGGCGCTAGCGTAGTTTTCATCGAGTTACAGACTACCTAAAACAGTTTTCACCGCGGAATCAGAAGTGAAAACTGGAGTGAGTTCTTACAGAATACCATACCTGTTTGCCTACGAATGGAGTAGAATTAGCCGTGCATGTCTTACGTTTGTGTGTTACGTTTTGTGACAGGAAGTATGCTAGGGTGTCGTCTATTATAAGGTTTAAGGTTTAAGAACTTTATTCCTCAAAAAGAATAACATTCACTTATATGAGAAACTTATATCTAATTTCTTTACATTTGACGATGCAACAGCTACACAAATAAAAATAGGTTAGGTAGATACAGTGCTCGAAGATAGTTTACAGGTTTTTATCCTAAAAAAAGTCACTTCTTTAGATATTTTTTTTATTATTTTTTTAGATTTTTAGATATTATATGTTAGTGTTTGACATGTTTTTGTATACCATAGCTGTTTCAATTTCTACGTTAATTAATGTAATTGGTGCTACCGTTTTATTTAAAAGTAAACAATAAACGCTACTTATTAAAATAAATGTGATTTTTATGAATTTAATTGAATGTGTGTCAATTGTGTATGTGTGTATTGTTATTATTTATGAACTTATGGGTCTTGTTACTTGATCATGAAATAAATAAAATTCCGCGACTTCGTCTGCATCCGCGATAACCGACCTGTACGCAGACAAGGTCGCGAGTAAAAACTAGCTGTATATAATTTCAAACACACCTTTGAAAACCGGAAAAACAAAACTGTTAGTAAAAATAGGCATGGTATGGTTCCCAGGTGAATTCTTGACGTGTCCTTATGCTGTTATAGTAGGTTATAGTTCAATGTCCATCGGAAAATAGCCACCAAATAGGTATAATTTAGCAGTTGTAGGTATACGTGTAGAACAATGTTTACTTACGTTGAAATGTAGTCCATTATTAAGTATGTAGGTCACGAATACGGTTTCAAATGTATGTTATGGAGTGTTATAATATATGTATATATAGGTGCATCTTAGTAAGTTTATAACGACGTTTTTGACGACACGGTTGTCGCAGTGGCTGAGCGATCGACTGCTGCGCAGCGTGTTGCGGGTTCGATTCCCGCCCGGGGTAAACATTTGTGTGATGAGCACTTGTGTTTGCCTTGTGTCTGGGTGTTGTTTATCTATATATGTATGTATTTACAAAAAAAAATGTATTTGTGTATGTATATCAGCTGTCTGACACCCATAGTACAGGGTCTCCCTAGTTTCGGGTCAGATGGCCGCGTGTGAAAATGTCCCAACATATATAATAATATGTATAATGTAGGTGCATCTTAGTAAGTTTATAACATCTTTTTGTAATGCACCTGCTATGTTATATTTTCACCACACTTGGTTGACTGGTAGATAAAGCCTACGTTAAGTCTGCCTTTGTACCTTGTTGTGCATAAAGTATTAATAAATAAATATCATTGTCCAGCTATCTTTACAGGGTGTCCAGTAAATAGCACGACATACTGCAGGGGGTGATAGCTTGGGTCAATAGCTGCCAAAACAACGCAATATATGTTCAGCAAAATCTTACGGATTTACAGTTTTACAAAATTTTCCGAAATATCGAAAAATCTCTACCTTGAAACAGATTTTTAAGCATCTCGTAATGAAAAATTCCTTTTCTAGTATTTTTGTTGTGCATCTTATTCGTGAATAGTTACTTTACTCATTGATAAGTCTTTTTTTCTATCAAAAAAAAAATGTTTTCAAGAAATACAATTTTTTGTTTAAATTTTCACAGAACAATTTTCTTATCGTTTTACTTTAACCTACAGTGGTGAACACAAATCCGTAAGATTTTGCTGAACATATATTGTGTGGTTTTGGCAGGTATTGACCCAAGCTATCACCCCCTGCAGTATGTCGTGCTATTTACTGGACAACCTGTATAATATCAGTAAAATGTCAGTATCATCACTAATATTGTAAATGCGAAAATACTGACTGTCTATTACAATTTCACGATTTTGATGACGATAGCGCGAACCCTGGGGAAGGGTATATGCCACTTTTTACCTGATTTAAAAAAAGGAGGTTCTAACTATATTTTTTAATGTATGTTGCTGTGTACCACGAATGTTCACCGAGTTCTCCGCCAATTGTGGACGAATTTTTAAACTTCTTTTTTTTAAAGTGGGTACAGTCAACAGCAAAAGTAGATGATCAAAATCAGAAATTCAATACTAATGAACGGAGTTCGCGTCAGAACTGTGTGGCGTCGAAGTGATTCAAAAGTATGTGTGTGACAATCACATACTTTTAATTAATAAACATGTAATAAATTATATAAATTAGTGTTAGTAAATTAGTATAGAATTTGTGATTTTGATCATCTACTTTTGCTGTTGACTGTACATGCGTCAGGTTCCCATTACTTTATTAAAATTGATTCAGCACTTTTTGCGAAAAATAACAAAAAAAGTAAAAATTGTATAAGTACTAGTAAGTTGACCTGATGATGATGTTACATAGTATAATTATTATCATTAATAGGTTTTGTATATCACGTCATTCACACTTCATTGAGCAAAGACACAACGCTGTATTGCTCTACCACCATGACCCTGAGGTTTCTAGGCAGTTACAAGCAACAGCTAGTAACTAACACAAACATTGGTCAAGTGGAAACAAGCCTCGCGACAGAATCGTGACGTCACAGCTAAGTGTAGACAGTACACAATGGCCGAGCTCATCAATCATTCACGGTTTGACTTGACCCGCCAGCTTTCCACTTTCGACCTTAATCAACAATTACATAGCAACTGAAGTTTCATTTTGTTGTACGCATGGCAACACGTTACCAAGTGTAGGCCTACGCAGTGCTACGCGTGTCTATGCGGTGCTACGGGTGGCTACGCGGGACTACTCGACCCTACGCGTAGCTACGCGGGCCTACGCGGCGCTCCGCGAAGTTACGCGGGCCTACGCGATGCTACGCGGACCTACGCGAGCTTACGCGAAGCTACGCGGGTCTTCAAGGGGCTACGCGGTCTATGGGGGCTACGCGGTCTCTGTGGTTCCCACAAAAGAAGAAGCGGCGAATGATACGTCTCATAATACTGATGACGGGTCAAATCAAATACATTTATTTGTTCATTCAGGTAAAGCAACACCTACCGTGTTGCAATGTAGTGTGGGTATCTGCTGTGTCCTGTCACAGTAAGAGACATACAAATGTTAGTATGTATAATAGAAAGGGTATTGAACATTATTATAGTGGGTACCACATACACTGGCTGGCCACGAAATGTTTGTTCAGTGCATTGGACATTAAATGTACTAGAGCACTTAAATTGCTTCCCTAACAGCTGAATCGGCAGAGACGGCCGATCCGTTGGCCCGCCCGTACACCCGACCTGACTCCGCTTGATCTTTACGTGTGGGATCGGGCCAAAGAACTAGTTTTAAATATGAATGTGGAAATAAACAGAAAAGAAGAATTGATTTAGAGAACTAATTCAGCGTTTCAAACGATATAACTAGGTATGAAGTTAAAAATATCAACAACAGAACTGAGAAGACGGGCCCATGTAGGTGCTAGAGACCCGGCGAACATTTTAAACACGAATAATACATGATTGTAATTAAAAATTTATTTTAAATAATTCGCTTAAAAAAAATAATTTTCTTCCTCAATTTGGTTTCTAGGTCCTAACTTCAATAATTTGTGAGCTATCCGCGTAGTTGATACCTCGAAAGAAAGAACAATAACCAGGCATGTTTAAAAAAATGTTTGAACGAAAGAAGCACCGTCTGTGTTTTTGTTTAATGCCGTCTAAAAACAGATTTCTTAAACCTTTTAAAAATTCTTTGACTTTAAATGTCTGTAAATAAATAGTCTCATCACGCAGATGCCTTAATTATGTTTTTTTAGATTTTTTATACATTATTTTGACCAAACAAAATAAAAAATAAATGACTTATCTTTCAAATTGGCCATTATTTGCAAGTAACTGCAATATTTTGGGTTTTATCATCAAAAATCATTAAAATTATGCTAAAAAAAAATATTCACACTTCGGCTAAGACAAGTTCGGTTCAAATGGTTATAAATGGCCTATACTAGCTCCACTTTACGGCTTTGCATCGATCTACCAAACATCCTGTATATGAACGAAGTTGCGGGCAAATAGTAGTAAGTAATAATTGACCAATTTAACTTTAATAATGTCGTCTTAATACCATAATTAATCTGTTCCCGCAAAAAAGGGAAAAAATCATAGAGAAAACTTTTTTTTTACCTCATTACGTTCGCATCACTAGCCACGCTTTCCATTACGCGTCTCATTCGTAATCCGCCTCCACCACGTCACATACATAACGCAATGAAGTGAAAATACGTATGAAAAGTTCATGTAATATTCATCACATTATGAGGCCTTGGTCCAGAAATGTTATGAAGATAATAAAAGTATGTCTCTATAACAAATGCTAAGCTAAAAACGTCCTGTTTTCGAATTCTGTCACTCACGGTAGCGATAAAAACGTCTATTATTCGGTTACCCTTAATCACTGTCCGGGACTGTCATTTTTAGGTTTTTTTAAGTGGGAGGTTTTTTTAAAGTGTTTTTGTGTGGCAGCCTTTCTTTTGAAAAGAAAACCAGTCTAATAGCATTACGTAAACACAAAAAAACGAGGCTAAAATAGTAATCATGTCTGTGTCCCTAATAATATTAGTTTTGTTGAATGGAAAGCTTTATTTTACATTTAAATAATAGCTACTTACTTAATGTATTTTTATTAAATATGCTAAAATTGTTCAGGCCAACCTCTCACGCTCAAAGTTTAAGGTCCACCAAAGGTAAGGTAATTTTGAACCTTATGCGAAGTAAGAGTGAATAACAATGTGAGTTGCGAGTTGTTGTTTGAATTTTACAGAATCGACCTACAGTAAAGGAAAACATCGTGAGGAAACCTGGACTTATCTATACTAATATAATAAAGCTGAAGAGTTTGTTTGTTTGGTTCAACGCGATAATCTCAGGATCTACTGGTTCGAATTTAAAAAATCTTTTTTTGTTGAATAGTCCATTTATCAAGGAAGGCTATAGGTCCATGCGAAGCCGGGTCGAGTTGCTAGTAATTATTAAAAGTCTGAAATCGCCATTCCGCCTTGAGCGCACGTGGTGATCAATGCTCGTATGGGAAAAAGCCGATGCCCAGCAGTGGGACAATAATACGATGGAGTTATTATTAAGTATGCTAAAATATTGTATGTAATTAAACTTACACAAAGTACCTAACAACTTTAAACATCACAAATAATTATTACAAACACACAATTTTCCCAGGATATGAGAGAAATTTCTAGTGTAGCGACATCTATCGCACAATAGACGAACTACAACTATGTACTGTATGTGGCAAGTGCGAGTTGCACTCGCACATGAAGGGTTCCGTACCACCGGACAATATAGATAACTCAAGATCGAGCAAAAAATCTCCGAAAACGTGTGTTCTTTGTTTGGGGACCCCCTTATATTTTTAAGTTGATTTTATTATTATTTATTTAAAATTAATAAATAATTTGTTGTTATAACGCCCATTGTAGTACACACTGAAAAAAATTGTTTACAAAAAATACAACCAGCTGACAGACGAACGGTCAGCGGAGGTTTAGTAATATGGTCCGGCAGCACCTTTCGGTTACAGAATCCTAAAATATCTATAAGCTTATATCGTTTTCAGATTTTCATCTATCATGGAGCTTTTCGTCAAGATACGTAATAAATAAGCGATTAATATCAATAAACTATGTTAAAAAGCTTTCAGCTCTAATGCGATGTGAGATAAAGGTCACATTCATTAGTTGGTACTCGGTGACCTTGTATCTCACACGCACGTGCGATATGTATAATAAGTTGGCGTTACACATGGGCGAAAAAGTACGCGAACTTGATCGTTAATCTATCGCTACTCTACATTTACAAATAGAGAGAGCTGAAGATTCTGTTTTGTTTTTTTATGTGAAACATTTATTGGCACACTTTGGCAGTAAAATCGCCCAGTTTGCCGTCACGGCAAACGGCATAACGCTCTCTCATGCCTTCATGCCCACTCTACGCCTCTCGACTTCTTCAAAATAGGACGAAAACCATGAGTTACCACCTACGGTAAGTTCGGTATATGTTTATTTTACGCGGCTTCGTCTGGGTCGATTTCAAAATTAAGAGTACAGTCACGAACAGATTGCAAAATTCAAAATCAATTTTCTTGTGAAATAACTATTTCAACTTATAGATAAAACCTATTTTATAGTAATTTGGGAACACAAATACCTTATTCGTAACCTCACAACATTTAAATCAATAGTTTAGGAGAAAATCAGTTTAGAATGAGACCAACTGTTTACATGTTTTTTCTCGTGACTGTACGTCCTACATTATCCCACGGGATCATAAAAAAGGGATAAATGGTATATCCGATGTGATAAGCCAGATCAATCTAATATATAAAATTCTCGTGTCACAGTTTTCGTTCCCGTACTCCTCCGAAACGGCTTGACCGATTCTGATGAAATTTTGTGTACATATTGGGTAGGTCTGAGAATCGGCCAACATCTATTTTTCATCCCCCTTTTACCCCCCCTTTTCATCCCCCATCCAAATGTTCGGTAGATCGGGACAGGACAACGTCTGTCGGGTCAGCTAGTCTAATATATAAAATTCTCGTGTCACAGTTTTCGTTCCCGTACTCCTCCGAAACGGCTTGACCGATTCTGATGAAATTTTGTGTACATATTGGGTAGGTCTGAGAATCGGCCAACATCTATTTTTCATCCCCCTTTTTCCCCCCCTTTTCATTCCCCATCCAAATGTTCGGTAGATCGGGACAGGACAACGTCTGTCGGGTCAGCTAGTATTTTATAAAAATATTTGATAACAAAATTTCAGCTAGTTCTGTTCAGCCGTTTAATAACAAACATCCATTCATCAAAAAATAAATAAAAAATTAAAAAAAATATTTATTTGCTAGGTGGCTGGTAGGTATAAACAGATGTTTCAAATGAATATAAAGTACTCCTAATAAGGTATCACCCTCATCCCATTCTCACAAACTTTCACATTCATAATATTAGTAGGACAATGCTTTTCAGCACTTCTATTTATTGTTTGTTACATAAATAAGTATCTAATAAATTATTAAATAAAATAAAAACAGCTGTTTTTATTCCCTGACCTTTCAGAAGTCAAACACTTCCTACGCTTACATAAGATACAATTACAAAAAAATATTAGTTAGACAAGTTCGACCTTAACGAAGGACGGGAGTTCATAATCCATTTTTATTTTTAGCCGACTTATTCGAATCTAAGGATGTCATAATAAAGCTCTCGGGCAAAACGTGTAGGCGCAGATCACGTTTCGTTTTTAATTTACATTTCGACACGACTCTGTATGACAACATTAAGGCATCTAACCACACGCGAGCGATATTGTCACCGTAGCTATATTATCACCGTAGCGATAATGTAGCACGCGAAATAGAAATGAAGATGTTGAACAGGGTGAAACAAGACATATCGCAGAACCGTTAATTATGCAGACTGCCCATGAAATTAAGTAACATGTGCTGCGAAACTACTTTTATTTTTGGTGTGAAATGTCATTGATTATAGTAGAGAGAAATTCAAAATTATTTATTTTAAGATAACTAGGTCCAACCGCCCACTATGAAGAGCCTGCATGGGAGCAGACGAGACAATAACACGTGTGCACCTGAACTGCCCTGAGGTCGCTTTATACAGGGCAAAGTACTTCGGTTACCCAGGTAACCCACAGGAGATCGCCAGAAATGTTAAGGCGCGGCTGGCCTTTCTTGGGGAGCTGGGGTGGATCGAATGAGTTACTTCTCACCTGTACGCAAAATCGTGCTGAGACGTGGAGTTGCGTACACTAGCCCGGTATAGCATACCACCTCCGTAACCAGAAGTTTCCCAGGTATGGTCCAGAACAAAAAAATTGGTTGTCTGTAAAGTCGGTTTACTGACGATAGTTGAACGCTGTAATTATCGTTGCTATAAACAATTGACACCACATTCACTTTTCACTTGGAACGCCTCAGAGCGAGGTAACGCCGCATGACGTCATGTAACGCCGTAACGCCGCATGACGTCATGTTTTTTCGTGCGTGCAGCCGGCTCTATCGAATTATAAGACGTTGTCACGTCAAAAACATGATCGTAATGTTAGGAAGAACACAGAACTTTTGGCTAGGTTTTGTGACATTTCACACCCGGTAATAATATCACTCGTTTGTGTAGATGCCTTTACGCGGCCTCATTGTTCTGTCACGTTACCCTTAAACTCGTCATCATCTGCCTAGTCTTTTCCCAACTATATTGGGGTCGGCTTCCAATCTAATCGGATGCAGCTGAATACCAGTGTTTTACATGGAGCGACTGCCTATCGGACCTGCACAACCCAGTTACTGAGTAACACGATACCCCTCGGTAAGACTGGTTGTCTGATTTTCTAGCTTCCTATAACGACTGTCAAAGATCTACAAATGACAGCCCGGACCAACAGCTTAACGTCCTTCCCGAAGCATGGTAGGGTCTCGGTATGAAATGGATAGTCACCCATCCACGAATCGACCGCGGCAAGCGTAGCTTAACCATTACGACAGGTCGATTCGTATGCCTTTTACCTAGCCAAGAGCCATGTTTCCATTGAACTCGTGAATTAGGATTAGATTAGGATTCTCCGGAAGCCGTGAGAATTCGTTGGAACATAAAAACAGGTTAAACAATTCTACATAAACTTAATTTTTCAATGTACACAGAATTCTATTCCTACGAATCCTAAATCTACGGATAAAAAATATTTAAACATACGTATTTCTACAAATGTGATATTAATAATACGAAATCGGAAACCGTGTAAAAAACACAATTATTATTTCAACTCAATAGTTATCAACACATTTCCCTCTGAAATATTTCTAAAAAACTTCGTTAGTAAGGTAATGGAATCGTTAGGTATTTTCTTTCCCATTATTTGTTCTGTCATCGGGCTGTGAGTTGTGAATACAAGGGTTCCTTGGAGCAGTTTTAACGAGCAGGTTGAGGTCAAGACGGTACTACGGTAAGTTCATGTTTGAGCTTGAGTTTGGAGTTCTACACGTTGTCCATTGGGTTAATGGTTTTTTTACAGCTGCCTTAGAACGTAACTATTCACGATTATGTAAAAATTAACTTTAAAATGCGTTATAAAATAAATATAACTGCCTTATTTTATTGGATTTTCTTATTTATGACTCCTTACAGACATTATAATAATAATAATAATAATCATCTTTATTTTACTCTTCACAAAGGTCACAAAGGTATGTACACAAGATAAGTAAAAATACAAATAAATTAACTTAACTACATGAATGATCCTTTGTGAGAGACTGGAGTCCATACTAGGATACCCTGTGTGACGGATCACCAGGCTCTCACCTCGAGATTGCGTTGGCTAGTTAGTCTCTGAACAAATTGTATACAATGTGATACGAGTATTGAAAACCAAACCAAAAATGCTTAAAGCCATAAAAAAAATGAAAAACATAAATAAATTGAATATTTTTTTCAAATAAAATAAACTTTAGTTTTGATGAATCAACTGTATATTATTGTTTGTGAGTTGTGAGTGTGTGCAGATAAAGTGTATTTTTGTGTGAGCGCGAGTATGGAAGCTAAATTATGTATGCTGAATGATTACGAGGGAACAATTAACAGCTGCTCCGTGGAATCATAATCCAAGTTTTGTATCCAGGTCGAGAGTTTCCTTTTGCAGATGTTTTTGGGAAGGTTATAAATTGACAAGACTCCGTTAATTCTATTATATAATGCCGCAGATGTATCAGTTTCTACAAACTAAATACCTACAAATTGTTATGCGCATTAAATTATAATTCCATTCTATCGTACTAGTGATGGGATCGATTATTCGCTTCAAATGAATAAATCGGCAATAATCTATGAAATTGCCGTTTAGTACCTATACAGAAAGTTAAAGTAATTTTTACATAAATATTTTTGATTTCTATCAATTAAAATATGCACCTATGCTATCGATGCATCTCTGCCAATTGGTGGTCTGCCAAGTGGCAATTTTTCAATGCTCTTCTTGAAGAAGTTAGGTGTACAGGAGCTAACAATGCCTCTCGGGTATTACCTTTTTCCATGCTAATTTGTGGCGCAAGGTCAGGTAAGTACAGTGGATGGCACAAAACTTCCAACCCTCTTGTAGCTTAAAGACCATCTCTTGTGCCGTATGAGGTCGAGCGTTGTCGTGTAGGAGCAGCTGGGACTGCGATTAACAAAGGCTGGCCGAAAATTTGCGATCTTCTCCACCATTGTGTGCAGTTTCTCACAGTACACATCCGCAAGTAAGTAATGCGGGGTGCGCAATAAGTTTTTTCAAAGGGCACCACCCTTTGAAAAAAGATGATACCGACACTATACAACTTAACATTGACCATGACTTTTTAGGGGTAAGTTTTCGTTTGGGGCAATGGTTCGTAGCTTGGCACTGAACCAGGGTCTAACCAACATAGTGACCGCTTACCAAAAAAAAAACATTTTTCATCGCAAGTGACAATGCAATATAAAAAAGAAATGACGGCAGTGGCATCGTGATTTGCCACCATATACAACATATATTGTTTAAAAACGAAGGTTTTAATGTAAATGTAATAAAACATTAACATTTACATTTTAAAACTTTCATAAATTGTTATGCATAAAAAGGTGTTTTAATATGTAATAACTAATAATAGCAATTTATATTGTTTAGTATTTAATATTAATAAACACGGACATGATCGCAACTGCACTATTTTTTTATCGACAGAAAAAATCGATAATCGATTCTACATACAAATTAAAGTGTAAATAATCAAAACGTTACGTAGCTGCAATCACTAGTTGTCAAAACGACCACCTGTCAAAAAAACCAAATGACAGACCCAATGGACAGAGAATAGGTGCAAAAAATATTATTGTAAACTTTTATTCTTGTCTTCAGATTTTATAACAACTATGAAATCGGCATGGGATATCCCAGGACCCTCTTTATATCAATATTTCCTTAACTGTTGTATTTGCCATTCTAACATGGCCGAGTGTACACGTGTGACACGTCAAAAAACTATTATCATTACTATTAGACTTCATTGTATGTGACATTGACGTGTGTCTTATTTGACGTTAATGTTTTCATATAAACCATTGAAATGCTAATGCAAAGGTAAACTACCTCATTCCACCGTATATGTGACGTCATCACATGCTTTTTGGTTTTACTTATTTTTCTCAAAAATTAAGAAATAAAAAAATATAAAATATATATATTTGGACTCAGGATACGAAAATAAAGAAATAGTATTTTTGTTTTAAGGTCGTGTCAGTTTTGAAATGTTGTCAATTACGGTTTTTACCACTAAATTTTTACGACACTAAATTATTTAATCGTCTTGTACGAGTTTCAGATATGAAACTAAACTATGAACTATGAAAAATAAAAAATATGGTTTATTGAAGAATTCTTTTCAAGAAAATGTTGTTCATTATAAAAAAATACATAGGAAATATGAAAATACAAAAATTAAAAATCGGTTCAGACCGGCTGTTGCCATGTCGACACATCAAAAACTTGACAGACAGCAATGACTACAGCTTTCGTTTAACATCTACCGAAATAACCAAACAAGCGGATAATAATACCATTAACGATCCCATCATTGTTCAAGTAAACGTTTTACGAGTCTACCAAATCCTTTGAAATAACGTTGTTCATCAAAATCTGTTGCGATTCGCGAATTAATTGAATTAAATGTAAATCTTCATTAATGTTGCCGGCGGACTGTTTAGCATTGCAAATTGTACTCTAAAGTAATTCCTGGCTAAACAATTAAGGGGGGTAACGACACTTCAGTAATACCTGGGGACTATATTTCACGTAAAGTAAATACTCTAGACGTGTTCATGTTGGTTTTAGGACATCGCCAAGTGGCTGGTCCACTTCATGCCCTACCCTATTCTTCGGTCAAAGACTCAGCATTGCCATACAACGTGGCAATGCTGCCAACCTGTTGGGCACTTGTCCCGTTGACAGCGATGTGGACGAGATTTTGATATTTGTATTTTGTATGAGCTCCTACATAATTTTATTGTTTTTATTCGGATATCTATGGTTCTAATGAACTTATTGAACGAAAAATTAATGAGACAATTGACAATATTTCATATTTTTAACCTACTTGTATTATTACGTTATATAAAATTAAATACAAATCTAGGGCACCCGTATTTTTCCGTTTTTCTAAATTATGTACTTTTTATTCATCATTTTAACTTTGAAATTAGGTGTATTCTAAAAAGATGTAAGCACCAAATGACGTCATACTTACGGTGGAATAGCGTTATACCCTTTGGTTTACTGTGACCCGTCAAAAAACTATCATTCATTAGACTTCATAAATGTGACATTGACGTATGTCTTATTTGACGTTAATGTTTTCATATAAACCATTGAAATGCTTATGCAAAGGTAAACTACCTCATTCCACCGTATATGTGACGTCATCACATGTTTTTTGGTTTTACTTATTTTTCTCAGAAAAGAAGAAATAAAAAAATATAAAAAATATATATTTGGACTTAGGATACGAAAATAAAGAAATGGTATTTTTGTTTCAAGGTCGTGTCAGTTTTGAAATGTTGTCAATTTGTTCAGCACACGTAACGTACTGTCATTGGCTGACTGAATTATCAACCACCAATCAGGTTAGGTTTCAAATAGACAAACACAGTTGGTGAGTTTTATCGAGCAAAGAGAAACTTTAACAGGCAGGCGCTCCATGTATTACATTGGTATTTAGCTGCATCTGGTTAGACTACCTTATAGTAGCTTGGAAAAGGCTAGGCAGAGGAAATCAAAATCAAAGCATTTATTAAATCATTTACAGGCATTTCTGAATTGTCAAGAAGTCTGTTAGTTAGAAAGTTGAAGCTTGTTGCTCGTTACAAAACGTAGGGTAGGTTTCTATGGAGCATGAGAATGGCCGCACAGGGAGGTAGGGACTAATCTTAAGGCGCGTCCCTGAGCAAAACGCAGCGCTAGCTGTTTTTTGTTCAATTTTTCGGACCTAACTACTCTGTATCCAAAAGAAATATCAACAAATAAAAAATAGATTAAATTTCTACATAATCTTGACTTCAAAATGGTAGATCTGATTTTTTTTTCTGATAGTATTTAACTAATCTCCTCACAACGAAAGCACAGAAATGAGAAATAATTATTGAAAACATGCATCTCCTCGGCAAGTAACCATTAATTCGATTTTTTACTAACACTAATGGATAGGCAATTTATTAATTAACATTCTGGTAGAATTTTTTTTTTTCAAAATCCCAAAATGTGATTTTATAAAGATTTAATTCTAAAATCTGAGGGTATTCGCTACTGCATCTCTTGCGCGGCGAAGAGGGAACGAATGCTCAAGGTTATTTGCTCAGGGTACCGCCTTAAGGCCTGCCGGGGGAGCGATGACCGGCCATAGGCAGAGGTGGAACACCACGGTGGTTTTAGCCGGTAACAGTCCGGCGTCCCTTCCGTCACCCCCACGATGGAGGAAGTCCATGAAGATTTCCACCGAGCAACAAAAAAAAATGGTCTCTATGTAGAAGAATGAGCATGAAACTCCACGGACACTCACAATTTTATTATCTATCTTTTAGTATACGCCTTTTACGCAGAACTGACGCAGAACGGACGCAGTCTGCGTCCAAAACTCTAAAAATTTAGTCGAAAAAATTAAATAAAAGTAGTATTCTTTAACTTAAAAATAAAAGGCGTATAATAAAAGATAGATAATAAAATTGTCTGTAAGATGGTGTAAGTTTCGTTTAATTATACCTGGTAGATTTTGTGTGATTACCAATGTTTTGTCCGCGTCAGACACAACTTCATGAGTTAATTAAACTATTTAATATGAATATAATTAAAAATATTAACATTCTAAATGATTAAGAGAATGTTCTAACATATATTTTTTTCAAATCATTTACACTGCACATTTTGACGTGATTGTCAGTTTAAAATCTGTAAAAGTCGTTCAATAGCCCCTTAAAGATGACTAATCTCAACTGACAGCGACCGGTCACGACACATACACGCGGATCATCAACATTTAGCTCAACCATTTCGAAGGGACCGTGACCTACTTCAAAGTTAAATGATTTCTACTAAAGTTTACAAGAGTATTTCGGAGAACTAAATACATATGTATCTCCAACAGCTATACTGTTCTATACAGCTACAGAATTGATGTAAATTAAAGTGTAAACGAGTCCTTACATCGGAAAGTTATGAAATTAATGTTCAGTAAACTGTTTGAGTATATTTTACGATCGATCTATGTTTATTCATAGATCGTTCTGTCTATACAAGCTATAATTGAATGGACGGTGTACCGGTCGGGTGTTCATATATTGAGTTAGTAGGTGTATTCAAATTTTAATTGGTATTTGAAATATGGCAGACGATATAACATTGATATTATGTTAATCAACTAACTACCTATACAGGGTCAAGATTCAGGGTGATTCGAAGAACTTTGACGGTCGTTATGGGTAGACAGAAGCCAGAAAATCTGACAACCGATCTTACCAAATAGTATAGTGTTACCCAGTAACTGGGTTGTGGAGGTTCTTCTTCTCCATAGAAACCTACTGGTTGGAACGAGCAACTAGCTTCAACTTTCTGACTGACTGACTCTGACAATTCAAAAGTACCTGTAAATGGTTTAATTGAAATAAATGATTTTGAGTTTGAGTTTGACTGGTATACAGCTGAATCTGATTAATTTACTCTGCATTTTTTTTTCTGTATGGCATCTCGCAGGGCAACCTATGAGGTTGTTGGCTGCTTAACTGGACTATCCTGTGGTGTCTTAAAAATCATTATTTTTAGGTCCTCTAGCCAGGGCAAAGACTTATAAACTAAGTGAGTATACGCTAAGGGCACTCCCTGCGGGGTACGAGCCTCGACTTAGGGCGTTACTGGGGGAGGGCAGCAAAGGGGCAGGGGTTTCTTGCTCGTTCTTCTCCATAGAAACCTACTGTTTGGAACGAGCAACTAGCTTCAACTTTTTGACTGACTGACTCTGACAATTCAAAAGTACCTGTAAATGGTTTATTTGAAATAAATGAGTTTGAGTTTGACAGGCTAGATCGGGTTTCATAGAAATTTCGTAAATACAAAGTCAAATTATTTATTTAAATCAGACCATTAAAATTCACTTTTGAACTATAAACACTTGTAGGTATCCTTTGTGTTGTTTTCATTATGGCACATAGTTGATTGTAGTCTCATCACCTACCTGCCTTTTCTCAATTATGTTGGGGTAACCTTCCAGTATAACTGGATGCAGCTGAAATCAAGTGTTTTACATTGAGTGGCGGCCGGTCTGTCCTCCACAACCCAGTGTCCAGGTAACACGATACCTTTTGGTAAGATCATCACAGTATTAATACTGTGCCATCACCTTTCTGACTACCCATAACGACTGTCAAAGAGCTACGATTGACAGCCAGGATCGACGGTTTTACGTGCTTTCCGAGGCACTGAGGGGTCTCGGTGTGAAATTAATGGTCACCCATCTACGAACCGACCGCGGCAAGCGTTACTTGACCATGATTGATCGATCCCTACTGTTTTTACTTTGCCATGAGTATTTGAAAGTAGCCTATCTCTTTAAAAACCTTCCTCTGGGCGAAGAGCAAGCAACAAACAAAAAGGGAATCAAGGAGATTTTCACGCACAAAAACATCCAACCCAAAAAAAAACACTTTTTCTATATTTTGCTTCACCATATCTTGCCTTACTTCATAACTTTCATATAAACTTGCCTTACACTACACACATTATGTAAATGCTATTGTCTGAAAGTACCTATGTAAGTGATATAAAAGGGTTTTACTCAACTTCGTGGTAACTCCTTAGAGGCTAATGTAATGTACCTACATGTGTGTCATGTATGTGAATATGTGTGTGTGTGTCTTCGCACTTAGCCAGCCCCAAAAAACACAGGCTAAATGACAAAGGATGGTTCTTAGTGAGAAAGAAACAAGAATTTATTTAGTTCTACAAACATTAAAATGGTTGCTTGAAAATTAATACAGTTTTTTTAAGTATCTGAAGTATGAATGTGAAACTTTCATAGTTACATTAAACTAATTTCTTTTCCCCATACTATGTTTCTGGCAACCATCATTAATTCCACAAGTGGAAACGGAGTGATTTGTACATTTACAGTATACTGAGTATCTAGATATACGGGTAATAAACATAAAATAAAAATAAATATTTATTTTTGACATGACACCATGACCCGAAAAATTCCAAGAAACAACTTTTCTGAAACCCGAAGAATTTTAAACTGTTAAATAAAATTTTTGATTGCTGGGAAATCCATAAATAGTTATTCAATTGACTTGGCAAATTACGAACTAGGAGTGTCGTCATACGTCATTAATATAAATTGTCAAACTAAACCTTTAGGGGAATGCGTTTTGACAGATAAGAAAGATAAAATCATTTGATTAGTGGTGTCAATAACATAAATAAAAAAAGTTTAAATACCTTCCTTTTTCAAAAACTCTTAATATGAAGGCAGCGAAGGGAAATCTCGTGAGAGAGCCGACACGTTCGTAATAAAAGGGAACGTGTCTTGCTTGACAACAACTGAGCCGTGCGTACCACCTGTCGCGTTTACTATGACCTGGAACGCGTCGGTGACTTGTTTTACAGGTAACTACTTAGGATATAATAATAATAATAAAAAAAGACAACCGCCTTCAAAAACCAAAAAGTGACAAATAACTTTAAAACAGAACACACAAACATCTACTCAACAAAATGACTTCGGACGAAGAAGACGTACTCGATGTTTTAAAAGTTATTTTACATACAAGAAAAAGATACCGATTTCGCGTTCGACCCTGTCTACAGCGACATACTTTTAATATTTACGGAGAATATGACTCTAGTTTCGGAAGTCGGTGGCTTGGCTGTTCTATTTGTTGTTTTGTATTGCCACCGACTTCCGAAACTAAAGTCATGTGTGTTCTGTTTTAAAGTTATTTTTCACTTTTTGGTTTTTAAAGGCGGTTGTCTTTATTTTAAAAAAGCTTTTTTATTTTTCGCTTTTTAGTACTTCCTTAACATCCAAATCCATTAAGAAATGGCAACACAGTCAAAACAGAGATTGAAAATACAAGGTGAGAACATTTTAAGATCATCCACGTATATTTTTTTGCTTTCTGTCAATTTTTACAAAAAGTGCTGAATCGATTTCGATAAAATTTATATGGGAGCACCCTTGAGGCATACCCTATCCATCAAAAAATAATTTTCCGAGAACCTCCTTCTTTTTGAAGTCGGTTGAAAAATGGTTATAGCGAATGCGAATCGTTTGTCTTGGCACACCTACGACACTCCATACAAACGAAACGATTTAATTATCTACACTAGTACCAAAATAACAGACTGTACAAATACGTACGTGTGTGTGAATTTCTGCGCGCCGCTTAAACAAAAAGCCGTTTTGAGAGCGCGTTCGACGCGGGAACAGGTGAGGAACAGTGTTTAGGAAGGAGGCGGGTACGGGCGGCTGTACGGTAGTACAAATACTGTGGTAAAGGGCGTCGCCAAGGGGGGTAGGTAGGGGCAGCTGCCCCCCCCTAGAGGTTCCAAAAGGTTCATGTGCCTTTGACTGTATTTAAAATTTATACTTTTCCTATCCACCATATATCAACTTGCCCCCCCCCCCCCTAGGCCATCAGCTGGCGAGTCCTGGCGACGCCCTTGACTGTGGTCTTGGCTTTTTTAGTTGTATTCTGAATTTAATGAAATTTGAAATATTCCTTATTTTATACAAATCCTGCTTGGATACTGAAAATTCAGGCTTCTAGTTTTATACACAACGAATTTATAGGGGGATCGAAAAAAGCCTGAACCGTTTCGAGAAAAGGATGGTACGGCCGTTCCGCTTTTTTGGCTTTTTCTAAATGTGAAGAGAGGGGATAAAACGCATGTAACCAAAAGATTATGAATATTAATGTGGATGGATATAGAGGGACAGGATGGCAAAAGAAAAGATGGGTAGATTGCATGAAGAATGATATGAATGAAGAGAGAGTGAAAGCATGGCGGCTGACAGGACGGAATGTAAGAAGAAAACATGTTGCGCCAACCCCAAGTGGAATTGCACAATTAAATTCCCCCATCCCCATTCCATCATCGGACGAGCAGAGATACGGCGAAACGTCACCGCTATATGGTTCGAGTTCCACGGTCTCGAACCAAGTGTTTTAATTTCACATTTATTGTGGAATTCACTGCCCGCCTATCTGCTCCCTGATAAGTATAATCTGGGTATCTTCAAGGCACGAATGAACCGGTCCATCCTAGGCAAGCGTGGTCCCTCTTAGGCCGCATTACACTTAAGAACAGGTAATTGCGGTCAAACGCAAACCTATTAAAATATAGTATAGTTTTTTAAAAGTAACATAGAACAAGGACAAGAAGATGATGACTAGCCTATACGAAACTGAGTTTGGATACAGATTAAGCTCGAACTCCAAGAAAGGACATAGGCTACTTTTTAACCGACAGTCACACGGGCGAAGTCGCGGGCAAAAGCTAGTAATAAAATAACACCAGCCTATTACTGTCCTACTGCAAAACAAAGGCCTCTTCTCATACAGAGAAGGCACGAGCATTGATTCTCCACCATTGATTGATCACGCTCGAGGCGGATTGACAATTTTAAACTTATATCTTCTATCTACACTCTGTCCACTGGTTTAACCGTTTTTTGACACCTGGAACTAGTGAACAATATTTAAATTTTCGTAAAAACTGATACGCATACTTTAATATAATATTTGAAAGAGTTCATAAATAAGATAATCCAATATGATAAGGCTGTTTATATATTTATTTTATAACGCATTTTAAAGTTAACTTTTAAGTAATCGGGAATAGTTACGTTACAAGGCAGCTGTCAAAAAATGAATTACCCAATGAACAGGGTACAGGTGTGGAACGGGTATTGCCAGTTTAAAAATCGATCTAGTTTACATTACGATTGCTCGTGCTACGCCCTCTGATTAAATACAAACCGGCCAAGTGTAATTCGGACTTACACGTGAAGGGTTCCGTACCACCATACGATATAGGTATCTAAAGAACGAGAAAAAACGCCATAAAAACATGTTTCTTGTTTGAGGACACCCATTAATTTTTAACTTTATTTTATTTTTATTATTTGTTGTATAGAGTGCAGAGGAGCTTGTTGCTAAGTAAAGACCGTACTGATCAACCGGCCATTGTGGTTAAGCTACGCCTGCCGCGAATGATCTGTGGATGGGTGACCATCTATTACATCCGTGATTCGGAAAGTACGTTAAGCCGTTGGTTCCGGCTGTCATTCCTAGATCTTTGACAGTCGTTGTAGGTAGTCAGAAGCCAGAAAATCTGACAACCAGTCTTCAGAAAATCGATCAAACCGAGGGGTATCTTGTGTCCAGTAACGGGGCTGTGGAGGTCATACTGGTATTCAGCTGTATTCAGATAGACTGGAAGTCGACCCCAACATACTTGTGAAAAGGCAACCAGTTTGTTACATAGAGCGACTGCCTATCTCCCTCCACAATCCAGTTTCTAGGTAACACGATACCCCTAACCAGTCTTACCAAGGGGTGTCGTGTTACTCAGCAACTGGGTTGTGGAGGTTAGATAGGCAGTCGCTCCATAGCACTAGTTAGTTAGTTAGAATAAAAGCCGACCCCAATATAGTTGGGAAAAGGCTAGGCAGATATTGGTATTGCGTCCATAATACACCAAGAGCATCGCCAGGGGGAGGCAGGTAGGGGCAGCTGCCCCACCCCCTAGAGATCCGAGAAAATGTTTTTTTTTTAATATACTTCAAAAAAGAGAAGAAGGTTTTTGATTAAGAGCTCCTGACTGTACAATTAATAAAATACTCGCACTACCCATCTATATAAATTCAACACCAAAGGGGAGTTGTACGAAAAATCTTATTTTTTTAAACTTATCAACTTGAAACTAGGCGAAAATGCTAGCATATATTAGGTAAAAAAATAAATTGACGTTATTACTTTTTTTTACTTACCCCTCAAAGGGGGCTTAGAGGCCTAGCGGGGTGTTGCGTTTGAGGGAAGTACGAAATCTACGCAGACGAAGTTGCGGGAAAAGTGCTAGTCCTCCATATTTCAACTTGCCCCCCCCTGGGTCACCGGCTGGCGACGCCCTTGTAATACACTCTGTGTAAATTTCAAGTGACTACATATTACGGTTCTTAAGATACAGCCCGGTGACAGACAGATTGACGGAGAGGGGAGGCTTAGTAATAGGAACCTTTTGAGCATCTGGGGGTGTGATTCTGTAAGACGTCATTCTAAACTTCGAATCTGAACCCGCTATGAGTTTCTCGATTCGGTTTCTAAAATCTCGGTTGATAATTCGAATTTACACTAGCGCCACCCTTGCGAGCGGTTCAGCGAGTTGAACTAAATTGACAGGGAGATTTTGACAGATAAAGTATGAGATGACGTACGAAGTGGCGTTATGTAATGTAATTTCCCCGTCACTTCGATGCTCACTTCGCACTCGAACTCGCACTCGATTCAAAGTGTCAAATATATCAAGGCCATTTTGAACCTTATGCGAAGTGAGAGTGAATAGCGATGTAAGATGCGAGTTGTTGTTTGAATTTTACAGAATCGACCTACAGGTACGGAACCCTAAAAATAACTTTTGTAGATTAATTAAACTCAGATGATGTTTACAATTGTTTTTGTTAATCAACTCTACAGTGCCATGTAAAGATTGGTTTAGTAATTGGATCTGAAAAGGTCACGTAAAATTGCTGCGTACATGAATGAATCTTGTTTATAAAGCGAATTCCCTCAGGGATGTAGGCTGTCCACAAAGTGGCTTCGACTTATTGTAAGTATGAGGATTTGTGCCTAAACATTTTTCAGGCAATTGCCGTCCACTGCTGAACGTAAGGCTCCCCCAGAGATCGCCAACCAACCCGGTCTTGGGCAGCCCTTATCCATCCGCTGCCAGCCACCTTCTTCAAATCGTCGGTCCATCGTGACACAGGGCATCTCACACTATGCTTGACTTGAACTTTAAGAATCGTAAAAAATGTTAAATATAATTGGCCATGAAATTTTTTCCGCATGGCAAATATTTAAAAACTGTAATTACAGATTATGCCAATATGTTACTAAAAATATGTTGAGATTTGACGTCATCATCTGCCTAGGCTTTTTCCAACTATATTGGGGTCAGCTTTTAGTCTAATCAGATTCAGCTGAATACCAGTATTTTACATTCGATGACACGGTTGGCGCAGTGGCTGACCGATCGACTGCTGCGCAGCGTGTTGCGGGTTCGATTCCCGCCCAGGGTAAATATTTGTGTGATGAGCACTTGTGTTTGCTTTGTGTCTGGGAGTTCTTTATCTATATATGCATGCATTTAAAATGTATTTGTGTATGTATATCAGCAGTCTGACACCCATAGTACAGGGTCTCCCTAGTTTGGGGTCAGATGGCCGTGTGTGAAATGTTCCTACATATTATTATTAACATGGAGCGACTGCCTCGACTTTACCCTCCACATCCCAGATTCTGAGTGACACAATACTTCTTGGTACGACCGGTTGTCAAACTTTCAGGATTCTGACTACCTGTAATGACTGTCAAAGATCTATGAATGACAGCCGGGATCAACGGCTTTCCGTGCTTTTGGAGTCACGATAGGGTCTTGGTATTAAAGTCACCCATCCCTAGACCGACCGCGGCCAGCGTAGCTTAACCATGACCTATCGATCCGTATGGATTTTACTAAGTCACAAGCCCCACTTATTCAGCTGTTCCATGCATAAATACAACAGCTGATTTCTTTTCAACCGACTTCAAAAAAGAATGAGGTTCTCAATCCGAATGTATTTTTTTATAAGTTTGTTACCTCAGAACTTTCGACTGTGTGAACCGATTTTGATGATTCTTTTATTATTTGAAAGATATATATAAATTTTATCGAAATTAATAATAATAATAATATGTGGGGACATTTTCACACACGGCCATCTGACCCCAAACTAGGGAGACCCTGTACTATGGGTGTCAGACAGCTGATATACATACACAAATACATTTTTTTTTTTTGTAAATACATACATATATGGATAAACAACACCCAGACACAAGGCAAACACAAGTGCTCATCACACAAATGTTTACCCTGGGCGGGAATCGAACCCGCAACACGCTGCGGACCAGTCGATCGCTCAGCCACTGCGCCAACCGTGTCGTCAAGCAGATTTGATGATTGATGACTAAAAACTACTAAAACTAAAAATCAACAAAACCCTAAAAAAAATACGTAGACGACGTTATACTTTCCTCAATCTATAGAGTGCTTTCAATGTTTTAACTGTGTTGTCATTTCTTAATGGATTTAGATAAGAAGGGGGTATTAAAACGCGAAAAATAAAATGCATTTTTACAAAAAAAAGAACAACCGCCTTCAAAAAGTGAACAATAACTTTATCACAGAACACACATGACTTTCGTTTCGGAAGTCGGTGGCAATACCAAACAACAAACGGAACGATCACAATAGACCAAATCTGGTCGCAGTGAAATCACAGCCGCAAAAAGCAAATAAAAAAATAAAAAAAAAGCCATCGAACATCTTCCGAAACCAAAGTCATGTGTGTTCTGTGATAAAGTTCTTTTTCGTTTTTTTTTGAGCTTTGAACTATAGTATATGATTGGAATCATATGGGTTTAAAGAACTTTATTTCTCATAAGAACTTAAATAACAGTTCGCTTAAAATGAGATACTAATATGTGCTTATAATTATTAATATTAGTTACCTCTAGGGCGTTGGAAACATTGTATTAGCATAAGTACTTATTCTGTTTCATGTTATTTCAAGTGTTGTGATGTATTGCCTTCATCTATGTTTAAATGTGTTTACATTGTCACTTTTTTTTATATCTTCCATTTTTTATATTTCCATATAATTATATTAGTTACATGGTAACCTTCTCTTCAGTGAGTCCCTTCACCCTGTATAAGTAGCGGGTACCTAATTCTAATTCCAGCCTGTATCGGACGCAAATCATGTTATGCCTAGTCAATTTACTTCAAATGGCCTGCCGACTAACCGAAATTGAGTTATAAGAGGGTGTCTTAACATAATTTCCGTTAAATTGTACATTCTGACGTTCCTTATGATCTGTAATGCTATTCTGTAAAAATCTCACTCGAAGTGAGATTGATATGAACTGTCAATCCCTAACATCAGGGGACAACAGATCACCTCAATCTCATCACACCTAAATTCACTGATGATATTTTAATAGAATACCGGTGCAGTTCCCAATTGTGTGTGTGTGTGTGTGTGTGTGTGTGTGTGTGTTGGATCATTCGGCTCCCTTCAAAATGGTTGAGTTGAATGGTGCATATCCACGCGTCCAGGGCCTCAAGTCTGCTATTACAATAGTGTCAGAATGGTCTATCATTGATTTCATAATTGTTGATTTTGACAAGTTTGGTAATCTACTAATATAATGGCGTCATTATGACTTTCCAATGGTCAACAACACTCCATTGAAAGAAATGATATAGAATGGTAATCTCGTACATAATGACAAATTAATGACTAACTTAGTTTACGAACTTCTTACTACTTCAGATTGCTTATAACACTTATAAATAATATGTAAAAATATATATAAATTAAATCTGGTATTAATAAATGTTGAAATTTGTTGACAATGTCATTATAACACAATTCTATTACGAGACCATTGACCGACCACTGATCGACCATCATGAATTTAGCAGATTACGATCGATAACCAAAATGACAATGGGATCGTAATGGAATGACGAAATTATAAAAATAGCAGACTTGGCCCCCTGGGGCTCAAGTCTGCTATTACAATAGTGTCAGAATGGTCTATCATTGATTTTCATAATGACGCCATTATATTAGTAAATTACCTAACTTTTCAATATCAACAATTATGAAATAAATTATAGACCATTCTGACACTATTGTAATAGCAGACTTGAGGCCGTTCGTGAACGAGCGCAGTCAGTAGAGATTGTAGAGATTGGTCAACTCTTAACTGTTATGGCTTTTATCTTCATTCTTTTTTTATGTTTTGTATTGTCCTTTACCTGCATTGTTTTCACATATAGAAGCAACAAGGATAATGTAACCAATATTTTGTAAAAACTTGTTTTAAAAGAGTGTCCGTGGAGTTTCTTGCTCGTTCTTCTCCATAGAGACCTACCTACGTTTTGGAACGAGCAACTAGCTTCAACTTTCTGACTAACTGACCGACTCCTTGACAATTCAAAAGTGCCTGCAAATGGTTTAATTGAAATGAATGCTTTGATTTTGACTTTGACTTTGAATTCAATAAACATTTTTTTATTTATTTGCCAGAATAGGTATACAAATTAAGATCTTAAAGTATTCTAATAACCCATACCATCCATGTCATCTATGTATTCCTTTAGTAATAACCATAATATCCTTCATTAAACCTATTCGTGCCTAGAAACTAATATGTAACTAGCAAGTCAGTCAGTCAGACATATTTACTTTTTTTCTTTTGCTATGCACCTGCCATGTTATCTATTTACCACCCTTGATTGACTGATAAAGAATGTCTAAGGTATTAATAATAAATAATAATAAAACTGTTTATTTTCAGGTTACAAAGACCCATAGATATATACCTAAACCTAAGTACCAATACATAAAACCACAGATATACCGTGCGGAACACTGCAAGTGAAGCCACTAAAGCAAATACAAATTCAAAAACGAATAGCTACAATTCGCTTCGCGTTGTCCTGACTCGTGTTAGTACAACGCGGTACAACGCGAAGCGAATTGTAGGTATTCGTTTTTTAATTTGTATTTGCTTTTGTGGCTTCACTCGCAGTGTTCCGCACGGTTTATCTGCCTTTTGTTTGATAATCTGAACACTGCGAGTGAAGCCACAAAAGCAAATACAAATTCAAAAACGAATACCTACAATTCGCTTCGCGCTGTACTAACACATTCGCTTCGCGCTGTACTAACACATTCGCTTCGCGCTGTACTAAACGCAAATTCAATGTTAGTACAGCGCGAAGCGAATTGTAGGTATTCGTTTTTGAATTTGTATTTGCTTTTGTGGCTTCACTTGCAGTGTTCCGCACGGTCTATCTGCCTTTTGTTTGATAATCTGAGCCTAAAAAACAAAACAACAATTGTGTTAGTAAATATAACTTAAAACTATGTTAATATGTATGTGTGTGTGTATGTATGTGTTGTTATTAAGTCCGCCTTTGAACCTTTGTGTATGAAGTATAAATAAATAATAACTAGGTAAGTATGTAATAATACCTAATTCTCCCGACCAAATTTCGATCGCGGTCGCGAAAGCCAGAAAGTCTCGCTTTCCTGCGTACTTGACTAGTGTCCATTGAGATTGGGCTCAATGGACACTGGGCAAGTAGGTATGCAGGAAAGCAACACTTTCTGGCTTCTGACTACCCATGACGACGAATGACAGCCGGGACCAACGGCTTTAAGTGGTCTCCGAGGCATGGAGGTGTCAAGATAAAAAAAAAAAATATAAAAAAATTAAATTCATTTAATTCAGGCAAGACCCATATGAGATAACATAAAATAAAAACACAATACTGCCACGACAAATCGGAAAACAATGTCAAAAGTCGTATACATTAAAAAGGTCACAGAATTATAATAAAAATAAAATGTCAATAAAATTAAAAATAAAACAAATCACAAAAATAACCCTGAATTACAAATAAAAATAAAACTTTCACAAACAATGCAATACACACAAGTCATTCCCATTATGAAAACATGTCATTGTCAATGTCAATCAATAATTAAGTCAGTGTCTATAAATGTGAAAATGATAAATGATATGAAATTGATGATCACCCATCAGTGGACTGACCGTGGCAGTGTGTGCGCCAAGTGTCTGCCTGTTACTGTTCAAGCGATACACCCAACGCGATAAAAACGTAAAGTCACGCAATATATTTGTTGCCAGCCTTATCGCTCCATAATGACACTCATCTATTTGCTGAAACGTGTACCTAGTTGTAATGACAGAATCGATTACGGGTTAAAAGCAGCTATCATCGCTCATACTTTTCTTGGTCCCTTACAAAGAAACGTTTAATATCTTAATCATTTATCATATCATTTTCCATTAAATGATATGAACCGGAAATCTTGAATAGAAAGAACTAAAATAGTAGATTGTTATACAAGGAGCTAAAATTACCCATTATATACGAGGTAGTTTTACTCCCGAGCTTTAGCGAGGGAGTAAATAGAAACCGAGTTTTAATGGGTTTTAGCGCCGTGTGTTACACTATACTTTTCACTACGATTGCGAGAAATGAATTACGGTCACTACCAATTCAATTTGCAATTAGAGAAAAATTATTAAGATTTCGCGGCAATGTCTTTTTTTTGTTTCTTCTGTAGCCGCAACACATTGCATGCATTCTACCAGAGATCGCCGATTTTAGTTCCATTTTCAAAATTAAAATGAGGTTCTTTTTTTATGAGACAGTAATAAGTCGAGTCTTTATTCATGATTATTCTACTTATGACTAAAGACTTTTTCGTTTTTGTAGGCTCATTGTCATATTTGACAAACAAAAATTAAAAAAAAAAACTTCTTCCCCTAGAGAATGAAATGCTATTTTATCCCCGCTCTGGTATGCTACAATGACGGCCTTTTTGAGCAAGAGAAGTGAAAAAATCTTTTTGTTATTACTTTAAGAGGAAGGGTCCTTCAATGTACGAAACTAACAATTTAAAACGCGTTAAAGTTTGAAGGCTATCGAATTTGTTTCTGGAAACATTCAAACAAATATTTACAATTAAAAATAGACGCTATAAATAATAGTACAAGTAATTTATGGAACGTTTTTAAAAATGCTTTTAAACGGCAATTTATTGCTAAAAATAAAAGGCGGCAATGTGACGCGAGTGGCGTAGCGCGTAGCACCGAAAGCGTAGCCAATTTGCTACGCGCCGTAGACCATGAAATGTCTGTACAAAGTGATTCCAAAAAGTTCTATAAACGTACAATGCTTTGACTTGCGTTATTTAGTATTTTTGGTACTTAATAGTTGCTTAATTGTTATTTAAATTAAATTATATGTGTCTATTTTTTTTATCTTGTCTATGCTGTCCCATTTCTGGGCAAAGACGGTCCAAGTCCTTCCAAGAACTTTTTTCCTGCGCCACATCGAACCAACCCGGCTAGTACGCGTTCACCTCATTCAAATGTAATTCATCTTATTGAAAACCTTCTTAACTTAACCACAAGAGCTATGCGTTTTCTGTGTTTGCCAGTCAGCTAAAACGTTATTTTATAATTAATTTTTAACTTAAAACTAAGCCGATCTCGATTATAATAATCACATACAAATAAATACAAACTAAACTTACCAAGCTTTCCGCAAAATAATCTTCAAAGTTCACCAAAGAGTATAAACAGTATTGAAAACCGATGCTAGACCAGCAACGAATTAAAAAATAAAAATAAAACAAATAATTTAAAAAATAAAAAGCGTTCGGTATACGAAATTTGAAATGAAGTTCGCGGTTTATTGCCGGTTGCGAGCGCTCGTCCGTTCGGTTGGAGGCAAGGGCGGCATCTGCTACAGCCGATATACAGCCTACATTTTATGCCGTGTGAGAGAGGCTGCTTTCGCACTGAAAAGCGCTTTTAAATGGAACGATGACGACACGACTAATTACATCAATAATGGCGGCCAGACATGTCAGGTACAGTCACCAAAAGAGATAAGCCGCCAGAAATGTAAGTTTACTTTTAACGATATTGTTACTAATTCTATGTCAATGAAAATTGCTTTTCAAATCCGTGTTAGCATAAATAAATAGCGACCGGGCTAGAATAGCAACCATTTCATCCCGAGGGTGCAATAGAAGGCGACTAAGGGATAATGCGAAAGTCGAGCAGCAGCGACTTCCGTGTACTCAACAACTTCAGTGTGATCCCAAAAACCCATGGCAAGCGTGGGTATTATGGCAACCCCCACCTCCCTTATAGGGGAGGCCTTAGTTCAACAGTGGACACCTTCCGGCTGATGATGAAATCGGAAAAGACTTTTCAAAAAACGAAACATTTACAAAAATAAAATTCGAAATTATTTTTTTCCTAAACTTACAATTTTAAAAAGCCATAAGGAAAATGAGTTTCAAGTCGAATCGAAAGCCTTTCGCACGCTCCAAAGTGCCCCACTCTCTATCAATGGTTGTATAGCTGCGCGCATGCGCGTTGCGGACGGATGTGACGCGCGACGCGCCGGTTATCAATGGAAGCGCCATCTTGTTGACGTCATAGCACGGCGGTTTTATGCCTGTTTGTTTTCTTTCAGTCAATTTAAGAGAACACCGGCTGTTTCGCGGTTATTTCCACGAAGTTTAATTAAAAATGTTTATATTTTGATTGGGTAAAGGAATTTTTACGGAAATTTATTTACCTGGAAAAGTTATGAAGCAAAGAAAAGTAATATAAAAAAATGCTTACCTACTCTTGCTTTGATAAATCAAAAGATTCTGCTATTTATTTACTTAGATATTAAGATAAGTAGGGAAATTGAATTTTCCGTACTTATTTATTTAATCATCATCTTTTTATGTGTTGTTTTATCTTTTCAGTCTTTTTGTAAGGTTAACTTCATTTTCCACAAGGAAAAGTACCTACAAGAAGTTCCTTTGTCGTAATGGAAAATGTCTCAAATCTTTACTTATTCTTGTTGTAAGATGAATTCAAAGCGTCTTCATGTTTTATATGTGTAATGAGAACAAAGTTTAACAGTTTATATTTCGTACTTATCTACTTTTAGTGGTAATCGATAGTCTCGCCGGCCGGCTGTCAGTCAAGAGGCTGTTTTATTAATGTCTTTCTTTCTTTCTTTATTTATTTGTTTTCACAAATGTACAATTACGGACTAAATGTTTTAGGCATTCTCTCATCGTCTTCATTTTGGCATCTCAGTAGATAGATAAGTTACCTTATTATTGCGAATGGTAAAACGGTATCCCTTCTGTTCGCATAAGGTTCATTTTCCTAATATACCTTGGCATAACTGTTTTGGCATAATTTGTTTTGCCATAATAATACACTGCCATATTCTTTTTTTGAATTGTTGTAGCTTTCTATAAGTGAAAGAATATATAAAATCGGTTATGTATTTTTTGAGTTTTTCCATTAAAAACAAATATACTTACAAACAAACATTGTTTTCTCTTTATAACATTAGTTTAGAAGATCTACATTATCTATTTATTTGAGCGTATTTGGTAGTTGTCTTCCCTCAAGAAAAACCTGAAAAAACACAGACAAACCCAATTAAGTTTTATGGAATACCTTATTATTAGTAAAACATATTTTTCTCTCCACGCACAAGACAATTGAATTACTTTCGACCCTTAATATAGACAAACGCAAAGAGCTTCACAAAAAATGTAATTAGCACTTAGGCGTTTTAGAGAATTTCCTGCACTATGAAAGCAAATAACAAAGATAATTAATTTATACTTTATATTATAATATGATTACTACTTCTCAATACGAAACTACCTTTTGGAAGGGGCAACTAGAATAAAATTTTCTTATATGACGGTCAAAAGTGTCTTTTAATTTTCTAATTGAAATACATGATATGACTTTAACTACTCGTAATGTTCAATTTTATACCTACCATCTAAGTTCACATGTGGATGCAATAAATGTATTGAGTATTGAAAAGTGATCAAAGGCATTCCTGGTGATTTATAATAATAATATTATAGAGCAGGATTAATACTGGTCGCAGCAGGATTAAATACTGCACTGCTTTTTACACGTGCAGTCTGTGGGTCGATAATTATGGCTTCTTTGCCACCCCTTGACATAAAAAGCGAAAAATTTACCAAATCTTATTCTCGTCTTTTAGAGGTCAGTGGCCACTTATTATATTACCTTTTGAGTTTTTGAACCACAGTTTGAACGCTAGGCCTCTTGCTCGAGAACTGGTTCTTCCATAGCAATTCGGAAGATAAAAGATCCGATGATGATGATTAAAATATGGTATGGTATAGTATATCAATCTACTCCTGGTAATGTATTCTCCACATTGGAAAATATTTTAAACCGTCTGTTTTTTTTTTTCATACAAATGATTCTTTATGGAATACTAACTAATGCGCGGCCGAGTGAATTTCTCGTCATTTCTCGTTATCAGTTTTATTTTTTTGCAAGGAACCCTAATTCTTGTTCTGCAATAAAAGGCTATGTTACTCCAGTTAACAACAGCTATCTGCAAATGGAATTCTCGTCAAAATTCGACCAGCCGTTTCGGAGATTAGCCGGAGCAAACAGACAGACAGACAGATAAAAATATTAAAATAGATTTTCGTCGTGCAAACATTCAAATGCATTCAGTAAAATGCTGTTATTTTATATAATTACAAACAGACACTTCATATTTGTACCTATGTACTTAAAAGATGTATAGATAACTAATAATAATACATGAGCAAAACTGTATTTCCTCTAATTCCTCTGAATTACTGCCCTTACATCACACGTGCCTCAACAAGCGCCGTCATATTACCGGCGTGCCTCCCATACTAATGTTTGCAAAGTTCAACTTCGACACGATCTGACCTCAACATTGCGAAGTAATAACCTGCACTAATACTACTTCAGCGCTAAAACATGCAATTCCAAACGATCATTACTTGTACTGGTTACTAATTAACTTGTTTTAACGTCTCTTTTTCTTTGGTTGACCCTGTTTGGTGGTAGGAAGCCACCAGCCAGCATGGCTAAAGTTCCACGTGATTCGGGTGTTTAAATAGTCTGTACTGTAATGCTCATGGCATTGACAAAAATCTCACGAAAATAAGAAAAATTAAAACGATTTTTTTTTTATCGATTGATAGGCATTACGTTTGACCACTATCTCACTTGATGGGAAGCGATGATGCGGTCTAAGATGGAGCACGCTTGCCTAGAAGTAACCTATTCACTCTTGACTTAAAGACTACCAGGTTGTAGCTATCAGGAAACACAGACTCAGGCAGGGAATTCCACTCCTTAGCAGTACGCACAATGAATGTGTTCCCAAAACGTTTTGTGCGTGTGGGTGGGATGTCCAACATGTACCGGTGGCGCATCGCCGTACGTCTTTAGTCCGATGATGGAACAGGCTCAGCGGAATTAAATTATGCAATTCCGTCGCACACTCTCCAAAATGCAACCCATGGAAAACGACAGCCAGCAACTCGACGTCGATGCTCTGGACTTTGGAGCTTTGCAATGCACTTAAAATGGGTGCTCTTATAGTGCTCGTAGTATTTCTACATATATTAATTGTAATTTTTATAGTTTTTGTGCAGCGAAGGTTTGTCGATGCCGTATCGTAAAAAGAATTAATAGGAGATAAAATGTTAAAATGAAGAGCTAATTTATAATGAACTCATTTCATCATCTTCATCATATCAACCTTTAGACGCCCATTGCTAGGCATAGGTCGCCCCCAAGGTGGTTCAGCCGTAATCGCCATGCTTGGCCGATGCATGTTAGCGATCGCAGTAGGTGTTATGGTGCTCAGAAGGACGCTGCTGCCTATCCTCTGGTCAATATCCCTCTGTCGCCTTTATGGGGTAGAAATGGGGTGGTGCAATTCGCGGCCGGCACCACACGGTTTATGAACTCATTTTATAATAATATGTAAAAACCAATTTAATGTATCTGATTCAATGTAAAACATGTATTAAATAATAACTGAATGTAATAATGCATGCAATTGTAAAAATAGGTGTATGAATATACTTATCTAGGATCAGGGTTCAGGTTTAAAACTAAAACTACTTTTATAACATCTTCTAACAACAATGCAATAAATAAATAAACTTAAAATGTTAATATTTAGTTCGAAAGGGTTTCCTGACAGATTGCTATTAATTATTTTATCATTTCTTTTTTGTTTGACACGGAGCTTGAAATAATTGGACTTTTCAAGGAAACTGAATATTGGCTGTGTAGAACAAAGATAAATGTTTTGCATGTAGGTCATACCAAATAGCTTGGTCGACTGTAGATATACTTACGTTAAATAAAATGTTAACACGTTATTATCTTGTGTC
Source organism: Charanyca ferruginea (assembly GCA_947361185.1). NCBI lineage: Eukaryota > Metazoa > Arthropoda > Insecta > Lepidoptera > Noctuidae > Charanyca > Charanyca ferruginea. Next base: position 24,548,197 of record OX376068.1, read on the forward strand.
GCCTACTGTTTTAAAGCTTTTAGTGTCATATTACGGTTCGTAACGCTTGATAATTATTATTTGAGTTAATTAATTATACCCTCTATGTACGTCACAAGCATTAATTGTTTTAATGAATTTTATAACAGTGGTAAAGGACTAATAACTTCCAAATCTTTCCTCAAAACTTTTTATTGCTTAAAAAATCCAGTTACGAATTAGCCACCATTTATTTAGGCCCCATAACTTAGTACGTTAGCAAATTTCTTAAATGAAACTCAAAAAAAATACACTCTGTACTTTACCCAAGAATTATTACAAAAGAGGGAGACAACAATATAGCCGTGCTTTCGATTTAAAGCTTTTATTTACCACCCTTAATTCAAGGGTCGGTGGATCCCTCCCCGCGCTTGCGCGAATCAATAATGTACCCGTTATTGTGCTACTACTTGTAACTGTCAAATATTGTGCAAAGCTATTGCGTACGCATTCATCGACGGTTTTATTCAAGTTTGACTACTGAAATGTTGAAATTTACCAGCAATGGAATTATCTTCATCGATTAGATGGTATAGTTTATAGTGGTTAGTAGTTGTCGTGGTACAGTTCCGCGCCTGCGCCCTGCATCCGATGGACCAAATTTTTAGCAAGTGTAATAGGAGAACGGTGTAAAGTGCATCTATATTGTGTTAAAATTCTATAAATAATATAAAAAAGTGAGTTTGATTGTTATTGTTGTGTTTGGCTTGTTGTGTAGATAGAGTTTCGTTGATATTTGATAGGTTATGCTAAGGGTTTTCATGTGTTCATTTTCTTTGTCTGAAATAATTATTTTCTTGTTAAATATGTTTTTTACTGGACCATTTGATAACCATGCAAAAATGACAATAACTGAAAATGTTAAATATACAAAGTTCGTCGCATAATCAAGTACTTATCAAATTGGTGCCGTATTTGTGTCTAGTTTACATTTGAAATGAACATTTTGAATGTAAGGATAAGTGATGTAAAGATTTCGTGTGTAAATTATAGCTAGGTAGGTACTAGGTATCTACTTAAAGGTACAATGAACTATGAAGCAGTATGTAATGTACATTACATACTGCCGAATTAACTTCAATAAGTTAATTCTCAAAAAAGTCAATTAGTACCCATAGATAATTACTGAGCCGAAAATAGTTCCTTGCGAGACTCCAATCATCAAATTCTCAATTCAGTTCTCAGACAGTTGATCCAATAATATTACAATTTCGGTTGTTTGATAGCCGACGTCTGAGTCGAATATATACCACTATATTGTAGACATTTTATGTTCTATTAAAACGAATTATTATGGTACTTACAAAGTCAAAGGCTATTGACTAATCTAGAAAAAAATTGAGTCGGATTGATCTATTTACGTAGGTTTGTTTTTTGTGGTTTACGCACTTAGGTGGTTCTTGCTTCAGTTGTCTATTTAGAATCTTACTATCAAAATTATAAAACTAAATATTGCATCCTAAAAAAGTATTGCAGCAATGTGTCGATTTTTTGTGTCTATCGATATATTGGCTGGAATTTCTGTAAGCAATCCAACTTCTTGTTCCCAGAATGTCATGCGGGGCAGAATGTCTGTCCCTCGGGCCCCCGCCAGACTCGATCCTGCACATGCCACCTCCCCCACTGCCAGCCTTCTTGGCCAGCGCTGCCAACCTGACGCCGCCATGCAGAGCTTCCAAGTGCCCCCCTCACAGGAACAGCGAGGAGAACTCACTGTTCCCCGGAGTGGAATACCATGAGCTACCCAGACATGGTGAGATACGTATGTTTCTTTTGATTTATTAGTAGGTTGCTGATGTTGCTATTTCCTCTTTAGAATACACACTGAGTTTTCTAAATTTTTTTTTTGTTAAAAAACGTTGCCCCGCACTAGGAATTTCTCCAGTGTCGTGGGTGCGTTAACAAACATATAAACTCACATACACAAACAGCCAGACCCTGCAGGCCATACAAATATTTGTTCCGTGCGGGAATCGAACCCGCAACACCGAGCGCAGCAGTCAATCGCTCAACCACTGCGCAAGTCGTGTCGCCAAATAAGTTTTCCTTGAGTTGTAGTAAAAATAATCACACGATATAATTACAGATCATCATCTTGCTACCCTCAGATTATGAAACAAAAGGTAGATATACAGCGCGGAACACTGAGAGTGAAGTAAAAAAAAGCAAATACAAATTCAAAAGCGAATACCTACAACGCGCTGCGTGCTGTACTGACACGAGTCAGTATAGCACGAAACGCCACATCGTTAAAAAAAAACAAATGAAAAAGCAAATAGAAATTCAAAAGCGAATACAATCACGAGAGTGTCGGTAAGCATTTGCTTTTGAATTTGTATTTGCTTTTTTGGCTTCACTCTCAGTGTTCCGCGCGGTCTATCCGCCTTTTGTTTCATAATCTGAGTTGCTACCCTTATCCCATGTTACTTTTGGTCGGCGCAAAACGTTTTCTTCTTTCATTTCGGACTGTCAACCGTCGTGATAAGCCTGACTCTCTTCTCTTTCATATCATTCTTCACACAATCCATCCATCTTTTCTTCGGTCTTCTCTCTTCTTCCTCTCCATCCATCTACATTTATATTCGTAACTGTTTTGGTCACATGCGTTTCATCCCTCCTCTATACAAGCCCGTACCAAGACAAACGATTCCCTTTCAACCTTTTTGCCACTGACCCAATTTTAAACCTCTTCTAATATACTCAAATGGGTATTCTGAAGAGGTTTAAAAATTGTAAGTTTTTATAGTTTTAAGTTTTTATTTTTATTGTAAGGTTTAAAAAAAAGTAAGGTCCATCTCAACATACTCATTTATTACTACAGGTCTTATCAGGGCTTGTAGATTTGCTCTTTAACTTGATATACGAGTAATTATTTTATCAAATTCTTGTCTATATTTAATCTGAATCTCGGAAACGGCTTCAACGAATTCCATGAAATTTTGTATGCAGGGGGTTTCTGGGGCGATAAATCGATCTAGCTAGGTTTCATTTGAAAAAACCAGAAAGAAAAATACCAAGCGGAGCTCGGTCGCCCAGGTACTAGATACTTAGCATAGCATTCATGTTCATAGACCACCATCATCCTTGAAAAAAATCTACTTCAAATCCTTGAAAATTATCTTTATTTTTAGCAACCTGAAATCATACTAAAAAATACTGTCTTAAACCATATCGTCTAGCTAAATCTACCTACCCGAGGCACGCTAGAATTATCATGTTTATGATTATAGTACCTTTTTTTTTTTGTTCCGGCGTGGAAAATCCTCATGGATGTCCTCCGCCCTGGGGCGGACGGAGGGATCTGTCAGACTCTTACTGACTAAAAACCACCCCGGTGTTCCATCTCACACCTACGTCGGGGGTCGCGGGAACTGAAGATACTTCCGCAACCCCCGACTGGATGTTTATAGTACCTACATCATCATCTGCCTAGCCTTTTCCCAACTATTGTGGGGTCGGTTTCCAGTCTTACCTAATGCAGCTGAATACCAAAGTTTTACATGGAGCGACTGCCTATCAGATCTTCACAACCTAGTGACTGAGTAACGTGATACCCCTTGGTAAGACCACTCCTCCACCCCTTCACATTTCTTACCGTAGCTGCGTAGATACCTATAGAATACTGTGAAACTGGTTTCAGAACCTGCGGCCAGCGACGACACATGGTTCCTCGTGCTGATCACCTGCTGCATCGCGGTTCTCTGCATAGCTGCTCTACTGGCACTGTTCTTGCTCAAATGTAGAGAGTGAGTAGTTAGTTTTTATAACCTGGAATAGGATACATATTTACCTAAACTTCAGCAGTTGACTTTGTATGGAATCTTAAGAGTATAATGATCTGTGTATGGAATGGAGTTTTGTATCGAAAACATTCCGCGATTCCGAGAATAAAATGATATATAGTTAAATATGGTACAGACGCCAGCACATCAAGCCATTCCAAACTGTCAATTTTTCCCAGTTGAATATGAATTTTAATAATAAAATCAACTTAATTATAAAAGTTGAAAATCTATCAAAGTTTGACAGCTGTAGTAGCTTGATGTGCGTGCCTCTGTACATATTAGTTTATCTTGGTACTTTTTATTATAAGTACGAAGATATAGTACCTAGCGTGATTGGGAACATGAAGAGTAAAAATAAATAGTTATATAAGTAAAGTAAAATAGATTTGATTTGATAGATTTTTTTCTTCAAATCAATTACCTACCTATTTGAAGTTTTGGTAAATATGTATATATATGCATCCGAGTATTTGATGCCTAATTATAACCGACTAATTATAGAAGACCGGTCATCGGCAATAAGTAGGAGGCAAAGTTATAAATACAGTCATTATCACGTGTCTCTGGATTGAAACAGCAGCTACCTACCTACTCAATGTCTAGTTCTTCTTCTTCTTTCTTTCTGGCCCAAGACTAGGGTCCCCTTGAACTTCTTTTTCCTAATTCTATCTTCTATTTTTCTTGCAGTTGGAAAAAATCTCATGGGTTTTTTCTCGACAGGGCCCGAGGAGGATGTAAGGGCAGCACTGGAAAAGCTTCCGGCTCCAACGCATTGTACGGTAGTGCTGCCATCGACTCACGCGTATTGTGGGCAGCACTCACCCCGCGCGGCACGCGACACTTCGTCGCCGACACCTACCCCCACGACGAGACTGAAGACCACCACTACGAGTGCGTTGAACCTCCACTTTACAAGCTCGGACCACCAGAAGACCTGGCCATCCCACGACACTTCAACGTAGAGTACGAAGATCCTGCCCCACTTATCGAAAGCTACAGCGACAGGACTGAAGAGTACTTCCGAAATGGCATGGACACTCTTCGCCGTGGGACACGACCTCTCGTCTCTTCTCCGACAAGGATCGAACGCCCGAACCTGCCCCCTCTGAACCTCCAGCCACGTACTCTGAGGAGGGCCCCACACTCCCGCCGAGTAAGTGATGCAAATAACCCGGAGAAATCGGCCATCTGAACCGAGAGTGGCGCGGTATTCTCCGTCGCCGATTCTACCGATATCGATTACGATTGGCAATCGATCGAGAACTCGAATGTTGATCGTCTCGTTTGAGGACCACATTTTTCAAGACACGTTTAGTTCGGTTGTTTGTCACCTGGACTAAAGTTTTAAAATCACATCTGGACTTTATACTTAGAACGCTTTTAACCGCATATCTAGCTCATAAAGGGACGATTACATAGTGAAATAGAAAAAAAGGTTTGCGTATACTTCTTTTGATAATGTTACTCACAAATCGCAAGAACAGACAGTTGACTCTCTGTAAAAAAACACGCATTGTACTAACACAAAATATTTATTGGTAAATGTGAAATGTATATTGATGTTTCTTATAATTTTATTAGAGTGAGAAAATTTATCTATGTCTATTAAAAACTTATCGAAAGAAGTATCAAAACTACAATAATGTAGTAGGTAATGAAGGTGTTAGTATCAAGCTTACGAAGTGCATCAGTGTCCATAATACGATTAGCCTGTGTATGCGAACGTAATTGTAAATCGGTAGTCTCTAGTTTATTTCGTGTAAATATCATAGTTTTATAACGATTTTTATTATGTTCAATGTGCAATTGTATAATGCTACAAGCCTCTAGCTAGAACTAGTCTAATATTACTGTCACAATTTCTAGTCATTCAGAATCACACAATGTGACATGGTACTGTGTCTATTTTAATCGATAAACTGCTAGTATCTGTAATAGCTCTACTGTTACAATATTTTATTTTATGCAATAAGTATCACGAATTTTTGTACGTGTCAATAAAATATTATTATTTCTTCTGTCTTTCATTTTATTTATACCAACAAACGGGAGAAACCCACATATTATTATAGGATTTTAGGCAATAAGTATTTTTGAAACACGCTAATTACGATAAGATTACCTATACGATTTTCCGCTGTCTCTCCCCTGCAGTACCTACTATATACTTTTGATACTGTTCGACCTTTCAAACATGTGATTCTGTTTCTCAGGAGGTAAGTAAGTACTAGTCCTCTAATAAAATGTACTGTGTGAGTCTGAATTTGTACCCGGCTATGGCAATAGGTTCGACATCTTTACACATGGGCCATAGAAAATCTGGCGAACTATGGGTGCATTATGATTAACACTTTCACTGCCCGTGAAGCAGACACAATAGTTAAACAATCAACCTTAACTGTATATGGCTCATGGGACAGGGAAAGAACGTCTTTCGGAAAATATAGACGTGCATGATTCTTTGAGTTAAAATCTTTTTTTAATCAATACGTTTCCGAACGCCTTGTAAAACGTCATTTTGAGAGACGTTGACAACAGACAATGTTGACATTTGACAATTGACTTTGACGTGACGCTCATTTCATGCAGCATTGTTTGTTAGCCAAGTTTTTCTGAAAATATGAGAAAACTATCCTATTTCTGAGAATTGAATAGTGACTAAAATATAATTCTAAGTTTATTTTAGTAAATATAGTCTAAGATATAGCCAAAATGTCTGAAGAAGTGATAAAACATTCGGTACACACTTTGGTGTTTAGATCTCTGAAGAGGTCCCATGATATGTTTCTATCCAACCAAGGATTGTTGCCGCCAATTGATGAAAAAGCGTAAGTATTGGGTTAAGATCCCTGTCTGATCTAATAAATTATTACCTAAATTGCTCAACATGTTGAAATCATTTCAATTTACTTTTATCCATTCCTTGGCTAAAAATGGACTGTACATTTACTTGTTTCTTCCAGAGAGAAGATTCTGAAAGGCGTGAAGGCTCGTGACAGCTATGGTCAAGTAATGGACACAGTGCAGCTTGCACAGGCAGTCAAACAACAAGATGCAAGGACACAGCCAGATATACCAATGATAATGGACAATGGTAACTTCCTAACCATATTTGTTACTAGAAATGTTACCAGAATCATGGCCTGGATTAACACACCAATTAAATATTGTAGCGTGTCTTTGCTGTGTCTTCAGCTTACATTGACTTTTTATAATGGTCTGTACAGCTACCATTCCAGGTCTAAGAAAATAACTTTTCTATCACAGATCTCTTCTTACAAGTTATTTTTATGAAGATAAATATATTTTTATCTCTTTTATTTCATCCACATACATAAAGTAATTTATGTATATGACTAAAAGAATCATATATCAACAACAAAAATACTCATAGCCCGAGTGGTTAACTGAGACTGTTCCCGAGGCAGCTATGTGGTGTGAGAGGGGTGTAGCAACATGATGCGAGAGTTCACTAATATTTCAACTTATGGCAACTGTCACCTTTCTCGCAGCATGCAGCTTCCTCAAGTATAGCCCCAATATTATTAATACTAAGTTACAAGTTTGTCTTGTAACTAAACTTATATTGTCAGCAAGTAACAAAATATTGGTAACATTTTTGAATTCTTTCCCTCTGTGGTTACTTAATTCTAATCCAAGTAATGATTATAATTTATGTTTATTTACTAACCCCTAAACTTAAAAAAACATGGATGTTTTTTTTCTATGCAAGGCTTTATTGGCCCCGAACGGAATGATGATGGCACATCTCACGGTTTGTGTGTAGTTTGTATTAAGCCTAAATAAAACTACAATAGAGGCAATTTAGTAGGGTCGCATCAGAAATAATTGGATGTCAATTTTGGCTATTTACGTTTGAATTTAATTAACAGAAAATAGGCAATTCAATTTCATTTGAAGACAATCCATCGGTTTCCAAGAAAGTTTCAACTATGTCTGAAGACCCTAGTCACTCATCTCTTTTGCTTACCTTACCATACATGTGTTAAGCTATTGCATGCTAAAGTGGTATCTTTTTCACGTAATACTAAATGTTCTAGTTTTTATATTATTTTGCTATGTAAATATTTTTATAGTTGTGATAGGTTTTCCTGGTTGGTCTAACTATTTTTTTTTTTTTAATCTATTGATGGGCATACGTTTGACCACTATCTCACCTGATGGGAAGCGATGATGCGGTCTAAGATGGAGCATGCTTGCCTAGAAGTAACCTATTCACTCTTGACTTAAAGAAGGCAGGGAATTCCACTCCTTAGCAGTACGCACAATGAATGTATTCCCAAAACGTTTCGTGCGTGTGGGTGGGATGTCCACCATGTACCGGTGGCGCTTCGCCGTTCGTCTTGTGGTCCGATGATGGAACGGGCTCGGCGGAATTAAGTTATGCAATTCCGTCGCACACTCCCCAAAATGCAACCGATAGAAAACCGACAGGCCAGCAACTCGGCGCCGATGCTCAAGACTTTGGAGCTTTGACTCGACGAGCCTATCATTGCCAATGATCCTCTTGGCAAATGGAGTTTACTAGTTTTGAACTCGCTTGATATCTTCTGCACCATTTATCAAGAGGAAATTTGGTTTAATTATAATTATTATATACAATGGAGACTCAATTAACTGGACTTACTAGCCTGTATACACATGATGCTAACTGTTTATTCAAAACAACAAAAACAAATTAAATTTATCAACCAAAATCAATGTGAGATTAGACATTCAGTTTCTAACATTATATGCCAACATATTCTCTTAGATTACTAAAATACTGCCACCAATTATGAAAATACTATCAAAAATTATAATTATAGGAGAGTCACTGTAGTTTAATTAATTTATTTATTTTCAGCCTGTATTGTCCCACTGCAGGTCAAAGGCTTCCCTTTCTTCTTTCCAACCCTCTCTGTCCAGAGCTAGTGTGGACCAATCCCCTGTAAGCGTCAAGCTCATCCCGCCATCTTCGTCTAGGTCTACCTCGATGTCGCTGAACGATTTCCGGGACCCACATTGTGGTTGCTTTAGCCCATGATGCGTTCGAAGTGACCGGCCCAGTCCCATTTTAGCTTGACTGCTTTTCTTTTTGAGTCGACGATCCGTGTTTTGGAGCGAAGCACCGTATTCCTAACGTGATCCATTAATCTGGCTTCTAGGATTTTTCGCTCCATCGCTCGTAGTTTAATTTGGTTAAAATTTAATATATTTGGGAATTGTCATGGCGTAAATATTTTTTCTCTTCATTGCTCCTTGTTGAAAACTGTACCCCGAACCTGTTATGCTTCCGCATGAGATGGCCATGCACATTTTCTTGTATATGTGTATATCCATAAAACTCAAGTCTGGATAATCAATCTCCACTGTATTCCTAAACATAATAAATGTATTTTCCCAAAATAATAGGCATTTTTTTTGTAACACTAACATAAAACACTTGATATGTTCTCTAGGAGAAATAGCAGAATCAGCAGCTCTCGGATCAGATGCTGCTCTCGTACCCTTTACGGGCCCAACTCCTACCGCGGCCCCTCCCTCCGGCGCTCTGGCCATACCGAGAAAACCACCCACAATGCCCAAGCCCAAGTGGCATGCACCTTGGAAGCTCTTCCGTGTCATATCTGGACATCTGGGCTGGGTGAGATGTGTGGCTGTTGAACCAGGCAATGAGTGGTTTGCTACAGGTAAGGTTAAATTGCAACTGATAAATCTTGATTATTTTATAGAAGGAATTTCTTCTGTGCCTCTGCAAACATAAACCTTAGTGCATTCTCACTGAAAATCTAACTTTTGTTTTAAAGTAGAAACCAATCGCTCAGCTAATGTCCTACGTTTTCATTCTAGTATGTACATATTCTATTCATCACTGCCTTATTCACGGAATAGGATAAACAAGTGCCGAAAATATGTACAGACGCCAGCAGGTCAACCTAACCGAAACTGTCACATCTTCCCAATCAATTTTGATTCTTATTCTTTACCCATAAGGTTGAAAATCTACTATAAGTTATTATAACCTAACTGAAGGTTAACTGAAGGTTGTTATTACTGGCACTTCACTTGGCGTACTTATGCAAATATTCACCTTAATTGGATAATACAAACATTAAAGCACAAAAAAGCCTCCGACGCACAGACTCGCAAGTTCAAATCTCGGCCAGGGCAAGCATTTGTGTGATAAGCACTTGTGTTTGCCTTGTGTCTGGTTCTTGTTTATCTATTTATATATTTGTTTATGTGTATCAGCTGTCTGACACCCATAGTACAGGGTCTGCCTCGTTCTAAGTCAGATGGCCTTGTGTGTGATATCTTCATATAAGTATATATTATTATTTATACCAATAATGATTATGAATTGTAAATAAACATTTCACACAAGAGCAAGGTTCATTTTGTATTTATATTATAGGTGCTGCTGACAGAGTGATCAAGATTTGGGACTTGGCAAGTGGCAAACTGAAGGTATCACTGACAGGACATGTTAGTACTGTGAGAGGTCAGTAGACTTGTCTATCTTTTTTTTAAATCTAGATCCCTTTTACAGTCCTCGGATTTTATACTCATAAATTCAACATGAATCCACCATATTTTTGTAACCTTTTATAATATCCATACTAATATTATAAATGTGAAAGTAAGTTGACACGGCCGACAATTTCCAATGTCCGTGTTAATTGTCGGTTATCGCGGATGCAAAAGAAGTCGCGGATTAATAAGTAACCTATTGTCGATGATAGCCCAATTCCGCGGAAGTAAAATTGTCAAATACCGCAAAGGACATGTTTCATACTGGGCCCAGTCTATGTACACCACTTCAAAAAAAAGAGAAAAATCCGTAGAATCCGGGAAAAATACAGATAATTCATTTAAATGTATACTGTTGTGGTAGTAAATTGATAATTTAACAATATTTTTTATGGATTTTGAACATGGCGTCACTCAGAATTAGCTACTCTATAAACCATTGATCATAGAAAGAGAACTGTCAGCTGTCAGTGTCACAACAGTCTCACTTCAGTCACTTTCGTCTCGTTTTGTTTCTAGTTTCTAGAGTACTTTATAACAACCTCCCTTTCGTTTTTTTGAATTTAACACCGTTTCTTATTCTTCTGTTTACCTGGATGGCTGCTGGCTGGCTGGCTGATTTTTTTATAATTCTGATTTTCTGCGTCGATTTGTATCCACAAATCGACGCAGAAAATCAGAATTATAAATGTCAAACGTCATTAATCAATCAAAATGACAGCTTACCGCCATGACTGCTTTTTGTTGTGTGTTGCAATTTCAAGTGCAATTTATTGTGTTTTACCTGCTCATAAAGCTATTTTAAATTAATTGGACAGTTGAGAACTATTTAAAATGTGTTTCTCTATTATAAAGTATGGTGTACAAGGACTGGGCCCAGGCTCCATACATTTTGAAACAACTCCTTTCGACCTTATGTAAAATCATCGAAAGTGTACTTTCGCGGTTTGAACTGATATACCTCTTTGATTTTGATAACAGTGCTTTTGGAGTTTCTTGCTCGGTCTTCTTCATCAGAATATCCTGATTGGAACAATCAAGTTCCACGTTATCACTGGTCAACTCCCTGACAATTCAAATATGCTAATAAATGGATAATTTGAAAAAAGATTTGAATTTAAGTTTAATACATTCCAGCCACAGATGCTAAAGCGTAACAATTCTTGTTCCCAGGTCTGGAAGTATCTTCAAGACATCCATATTTATTCAGTTGTGGAGAAGACAGACAAGTCAAATGCTGGGACTTAGAATATAATAAGGTGATTTTTCTTCAATACTCATCGCCATTTTTTTTTTAACATGTCCAGGTTTCCTTACGATGTTGTCCATCACCAATGTCAGTGATGTTTAGGATAAACTTAGAAAGTATAAATGAATTGGGTATTTGAGCGTGCTTTGCAAGTTTGCACCACCAAACAATTAACATATTTTTTATGAGCTGTCGAAACGATTTTGTATGGTAGTAGAATTACGTGAGGTTTTTTTAAGTGCCAACTCAAATCTCTATTTATTGATTAAAATCGAATTTTACATTTAAGTTGTTTCAGGATTAGTAAAAAAGTGTTTTAATGAAGTTTTGTCTTGGAACTAGTGGTTAACGGTGTCAACTACCCAATTGAGGTACTTCCCCGGTATCAAACCCGCAACCTAATACATGAAAGGCGGGCACCTTAACTAGCCATCACGACAAGTAATCACATAATTTTTCCAGGTTATCCGCCATTACCACGGCCATTTATCAGCTGTATACACAATCTCCCTACACCCAACAATAGACGTGCTGGTGACGGCGGGGCGAGACGCGACCGCGCGAGTGTGGGACATGCGCACCAAAGCTAACGTGCACACGCTGACGGGACACACGGACACCATCGCCTCGCTCGCGTGCCAGGCCGCTGAGCCACAGGTAAGGCTAACGTGCACACGCTGACGGGACACACGGACACCATCGCCTCGCTCGCGTGCCAGGCCGCTGAGCCACAGGTAAGGCTAACGTGCACACGCTGACGGGACACACGGACACCATCGCCTCGCTCGCGTGCCAGGCCGCTGAGCCACAGGTAAGGCTAACGTGCACACGCTGACGGGACACACGGACACCATCGCCTCGCTCGCGTGCCAGGCCGCTGAGCCACAGGTAAGGCTAACGTGCACACGCTGACGGGACACACGGACACCATCGCCTCGCTCGCGTGCCAGGCCGCTGAGCCACAGGTAAGGCTAACGTGCACACGCTGACGGGACACACGGACACCATCGCCTCGCTCGCGTGCCAGGCCGCTGAGCCACAGGTAAGGCTAACGTGCACACGCTGACGGGACACACGGACACCATCGCCTCGCTCGCGTGCCAGGCCGCTGAGCCACAGGTAAGGCCATGAAGATATAGGTATAAATGGAGCCAACACTTAGAACAAAAGCTTGAAACCAACTGTGGGCTGATGCTCTCTTCCTGAATGCATACATTAGAACGAGACAATGATATGTGTTTTCTTTATCTTATGTATGCATTCAGAAAGAGAGCTTCTGCCCACAGTTGGCTTCACTTAGGTATTTAGAGTGTTGCCTCCACTTTTATCTATAAGCTTCTTGGGTAAGGCTAACGTGCACACGCTGGCGGGACACACGGACACCATAAAGTTGTAATATTTTCTGAATTTTATAAGAGTGATCATGGAGTTTCTTTTCTTCCTCGTTCTTATACCTACTGTTTGAAACTAGCAACTAGCTTCACCTTTCTGATTGACTGACTCCTTGACAATTCAAAGGTTTCAAATAGTTTAATTGAAACCTTTCTCATAAATCACTGTCACCTCAAAAATCGCATAAAATTTAGTAGTTTTAGAGTTTATCGCGTACAGACAGACAGCGGCGGGGGAATTTGTTTTATAATATGTAGTGGTAGTGATGTACTGATAAATAGTTTGAAGTTTTGTTAATTTTTCAGATTATAACCGGATCACACGATTCAACAATCCGTCTATGGGACCTAGCAGCCGGCAAGTCAATGTGCACACTCACAAACCACAAGAAGTCTGTCCGTTCGATAGTGGTGCACCCGACCTTATACACATTCGCATCTGCGTCCCCTGACAACATCAAACAGTGGAAGTGTCCTGAGGGCAAGTTTATACAGGTAAGTTTGTCTGGGAGACATCGCTGGCTGCGGTGAGACCTTCATAGATCCTATACAAACGCTCGTACGTGATTACGGGTATCTTGTGGTCAATATTTAAGTTCCTATGCACCGAAAAAGCAACTTTTTTTAAAAACAAATTCAGTAAACACGTCCGAAAATCAGCTTTAATGCACAATTTTTATCTGAACTTTGGTCGTTCATAATGCACTCATACAAGGAGAAAGTAAAAAAACAGCTTCACAGAAACCTTGCACATGTACATGTGCAACCTCTATTGTACAATAGAGGTTCTAAATTACAAAAATGTATACCAAAAACTAGTAAGACTTTTTTAAAAACACGTATTTCTTGGAACTCACTTACTCATGCAACTAGGCCGCCTAGTGCAATAGCTCCTACATATGTATCACCTAATCCTATATTCTTGCAAATAAAATCATCATCATCTGCCTAGCCTTCCCGCCCTACCGGATGCAGCTGAATACCAGCGTTTTACATGGAGCGACTGCCTATCGGTCCTTCACAACCCAGTTAATGGGTAACACGATACCCCTTGGTAAGACTGGTTGTCAGACTTTCTGGCTTCTGACTACCCTTAACGACTGCCAAAGATCTACAAATGACAGACGGGACCAACGGCTTTACGTGCTTTTCGAAGCACGGAGGAAACTCGGTATAAAATGGATGGTCACCCATCCACAGACCGACCGCGGCAAGCGTAGCTTAACCTTTGACCGATCGATCTGTATGGCTTTTACTTAGCCACAAGCTCCTCATGAATCATCATCATAATTAATTAATTAATTATAATCTATGTGCTTAGAATCTGTCCGGGCACAACGCGATTGTCAACTGTATGGCGGTGAACCCTGAGGGGGTTCTGGTCAGTGGAGGAGATAATGGAACCATGTACTTCTGGGACTGGAGGACAGGATACAACTTCCAGAGATTACAGGTTGGTGACAAAGTTTTTATTAGCATTTTTCCATCCTGAAGACTATAGCGGAAAGGGACGAGTCTCCTTTATTAGGTGACTACCTGACCCGACAGACGTTGTCCTGTCCCTATCTACCTACTTACCTGCCTATTTACCTACCCTATACCTACCCTACTAAAGTTTTTTTTTTTTTTTTTTCACCGTAAGAACCATCCTCGTACTTCAAGGAATATTATAAAAAAACCGGACATATCCATACTTCTATACTAATCCATACCTACTATCCATACTTTAATCTACTTAATATTATAAATGCGTTTTTTGCGACATAAACGGCCATATCTTTTTTCACGTTAACATAGAGGGTTGATTTTTTTACAGCATCAAGGGACCGTAGACTTAAATATATGGTTTTAGTTTCAACTCGATACGTATACGCGTTCTCGAGATAAAGGGTCTTGACAGACAGACAGACGGACAACAAAGTGATCCTATAAGGGTTCCGTTTTTTCCTTTTGAGGTACGGAACCCTAAAAAGAATTATCCAATTTGGTCCAGCCGTTCACGCGTGATGCCGTGACCAAGGGAAATAGGGATTAATTTTTTATATATAGATGAAGAAGATGCTTTTCGAACAACAGCCTAGTCACTAAATAGATTAGTTTACTAACATTGGTATAAGTTATCCTTTTGTGTACTAACCCATATCGTCGTTGAGCATGCAATTCCGCGAAACTAACATTTTTAAATACCGCAAATTTCGACCTTATGTTAAATCAGCGAAAGTGTACTTTCGCGGTATTTAAAAATTTTATACCCTATAAAAGATAGCTTGATCTCTGCGACATATGTCAAACTGACATTCCTAGGGTTGTCAGGATATCAAAAATTGTCGACAGAAATTATCGACGTTTCTTACTATTATCAATGCTAATGTAACATATAATTGGGTTTAATTGAATTACAAACGTTACTAAATTAAACAAATATTTAATATAAAGTACGGTCACCAAAAGAGATAAGTATCTATGTCGCCGGGAATAGTTGAAGTTTACATAAAAACCAGTAGAAGCTTTCAAAAGAAATTTAATTAAATCATTGAACTGTTTATTCTCTTTTAATTGTATTTTATTTTATTCACAAATACCCATCGGTTTCTAAGTAAACTTCAACTATTCCCGGCGACGTGGATACTTATCTCTTTTGGTGACTGTACATTTATTCTCTTACAGGAGTACACCCCAAATCCATATCTGAATCAGTTTCTGAATCGCTAGAACAATCTTGTAAATTTATTATGAATTCTTGTTCGCAAATGTTATCAAATCAGACGTCGCGCTTCCAATCTTCGTCCATTAGTAATTAATTTTAAATTAAGTTTTATTTAAAATGTCGATAGTTCATAGTCTGTGGTCGCGATGGATCATCGCCCATCACTAATTAGGTCGTCATGCCGATAAAGTATGACATGTGCAGGTCCTTTCTGTACTATTATGAAATTCAGTACTTCATAGGCGTTATTTTACTGACAGCTGTCGCAGAGATCAAGCTATCTTTTATAGGGTATAGTTACACGGAATTGCACGCTCAACGACGATATGGATGTTGCTAATCCGAAATAAAGATGATTTTATTTTATATTTTTATTTTACTAGTTTTTGCTATGCTTTGCTAACTATGTTAGTGGGTAATTGTAAATTAAAAGTAGGAAGATTTTTTTTTTTGCATAGATTGCTTTCTTTTAACATGTACGTCATTTTAATACTTCTTAGCGTATTTTCAAATTATTAATTAATAATAAACACAAGTCAACAACAAATCATCATCATCTGCCTAGCCTTTTCCTAACTATTTTGGGGTCGGCGTCCAGTCTAACCAGATTTAGTTGAATGTAAATGCTAGTGTTTTAGATGGAACGACTGCCTATCTGACTTCCACAACCCAATTACCGGGTAACACGATACTCCTTGGTAAGACTGGTTGTTAGACTTTCTGGCATCTGACTACCCATAACGACCATGTCAAAGATCTATGAATGACAGCCGGGACCAACGGCTTTACGTGCTTTCTGAGGCACGGAGGGGTCTCGGTATGAAATGAATGGTCACCCATCCACGAACTGACCGCGGCAAGCGGAGCTTTACCATGTTAGATTGATCCGACTTTTACTTAGCCACGAGCTGCTCTCAAAATACATCACAAGTAGAAAATTGAATACCTAGATATACTAATTCCGCTCGGCACTATCTTGCACGCGATTACGGAAATTTCAACTCTATTTCTGTTTTGTTTTAGTTTCTTTATCAATTAATTTATGAGAGAACTCATCGACGATATTGCTACCGTAAGCGCAAACCGTTAGGGTGACTTAAATTTAATCCAAAAACAACAAATTACCTACAATTAGGTCGTTAACCTGTACTATGTAGTACTATTAAGTATTCTGTGCCTGTACTCAAAGTTGTTAGAAATAAAGATTATTATTATTATTATAAGTACTTTAATAATACAAAGACGTAGGTATGTTATTGCACAGTAATTCCTTGTACAGAGGCCAGCACAACAAGCTACAACAATCTGTCAAATTTATTTGATAGATTTTCAACTTTATTACAAAAGCATAAGGTTCATATTCAATTGGGAAAAGGACAATGCCAGAAACTCTGTAGAACTTTGCCCCACTCAATAAAAGTCATGTACAATAATATGCTACATATTATGTAGCATCTTACTGTTTATTTATTGCTGATAACTAAACATTAGTCTTACTGACTGTAAAACTTGCGGTTTCCGTTTAAATCTAAAAACAATAATGACATTGATTATAGGTTAAATTGTATTTTAGGTAAAATGAGTTTGTATTTTGTGGGTAGGTATTTCGTAATCCGCAAGTTCTAAAGAAAAACAGTTTAGTATAGAAAAGTTCTATATTCATTACAATTATATTTTCATTAATTTACTTTTCTGTACATGGGTGGGGCAGGATCTGGCATTGTCATTTGACAGTTTGGTATGGCATGATGTGCTGGTGTCTGTAGGTACATGTATTATGTATTTTAATTATTTTCTACTTGTCACATTTCACTTTATCTATGTAGCTTTTTTAATGTCCCCTTGATGTCTAACACATTAATTTGCACCTGCCTTCTTTATCTCTCGACATCAGAGGCATTAGGTCGGATGTGTAAAACGCATGTTTTACACATCCGACCTAATGCCTCTGATGTCGAGATCTCTTCCCCATCTTCGGTTGACTGACTGGTAGAGAATGCCTAAAGCGTTGTCCTAGGTGAGCGACAGGACGCGACACGTACCGACTCGACGCGATACGAATGCGACCAATACTTCAAGCGACGTGTGTCATATTTTGTCATTCGTGAGCGAGAAACGCGGCAATCTCAGTGCATTATCGACGACACGGTTGGCGTAGTGGCTGAGCGATCGACTGCTGCGCAGCGTGTTGCGGGTTCGATTCCCGCCCAGGGTAAACATTTGTGTGATGAGCACTTGTTTGCCTTGTGTCTGGGTGTTGTTTATCTATATATGTATGTATTTGCAAAAAAAAAATGTATTTGTGTATGTATATCAGCTGTCTGACACCCATAGTACAGGGTCTCCCTAGTTTGGGGTCAGATGGCCGTGTGTGAAATGTCCCCACATATTATTATTATTGTTTTAACCATGGGCACTACTGTGTTACCAATTTTAAATAAAAAACTTATTTCTTTTGAGGAGAGTTTGTTATTGGTTTTAAGGTAAATAAAAACACTGGTACTTATAATAGTAAATATTTAATGATTGATAAACTAATGCGTCGCGCAAAAAACAAATCCGCATTTCACCGCGTTTCGTCGCACAATTAAACGACAACGTAGGCCACAACTATAAGGTACTATCGTGGACTTTCCCGCCTGCTCAGTTAAAAAAAAATTCTCTTGGCGCCTGCGAAGTCAACGGGGCTGGGTAGAGAGCGCTTCCATCTTTTGAGTGCAAGCAAAAATGAACTTAGTGGTGGTCAGGCGTGTGTGACCACGATAGTACAGACGCCAGCACATCAAGCTACTACAATCTGTCACATTTCATTAATCGATTTTCAACTTTATGGTTAAAAAATAAGGTTCAAGATTGATTGGGAAAATGTGACAGTTTCGGGTAGGTTACCTGGCACCTGCTGGCGTCTGTACATCGACTATTTAATACTTTCGCGTCGCATCGCATTACCGCGTTTGTCGGTCACCTAGGACAACGGGTAAAGCATAAAGCCTACCTTTGTAACTTTGAAATAAATAGATGAAATCGCAAGTAACTATGTTGCATTTCCCAGGCGGCCGTTCAACCTGGCTCAATGGACTCTGAAGCCGGTATCTTCGCGATGACGTTCGACAATTCAGGCTCCCGTCTCATCACCACGGAGGCCGACAAGACCATCAAGATATACCGCGAGGACGACACCGCGTCCGAGGAGACGCACCCCATCAACTGGCGACCGGAGATACTGAAGAGAAGGAAGTTCTGAGATATTTTAATTATAAATGCAGATTTTTTGACAGATACCTGTGTTTGATTTAACATCATAGTCTAAGCTAGAAAAAGCATACAACCTTGGTTTATGTTTGTTGAAAAAGGGTCCTTTTATTAATTAGTAGTAGTAGTATGACGGGCTGGTGTCCGCAACTCCACGTCGAAGCGCGTATTTTGCGTACAGGTGGGAAGTGTCCTTTTATTAATCAAAATCTTTCCTCTTTATAATATTATTTTTTCAAAATATAGCCTATGTTACTCAGGGAAAATGTAGCATTCTAATGTGGAAAGAATTTTTAAAATCGGACCAGTAGTTTTTGAGTTAAATCGTAACAACAAACAAGCAAATCTTTCCTCTTTATAATATTAAGTTTAGATTGTGAACAATTTGAACAATGGGAACCATAAAATCGCAAACAAAAATCAGAAGTTTTGTGAACTTAATAATTATTATTTATTTATTTAACTGGACAACAATGGTCCACTGGTTAGTAAAAAACTTATGAACTAAGGGTTAGTATTTAATGATAATTAGATAAAATTTACATTCACCCCTGCCGCACGAGCAACCGGGAAATAAAGAATGAACGTAAATTTATGTAAGTACGCCTACAGGTAGTTTATTCCGGGTTTGGTTTTGTAAACGCACGTACTATACAGGAGGAAAATCCTAGTTTATATTTTCATGGTTTCATTGTTCATATAGTAACCTACTCTAATATATATGTTCAGTCTACACCCAGTTCCCACCTCAAATTGTCGTATCACACTATCACAGTAAAATAATACTCCAGAATTCAGTGGATTTTTTTAATGTTAAAAAATAGCGTAATATATACATGCGTAAGAATTGAATGTTACAATCTAAAATGTTACAAAGCATAGATATGTACGTATACGTTGCACATGATTGAGTATCGTAAATATAAGTCTCATCCTTTGTGGAATGCAATGTCGACAACAGAAAATTATGTACTCAGCATCTACATAACAGTCGCGCTTTTAATACTTCAGTTGTATAATTAGTATTCTTAGAACTGACCTATGATGGCTTCCTTATTCATTGGTGCCGATTCCCTTGTTCACAAATTAAATTAAAATTAGGCATTTGGCATCTCTTACTACCAGCACGCATGGCGTAGCATGACCACGCTATGTCTACGGAAGAATAGACATACTGACAGCAAGAATAGACAAGTCAGTACAGTTTGTCTATTCTTTCTGTCAGTATGTCTATTCTTCCGTAGACATTGCGTGGTCATGCTACGCGTGCAGGCAGCAAGAAAAGGACGGCGATAGACTAAGGACTAAGTTAGAGACGTCAAATTAGTTTTTCCCTTGAACTTCGCAGTGTTTTTAATCAATACGTTCTGAAATGACAACTATAATGGTATGAACATTTTAGATCAACTTAAATTGACAGTTCTTATTAATTTAAGTCTCTTTCTTGTTTTATTGGAGTGAAAGAGATATAAATAGCTTAAAATTAATTTAGTTCGTGCACAACAGAATTGGCACCAAAGTATGGCAGGAAACATATTATTTCAAACATTAGTTTCTGGTCGACTCTAAAAACACTACTAATACCTAGGGGCAATTTAAGTTTAACATAAGCACTAAAGGGTTGGTCTTTGCATTGGTTATTTTTGATGCCCTAAGGGACAGGGGATTTGAATGCTGATAACGTCAGCATTTTTTTCTAATTTTTGCAACTGCTGCTCATGAATAACATGAAACAAACTTGAATAGATAGATATAAAACAATATATATATATAAATGTTCACGTAAGCACAGGGAGGTAAGAGCTTTGCTTACTTTTGCTACAAGGAAGAGAGAGGGGTTTAAAATGACTAAAATTCTGCATACGTTGTACTTGAATGGCCCCTTACTTACACATTATCATAATCAATACAGAGAAATTCATAAAAAAATATTCAAAAACTTTAAACAAACGAGGCACCCACATGAGATCGCTTAGATATTAATACAATTCCTTCAATATACAATTTATACCATACCATAGTCATTATACAATTTTTTATACCAAAAAAAGATATTTCGAAAGATATCTTAGGTACTTATTATTTCCTTCATCAGTCTCACTCCACATTAATGGGTAAATAAAGCATTATTTATTAGATTTTTTAAATCATAATAGTACATATTACATAGTACATTATTAAGCCTGCCAGCAAGCTTGAACATGCTTCTTTCATTATAAGCTTTTTGGTGTCCATACACAAATATATAATAGCAAGGAGGTTTCATACAACACTGTCTTTTACATAACTGAAAAACTATGTTTCTATCTGTAGGTTTTGTTTGTGGAAGGTCGTTTTTTCTACCCGTTGTTTATTTTACATTTATCTGATATATATATATCAGTTTAACTTGGAAGCAAAAACAGCAAACAATGAAATTTTCCCACACTACGACACAGAACACCCAAGTACACAATATTGTATGAACCTCCGTACCCCGTGGCTTGTGTATGGGAGTGTGTTGAACGATCACATCTCGTCATCCAGGTCGAACTCTTCCTCAGGGAAGTCGCCCACGGTCACGTACACCGGCTTCACGAAACCGCCGTACTTTGGAGGGCAAGTGAAGTAGCGCTTGCCGTTTACACTGCAGAGAGAGATGGAAGATTTATTTGTATTCATTTATACTTCTACAATTTATATTATTATCTCGAAACAAGAAAATGCTAGAAATAATAATAATAATGAAAATATAATTTATAATTAGATTAATTATATTATAATTTGTTGGGCACGTTTCCCGTTGACAACGATGTGGACGAGTTTTTTGATGCCCTTTGAGCTCCCTGCCTTTTTCTTACAATTGTACATAATATTATTATTTAGATTTAAGTTTTGTATATATACTCCTAGGTACTAAGTATTTATTGAAATAAAGCCGTTTTACTAAAAAAAAAAAAAAAACAAAAATTATAAATGTTTTCGGCAAAATCTACGAGAAATATGTTGAAGCAAAGAGTCTCATTCCCAACGAGCAGGTCGGCATTCGAACACTGCTGCGTTCAACGTGTCCACCACATCGTCTATCATTTAAGCGTTGGGTGGGTTCCAGCGAGGCATGATGACGGGTACACTTCGACATAGCGAAAAGCTTGACAAGTCTCGCACAACGACATAATGTACAAGCTTTACCAACTCGGAGTGGCAGATCGTCGTAATTTGTATAATTTAGTGTAAAAATCAATGTACTGTCGGAGTCAATGTAGGTATGTAATAAATTTGAAAAATGTGCAGTCATGCCTGTGAAGTGAGGGGAGGGGGGTTTCCATACACCTCAGATCCCTCTCCTCAACCGAAACCTAGTAAGTATTTGGGTATGTCGGCAGGGTTAGGCATCAATGCTGCCGACATGAAACAATCGTTGAGGGAGCGCTTCTTTGGTCGATTGAATAAAGTATTAAATAGTCTTTAATCAGGCGGAAACGATGTGCGCGCCTACAATAGGTAGATCATGTCATGCCGGTTTTGATGTACTCTTTCACGAGCGTTTCTTCCAAATTCTGTTTGGCCTGATGTAGATTTCATGACTTGACTTGACCTGATGAGAGGTTACCAAAGTGCAGCCCGAATATGAGGGCTGCACTTCGGTGACCTCTTTGGGGACCGAACGTTTCGTATGTGCGATTTTTGACAAAGTTATAACGACGAACAACTACCGGAGGTATATTGTGAAGCGTATTCCTTACGCGGTCCGTTAGTCTGACTCCTAGGATGCTGCTAGGATGCTCCTAGCATGACATAGTGGTGATAAATCAAAGTCTAAAGACTTTAGAGCGTCGCGCAATGATTATTAATACAGTGGATTCACATGACGAGAACCTCGTGAAAGCTGAGGAAGATGACAAAAAAAAAAGTATCTTGACTTGGATCGCGAGGTTGTCGGCATATGGGATGTGTGTGATTGTGCCGATAGTCGAGGCGGCCAATGGAATCATTGCCAAGAGCCTCGACCAACATCTGACGAGGCTGTCGTTGGGCAGCTGGAGATCAAGAGCTTGATTCAGAAAGCGGTACTCCTAGACACGGTGCATATAGTAAGGAGATTCCTTTCAGGAGCCTTGACCTCCAGTAGCTTGGACCATGTTCCCGATAGATAGCCAAGCTACTGGCTGCAATTTTTTACATTTTTAAATGTTAAAAAATGTAATACAAAATAAAAAATAAAAGCATGTAATAATGCATGCAATTGTAAAAAAAAAAATATTATTTATTCACTCAAAACATAAAAATATCCTATTTGTATGTGCCCATCAAATTAAAATTCATTTATTTGTCTGAATATGGCACATCACATGGTCTTAAATTTTATAAATGGTGTCACCTCGTTCTGCCACGTGGTGCGCGCAACTTCCTCGCAACCTTTCAGGGATCATGTTTGGTACTTATGAGCACAGCTGTCCTATTAGCAGACACTGTAGTTAAACAATATCAACAAGACTCCAAGAGTCATGTCAACAGACGATTGGTACAGCTTGATCTCTTAACAACATGAATGCAATAAATATAAATGAAGTTTCAACATTATTGGTCTATATAGTTAATATATCTATAATAGTTTGTGTTTGGGTTACTTACAACTTACCTTGTGTGAAAGGGAACCAACCAAACACTCATGAAAGACAACTAACCTATAAAATACTTATAAATTTATAACACTTACGATCCATCATTCTTCCCGCGCGGCTCGTCATACTGCACGCCGATCCACAGCCCCTTCGCGTCTTCAAGAGGTCCGTTGTACCGCACGGTGGCACGACGTACCGGCTGCTGAGGCACTCGGACCTCGCAACGAGCGCCCACTAAAACTGCCTCAGCTATCCTGTACACAAAAGTAATAATATAAGGAAATTGTTCTTTCATTGTGAACTAGGAATATTACAATTGAACAACAAATATACACGGTCTTGAACCCAAGCACTTTGTTTCCACATTTATTGTGCGAACTGCTAGTCTGTGGAATTCACTGCCCGCCTCTCTGTTACCCGATAAATATAATTTGGCCATCTTTAATGCATGAGTAAACCAGTTCATCCTAGGCAAGCGTGCTCCACATTAGGCCGCATTGTCACTTAAGTTCAAGTCAGTTGCGGCCAAGCGCAAGTCTTACCAGAATATTTAAAAAAAAAATTGCAGCCTGCAAAAACTGTGTGTTTACATAGTAATACTATAAGATTAAGATTTAAGATTTATTTTTATTGAAGAAAAAAAATTGTTGAACAATTTGAACACTTACAAACAACACCATGCCAACTATTAAGTGTTCTGTGATCATGGTTATACAATATATAATAAGCAGTCTTTGTATGAATTCTGGTATCCAAAGAAAGATTGAACTTGTGCTAGGGATACCAGTATTCTCACATAAATGAACATATTATGTAGGTAACATTGATTGCATCAGACGATGTCAAGAGTGGCGTAGTATACAAGAGAGGAAGCCTTTAGTAGAAAAGTGTGTAAATGTAGTGTCAAATTGTAATGCATGAGTGAGGAAGGAACAGGTTAGCAAAGTTAAGAAGTGATGCTTAACTTGATAAATTTGCAAATAACCTGTAGTACTGCTTTAAAATCGTTATACCTATAGAAAAACCGTTTTAAAAGTAAATGAAATAAAATAAGAAATTACTTGGCCTCATCTTCAAGTTCCTTCTGCTGCTGTTCCTTGAGTTTGCTCATCTCTTCCTCATTGTATTTGCCCAGTCGGTTGCGTTGCAGGAATGAGCGCAGAGTGTCACCTTTCTTCTCATACTCTTCTTCAGATAAACGGAACCTAAATGTTGTCAACATTTATATTTTACTTTTTTTTTACTGTACAATGATGAAATAGTCCAGAGCTGGTCATTGATGCTTCTATCAATAGCAAGGCTAACCATCCAACAAGACAAACACACTTATTGATGAACACAAATATTTATTGAACAAATTAATTACACCAACATCAAACATGAGCGTACAGTGATTGATTGATTTTTAAAGGCCTTTCTTATCATAATATTATAGTGTATATCTTATATATAAAAATCTTCTGTGCGTGTGTATGAAAGTGAACTCCTCCCAAACGGCTGTAACGATTTTGATGAATTTGTTTGTGTGTGTTCCAATGGATCTGAGAATGGTTTAGATTAACAATTGGACCAAGTAGGTGGCGCTGCAGTCAAGTTGTAGGACTTTTTTATTTTAAGGGCAGAACAACGTCTGCCAGGCTCGGTAGTGTTACTATAAAAGTCTGTATGAGTGTTTGTGTCAGCTGTTTTTAACCGACTTAAAAAAAAGGAGGTTCTCAGTTCAACCCGTATGTTTGTATGTATGTATGTTTGTTTCTCCGCGATTATCTCCTGTTCGGCAGAACCGATTTTGATGCGGTTTTCAGAAAAGTGTTTGTTATATTCTGGAGAAGGTTTTAGTATACTAAAACCTTTAACAAACAGAAATTTATTGTACGGTTTTTGAAAAAAACGACAAAAACCGAGATGACGTTTTCGTTTCATCCATCTTTTCATCTTTGGAGGACTTTCAATCTCCGTTTTAACTGTGTTGCCGTTCCTTAATGGATTTAAGTGATAAGGAGGCAATAAAAAGTGGAAAATAAAAACTTTTTTGAAAAAAGAGAACCACCTTCAAAAAGTAACTAAAAAGTGATAAATAACTTAAGCACAGAACACACATGACTTCAGTTTTGGAAGTCGGTGGCAATACAAAACAACAAACAGAACAAAGCCACCGACTTTCGAAACTAAAGTCAGTGACAGAATATGTCAACAGCATACAATTTGATTTTTCCGTTGGCGTAAACGCTAACAGAAAGGGATTTCGTCTAGAGGCCGTGTTCTATTATAATTAAGGGTTGGATATAGTATATGGTAGCATGAGTTGGGGGGTAAAAAGTATTGCAGTTAGAAGGGGTTGGGTCCCCAATTATAACGTTAGCAGACTCATTAATGCATGCAAGAGCGAGCGTAGCGAGTTTGGGACTGGGGGCATCCCGAATCGGATAGGTTAGGTTATTTTTTTTCTAAACTCTTGTGCCCCGCTTCGCGGTGCTGCCCCCCTACGCTTTTTAGTCAACTTTAGTGTTTTGAGGTTAGGATACAAAAAATGCATTTTCTTTTCATAGGAGTGATACCAGGGGGTCGGTGGACCTCCCCCCCCCCACTCCCCAACACCACACATCCCTTAATTCGTGCTACCGTATACTCAATTTTAACTAAATTAACCATAATAATAATGATATTTATTTACCTCTCTGCGCTATCAGAAGATCCAACATCATTGAGCAGAGCAAACTTGTCAATAACGTGCAATCTCATCCCATCATCAATAGGGTAAGAGCCAAGCAGGGCATCATCATTGTCCAAGTCGCAGACATAGGTGTTTTTCTTGTCGTAGAGCTTCAGCTTCATTGTGGCAGCTCCACCGCCAGTGACAAGTTCCAGTTTTGTCTGTGATAGAAAATTAAAAGAGAAAATTTAATATGTGTTAGTCCAACGTTAATTTGATGTCCAAGAAACTTTGGTAAAGACATATTCTGGTTTCTGGATTATGCAGAGGCCTAATGTAACTATGTAATGGCTGGAGAATTAAAAATAAAGACATAGCTCTCAGAATATGCAAGTTGAAGTTGGTAATGGGCAAGCCACATTGCTCAAAGAACCGATAACGCGATAGCTGATGGGGAAGAAAGGTTCTCGAGTGGCGACCACGAACCGGAAGACGCAGCGTTGGTAGGCCTCCCACCAGATGAACCGACGACATTGTCAAGGTCACGGGTAACCGATGGATGCAAGCGGCAGGTTGCCGCTCGTTGTGGCGTTCTATGGGGGAGGCCTTTGTTCAGCAGTGGACGTCTTCCAGCTGATGATGATGATGACGAGAGAAAACTTTGTTTTTGAACGAAATACAATCAACGAATGAACCAAATCATAAAATGATGACAATTTACATTTTGGAGTATCATTTCGAAGACCTAGTTTCTAAAGGGCAAGAATATTTCGGCGTATAAAAGTAAAAATAAAAAAATCTGTTTAACCTTAAATTCCAGTATAGTGATCCCCTTCTTAAATCTTCTCTCGACGGGAGGAGCATCTTTGTTTTCAGAATTCGTGATGTGCACGTTAACAAAATCTTGAGTAATTACTTGAATACCATCCATAATTTTAGAGAAAAATATTTAAACCAATTGAGAAAGGAATTTCTGATTCACAGTTCACACAAACAATTCAATCTGATTTGCAAATTGCAGTGTTACCAATACCAACCCTTATGAAAATTTTCCCCTAATTTTTTTCTGAATCCCCCTAAAAACCCCTAAATATAGAATTTTATATACCTACTTATTTCCTAAACTACGCAAATTAAATTATATTTTTGACTAAATACAGTAATTTATCATGCAAAGATGTTAATTATTTCTAAAACCGCATCTTTATCCCGTTCCTTATTTTCATTTGACGTCCCACTTTTGAAGTCATACATACGTACGTTGAAGTTCTTTATCATATCAACAGTGGGTTCAAATTTTACACACGATTCATAATCCCGAGTCCCCTTTCCCCTTCCCTCTTATCCCGGAAAATCGTACCATCATGACACTCTGTACCATTTTAAGGGATAATCTGTTCCTCAGTTTATTTTTAATTGTCCCATATATAGAAAAGGCACGCTCAGAGGATGCAACAGAGGCATTGAAAACAGACAGTGGTAATAATGCCAAAGCAAATATTTAGATATTTTCAAATCGTTTGCAGTTACCAGCATCGCAATCGATATGTACTGCAGAGTATGAACTCGAAACATGTGTCCTTTTTTTTTTTGCAGTTGATGCCATTCCGAAGTCATTTTTGTCGCCATAATTGGAACTCCATCCCATTTAAAGTGGCCCTAAAAAAACCCCTAAAAAATTCCAGCCCCTAAAAATGTCCCTTTTAACACTTCTAGCCCCTAAATTTGGGGGCAAAACCCCTAAGTTGGCAACCCTGCTGATTTGACTGATTCAATTTCAAATTCAATCGATAATCTGCTGTCAATCTGTCATTCTTGATTCTGTCAACAAACAATGTTGCCAGATGGACAATCTAAAATATTGTTAACATTTCCAAATATTTTGTTTATTGCGTTTTCTTAGCATATTATGACCTTATTATATGCCTACATGGTTGTACATGTATTTGACTACCTATTTGTATCACAGACATAATACAGTGCCAACACCTTTGACAATGGTAAAAAGTGAAAAAAATAATAGTAGAATAAAACCCATAGTAAAAGAAGAGAATATAACAAAAATGAAATATATAACAAAAATGAAATGAAAAATAATTTACGAGCGATCTGAGTTTGGGAAGTGGATGGGGGTGCGTTTTTAAAGGTAAAAAACGGTTTATCTCGATTTCCGGCAAAACTACAAGCAAGTCCTATGGAAAAAAGTTGAATCGCAAAGTTGTAAGAAAAATATCTTCAACTTTTATATTAATTACACTTTTTTCACATAACCTCAAAATTTATGTGAAAAATTCAAATAACCAAGCTTTTGGTTTTTTATTTTTATCTTTACAAAAATATTTTATTTTTTACCAAATTTGGTAAAAACTTACCTTTTTATGTCCCAAATACACTAATATTTTTTTGATTTAATTTTTGTTTTTGACGTGACAACGACTTATAATTCGATAGAGCCGGCTGCACGCCCGAAAAAACATGACTCATGCGGCGTTACGGCGTTACCTCGCTCTGAGGTAACGCCGTAACGACGACGACGACGTAAAATTTTCTTTTGAAAAAAAAATTATTTAAAAAAACAAGAAACCCGACTGCGTAAAAAATTGTTAATAATATAATAAATTAGGTAGGTAACTCAAAAACTTGATGCCTCCGACTGCCTTTGTAAACACTGTCAACCACGATGATTCAAAACCAAACAAAATATTTAAATTTTCACTTATTTCTATCTTTTGAGTTACCTAATTTATTATATTATTAACAATTTTTCACGCAGTCGGCTTTTTTGTTTTTTTAAATATTTTTTTTATTTTAATCTTTTTAGTTTTCGCCGTGAATTAATTTAGAATTTAGAAAACTTTACGTCGAGTCCCTTTACGTCGAGCCGAGAACCTTGCCTCGCTTCTATTATCCCAACGTCGAGTCTACGATTTCTGTCCCGTTTTTACTCCCTTAACGTCGAGTTTCTGTACTCAACTTTTCCGTGGCGTAGCTATCGGAGGCGGTGCAGTGCACCAGGTCCCCAAGCTGAGGGGGCCCCTCGGCCCCAAACCTTGAACTAACCTAAACCTTGAGCTGACTGAACTTTTTTATTATTTACATATATTTTTCTCTTCCATGTTGTTATGTATTGTCTTACTAGTGTTGTTGGTGGGTGGTGCACAGATATTGGTGTATTGCTTCCAATGCTTCCTTTAATTCTTCCGCTGATGCAAGTTTTAGTTCAAAAACTGACACCCTTGGTGACTTTGTGCGTCGGAGCTTCAGTCAACAGAAAGATCATTTGTTTTTTTTTTAATGTCTGCCATAACAATGCTCAATGTGTGCCAAGTTACTACTTACAGTGATCTGTAAGACGCCTTTTCTAATGCCAACGTTCACGCCGTTCTGATTTGTAAGAGTTGGTACAAACCTCAATCTTCTTTTTACTATCTACCCCACTTTCCGGTTTCGTTTTTATCCGTAACGATAGAATTGGAAAGGGAGGAGATTGTGTAGCTATTTAATTATCGTCGTAGAGATTTTCCTATAAAAAACATTGCCTCTTCTTCTTCACTTTACAGTGCCTCCTCTGAGTTCCTATTTCCAGCACAATAGAGGGACAGGTCGTTAGGACTAAGTTGAACCACGTGTCACACACTGAGATATTAAAACGAGTAGGTTGCAGAGGAAGAACATAAGAGACTAACAGACTCGATGACATGTAAGAGTTTACGGGAACGACAAGTTGGCTGCACAAGGTCTGTGTTGAAATCGCCCATGATGACGCAATGTGCATACACTGACCCTACTGATTCTCAAGGTTGCAAAAGTAGTCAATGGCGGACGGACAACACCAAGTAGGGTTTTAACACCTTTGATATGGATAATATCACCCTAATCATATTGTAGCTGCAATACATGAATTAGATTCACATTCGTCCGCTGACGCGACGACCGCTTCACTGAGGTCTCGCGCGGCGCGGTGATATTTATGTAAGCGCACTCACCGCGAGTTTTGCGAGCAATCAGATGGACGACGCTTGAGGCGCCCCCTCACTGATTATTTAGGTACTATAATTCAATACATGTTATTTAGTAAGATCCCAACTGAAATCCTATTGGTCGATTTGTTTAGTGGTAAATTAGTAATAAGCCAACTACTTGTAACATAATGTGTAGCTTTAAGTTCTGTACATATTTTTGTAAATATACTGCAGACTGCACTCGCCCCAAGGACCGCGAGCTCTGCTCTGAGCCTCCGAGCTGTGTGCTCTGCGGTCAGTCCGGCCACCCAGCCAACTACCGTGGCTGCCCAAAGGCCCCCAAGACATCTTCCCCCAAACTGGCCAAGCGTGCTAACGCTCGCCAGCAAAGGGAGTCACCTTCTGTGGTGAAGGTTCCGTCAACGGAGATGCCTCAGCGTCTCAGCCCCCAGAGGCCCTCGCCCTGGAATTCGCTGAACCATCAGCGTGCCTTCCCGGCCCTGATGGCTAAGCCTCAAGCCGCTCCCATCCCGGCGCTAATGGACCTCGCGGTCCTTGCGCCCCCACTGGCCCCCGTGCCCGCGGCGCCTCTAAAGGTCGCCCCCGCGCCTCTCAAGGCCGCCCCCGCCCCCGCCGTTCCCACGGCTCCGGCGGCTGTGCGTCCCATCGATCTTCCTACGGAAGAAGAAGTTCGCACCGTGCACCTCGCCTTCCAGGTGTACAGAAACCCCGCCACCAAATTGATGGCTAGGGACATCATCGCCAGCCGAGGCGACATCTTCAAGCTTAATGCTTGCTTCCAAGCGTACCCAGAGGTTACGCAAGCCCTCGAAGTTCTATACCCCTATTAGTTCCAATGAACAACGAGAGGCAAAGAACCTTCAAACCTCGTTCCCTAAAGTTAGGCTTCTTCAATGCCAATGGCATTACCAATCAACGTGATGAGATCGCTACCTTTCTCCGCGACCATCAGCTCGACTTACTCCTTGTCCAGGAGTCCTTTCTCAAGCCGTATCACCGGGACCCTAAAATTGCCAACTATAGTTTAGTTCGCAACGATAGGACCCGCTGTCATAGGGGTGGCACCCTTATTTATTACAAAAAGTCCCTCTACTGCTCCCCTATGGACCCTCCTCCCCTCTCCCTCCTAGAGGTCTCAGTCTGTCGGCTCGGCATGACCGGTCATCAGCCGTTATTCATTGTCTCTGTCTATGTCCCTCCACTTCCATCGGAGGACCCCATCCTCCTCAAGGATGATCTCACCGTCCTTCTTGGCCTAGGTGACTCCGTCTTACTGGCGGGTGATCTCAATGCCAAACATCCCGCGTGGAATAGCAACACGACCAACACTAGAGGTAGGACCCTGTTCCACCTGTGTTCCTCCCTTAACTTCGATGTCATCGCACCGATGACTCCCACTCATTTCCCCCATGACCCCAACCATCGTCCCGACATCCTCGATATAGCGCTGCTCAAGAATGTGAACCTCCGTTTGCATTCCATTGAGACGCTACACGAGCTCACCTCCGATCACCGGCCTGTGGTCATGGAATTAAATTCTCGTACCGGCCCTGCTGACCCCAGTCAGCCCCCACCGACACAAGTTATAACCGACTGGAGGAAAGTAAGCGAAAGCCTACAATCCACCACGTCGCCAGACTTGGACGCCATACCCGACCACTTGGTGACAGTCGCAGACACGACGGCCGCGATCGACTCGTTCACAAGTCACGTGCAATCTGTCTTGAACGATTGTTCAAGGGAGGTTCCGGCGATGAGTGATCATCGCTGGAAACTACCAGATGATGTGCGTGAATTGTTGACCGAGAAGAACGCTGCTGTCCGTGCATATAGCGCCTTCCCCTGCGATGCGAACAAAGCCCACATGCGTTCCCTACAGCGTGCTGTAAAGGAACGCATTGCGGAGTGGCGCTCAAACCGTTGGGACAAGACGCTTAGCGAACTAGAGCCCACGCACCTAGCCTTCTGGCAGTTGCAGAGGTCACTTCGTTCCTCTAACGAGGCCTCCATGCCCCCCCTAGTTCGACCCGACAAAACCGTCGCTTTCGATAACGATGAAAAGGCTGAGTGCCTAGCCGACAGCCTTGAGTCACAATGCTCTCCTAGTTCCCTACCAGTAGACCAAGCGCACCTCTCCAAGGTCGATGCTGAAGTTGAACGTAGAGCCTCCCTTCCCCCCGTCGAAGACCCTGATTATCCTCTGCCCCCCGTCACCCCAGACGAAGTGCAGGATATTATCATGAGGCTGAAACCCCGCAAAGCCCCTGGCTCTGATCGCATCACCAATAAGGTGTTTAAACTCCTACCCGCCGCCCTGATAATGCTAATGACCGCCATCTTCAATGGCGCTCTAAGCAATAACATTTTTCCTCAGGCATGGAAAGAAGCCACTGTTATCGGCATTCCGAAACCAGGCAAACCCAAGTCTGACCCATCTAGTTATCGCCCCATTAGTTTACTCAACACCCTCGGCAAAATCTACGAGAGACTTATTTATAAGCGTCTCAAAGATTATGTCGAAGCTAAGAGTCTCATTCCCGACGAGCAATTCGGCTTTCGTACCGAACACAGCTGCGTCCAACAGGTCCACCGCATCGTCGAGCATGTAAGCGTTGGGTTCCAACGCGGCTTGAAGACCGGTGCGCTCTTCTTCGATATAGCGAAGGCATTCGACAAAGTCTGGCACAATGGCTTAATATACAAGCTATACCTACTGGGTGTGCCGGATCGTCTCGTACTGATCTTACGAGACTTTCTGTCGAATCGTACCTTTCGTTATCGCGTCGAAGGGGCACTCTCGTCTCCACGTCCCATACGTGCTGGAGTCCCCCAGGGCTCCGTGGTCTCCCCTCTCATTTTCACGCTGTTCACCAGTGACATTCCAAAGAGCAGACAGGCTCATTTGGCTTTATTCGCCGATGACACGGCCATTTATTGCACTGGTTCCAACCCAGTCCGCATAGCCCGCATCCTCCAAGACTCCGCAAACGCACTAGGCGCTTGGTTCCGGAGATGGAGAATCACAGTCAACCCCGCTAAGAGTCAGGCAGTGCTGTTTTCCAAACCGCGCATCAACCCCTCCCTTCCCAGTCCGATATCCATGTTCGGCGAGCCTATCCCTTGGGAGAAGCAAGCCAAATACCTAGGAGTCATTCTCGACCGCCACCTAACCTTCGCGGAGCACATAAAGCAGGCGCGTTCGCGCGCCGCCTTCGCTCAAGGTAGACTTCACTGTATGTTGAATGCACGTAGCAAATTGTCACTCAAGTGCAAATTGCGTACCTACACAGCGTGCATTCGTCCCATCATGACCTACGCCTGTGCTGTATTCGCACACGTAAAGGCATACCGTCTTCACAGAATGCAAACCTTACAAAACCGTTTCTTGCGAAAAATAACGGGCGCCCCGTTCTATGTTCGCAACGAGAACCTTCATCTCGATCTCAAACTCCCGACCATCCGTCAGTTCATGAAGCGCGCTTGCAAGCGCTTCTTCGATCAAGCGGAGAAACACCGCAACCCGCTCGTCGTAGCGGCCGCCCGATATACCCCTTCCCGTATTAGCAGGACCCGTCGTCCACGTCATACCCTGTCCGATCCAGATGACGCTATTACCCTCCTTCAAGAAAGAAATAGGGCCACTAGCACATTAGTTAAACACAAACACAAATTACCGTCATTCCGACCTCGCCGCCGAGGTCCCTCGCGACGACCCCGTAACGCCCCCCCCCCCCGACCCTTGCTAGCGCCAGCCCGCTCGCTGAGCCCTTAGCTTTAAAATAGCCCCTAATTAATGGAGACCCGATCCAGCCTGTCCCTTTGCTGCCCTCTCTCAGTGGCGACCTAAGCCGAGGCTCGTACCCCGCAGGGGGTGCCCTTAGCGTAGTCACTTAGTTTATAAGTTTTTGCCCTGGCTGGAGGCCCTAAAAGTCACTTTTAAGGCACCACAGGATTGTCCGGTTAAGCAGTAACCAACCCTCAGGTTGAACTGCGAGATGCCATACAGAAAAAAAAAAAAAAAAAAAAAAAAAAAAATGTAAATATACATTCTACTTTATACATCGGACCTATCAACATCTGGAGTATTATTTTACCTTCACCACCTCAGCGCTACAGTGGTGACCCCGACGTGATACTTAAGAAGTGGAACCTCCAGATCCTAATATACAAGCCTTCAACCTACTGCATCATGGACAAGAACGTTGACCAAGAACTCTCCGGTGTGTCGACGTCGCTGCGCATCCCACCCATCTGGCGCGACAGAATTCGGCTGTGGTTCGCGCAATTCGAAGCAGTCATGTCTTCACAGAAGAAAGGCGACCAAGCCATGTACGAGCTCGTCATCGGCCAGTTGGAGCGGCAAGATCTTGATGAAATCTCAGACATCATTCTCCGCCCACCTGAGAATCACCGGTACGAAGCCCTGAAGAGCCGTCTGTTCCAGGTCTACGAAGAATCAGAACAACGGCAAGTGCAGAGACTACTCTCCGAAATGGAACTCGGCGACCTGAAGCCTTCACAGCTACTACGCCGCATGAAAAGCCTCGCCGCTGACAATATCTCCGACTCAGCGCTGCGCATTATGTGGACTAATCACCTACCGCAGTCCGTTCGAGCAGTCCTCGCCGTCAGCGATAATATTGCGAAGCATTCCGACATCCACGAGCTAGCCATGATGGCGGACAAGATCCTCGAGCAGACGCAACCTCTTGGCGCAGTCGCTGCAGTTTCCTCCGTCCCCGCCACCGCCCATGTATCTACATCAATCGAAGAGAAGATCGACGCGCTCACTAAAGAAATCGCTGAGCTAAAAGCAACACGATCGAATTATCAACGGCGCAGACCATTCAACCGGCAGCGATCAAGATCACGTTCGTCAAGCAAGCACAATCAGCATCGCACATCAAACGACCAATCAGCGATCTGCTTTTATCATCGCAAGTTCGGCAAAGAAGCGCGAAGATGCACGCGTCCGTGTAGTTACGTAGACAGTGGCGCCCTCTCGGGAAACTAAAACCTGCGTTGGCTGAGGCGGGAACCGGCGCAAACCTTACTTCGTACCGCCTATTTATAACAGATCAAAATTCAAGACTATCATTTTTAATTGATACTGGCGCGAACATCTCCGTCATACCTAAGAAAAAAGGCGGGAAAGCATCACCGACAGATTTTTGTTTGTATGCAGCGAACAACACAGTTATCCCTACGTATGGAGAGAAAACCTTACAATTGGATCTCAACCTACGAAGACCGTACACCTGGAAATTCATCATCGCTGCAGTCAGCAAGCCCATCATCGGTGCCGACTTCCTGAAACACCACCAACTTCTAGTCGACATAGCCGGCCGATGTCTTGTCGACAAAGTTACCAACCTCACAGTCAAAGCACCAGTCACTTACTCCGCCGAACCAACAATAAGAAGTATCGACGTTGATCAGCCATATCATCAGCTACTCAGCAAGTTTCCTGATATTCTTCGACCGTCGTGCATGAAAGATACTCCGAAACACCGTGTGGAACATCACATAGAAACCACCGGCCCACCAGTACACAACAAGACCAGACCAATACCACCACACCGATACATGTCCGTGAAGAAGGAATTTGAGACGATGATGCAGCAAGGAATATGCCGTCCAAGCAAAAGTCCGTGGTCCAGCCCACTGCACGTCGTACCTAAGAAAAACGGCGACATTCGCGTGTGCGGCGACTATCGCAGGCTTAATGACGTCACGAAACCAGACCGCTATCCAGTACCGCGACTCAAAGATTTCACCTACCTACTTCACGGCAAGAAAATTTTCACTACACTCGACCTAAATCGTGCTTATCAACAACTACCAGTTTACGAACCAGACATCGAGAAGACAGCCATCACAACACCCTTCGGCTTATTCGAGTTTCCACGAATGTGTCCAGGTCTCAAGAATGCCGGACAGACATTCCAGCGATTTATCCATCAAGTTCTCATCGGGTTAGACTACGCATTCCCATTTATTGATGACGTCATAATCGCATCTGAAAGTGAAGCTCGCCATATTGAAGATTTACAAGAAGTGCTACGCAGACTAGACGAGTATGGTATCACCATAAATCCATCTAAATGCGTCTTCGGCAGAGAAAACGTCAAGTTCCTGGGTTATGAAGTGTCAAGCAACGGAATCAAACCACCACAAGAAAAAGTCACTGCTATCGCTGCTTACCCCAGACCCGAGACGATTCAAGACCTACGTAGATTTATCGGCATGATAAATTTCTACCGTGACAGCATACCTAACGCAGCTCACATACAAGCACCTCTCAACGCGTTCCTGCATAATTCCAAGAAGCGAGATAAAACGAAGATCGACTGGAATACAGAAGCGTTACAAGCATTCGAGTCGTGTAAAGTTAGCATACAAAACGCTGCTTTACTCGCTCACCCATCTCCAACACCAACTGACGCAATATCCCTAATGTGCGACGCATCGAGTACCTGCGCGGGAGCGGTCTTACAACAACTCGTAAACAAGAAATGGATACCACTCGGCTACTTCTCAAAGAAATTCTCAGAAACACAACAGCGATACAGTACATTCGACAGAGAATTATTATCTATCTATATGGCAATCAAACACTTCAGAAAAATGTTCGAAGGAAGAGAACTCATTGTTTATACCGATCACAAGCCGCTGACCTACGCTATTCGCAAGCCACCATCTGATAACGATACGCAACGGCGCACTCGTCAGCTTTTGTTTATAAGCGAGTTCACAACGGACATACGACACGTCAGTGGAGTAAACAATGTTGTCGCCGACGCACTTTCACGCATCGAAACCATCGAGTTACCATCACCAATAAACTACGAGGAATTATCACAAGCGCAAGAAAGAGACAGCAACATACCTACCTTATCGCAACAAACAAATATTCATCTCAAGAAAATCGTCATACCCGGTAGCAACAAGTCAATATACTGCGAAACGTCTACGTCACACGTTCGACCATACCTACCAGCTGACTATCGTCGCATCGCATTCAACGCTGTGCACAATCCAAGTCACCCTGGAATAAGAACAACACGCAAGCTAATGCAACAACGTTACTTTTGGCCAGCAATGAACACCGACATTGGCGAATGGGCCAAAACATGTACTTCGTGTCAACTATCAAAAGTTCAACGACACAATCACAGCGAATTCGCATCATTCCCACCGAGCGAACGATTTCAACATCTTCATATCGATATAACTGGGCCACTACCTATATCTTCGTGTGGACATCGATACCTACTCACGATGATCGACCGCTGTACTCGATGGCCCGAAGCTGTACCGATGCAAGAGATAACAGCTGATATCGTATCAAGAAAACTGTATGAAACATGGATATCGCGTTTTGGCTGTCCTACAAGGATTACTACCGACCAAGGACGACAGTTCGAAAGCAGACTATTCCACGACCTCGCACAACTACTAGGTGTGGAAAAAACCCGTACTACTGCATATCACCCGCAGAGTAATGGCATCATTGAGCGCTGGCACCGAAGTCTGAAAGCCGCACTCATGTCAAGACTAGAAAATAGCAACAAATGGATAACAGAACTACCGACCGTGTTGATGGGATTACGTGCCGCTATACGAACCGACACCAACACTAGCGCCGCACAGCTTACCTACGGCCAAGCACTACGTCTACCCAGTGATTTTATATCACCATCACCAGTCGCAGCGAAGATGGATCACGACTTCGTCAATCAACTACATGACGTAATCACGAAGCTCACACCTACATACAAACCGCATTCAAATAAGCGAAGTATGTTCGTGCACAACGACCTGCAAACATGCAGCCATGTATTCGTACGTGATGACACCGTCCGCAAACCGCTGCAACGTCCATACCAAGGCCCGTACCTCATCGTAGAACGCAACGAGAAATATTACACACTACAACTGCCAGGAAGATCTGCTAATATATCGATCGACCGACTGAAACCGGCGTACAACATCAACACTGAAGATAATTACGACAGCAGTAACACACACACACGCCTACTACCAGCAGCAGTTACCGAAAACTCCAGCCTACTACCAGCAGCAGCTACCGAAGACTCCAGCCTACTTCCTACGAGCACCAGCGACTCTACACACTGCACAAGATCAGGCAGGATCGTCAAAATGCCTGTACGCTTCGCTAGGGGGGGAGTACTGTAGCTGCAATACATGAATTAGATTCACATTCGTCCGCTGACGCGACGACCGCTTCACTGAGGTCTCGCGCGGCGCGGTGATATTTATGTAAGCGCACTCACCGCGAGTTTTGCGAGCAATCAGATGGACGACGCTTGAGGCGCCCCCTCACTGATTATTTAGGTACTATAATTCAATACATGTTATTTAGTAAGATCCCAACTGAAATCCTATTGGTCGATTTGTTTAGTGGTAAATTAGTAATAAGCCAACTACTTGTAACATAATGTGTAGCTTTAAGTTCTGTACATATTTTTGTAAATATACATTCTACTTTATACATCGGACCTATCAACATCTGGAGTATTATTTTACCTTCACCACCTCAGCGCTACAATATCAAAGAATATGAAAAACCAACCTCTCGTTCCCGTAAACTCTTACATATCATCGAGTCTTTTAGTCGCTTATGTTCTTCCTATGCAACCTACTTGTTTTAATATCTCAGGGTATGACACGTGGCTCGACTTAGTTCCAACACCCTGTCCCTCTCTTGAGTCCACTCATGATCAGTATTCTACACCTGGCTTTTCCCACCATGACCTCATGTTCCGCTCGTATGTCATAAATGGCGTCAGGGGTTTACATGGCGAAGAGCCGCAAGGATCGGGAGTTTAAAAAGGATCATAGTGAAGATAATACTTCTGAGCCTCTTGGAACCTCTTCAAATTCTCGAAAACATTTAATCTTTTTCTCCTACTGATATCATCATAGTAAGTAAACTATAGTGTACAGAAACGTTAATAAACAAATAATAAAACAATATTTGAATTATACTGGCTTTTAATTTATATCCTGACTGTACTTATTATATAAACTCGACGTAACGGAATTAGATAGCGTAAAAATAGCAATATTTTGCAAGAGCAATAGACTCTCAGACTTGACGTAAAGGAACTCAACTTAAAGAGAACCAACCTGAATTTATTTGTTGTTTTTTAGCATTTCTCATTCAAAATTACACTTAGACATATAGTTGTATATATATTTGTAAACTATTTATAAAACCGTTTGTTTTAATACCCCACTCGATAGGTTTGAGGAAAAATATTTTGTTTGAAAACACTAATATGTCACCAAAATAAGCCAGTTTCATTTTTATAATTTTGATGTACCCAGTGTCACTCACACAATTAAGACGATTGAAACGACACCTTTCAAGCCAAAAACTCTCAGACTCAACGTAAAGGAACTCAACTTAAAGGGAACGAACCTTAATTTATTTGTTGTTTTTTAGCATTTCTCATTCCAAATGACATTTAAACATATAAGTTGTTTATATATTTGTAAGCCAAGGGCGTCGCTAGGACTCGCCAGCTGATGGCCTAGGGGGGGGCAAATTGATATTTGGTGGATAGGAAAAGTATGAATTTTAAATACAGTCAAAGGCACATGAACCTTTTGGAATCTCTAGGGGGGGGCAGCTGCCCCTACCGCCCCCCCTTGGCGACGCCCTTGTTGTAAGCTATTTATAAAGCCCTTTATTTTGATACCCCACTCGATAGGTTTTGAGGAAAAATATTTTTTTTTAAAACACTAATATGTCGCCAAAAATCGGACAGTGTAATTTTTCTAATATTGATGTACCCAGTGTCACTCACACAATTAGGACGAATGAAACGACACCTCTCAAGTCAAAATCCATTAAGCCGTTTGGGCTACAGAGCGTGCCAAAGAAATTTACATACATACATACATACATACATACACCCGAAAAACATAACCCTCCTTCTGGCGCAGTCGGGTAAAAATGCTACCATTCCATCAGTATTTTCTTAAGACGTTGTCACGTTCAACTATCGTCAGTAAACCGACTTTACAGACAACCAATTTTTTATTCACCTTATTTTGACTTAAAATATCGAAAAAGCACCCTAATTTTCAATCGAAAAATCTCTCTCTCAAAATATCTGCTTTTTTAAAAAAGTCTGTAGACTTTTTGTTCGTTGAAATCTTTACTTTCTGATGGTGTAAAAAAAATATGTACATTACTATGGTATTTTTTTTTCGTCAGAGTCATCAGGGGATATCGCACGATCTCCTACGAGGCGTCTTGTGCAGTGGCCGGATCCCCGTAGGCGAAGGTACTCGCGTTACTGTACCGGTGGCGCGAGGAAGTGCGGGCGCGGGGCGAGCGACCGATGCAGCGACACATATTATGGAGCTGCGTCGGTCTCAGCTTCGCGAGATCCTGGTGGCGGAATGGCGGGACAGGGTTCCTCGCCATCATCGAGGCGGTCCGGCCAGTGCTCGAGCGCTGGCTCGGGAGGAGGCACGGCTCCCTGTCGTTTCGGGTGACGCTGGTGCTGTCGGGGCATGGTTGCTTCGGGAAGAACTTGTGTCGCAAAAACAGGGAGCCGGACGCCCTGTGTCACCACTGCGTCGACTGCCGGGAGGACACGGCGCGGCATACGCTGGCAGAGTGTGCCGCTTGGGAAGAGCCGCGCCGTGCCCTCGTCTCAGAAGTAGGCAGTGACCTGTCGCTGTCGGCCGTGGTCGAGTCGATGGTCGACAGCGCAGAGTCCTGGGACACGGTGGTTTAAATTCCTTCTGCGAAACTGTCATGTCGCAGAAGGAGGCTGCGGAACGGGAGAGGGAGATCACAACCCCCCACCCTGCCCGCAGCAGGCGCATCGGGCGTCGGCGGAGGGCGGAGAACTCCCTCTTCCGGCCCCCCTAAATGGGTCCAGGGGTGGCAGACTCGGGGACGTCTGTCGCCCCCCACATTCATCAGTACCCAAGGTGGTGGCGCGTAGTGTTCCACGCGCGCCCCTCTAAGGCGTCCGGGGGGGAGTCTAACACCTTACTCCCCCCCTTGTCCAGAGAAGTGGCCCCCACTAGCGGACCGGCACCAGTCGGGGGTTGCGGAAGTATCTCCAGTTCCCACGACCCCCCCACGTAGGTGTGAGATGGAACACCGGGGTAGTTTTTTTAGTCAGTAAAAGTCTGACAGACCCCTCCGCCCGCCCTAGGGCGGAGGACATCCATGCGGATTTTCCACCCCGAACCAAAAAAAAAAGGGTGACATTATGGGAGCTGCTAGGATTTTATTCAGCAGCGATGTGGTGGCGCCTTACTCTCCAGAAACTCTTTCAGCTCTGGAGAGTAAACACCCAGCGCCTGCAGATGGTCTCGCCTTTCCCGACCCTCCCGACCTCCCCGATCCAGATTCGATTTTTTTTATACTTATTTCAGCTCCCCAGTTATTAGCAGCCGTGAGTTCCTTCCGGAGTGGTTCCGCTGGCGGCCTCGACGCCTTAACTCCACAGCACTTAAAGGACCTGTTGAGCTCGGCCGCCGGGGATGCTGGTGAGTCACTGTTGAAGGCGCTTGCGGCTCTGGTTAAATAAGTTTATCCAGAGGCGCAAGGCGGTGTCCAATGCCAGAAACTCTATAGAACTTTGCCCCACTTAATAAAAGTCATGTGCAATAAATAGCATCTTACTGTTTATTTATTGCCGATAACTAAACATTAGTCTTAGTGACTGTAGAACTTGCGGTTTCCGTTTAAATCTAAAAACAATAATGACATTGATTATAGGTTAAATTATATTTTAGGTAAAATGAGTTTGTATTTTGTGGGTAAGTAGGTATTTCGTAATCTGCAAGTTCTAAAGAAAAACAATTTACTATAGAAAGGTTCTATATTCATTACAATTATTTTCATTAATTTAGTTTTCTGTACATGGGTTACTTTTTCTGTACATGGGTGGGGCAGGATCTGGCATTGTCATTTATGCGCCCTACGCAAGAAGGACGGTGGCATTCGTCATATCGCCGTGGGCTGCATCTACAGGCGTATGGCAGCCAAAATTTGCTGTTTTTACAGCGAAAACCTTACCAAGAAGTTTAAGCCCCTGCACCTTGGCTTTGGTTCCGGAGTTGGCTGCGAGGCTGCCGTACATGCCCTTTCCACTTTTTTAAAATCAAACAAAGGTGAGGTCATTCTTAAGGTTTTTTTTGTACTGTATTAATTTGAACTAAATTCTTAATAATTAATTACGATCTAGCCTAAAATACTAATAAGCAATTTAACTCTAACTTAATATGTTACGAGATAGATTATGTTAAAACTAAAAATAGTGTCCATATGGAATTTTGTACAAGTCCGTAGCACTAGCTACTCCGTCCAGTCCGTAGCAGAAGCACTAGCTTCTTAGAGTCTGATATATAATTTATAGAAACACTATGTTCATGTGTTATATGTTTGAAGAGTTTGTTCGTGAAGTCAATGTGAATTGATTTTGAGTCATTCAATTTGATCTTCCATTTTTGTGTCCAGTCATAAACTTTGTTCACAGCTAATTGAACTTTTTCTACTGCTTCTCTGTGGCTTGATCCGGTGGCCATAATTGCAGTATCATCTGCAAAAGTCGCAATGGTGTTGTTCTCCAGTTCTCGGATGTCACAGGTGTATAACAAGTACAAAATTGGGCCTAGCACACTTCCATGAGGTACACCCGCTTTTATACTTTTTAGCTCGGAATATGCGTCCTCCTGCCGTATCCTAAATATTCTATTAGTTATATACGACTCGAGGATGTCTGCAAATTCTGGTAGCATGCGTCTGAGCTTGAATACTTATTAGACCCTTATGCCATACTTTGCCAAAAGCTTGCGCGACATCTAAAAACACGCGGCCATGGCCATGGGGTTTTAGTCTTACAGCTCCTAAAATATAAACCTAGGATTTTTTTCTGTATTTTTACATTTTTTTTACAAATTCTATCTGTTATTTACCTGAATTTTAGGTCTCTGCTACGCTTAGTTTTAAAGATCTCCGTGGCCGCGCGGTTCTCCGCGTTTCAATGGCGCGGCCACGTTCAAACCCTTATAACTTTTTAACCATATCTTCGACAAATTTATGGTTTTGGGAATCAACTTTTACAAAATTTTACATAATCTTGGAAAAGTTTTTTTTTCGAAATATCGCCGTGGCCGCGCGGTCGAAACGCACACAAGGAAACCTGCTATATTCATCGATAATCGTAAGGATGTATCGGTTTTGAGTGTTAGAAGGAATTGGCCCCTTGAAGTCTAAGTTCAATCTTTCGAACGGTGCAGTTGCTTTTATAAGGTGTCCTTGATGAACAACATAACGTGGTTTAATTTCGGCACAGATTGGGCATGCTGCCGTAATTTTCTTTACTTCTTCAATCGAGTATGGCAAATTTTTCGATCTGACCCAGTGAACCATACGAGTGATACCTGGGTGACAGAGAGAACGATGGAGCTCGACGAGTCTGGAGTGAGAGGTCGCAATGTCTATGTGCATACATACTCGCGAGAGTGCGTCAGCGACTAAGTTTTGTTTACCAGGTCGATAAACAATATCGTATCTAAAAATGACAATTTTAGGCGCCATCTTTCTATTTTTTCATTTTTAATTTTATTTGAATGTGTTTGGTTAAACATAAACGCAACTGACTGTTGGTCAGTAATTAGTAGGAAGTGTCTTCCGATTAGGAAATGTCTCCATTTGCGTAAAGCTTCGACAATTGCACATGCCTCCTTTTCAATTGTGGGTTGTCGCTTTTCAGAATCGTTAAGAGATCGCGAAAAGAACGCTACAGGACGTCCTTTCTGTGACAATGTCGCTGCTATTGCGAAGTCGGAAGCGTCGGTTTCAACGGAAAATGTCTCGTTATCGTCTATTCCAGCCAAGGTAGCCTCGCAAATATCAGTTTTAAGATTATTGAATGAATTGATAGCGTCTTCAGTTAACGGTAGAGTACCTTCAATCAGTGGTCTTATTTTAGAAGAAAAGTTGTAGATCCACTTTGAGTAGTGCGCAAATA
The DNA here is from genome assembly GCA_947361185.1 of Charanyca ferruginea. Lineage (NCBI taxonomy): Eukaryota > Metazoa > Arthropoda > Insecta > Lepidoptera > Noctuidae > Charanyca > Charanyca ferruginea. The sequence continues at coordinate 24,592,406 of OX376068.1, forward strand.
GTCCAAGTGATCTTTTCAAAGTAGCAGTATCGTTTGGGATTGGAAGATTCATTAGTGGTTCTAAACGAGATTTGTCAGGTTTAATGATGTTACGATGAATGGTGTCACCAAGAAGATTGATCGAGTCTGTTTCAAAAGTGCATTTGTTAGTATTCAAAGTGAGTTTGTATCTCTTAGCGGCTTCCATGAATTTCTGAAGGTTTCTATCGTGATCTTCCTTATCTTTTCCACAAACGGTTACGTCATCAAGATATGCATATGTGCCTTTTAGATTTTCAGAATCAATAATATATTGCAGAGTTCGCTGAAACGCCGCTACACCATTCGTGACCCCAAACGGTATTCGAGTGAATTGATAGAGGTTACCGCATGCTTCAAAGGCAGTGTATCTTTTTTCTCTAGAGAGAAGGGGCACTTGATGATAGGCGCTTTTGAGGTCAATTTCGCTAAAGACGTTATATTTAGCTACTTGCGTTATGATGGAGTCAATACTCGGGAGAGGATATGCGTCTAGCTCTGTGAATCTGTTTATTGTTTGTGAATAATCGATTACAAGGCGCTTCCGATGATGGCCCCCTCCGGCAACAAGTACTTGAGCTCGCCAAGGTGAAACACTGGGTTCAATGACTTTATCTTTCAGTAAATCTTTAATCTCGTTAGATATGAATTCTTGGTCTTCTTGAGAATGCCTTCTCGAGCGGATAGCTATAGGCCTGATACCTATTTGGCGCAAGGTTAGTAAAAACTGATGCTGCCGGGACAGATGCCTCCATTACATTGCAAATTTTCAAGGGTTGTTTAATAATAATAATAATAATAATAATAATAAAATATTTATTTCATTTATACGGTATTTGTAGTTCGTACATATTAGACTTAAATAAGTAATTAAGTAAGTAAGCGTAGGTAGTACTAAAACTAACAAATATTTTTACGGGGTGAACTACTGTTCTCCTAGCTAGGTAGCTGAGCAACCTGTATTAAGGAGAGACAGTTTGCCTCCCTAGATAAAAATCTTAAGATTAGTGCTACGTGTTGTCTCGAAACTCAAGTCATTAATTAACTTATATAGGTACATTATTATCAGCGTTGTTTACAAGAAATCTATATAAAATTAGTACTGAAGGTGGTTGTTTATCTCCCCCGAACTGGAGTTCCACCGACGAGTGTGTTTTCAGTATATCATGCCCGATAATTATGTCAGCACACAGATTAGCAATAATGAGTAGAGGTCGACGTTGATATTTGTGCTCACCAATTTGAATGTTAGCGAAACATAGCCCCTCTACGTATGAAATGTTGCTTAGAGATGCTAGAGTTATAGCTTGTTTGCAGGGCTTGCGTCTTAGTTTCATAGTTTGAGCAAGATTCTTATCTATAAAGCTAGAGAGCTTCCGGTATCGAGTAGAGCATCCACACGTAAGTTATTTAAAGTGATATTGATAGTCGCTTTTTGCAGGCTTGTTGGAGCAGCAGCAGATATAGTTGATAGATGAGAGCCAAGGACTTAAGATTGAGAGTTATCGTCGTTCGTACTAATAGCGTTCGCAGTGCGTTGGCTTTGTCCGATGCTACGACATACGTTAGCGAAATGTCCTTTTTTGGAGCAAAGCTGACAATCAGCATTTCTAGCAGGACATTTGAGTCTTTGATGGATATTACCGCCGCAAAAAAAGCATCGACGGCTATTTAGTATAGGGCGGCTATGTTGAAAATTCTTTCGAGTGTTGGAGGCTGCTAGATTTTGCCGCATTGACGTTTCTTGAGTTTCAGTGACTGCATTGACAGTAGCAAATGATATAGAAGGACAAGGCGCTGTTAATAGTTGAGAGGTATTTTCAGCAGTTTCTAAAGCTATAGCCAAGTCCAAGGTTTCTTCGAGAGTCATAGTGGATTTCTCTAAAAGTCTTTCTTTAATTTTTTTGACGATATTCCGGCAATAAAAACATCGCGCACAGTTTCATTTTGGTGTTCATTGGCAGTCACATCCTTAAAGAGGCAGTCACGAGCGATTATAATAAGATCACTCGAGTACTCCGCCAACGATTCGCCAGACTGTTGTTTTCTGGTATTCAAGCGGTGGCGGGTCAAAATAATATTTCGCCTCTTTTCGTAGGCATTGTTGAGAGTAGTAATTGCACCATCGTACGTAGTGCAGGCGCGGATATAGTTAAATATCGATGACGATATATATGGTTGACAAGAAATTTATACTTAAGGTAATCGTCTGCCGAGGAAGCTTCTAGCGCGATAAAGTTCTCGAACGAATACTTCCAGTGAGCCCACTTCAAGTCCGAGCCAGCCATGGAAGGTTCTACGTCAAAACGTTCGGGCCGTAGGTACCGCGACATCGATGAAGATTTTTCTTTTTCGGTAGTAGGCATATTAGACACGGAGAAACACAAAATTAATGTTGAATAAATTGATACATGCTAAAGACAAAACCATAGGAAACATTGGTTTTATTCAAAATTAAAAATACAGACAGTAGTGACAAATGTGACAAATATACAGTATGACAATATAACATAAAATCTTCTAAAATAGCAAGGAGTTCATATCACTTGCTCTGGACAGAGGGTTGGAAAGAAGAAAGGGAGGCCTTTGAACTGCAGTGGGACAATACAGGCTGAAAATAATAAATAATATACCTATTGTAAATTATTACCTATTCTATCCGTTTTTTTTTTTTTGTGTAGGTACAACTCCTTTTGCCTTTTCCTATGGGCAGCAGCGTTCTCTGTGCCTTTGTAACAACCATACTGCGATCGCCAATCCGCCTGCCAAGCGGGGCGACTATGGCAAAACCCCCCCTTGGGGAGGCCTATGTCCAGCTGTGGACGTTTCTGATTGTGGACTCCTGTGATTTTTTAATGAATCATTCAAAAAGTTATAGCTAAGTAAATATAATAGAACTATAACTGACTTGTACACGGTAAATAATTGGTCAAGCAGAATTACGCAACAAAAGCGCTCATTTCGTGCTGGAGATGGTAAAAACTAATTTATTTTATGATTTATATGGGGTTTTGACCATACGAATCAGGCACAGATGAATCAGGATTTTGCCTACTATCATGCATAACTCATGATACATACAGACGTCATGATTGTCATTTTTCTACACGAATGTAATCAGAGTGTCACCTGAACCAAACACAGATGAATCAGATGTTTACCTTCGTAACACCGGTATCTAAGCCAACAGCCGCACGTCCGCCTTCTAGATAGTTGATCGTTGCAAGACTGGCTTCCCCCCGTGCGGGAAGACAGACTCTAATTATTATTACCCGACCAAATACGGTCAAGCGCAGCTTACGCGACATTACAGATGATATGCACACAGCACAGATGATATAATACTAAAGTACCTTATGCACCATCCTTCCTGTGCCCTTGGCGGGACGTACAGCAAGAAGGATGGTGCGTAAGGCGTTTTAAGTACTGATACCCAATCCCATACAAAGAAATGAGACCTCCCTAACTCTGGCAATTGCTCTGGCTATTTTCTTTCCTTCATTGCTTCAACAGATGGCAGCATCAGCGACTCACTACTAATTGCCAGAGACTGTATTTTTACAACGCCATCTTTCGAGTCGGCCTAGATACTAGGCGACATCGATACTACTAGATGGCGTTTAATTATGGTAGATACTCTACAACGCACTGTGCGTTCAAGGACAAGTAATAACAATAGGTAGGTACAACAAAAGTTATCTCGAGTTGGCGAAATAGTTTTTGAAATGAAAACTTCTTTAGCCGTTCGTCGATGTGTGCGTGAGTTAAATGCCGACGCCAATCGAAAATAGACCGTATAACTCGATGTTCAAGACTTTATTTTGAATACTTATCGAGTATTTCGAAGTTTCGTCGTCGTGCGTCGCAGCCCGCTTGAATGATGAAAGATTAAAATGATTTTTAAAGTTAAATACGCTAGTTTCTTTTAATTAATAATTGTATTCTGACTTGAAACAATGATTTTGCAAAAGCTGACAGTCCTGCCTGTAAGTAAAAGTATGAAGGAAAGTTTTTATTGCTGACCTAATTACCATTACTTATTAGGGAGCTAGCTGGTGTCCGCGACTTCATCCGCGTGTATGTCAGTTAATATCGGAGTTTTAATATTTTTGCGTGGAACCCATTTTTTTGTAAAAATAAATCCTTTAATTACTCCATAAAACATCAGGTGTCTGCCAGTGAGAGTCCCGTCAAAATCGGTCCAGCCGTTTCAGAGATTAGCCGGATTAAACCGACCAACACAAAAAAGGAAAATGTTTGTTCTTTAATAAGTACCCGTATACTTTCTGCGTTTAGTACCTAAAAAGCTTTTATTTTGACATTACAAACAGACACTTCAATTTTATTTATTTGCATAGATGTCATACTAAATCTAAACAAATGAATAAAATTGTGTGTCTGTGTGTAATGTCAAAGTAATAGCTTTTTAGTAAATGCATATGATAACAAAAACACAATTTATAAAATATTTGTCTGCCTGTCTGTCGATCTCTCTGTCTGTCGGTTTGTTTCGGCTAATCTCTGAAACGGCTGGACCGATTTTGAAGTGACTTTCACTGGCAGTTAGCTGATGTTATAAAGAGTAACTTCTATGTTAGAAAAACGCGCTAAAAAAAAATAAAACTTAGCTGATAACCGACAATGACGCGGACAAAGTCACGGGCATCCCCAAGTAACACAATCGCGTCTAAAAACGGACTATTAGATATCTAATAGAATTTAATTTTGTTGTCTACCATAAGAGTAAAATATCTCCCAAGTAATATTCAAGAACGCTTATAGACACAGTTTAGTAAAAGTGGGCACAACCTTATCCCTTCTCATAAGAATGAGTTAAGAAAACATGAATAGATAGAGATAAGAGTTGTAAATTTTCAAATTGTCTGTAGAGATTTTTCTAGTGTCTCAGTAAACTCTTTATAGACCACAAATTTTACTAGTAGATAGTTTACAGATAAAGTTGAGACATTTAAAGAAGTCTTTACTCGTCAAGTTTTTAAACCAAAATTAACTCAAGAATACCAACTTTAAGTTACATTTGATTTGTAATAGACAACGACACATAATGGCGCAAAACTTACAAGAGTTATTTAAACTTATTATTGTATTGCATCATGGCGTAACAAATTTCTTATTTCTTACATTACTTGTGTTTTAGCTAGTTAATGATGGGTAAACAAGCAATTCTATATGCGATTGAAATTCTATCGTCAAATATTGTAAAACTCTCTTAAAATAAGAGCGCCCGCTGTAAATGTATGATTTAATATATTTTTCCAAATATGAATATTATTCATTATAATCAAATTTTTTAAATTGCATTTTAATGTTTAAAATACAAATTTTATTTAAATTATAGTAATTTAAAACATATTAAATGTTTACTTAGACATAATTTAATGATACAAACATAAAAATAAGCATTAAAATATGTAACGAAAATCATTTGAAGCAAAAATAGGCAATAAAAATGGCGTTAAGATAAAATTTACTAGAAAAATGAATTTAATAGAACAAACACTCTAGAGAATTTTCTGTAGGTAGTATGGCTCTAGCTCTATGACAAGAATAATTTCACTTGCAACATACAAAACTATCTAGTGAAAGATTAAACAGATTTATGAGTGGTTTAAGATTACCTAGTACTAGTAACTGTCATCTCTGTATTATTTTTTATCTTCTCGCAGTATTTCTAGACGTTCGTCAGTGAACAGTGGTAATTTGATGTGTTGTGAACGGAAGACCATTTTATGCAATAATAGAGCATTTTAATTAATTTATTCAATTAGGGCAAGTAAAAGATATTTCTGTTTTATTTATAGACAATGTGAAAAATAGTAGGTATAATAGTAGGTAGGTATATATAGATAAACGACGGCGGCGGTGCGAAAGACGCAAAGTGTTATCATAAGGCTGGTATACAAAAGTGGACGGATTCGTAGTAAATAGTGTCGTATTGATATCTAAATAGTTAACAAAGGCGCTCGAGCTGCTGCATAATCTCAGAATCTTGCATTGGCATGCAAGCAGTGCATGACCTCAGCTACAGGATGAAATTGAATTCATTAGCAAAGTTTTAAGGAGTGACTCAGGCCACGAACCTGAAAAAGTTTCATTATGGGGCCAAATCAAACAGCGCGAAAAAAAAAACAGCTGTTCCATACATTTTGGCCGAGTACCTACCTATTGCACTTCTGTATGGAACAGCTGATATTTTTTCGCACTTTGAGTTGGCCCCCTATTGAAAGTTGTTGAGGCTCGTGGTCTGAGTCACGCCTTAAAAATTTGCTAATGAATTCAATTTCATCCTGTATTATCAAAATGTTATAAAACGAATCTTTGTAGGTACCTAGTTACCTATATTGAACCGCACCTTGTGTAGAATTTTGTATACTTAGTAGATGTGTATGGTTACGAATTGGTACCTAATTGAAAACTACACAACTTTATAAAGGTATTTTTATAACTACGAAATTTTAATCATTAGTGAATACCATTAGGTATTAGCTGGTAATTTTATTGTATTATATTTAGTAAAAACTATCTTCAGAAAGTACCTATTTGAATAGGTATGCATGTACTCTACATAAGGTGCGCTACCGATTTTTCGACGAAAGTCACCAGACATTTAATTTTTTTCACTGTCTCCATTGCATAAAATCATCCAATTCAAACATTTAATACAAATGCACTTAATTAAGCCATTTTTAGGAAGAAAAACACTAAAAACACGTTTTCACTATCTTGTTTTTAGACAAATTGAAAAATATCTATTAAAGTATTTTATCTAGACTTAAGTCTCTTTAAAAACAAAGTTAAGAGTACCAATAGCTAAAATATAATGTTTTATCTTAAAATATACCATCTTATCTATAAAATTACTTCAAGTTAGGTACCTTTAGGCTATTTGTAGAGCATTTCATCTTAAAACATTCAATATACCCATAAACGTACTAAAATAAGTGTGCTATAGAACAAATGCCCTGAATATAATCCAGCTTGAGAAAAAAAACTTAAGACTACATTTTCTTTATTGGAACCATCTTTAGAAAGCCGCTATCTAAAGATTAACCATGAATAGACTGTCAATAGACAGATTTGTTTTAAAGCTCCAAGACTGTGTTACTTGGGTCAGCTAGTCTGGTAATATTACTTACTGTATGTAATCATTGACACTATTTTTATATAGGTAGTAAATGCACAAAGTTTTACTCAATCAGTACTAGAAAAAAAAAAAAAAAACTTGAGAGGTGTCAAGGGACACCCGGATGGAACCAAGTTCCTTTCGATTAATTAGTGAAGGAATTGTAATAAAATTTTATTACAATTCCTTCACTAATTAGTGTGATGCGTTAAAGTGAATTTAAGTGGCTTTAAGCCAGGGCAAAAAAAGCGAGGAATGAAAAGTTATTATGGCTGCTTATATTGTAAGTAAGTAATTTTAAAGATTAACATTTTCTAACATGTTAGTACAATGCGTAGTTATTTAGATAGAAAGACCAATAAATTATTTCTGCGCCATCTATTGGCCGTTCGTAATTCGATCTCGAAGAGCACAGTTGCGCCAATAACGTTAATAGATGGCTCTTAAATCAAATATACAAAAGTGTCGCGACAATTTTTCGTAAGATTTTTTTCCGTCTAGCCCCCTTTTACAACGCGCGATAAGGAACTTCGTTCCAAAAAAACTAATAGGTAGGTACCAAGATTAGAGAAGTATAATTTAAAAAATCGAGTGGACAACGATTTCAATGTGTGCGTGCGTATAACGGTATAACGTTGTAGTGTGTGTGAGACGACTCAGATACCTAATTTTGAGCGCGTTGAAAATGTAGCGTCCATAATGTGTAGGTAGTTACTGCGGATGAAATAGGTAGGTACATTTATTTTTAGTCTATACGTAGTAATATTAGTTCAACGGTTATCAAAATTAAAATCCCTGATGGTGACCAAGCCAGTGTCAGTCTCACGATTTTTGGAACACGGAAGGTTCATTCCGCATCCTAAACTACTATGCTTCATAATATTATGAGCTTATTAAATTACATTCATCTTTACGCCGCCGATAATATTCATATTCGTAATAGAATGTGAACAAGAGTTTCATACGAAATGCGATCAATATTCGTATTCAGAAACACCTCTGTGCGTTTGTTTTAGTGTGAACTCTTAAGATGTTTGTGTAGATGTCCAAAACTGGGTTGAGACGTGTTGTTATCAGTCTCTTTTAGTAAGCGCTTCTTGTAGGTGGCAGACGCAAGTTTATAATAGAAGTGGCGAGAACAAGTCACATAGTCTAAATGACTAAACTTGTTTAGCACGCACACAGTAAAAGAGCTTATTTTAGGTGTCTAGTGAAACCATTTTGAGCCTGCACCTTGAAGCGTGCCTCTTGCGCCGGAATACTGGTACACACGGCTACACATCAACCTATGCATTTCCAGTATAAGCTGATCTCTAATTTTATGGAAATTCTATACATAGCGAGTTCAACGTAAACTGGAAATGCATAGCTTGATGTGTAGCCGTGTGTACCAGAAAAAGTGTCTCGAAAGGTTTCCGAAATGGTTTCACTACGTACTAAACCTTTTAACCACCCGTCTTCACATCAGTTCGATTTTTAGGACTTCTAATTACGGGACTACTAAAGTGTATTAAATTGTAAATGATTACTTAATTAACGATTTACCCAATAAGTATAAACATCTTGATACAGCGTAATTAAATTTAAAAAACAGACAGAGCTGTGGTATTTGGTCGTGTAGATAAAAATATGCGGCACAGCAGTCGATCGTCAACCACTGTGCCAACCGTGTCGTCATATTGTTCAAGGGTACCTAACTAAATAAGCATATTACTACAACATTATATGGCTTATTTTTAATAAAAACTTGGGTAAAATTTTAATGGAAATGAGACCTCACTCCTTACAAATTTTACCTTAAGTTTTAACCACCCTAAACCAGCACACGTTTTTTCATTTAAAAACAAACAAGACTTAGGCGCTCAAGAGCTAGTAAGCAACTAAGTGAAGTGCAGCCCGTTGACTGCATTTGAACGGAACACAGTATAGTGATGAGTGGCGTCTTCTCTATACGTAGTAATAATAACTCAGTGTTGATAACACAAACTTTTTTGAAAAAGAGAAACGCGGTGGCTTTGTTCTGTTTTGCCAGTGCCACCGACTTCCGAAACTAAAGTCATGTGTGTTCTGTTCTGTGCTAAAGTTATTTATCACTTTTAAGGTTTTTTTTTAAGGCGGTTCTCTTTTTTCTAAAAAGTTTTTATTTTACACTTTTTAGTGCCTCCTTATCACCCAAATCCATTATGGAACGGCATTACAGTTAAAAACAGAGATTGAAAGCCCTCCAAAGATGGAAAGATGGAAGAAACGAAAACGTCTTCTCGGTTTTTGTTTTTTTATTTTCAAAAAGCGCTGAATAAATTTCATTTTGTTGTATACTAAAACCTTCTCCAAAATGTAACAAACACTTTTCTGAAAACCGCATCAAAATCGGTTCAGCCAAACGGGAAATAATCGCGGACAAACATACATACAAACATAAGGGTCGAACTGAGAACCTCCTTTTTTTTTTTTAAGTCGGTTAAAAAAATGTCTAATTAGTCGAAATTTATTACCAAATACTAAAATTTGTCGGTCACTGGTTTAATGCTACCACTTCACATGGCGTATTTGTGCACATATTCGCCTTACTTGGATAATACAAAATACTTTATTTAAATAATCATAGGGTACACTTTGTATTATCCACGTAAAGGCGAATATTTGTACAAATACGCCATGTAAAGTGTATAAAAGATATAAGAGTTTATAGGTGGCCGATCTGGAGAGAGGTATAGTCCTAGAGCTGGATCGAAGAGTCCACGACAATCTCTTCGATCCAGCTCTTGGACTATACCTTACTAATTGAACGATTAAATCTGTGACTTTGTGCCTGATTCCGACTAATTGGCGACAAAATATGGCAGAAAACAGATCTTCGCTAGGTGCCCTAATTTTTAAAATATAAATGCGGTAAGCTGGGGAGACTCTCCAGATCGGCCACCTATAAACCCTCCTTATATCTTTTGAACTAGTGTCCGACAAATTCTGATATTTGGCGTCAAACGACTAAATTTTGTGCTATGAAAATTAAAATCCCTGATGGTGGTCAAGCCAGTGTCAATCACACACAAAAATCAAAAGATTACAAATTAGGATATGAATAAAAAAAATGTCGTATGAAACGCTTACTGTACTCCAACATACGCTTTATAGATCTCAGTGTGGGTTTCAAATCTACAAAGTTTGGCTAGACAATTGACACAAAGATTGGCTCAGTAGCTGAGCGATTGACTTCTATGTGTGCTACGGATCTTAGGTTTGATTCTCATACAACAAATATTGAAATTTATCTTTAACTTAGCTGTTTCGAATTTACGTGTAGAGCTGTACAAAAGACATATTAGGGTATTTTACTCTATACGAGAAAAAATCTATAAATATGTTATTGAGACAGTTTAGGCATAGAAGTCGGAAAATTTAAGTTTTAGTTCATAAAATAACAAAACAAGTTTTTAAATTCAATTCAAAGTTTTCAGTATTTTTAATCTGTTATAGAACACCGTGAAAAAGTAGCGGCCATGTTATTACGCCGTACGGCTGTGTAAACAAAAAATTGTCAACTGTCAGTCAACCGATTGGCGTAATATAGGCTTTGTACTTTTATTATTTTCGTAACCAATGTAATTTTTTAATTAGTACACCTATTACAAAATATGCTTTTAATTATTTTTAATTGATATACGATTATCATATTTAATATGAGCTCATTTGATACAAAACGAACTGACGTCATTTACGCTGAGCAATATGGCGTCCAGTAAGAGGCGTTTTCGTCAAACAACGCGCGAAATTTGAAAATTTAAAATTTAGATGCATATTTATGGCACTTAACGATTGAATAAAAATTTTGTTTTTTTTGGTGGCAGTACAGCATTTCATTGAGACACTTTTCAAAAATGGGTGTAATACCCTATTCTTGTATAAAGAAATCTACATTTGTCACAAGTAACCAGTAATTAGTACTGGCTTATGAACTAACTATTATCACAGAATACTTAATAGTACTACGTACAGAAGGGACACTCCCTTCCCCGCGCTATATCAGATACCGCACCCTCACCCCGCACTTACAGGGGCTAACCGCCGACTCTTTAGCCAGGGCGCTCAAAATCATAAGAACTGCAGCGCTGTAGGTACTGCTGACACAAACACACAATTTTGCGATTTACTTTGTTTTAAGTTTTATTTATTAGTTTTAATCTCGATGATTCATTTATTTTCCAAGTTTTCGTCGTTTTATAATAATACAATTAAAACTTCCGTAATAATAACATACCAACATTACCAGCTATTAATATTGATCTCTCTCTTTATTGTCTTTGTTATGTACTTATGTCCCTTTCTTTCACGTTCTATTCATTCTTGGAATTGAAAAGTAGTACCTACCCTACGCACTAACTTTGTCGCGTCGCCCCATTGCGTTGCCGCGTAATGGTACGGGGCGATCGTGAATTCCATATTTTGTAATTAGGTACCTTAATTTACCATTATTGATGAATAAATAAACCTCTTTACATAATAAATATTATAATATTACTTTTATGTCATTACAAATCCGAGTATTCATAATCAAATATCATTTATTTTATTTATTAGAAATAAATAATTGACCGCTCGGACAAGATCACTTCATAATAATGCTCGAAACGTTCGGGTAGTTCCGTCGTCGTTCGGTTCGCCCGACGCAAAGCGCTGCACTTTTATTTTGTACGCCAAGACATCCAACTGATTCAACCCTACTAAAATTCACGCACACATTTGCACGTGTACAGACGTCATTTGGTTTTGTAGTAGTAATAGGTAATTATTTTGCAAGTTTTGTATGAAGTGTCCGAGGTGTGCTATTATTCAAGAAGGAGGGTAAACAAAACAAGAATAATAAATTTAACAAAACGTTAGTTATACTGGCAGTGATTGTGTAATTTATGCAGGCGCGTTGAGAAGCTTCTGGTCTGCTGAAGGCTCGGCAAAGCTGTAGCTGTAACGTGAACAAAAACAACGCACATACTAGTCAATGTGTGCAAAAGGGACCCCACACGTCGACTGAGGACCCACGAAGACATGCTGCACTAGAATGTTCTACAGTGTTCCGGAATCTAATTAAACATAGCTCCAATGAATTTTGTAAATTTTTATTCAAGCAAATATGACAAACATTGAAGCATGCATTGAAATCATAATGTTTATCTACACAGCTAAAATATACCTAACATTGAAAAGTTTAAAATGAATGGAGTAGGTAAATCTCAATGATATAATAAGACTCACATTATAATTTTATAAAAATATGTTACATATACACATCGATACTATGAAGCATTATACATAGCGCGGTTGTCGCGCTGTGTTCTTCAAAAGTAAAATATACTTATTGCCAGCCTACGATAAAACCTAAATTCATAAACAATTTAACTACAGATAAAGTGCCTACATAAGTTCATAAAACATGTTTATATCTATAAAATAGATTTAAATAGTCGTTACTTTAAAATCCGTTCCCTACCGCCACCGTATCTAAGAAATAGAAATCAATTTTAAATCAATTATAGTTTTTAAGAAAGTGTGAAATAGTATTAACAAGTTTTGGTGGAAACTTTGAGATAAATGTTAATGCAACTAGTGTTGCCAAAAGAAAAGTATACACATACAATTCGAGTTATCGAAGTTAGTTATGTAAAAAATAATAAAGAACTTAATAAGACCGTCGTTGTGGACGTAACACAATAGCTAAACACATGAGTTTATTTTAACAGTAGAATATAATTTCATTATGAAGCGATCTTCCGTTCTTGTCATCCGTCGTATCTCTTCCGTATATCCGTGGCTGATTCGGGTGACGCGGCCGCCGCCGAGGTATTTTGCACACATTGCTAGCGATATAATATGTCGAAATGGTAATCATTTCTATTACATAAGAAAAATCAATTTAACTACACCATTATTTTATAATGTACCATTATATTATATTGATTCCATTTCGACATTATGCAATAATAAAATAATAACGCCCGCCGAGTACAATTGTGCATATTTCTCAATATTTTAGGCAAGTTATTACTGTTGCAACATGTAAAACCTATTACTTAGAGGAGTACATTACAAACTGCGTTAATTGATTAGAGTCAAAGCGGAATTCACGGCAAATAGATATTCGAATCTTACTCAAGTTGATTATGATCGACAAATCGCGGACATGTTGCAACGTCGCGTGTTGTGTGCATTAGCGTGCAATTGTTCTAGACGCGCGTACGAATGTGTATCATTAGCAACCGTACCTGGCCCGGGTCACTCGACTTGAGTGCCCAGGCGCGTTCCTCTTCTACGCCTCGCGTGCCGGCGATCAAAACAAAACACCACTTTGGTAACCAATAAGGCACTCGTATATTTCAACTTTTTGTTTCGTGTATAAAATAATATCTTTGGCGTTATAACGGTTAGGGCGGTCGGTAGAGCGGTAGCTACGCTAGGCGCGGGCAGCGCGGCGCGAGTGTAGCTAGCACTCAGCGCGAGTATAGCTAGCGCTCAGCGCGAGTGTAGCTAACGCTCACCGCGACGGGCCGCGAGCGTCACCCGAATCAAGTCCACTGGAAATATCCGACATTCATCTTCCATCTTCTCCGCTGTCAAGCACCACCTTCCTTGCTCTCCACGCTACTCTGCGACTCTCCGGCTTCATTCTCTTGAGAACTTTCTCGTTGTTCTCTCTCGGGGCTGAACATGTCGACGGTCTTCGAGACTTCACCGACTGATTCTACGGTGATTGATTCTTTTTCAACGACAGGAGGAGATATAGATGGTGATGAATGTTCCTCGTTGTCTACGGGCGGGGGCGCTGCGAAGCTGGTGTCGACAGCTTCTTCCGCGTCGTACAGGTCGTTGGAAGGTTGGTCCCGTGCTGTTGCTGGCGGGGGGGATGGTTCAGGGGGAGAAAACTTTGGTTTATCATCTTCCTGGCTGTAGCTCGCGTCCTCGGAGCAATCTTGCTCGACGGGTGTTTCATTACTCTCAGCACTGTCCTCGCGGGACTCCTCTCGTCTCTCGGGCTCGGTTTCCTCTGAAGCCATGCTCTCGCTTATGTCTGCTTGCACAATTTGTTCATCTTGACTAGTCATCAAGGCATCAAGTTTCTCGCTAGGCTCAGCACTCATCGACTCCCCAGCAGATTCATCTTGTGTCACTTCGATGGCCTCTTGTTCCTGCGGCTTCTCATTATCGCCATCGCCAGTCAACTCGGGCTCCTCGGCGGCGCCCCATCTAGATTTTCTATCTCTTTCACGCCTATTATTCCTTTCACTTCTATCACTTTTTTCGTCTCTCGACGGCCTAGATCTGTTTTGATTATCATCACGACGAACATCGTTCGGTTTGTTTTGTTGACTATCTTCGGTGCGACGAGTCTCATTGGGCTTGTTTTGTGAGTGATCTTCACCTCGTCGCGCATCATTAGATTTATTTTGTTGATGATCATCGCCGCGACGGAGGTCATTACATCTGTTCGGTTGGTTATCATCGCCACGACGGTCGCCGGGCCTGTTCGGTAGGTTGTCATCGCCACGACGATCACTGGGCCTATTCTGTTGGTTTTCATCGCCACGACGGTCACCGGGCCTGTTCTGTTGGTTGTCATCACCACGACGGTCACCGGGCCTGTTCTGTTGGTTGTCATCACCACGACGGTCACCGGGCCTGTTCTGTTGGTTGTCATCACCACGACGGTCACCGGGCCTGTTCTGTTGGTTGTCATCGAAGGGCCTCCTCCTGTCGTTCCGATCTTGTCTGTTGAACCTGCTGTCATCGTGGTCTCTGTTCTGCCTCCTGTCTCTACGCCTGTCTTCCCAATCAGGTCGTCGGTCTCCCCAGTCTCGGTCTCGGTCCCTGTCTCCACTCCACCCTCGCTCCCCGAACTGGTCGCGCTCATCGAAGCGCCCCCGGGGACGGTCAAAGAACTCTGGCGGTCCATCGAAGCGCGGCGGACCGTCGAAGGGCGGGCGGTCACCGTCGAAGGGCGGTCCATCAAAGGGTCGCGCTCCGTCGAATGGCGGACGCGGGCCATCGAATGGCGGGCGGGGACCGTCAAAGGGCGGTCGCGGTCCGTCGAACGGTGGTCGATTCATTCCATCAAATGGCATCCGACCGAATGGTGGGCGTTCGAAGCGGGGTCCACCTTCAAACATGGGCGGTCCGTCGAAGGGAGGTCGCGGCCCGTCGAACGGTGGCCGGTTGAAAGGAGGGCCCATGCCGTTGAAGCGCGGTCCGAAGGGTCCCGGTCCCGGTCCTGGACCCGGTCCTGGCCCGCCGGGGCCGTCCATCCAGGGTCCTGGAATGATAAAAGATCTAGCGTTAGATTAAGCTCGATTGCGCTGGGCGAGCTTACATATGAGGTAACCTTGTCCAGCCATACCTGACATCGGGGGCCTAGGCGGTCCTCTCATTCTCAATTCTGTAAATGGAAATAGTATTTAAAGGACAAATTTTCATAGAAACTGAATTTTCATTGGACTATAATTATGTTGTTGCAAGATATGTAAGTAGAATGCTACCACCAAAATGATTATGAGCAGAAATAATAATGAAAAATTTATTTTTACTAAATAAAATGAGGGGACCCCATACAAATAGAATGAAAAGTCACATGTAATAATTTACTAGTGCAAAACTGAATATATTGCGGAGTTAGTATTTGTGTATTGCTTATAGCGAGAGCTTTAAAAAACTAGAAAAGCATAAATCAAGCCACTCACTATTGGGCAGATGACACACAATTTCTCTAAAAATCATTATTAAAATAAGTAAAATTTTATTTTTAAGAAAAAGAAGATAAATGTGCATTTATTTGTATAAACATGTGTGACATGATACATAGAAATGCACATATGGATGGAAACAAGTTAATTATTGCAGGATCAACATAGTACCCATTCAAACAATACCTTTTAGGTGGTTTGAAATCAATAAGTATTTAATCAAATGAGCTGGCAAAGAGAAGGAAGGAGAGGGGAATCGCGGTTTATAGCTCATTAAAATCACGGTGGTGTCATTTACCCTTTGGATAGCATACTATTTCTCAAATCTTTAAATTATGCACTTAGTGTGTGTCTTATTGGTTTTTATGTAAGACGTTTGAAGCGACATTCACTCAACTCACTCACACAAAATATCGTGAGGGCACTTTACACAATAGTAAATCTATCTTTTGCTATTCTTTACTCTGTACGTTTGAATCTGAACTAGAAAGTACTATGCTACAAACAATTAAAAACAATGATTTAGTTGATGATAAATGACGTTAAAATGTATGGGTAAGATGATTCACGAATTTAATAATGATAGCTACAGTTAAATATGCTACGTATCTATACACCAGCGGTCATCGCAGCCGTGGTCATAGAACGTAAGAGCAAGACTACACTAGGTTTTTAAGAAGCCCCGTATGGAATTCACCGTTCTACTCGCATGTTTTAAGAGCGCCCATCCCTATCGAACTTACTTCAACGCGAGCGTGATTGAATTATTTTTTGTTTCAACCAAGCTCGTAAACAAACGAGTGAATGAGAACGCGATAACATCACAGGCAAATTTGCGCGCGGAAATTTCACAAAACTTGTTCCAGGACATACGTGTTTTTGAAAAAGCCTTACAAGTTTTTGGTAAAAATGTTTGTAATTTAAAATCTTCATTACATGTGCAAGGTTTCTATAACGCTGTTTTTTTACTTTTCCAATGTATGAGTGCATTATGAACGGCCAAATTTCAGATAAAATTGTGCAAAAAAGCTGATTTTTGGACGTGTTTACTGAATTTGTTTCTCAAAAAAGTTTTTTTTTTGCTTAATGGTCCCATTGTATGGGTAATATGACGGGATGGTCCCATTGTCCATCCCGTCGTATTACCCATACAAACGCTCGTACCTGATTACGGCGTTATAAGAAACTATTCTCCATATATTTTTAGCACACAGGTATCTTGTGGTTTAAATCTAGGTTTGTATGAAGCCAAAAATAAACTTTTTTGAGAAACAAATTCAGTAACCACGTCAGAAAATCAGCTTTTTGCACAATTGTTAACTGAACTTTGGCCGTTCATAATGCACATACACATTGAAAAAGTAAAAAAAAAAACAGAGTCATAGAAACCTTGACATGTAATGGAGATTCTAAATTACAAATATTATTACCAAAAACTTAAGCCTTTTTCAAAAACACGTATTTCCTGGAACAAGTTTTGTGAAATCTCCGCGCGTCAATTTTCCTGCGGTGTTATCGCGTTCTCACTCACCCTTTTGTATTCGAGCTTTGAGTTGGTTGAAACAAACAATTATTCAATCACGCTCGCGTCGAAGTTCGCTCGCTGGGGATGGGCGCTCTTAAGGCCGCTGTTGTCACGCCAGTTAAACTCTTGGCGTTTAGTATAGTGATATTATTATGGGAGAAGGGACTTCGACGTGCAAACTTTTATTATGGATTAAACATATGATTCTATTGCTCGACCGCTTAAGAGAGACCGTTCCTGAAGTAGCTGCGCGGTGCGGGAGGGGTGACAGTTGTCACATGCTGTGAGCTCTCGCGTCACGTCACCACACCCATCCCTCACTTCGCGGTTAAGCGATCGGACTATATCTCCCATGGTTTGACATTATTCCTCATTTAAAAAAACAACTGTTTCAAGAAAAACATTTACATGCAAAGTCAAAATGTATGAAAAAGCTGTTTTTTTTTTTAAATAAGCAAACAAGATATTTGAACGCTGGGAGTGTCTAAAATCATGCATTAACTTCATGGTACCAGTCAGTTATCCATTAGTGAACAGCAGTGCTATTCTGTTACAATCTCCCTCGGTGAACAGTTGAACAACTATACCCTGTTCACAATAAGATTAGAAATGTACAAAAACCTTTTTTACAGTCCGTTCAACCGATTTTGACTCATATTGCGTTGGTAGCATGACAAATGGCAACTGCAGTAAACAGTTGTTTTTGTAACCACATTTTTGCTTCTAATGTCATCATAAGCCCACGGAATAGAAGTCAAAATCGGTTGAAGGGACTGTAAAAAAGGTTTTTGTAAATTTCTAATCTTATTGTGAACAGGGTATAGGTGATGTGAGCTGTCATCCGACCCGATGATAGGAATTGACAAAGCAGACGGACGGATACAGCTCACTTCACGTAGGTGCTCACTGAGGGAGATCGTAACATAATAGACATACAGGTTGGTTGTCGATATCCCTTCTGTCGATGTTGATTTAGTTTGTATGAATGAAAAAGCAAATGAGAGTAGTAATAATCAAGCAAGAGTAAACTTTTTTAGGTGAATAAGTCACGAGTGTTACGATCCTCACGAGAAACGATGCCAATTTATTGAACCAGTTATAGGGAATATGCATTATTATGCTGCTTGTGATTCAAATAGGAGTCAAATATTTATCATTAATGATTTTTAGTACTTCAAAATTATGCCTCCATCAATATTTTTTAATTATATTTTCTTTTGAGCATCAAATCAATTTAAAAAAAATAGAGCAAAAAGAATAGAAAATTTAAATAGCAATGCTGTTGGTCAGAAGGGACGTAAAAGTCTATGACACACTAAAATGGCGTTTAAAACGCCCGGTTAGTTAAATACTTTTTTGGCGTTGAATATTTTTTTGTGAACTATCAAATAAAAAATACATGCATATTCGCTATTGAAAATTTGGGTTCATTTTACCGTTTTATATCTTGATATGACAATTATATTTTTTAAGAATGTTTGCCATTATTTATCACAGGTCAACAAAAAAATAAAATTTGCGCAATTTACTTAATATATTCTGATTTTATAAGCACATTTTATATAAAAAAATCTGATTACAAACCGAAAGTATTTGCTTCTTTTTTTTTGCCAGTATACTGAAAGCATGATGGGAGACTATATTTGGGGGTGGGGGGTGGGGGGGAACTTCTACTGAACATGACAGGAAAAGTAAAACTGTTAATTTCTAAACATTATATCTATATTTTAAAACTTCTATTGTAAGAAAAAATCATAAATGGATGTTCGGTATCTTTTAATAAATCATCCTTCAATTTCAGTATTTTTATTGATTTTAATTTTCCTATTTTTTACTCATAAAAGCAAATTCAGAACTATTTTTTGTTCTTATTTTTGTTTCTAGATAAAAAAGCAATAAAAATAAATTCCCCGTGCGCAAAAATGCTGTAGACCGGTGTAATTAAAAAAAAAAAATCACAACTCCGTTTTAATATTGGCGACAATTGGTCATGTCGAACACTCGTGACTTTACATCTAGCGCGGGTCCAGTTTAGGCGTTCGTCGAACGTATACGCTGCGTACACGCGACAGACACACAGACGACAGCATATCAAGCCATATCAAACTGTCAAATTTTCTCAATTGAATATGAATCTTATAGATTTGTAATGAAGTTCCTTTTCTTTTCGAATCGAAAGTTTTCCTTTTTTGTTACAGTATTTGGGCCCAGTAGGTAGCCAAGGAAGTTGAAAATCTATCAAAGAAATATGACAGATTGTTGTAGTTTGATTTGCTGGCCTACGTTGGACAGGCAGTAGAAGCAGGCGCGTATAGGAAACGGTACCGGCGCGGAAGTGAGGCGCCGCGTGAGGTAGCGCGGGCCGCGCGGGCGCCAGCGCTGTCCAGCCCCCGCCGCCCCCGCCGCCCCCGCCGCCCCCGCCGCCCCCAGCCGCGCCCGGCGGGGCTGCCGGGGGAGAGAAGGGAATCATACTCGTTTCTTTTTGTAGTTTTTGTTCTAGAAATAAGTCTCTGGGGTTCAATAGCCGTTACGTCATCTATACTCCATTTACAATAGCATTAGGCTAAGAACTCACGATGCGGTTTTCGCCCGCGCCCGCAGCGGGAGCCGAATACACCGCGCACACCGCGAGCGTAAACCGCGTCGTGAAATGTGCTTTTGTTTTTGACATATATATCTGCATTCTACAGAAGCTGCGGGCCCGCAACCGCAGGCGGACGCGGGTGATAATCGCATCGTGAGTTTTTAGCCACAGACAGAAGTTGAAAAGGTAATTTTTAAACACAATAACAAACGTACAATAAACATGTTTCAGTTATGATAGACGCCGAATACTATAATCTATTTTTAGAGAAGCTGTAGCACTTAATTGTAACCATTTTAATAATTTATCTTATGAAATTATGTGGCTTTCATTTAGTTGTATTATTTCATTCCAATCTAAAGTTAGTGTGTCAATGCTAAAAACCTAAAAGCAACATAAGGATAATGTTATTTGTTTCACTGTAATTTTCCCAAATTTAAAATGTTAACTTATCTTTAAAATACTTTTATTTTCATTATATTATTATAAGATCAATTTATGAAAATGATGTTAATACAATTTTAATTAAATTGTTTTCACTTATCTTTGAAATCAAATGTTTTTCATTCCTGCCCCTATGCGCCTTTTTTTTCTAATGCTATTTTAAATAGAGTATAATATTCAATTACTTCCTTTACTTGGATTTTGAACCTAATATGTCATTATGATTTTGAATTTATTCAAGTTTGGATTTTTATTTGAACAATTTCACACAGTTCATCCATAATTTCTTTGGCCAATTTCTATTGTTTTCTTTTTGTTTTGTTATAACGTATTATCGACATAGTTATTAATATCGTATTATAACATCGCTACTATTTTGACCATCGCACGCACATCTTAAAAATCACTTATTTAACTCCCAACTCAACTCAAAACAAAAAATCTGAAATTTATATTGAGTCTTACTGACAATTCCAAATTACTGATAATAGTTGACGATGAAATTGTAATTGTGTGTAGGACTAGATAAGATGTGCATAGACCAATTTCCAACGATCAAAATGTCTACTTACATAAAGTCATGCATAATATTAATGCTGGAGAAAAAGCCAAAGCATAAATACATTTAGACGCTTAATCATGTTCGTATCGACAAATCAAACAACATCTATCTATACTAATATCATAAAGAGGTAAAATTTGTTTGTAAGTTTGTATGTAGGAGGTTTTCTCCGAAACTACTGATCCGATTACAAAATTGTTTCACCAATAGACAGCTACGTTATCCCTGAGGCTATATCTTATTATAAAAAAATTAGGGATTCGTTAGAAAATTCACGCGGACCAAGTCGAGGGCAAAAGCTAGTACTGAATCATAAAACAATCTAAAACCTCTTTTGCGCATGAAAAGTGTCACCCGGGCAAATGCCCGGGAGGGCCATGGTGTATAGCAATATACCGTGGCATTTTAATCGTCTTACAAAGGTGGTCCACTCAATGTATCCTACTTAAAATACCTCTAGAGGAGACTTAAAAAGTTGTTACATTTATTAAAAAAATGTGTGTCTTATGGCCAAATACTCAAAGGCTACTTAATTTTAAGATGCCGTTAAGTATCGTACCGTCACAGTCACTTTGAAATAAAGTGACAGAGACATCACAGCATCTTAAAATTAAGTAGCGTTTGCGTATTTGGCCCATTAGACCCGTAAAAGTATGAAGGAAGAATTGAAATTAAGTGACTTTTAAATACTTACAAACTGCAACATACTGAGAACATTAGGATTGCAATAGTAACTGTGTTTTTGCGCTAAACTCCTGACAACGTAAGAAGTCCCATTTCGCGTTTCTTCTTTCGAACTAGTTCGTAAGAAATTGAAAAATAAAATTCATTTCAAATTAATTACTATGTTACCCATACACTATAACAACGAGTATCATTCGTAAGCATCAAGTTTAAATGACAATGCCAGATCCTGCCCCACCCATGTACAGAAAAGCAAATTCATGAAAATAATTGTAATGAATATAGAACCTTTCTCTATTAAATTGTTTTTCTTTAGAACTTGCGGATTACGAAATACCTACCCACAAAATACAAACTCATTTTACCTAAAATATAATGAAACCTATAATCAATGTCATTATTGTTTTTAGATTTAAACGGAAACCGCAAGTTCAACAGTCACTAAGACTAATGTTTAGTTATCAGCAATAAATAAACAGTAAGATGCAACATATTGCACATGACTTTTATTGCAAAGTTCTTTAGAGTTTCTGGCATTGTCCTTTATATTAAAAAAAAAATGCACTCAAAAACACGAATTAATCGTTAATTCATATTCAAATATGATAGGGTACCGTAAAGCTATTGCCCACGTCCTTAGTGAATTACATACCTAAACCTTTCTTAAGAATCACTCCGTCCATTGGTTAAAACGATAAAAAATCAGTTCAGTAGTTTTTGAGTTTATCACGTTCATACAGACGCGACTGACTTTGTTTTATAGTAGTGGTTAGATACCTATATAAATGTCTGAATCACAGATATAGATGTACCTAGATAACGCAAGTATCACGATCTGTATGAAAACCAAGCGTGCAATTTTTTGGACGTCACAACGTAATACGAATGTTTTGTTTTTTCTTATTATTCCTTATTTCCTTATTACCAGGTATTACTGAGGGTATTCGATTAAAGATAATTGTTTTTTAAATTAATTACGCATAATATTAATCACAAAATGACTTACCGATGGAAGGAAACATTTTACTTTATTTTTTTACATACGATTTTTTATCGTAAGTTAGGCACGAAAATAGGCACGCGAAGTAGTTGCTCTTGCGTTATCTAGGTCTATCTATATCTGTGGTCTGAATACTATACAAATCGTAGACAGAGAAGGCACTATAGACTGCTGATCATCTTCTATCTCGCTTACACAAGAAAAAGAAAAATATATACCAAATGCTTGTAAAGAAAAGAGACAGAGCTTAATATTTTTTGTCCCTAATCGCGTGCCGCGTTTTTGGCTCATGTGCCTAAACAAAGTCGTTACCTAATCCTACAAAATGGTGAAAATACACTGCACCGTAGTGTTCGTAGTTGTGCTTTTCTGTCCCTTTCAGCGACACGCGGAGCAGTAGTCTAGTGTTCTATGTCTATGATACACATGGATTTCATAATTTATGAAAATAATAAGAGTAGAAACTCACCACCATCCATAGCGGGTGACGGCCCCTCGTGCCTGGCCGGCACCCTGTCTATGAGCGGCGGCCTGTCGCCCCTCTGCTCGTCGCGGGCCTCCTCTCTGTCGCGTTGTTCCGGGAACTCCTCACGTTTGTCCTCCCGCGCCGGTTTGCCGTTAGCCATCTCCCACAGACGTTCTTGCAAGCTCTTCTGATCTGTGTTTTCGCTAGGCGCTTGCTGTCTTGGGGATGATTTTTCTCGACTATTAGGGCGCTCTCTGTGAAAGGAGTTATTATATTATTATCGATTTGTTACATTGTTCTTACATTGTACCCCTAGATTCAAAATGAATGATGTAACCGAAATTTATAACATACTAGCGGGCCTGGCAGACGTTGTCTAGCCCTTAAAAAAGAAAAAAAATCCTACAACTCGGCTGCAGCGCCACCTACCGGGTCCAATTGTGAATCTAAACCATTCTCGACTCCATTTTAAAACACACAAAAATTTTCATCTATATCGGTACAGCCGTTTAGCAGTTCACTTTCATACACACGCACAGATTTTTATATATAAGATTATTGACTAGCGACTCGACCCGGCTTCGCATGGGCATAGGCCCATTCCATAGGTCCATTTATCGAGGATGGCTGTAGAGCCTTCCTCGATAAATGGACTATCCAACACAAAAAGATTTTTCCAATTCGAAACCAGTAGATCGTGAGATTAGCGCGTTCAACCAAACAAACAAACTCTTCAGCTTTATAATATTATAGTATAGAGTATAGATTTTAAAAGAGTGTTCAAGGAGTTTCTTGCTCGTTCTTCTCCATAGAAACCTACTGTTTGGAACTAGCAAGTAGCTTCAACTTTCTGACTGACTCAAATATTCAAATTAATTTATTCGCCACAAGTGTTGGTACAATTTAGGTCTTAAAATAAATAATTATACAGGTCCAAAACACTTAGTCATAATGAATGTGACTGATTCTCGACAATGCAAAAGTACCTGTAAATGGTTTATTTGAATAAATGATTCTGAGTTTTTTGAGTTTTGAGGTTTATAGTATTAATTTATGTTAAAGGAATATAATATGTATGTGGGAATGGAAGTTTGATGATGCACGGTGCATGACTGTGTGAAAGAGCTAGATGTCTAAGTGTGAGTGAGAGAGATGAGGTGCTGTCGGTACAGACTTCTCAAATTGTATAAATTTTGACGTCTTATAAATCGATGAACACCGGCTGCACGCACGAAAAAGTGTCACGTTCCGCCTGAGCCTGAGCGTGCAAGTGAGAGCGCATAAAAGCGATAGAGAGGCACAATCCGCCCAAGCAATAAGCTCCACCCACCTCGACGGAAGCCATTATTTGCTTATGTTATTATATGTTAGCCATTATGTTTCTGTTTGACGTTATCACGTAAAACTATTGGCCGACTTTACAGACAATTTTTTTACCAAAACTATCGTGTTTTGTTAAAGATATTTTTATTGTGCAAATAAGGGTGGACCTTTTGCCCGCGTGAATGTCGGAATAAAAAGTAGCCTGTATCCTCTCTTGTGGTTCAAACTTAGTTTGTAACAAATTACATCAATATTAGTAAGGATAGTAAATAATGACATTAGAACAGGGGGCCAAGTCTGCTATTTTTATAATTTCGTCATTCCAACACGATCTCATTGTCATTTTGCTAAAAGTTCGTAATCTGCTTAATTCATAATGGTTGATCATTGACTGCACAATGACGGTCTAATGGTAGGTCACTGATCAAAGGAACTGTCAAAATTTTAGTAGACTACCGCCTAAGTCAGTCATACAGTTGTCATTTTGTACGAGATTACCATTTTATATCATTTCTTTCAATGGCGTGTCAGTGGTTGACCATTGGAAAGTCAAAATGACGCCATTATACTAGTAGATTACCAAACTTGTCAAAATCAACAATTATAAAATCAATGATAGACCATTCTGACACTATTGTAATAGCAGACTTGAGGCCCAGTTTACCATAAAAACATGCAAATATCCACAAAATTCAACTTAATAGTTTTACAATATTTGTATCATTTTCTTGTAAATCTTACCTATTACTTTCTCTAGACGAGAACCGGTCTCCTCGTTCTCTGTCTCTATCCCTGTCTCTGTCTCTCCTGTCGCGGCCTCGGTCTCTGTCGCGGTCTCGACGATCATCTCTTCCATCCCTGTGTAAAATAAATAGTTTTTATTAAACACTACTAGCTTTGGCTACTAATTTTGTGGAACTTAATTTGTGCTAAGAAACTAATGAATTCGTAGTAGGTATATGAAAAAAAAAGGTTGTTTTAACTAAATTAATCTTTTGGCTATATAACTCTCTATCAGCTAGCTATAGCTATCTTGTCCATGGCCTACAATTTTTATTTTTCACGAGCACTGTTTACCCTAGCAGTGAGTTTCCCGTATACAATGAAATAAAAGTTTAATGACGGGTACTACATTTCATCTACCATACATTTTTATTGGCGACCTTACAATAACCGTTACTGTTAAAATGAAACTAGAGCATTGTTATTATCCTCATTATTAAAGCCACTTTTGGTTAACCACTAACACAAGATAAAAAAAAAGTTTTTTTTTTTTTAAAGAAAGACGTCTTCAAAACTAAAAAGTGATAAAACTTTAGCACAGAACACACATTACTTTACTTTCGGAAGTCGATGGCGGTGGTTTTGTGTTTGTTGTTTTGTATTGCCACCGACGTCCGAAAGTAAAGTAATGTGTGTTCTGTGCTAAAGTTTTATCACTTTTTAGTTTTTGAAGGCGGTTTTCTTTAAAAAGAAAATATATTTTTCGCTTTTTAGTATTGCCTTAACATTCAAATTCATTAAGAAACCCTTCTCTTCTCCAAAGATTGAAGAACTAAAACGTCATCTAATCCGTCTATATATGACAGAGTTATGCCCGAACATACATAAAAAAAATATAAACGTCCGAATTGATAACCTCCTCCTTTTTGAAGTTGGTTAAAAAGTAAAAACAAAAACATTTTAAACTCACCGATCCCTATCCCTTCCACGGTCCCTCTCTCTTCTATCACCTCTATCTCCTCTCTCCCTCCTTTCTCGGTCTCTATCGCCCCTCCTATCTCTGTCTCTATCCCCTCCTCGCCGCTCTCTGTCCCTTTCCTTCCTCTCCTCTTCCTGCTTGTCGTCAGGTGGCGGCTGGTTCACGTTGAAGGGAGGCGGTTCTGACATGTTGAAGCCTGGTGGAGGCTCCGAAGAGTTGAAGGCAGGTGGAGGTTTTGACAGTAGCGCTTGGATCTGTGGAGGAGAGTACATAATGATTAAAGAAATGCTGTATTCGGGTTATCACGAACTAGCACTTCACGTTAAGGACAATGCCAGAAACTCTATAGAACTTTGCCCCACTCAATAAAAGTCATGTGCATTAAGTAGCATCTTACTGTTTATTTATTGCTGATAACTAAACATTAGTCTTAGTGACTCTAGAACTTGAGGTTTCCGTTTAAATCTAAAAACAATAATGACATTGATTATAGGTTCAATTGTATTTTAGGTAAAATGAGTTTGTATTTTGTGGGTAGGTATTTCGTAATCCGCAAGTTCTAAAGAAAAACAATTAAGT
Organism: Charanyca ferruginea; assembly: GCA_947361185.1. Classification (NCBI taxonomy): domain Eukaryota; kingdom Metazoa; phylum Arthropoda; class Insecta; order Lepidoptera; family Noctuidae; genus Charanyca; species Charanyca ferruginea. Next base: position 24,619,163 of record OX376068.1, read on the forward strand.
ATAGAAAGATTCTATATTCATTACAATTTTTTTCATAAATTTACTTTTCTGTACATGGGTGTGGCAGGCAGGATCTGGCATTGTCATTTTCTGAAGGATACCAATTTTTTTTATTTTGGTAAATTTTACCCATGTTACTCAGGGATAATGTACATTCTAATGGTGAAAGAATTTTTTTGAAATCGGGATAGTAGTTTTTGATTTTATTCGTTACAAACATACAAATATTTCCTCTTTATAATATTAGTGTAGATGTAGTTGTCAATTATGGTGCAGTAACAAGCTGTGCCATATAAATTTTGCCCATAATAATGTTGTTTACCACCTTGCTACGGACTAAGCACTATTTAAAACATTTTTTTTTTAACTACTTTTTATATATTTTTTTTTAATGTTTAATACAAACTTATGAACATAGTCAGCTGTCACAAAAAAAATGAGTAAACAATGTCAAAAAAAAATTGTGTCTGCAGGATTTCCACACAGACAATCCTAACATAATTAGATGATGAAAATAAAACATGTTAGTTTGGCGAAATGTGTGCACATCGCTGTTAACCTCTTTAGATATACCAACACAGGCATGACGTTTGTACGTACTTGATCAGGTAGTAACGCGGGCGGCGGTCCACTCGTGTCGTTAGCGTCATTGCTGATCTCGTCCCCATGGTTGTCTTCTGTGTCTAGATCCATGGCGTCGTCGCTGTGATTTCCGTCACCCGGTCTCTGTAAACAAAAGGTATGTTTTAATTTTGTCGTCGTCTTCTTCTCAGCCAGTTGACGTCCACTGCTGAACGTAGGGCTCCCCCATATGGTTCCACAACGGCCGATCTTGAGCCCTTTGCGTCCAGTGCCTCCCTGCGGTTTTAATAAGGTTGCCGTCCTACGCCGCGTTGTCCAATCCGTGGTTTCTATTGTACTCTAGAACCTTCCTTCTCTAACAGGGGTCTGTCCCTTGCTACTTCAGTTTGCTAGCAGTCTGGGTAATGTCAGTAACTTTAAGACCGCATTATAGAATAAAATTGCTAACTGAGATTAGTCAATATTGTTCAACTTTGATTAAAAATTCACTTGTTCGATTTTCTTTTTACTTTAGCATCGTCCACTGAACTGTATAATTATGTAACTGCTCATGTCTAATTATTTCTAATATAATTATATAACTCGTGGATAACATCGCGAGTTATATGTTAGCGTTAACGCTAACGGAAAAGTCAAATTTTATTCGCATCACGTGACATCTGGTAAGCAAACGTCAACTGCATACAATTTGATTTTTCCGTAAGCGTTAACAGAAAGTGATTTTGTCTACAGGCCCTGGGCACAAGTAACGGTCGCCTTATGAAACTCGGTCGGGTAAACGTACATGTCGCAGATTACTGCGAGATAATATGCGATATAAGATGGAGCACGCTTGCCTAGAAGTAACCTATTCATTCTTGATTGAAAGACTCCCAGGTTGAAGTTATCAGGAAACACAGACTCGGGCAGGGAATTCCACTCCTTATTTTTTTCATATGGTTGCTCAAGGTTTATGGTTGATTGGGTTCGTATAGTATTGTGCGTTGCAGTTAGTACTCACGCTGTGCTGCACGTGCGGTGCGTGCGCGGCGTGCGGCGCGTGCTGTACGTGCGGCGCGTGCAGCAGCGACACGCCGCCCACCAGCGCGCGCACGTCCAGCAGGCCGCCCAGGAAGCCGCCCACCATGCCTGCCAGAGGGGAAGGATCCGGTATTAACATTTGAAAAAAAAACAACCAACTTCCAAATCTAAAGTCATGAGTGTACTGTGCTAAAGTTATTTATCACTCCTTCTTTTTTGAAGTCGGTTTTGAAAATTGTTAAACAGTCGCGGAACGCCTGACAGCTGATGTTAAACGTCGATAGGTACTATTTTGTATGGAAAATATGCATGAAAGGATAGCCCGCAAAATTCAAATACAATTTTTTTATTAAATATCTAGTTATTTATACCCTGTTCACAATAAGATTAGAAATTTACAAAAACCTTTTTTACAGTCCGTTCAACCGATTTTGACTCATATTGCGTTGGTAGCATGACAAATGGCAACTGCAGTAAACAGTTGTCATTGTAACCACTTTTTTGCCTCTAATGTCATCCTTAACTAATTTAAATAAACTAAAATAATTTATTTTAATCAACGAAACCCTTTGAAAAGTCAATTTAATATACACCATAATAACAACATTATACAAGAAGTTGAAAACACAAAATTTTTAGGACTCCAAATAGACAAAAAGTTAAACTGGAAAACGCATCTAGATATTTTAAATAAAAAAATTAATAAATCAGCATATGCTTTACGTTCCCTATCACCGATAATATCTACAGACGCACTCCTTACTGCATATTATGGTATAGTAGAATCCCATTTACGTTATGGTCTAATATTTTGGGGCAATTCAACTGAGAAAGAAACTATTTTTAAATCCCAAAAAAGATGTATAAGGTCTATGTTTAAACTAAAATCTACCGATAGTTGTGTACCGTATTTTAAACAGTTTAAAATGTTAACTCTACCTAGCCTTTATATTCTTGAAGTGGCGGTATTTGTGAAAACGAATCCAAATCGTTTTACTCGTCTCGCAGATGTAGTTCCTCGAAGCAGGCGTGATAATAGTAAATTATGTTCACAGGCCGCAAATACAGCACTCATGCGCAAAAGTGTTTTCTGCATGGGCCCACTAATTTATAATAAGTTACCTCAATCTTGGAAGGTGTTAAGTTTAGAGTTATTTAAAAAAAAACTAAGTTCCTTTTTAGTGCCTAAAGTATATTACAATATTTCAGAGTTTCTTGCAGAAAAAGCAAATGCATTTGTTTGATTTTTCATTATTTTGAAACGTAAATATGCTTGAATGAAATGTGTCTGTAATTATTGTTTTTTGCTGGTCTTGTACCTTTCGCATGCCTAATGGTAAAATGTGGCTGAACTGTATAATTGTATCTAACATCATGTACCTGTACCCATATTTGCGAAATAAAATATCTTATCTTATCTTATCTTATCTTATCTTATCTTATCTTATCTAACCCTACGGAATAGAAGTCAAAATCGGTTGAAGGGACTGTAAAAAAGGTTTGTGTTTATGTCTAATCTTATTGTGAACAGGGTATAGACAATTACAAATATTCAGATAAAAAATATATATTATGTCACAGTCAAAACTCTTAACCAATCAAAACTACTTTTGACTACGAAAATCAGTCGGAACTGGTTTTCAACGGTTCAATTTTATCCTTAAGAGCGCCCATCCCCATCGAATGAGCATGATTGAAATTTATTTTGTTTCAACCATCGCAAAGCTCGAAAACATAGGAGTGAGTGAAAACGCGATAACATCGCAGGAAAATTGGCGCGCGGAGATTTCACAAAACCTGTTCCAGGAAATACTTGTTTTTGAAAAAGCCTTACAAGTTTTTGGCAATAATATTTGTAATTTAAAATCTCCATTACATGTGCAAGGTTTCTATGAAGCTGTCTTTTACTTTTTCAATGTATGAGTACATTATGAACGGACAAAGTTCAGATAAAAACTGTGTAAAAAAGCTGATTTTCAGACGTAATTACTCAATTTGTTTCTCAAAAAAGTTTATTTTTGGCTTCATACAAACCTAGATTTAAACCACAAGATACCTGTGTATTGAAAATATTTGGAGAATAATTTGTTATAACGCCGTTATCACGTACAAACGTTTGTATGGGAAATATGTTGCGCTCTTGGACTAATTACTCACTGTTGAAGAAATACCGTCGACATTCGGCAAGGTTGATGGACCCTCACGCGAGACTCCCATTTCTATCAGCAGGATTTAAAGGTGGCTCACAGGAACGGGATGAATTTATCACAAACAACAACGAACCTAACCAAACCGAACCTCGGGGTGCCCCTGACGTCGACCGTCTTCTTTCGGTTGTGGGGCTGCACCTAGTTCTAGCCGCTATGAAGAAGACTAAATCTAGTTATGAACGAAGATAAGTAGGATGGATATAAAATGAAAACGTAAATAAACGCTACTCACCGGGTTGCGACAACGACTGCGGCGGCATGCCGGGCGGGAACCGGAGCAGCGGGCCGGCCGGCGTCAGGCCCGGCTCGCTCTGTAGAGCTGCGACAAATGCTGACGCTAAGACGACGTATTAGTTTATATGACTGCTGCTTGAAAGGTCAGGCTTTATATATAGCAGTGCTGTTGTCGGTACCGTTTACAGTTTATGAATACAAAAGCTTAATTTAATAGTTATTATTCATTCTAACGGAAACGCTCCGACACAGCTAATTTATTTAATTTGGAAGCTTTTAAGTCCGAAATATGTAGTGGTATGATTGGTATGACTTTAAAATCATAGTGCGTGTGACGTGTTATAAAAGTAAGTTCCTAGAATCTAGGTCAATACGACAGTGTGTATTCAGATTAAATTCATAGATTATCTTCTTTACACACTATTCATAAACCTTGAAGGCACGAAAATACGAGCAGGAATTTGATTTGACGACTATCAAAAATAACATTAACTGGGAATGATTTTCTGGGAATTAGTTTATCCTGTCTATCCTGTCCTACTTCTGGACAAAGGTCTGCCTCCATTTCTTCCATTCTCCTAGTTATATTGTATCCTTTACTTATTTATTTATGTTTTATTCACAAAGGTATGTACACTTAGTAATGCTCTACCAGTCAACCAAAGGCGGTCTTCACCACCCTTGGTTGTTTTTATTTTTTATTGTTATGTACCTGCCATGTCATCTCTTCAGATCACATGGCAGGTGCATGACAATAAAAAAAAATAATTCAAAAAAATATAAACTACACATGCAAAATTATATTATCTATCATCATAATTTCTCATGCCATCTGCAAAAATAATTAGTAAAATGATAATTACCAGGTACTCCGCTGGGCATGTTGGGCAGGTTGGGTAGGCTGGGCGGCCTGATGCCGGGCGGGAGGCCCGCACCCATCCCGGGCGGCAGGCCGGCTGGCATACTGTGTGCCAACACCATACACTCATTTATAGTAGGGGAACCCAAGTGGGGATTTTGGGATTTACTCGAGCGCGGCAGAATAACATAAGGAGGGGGGGGGGGGCGCCTTGTGAAGTACTCCCACCATAATAGGACCGAAAGACTGTTTCTTTTTTTAAATTTTAAAACCTGTTCACTCCCCCTACCAGTGAAAGGGTGCATCACATAACCTTTTTTTTCTTTTTAGCATCTAACCTTCACAATCCAATAGATCCCCACGACGCTTGAGTAAATCCCTATTTAGCCTGTTGGGCTCCCCCACTATTAATCTTTAGAAGTTCAGAATATTGGATAAGTTAAGTATTAGAGGGTAAAGTTATTATGACATTCCTCCTCCCCAGGGGGTGTCCGGGCGGCTACCCCAAGACGCCTACCAAACGTAGGGATTATAGTAACCCCTCCCTTGTGGAGGAGGCCTTCGTTCAACATTGGACAAATCCGGCTGATGATGATTTGGATATTATGGGTATGTTTTGGCATAACTATATTCGATTTTATTTTGTGATAAGTTAGAAATTGGAAAATACATAATAATCTTTAAAATTTTCGCAAAGATTTACATAATGAGTAGCCACCATGCATCACAGCACATTACTACGTTCGACATCTCTGAATGAAGAAACATGGAAGCTGGTTGCTTCCATGTTTGTTCTGAGAAGAACTGTAGCGTTTTGACATTTCTTGCTAAAGAAACACACAAGCAAATAGTCCTGAAAAGAACTGATACGTTTGTTAAATCAGAGAAGAAACAGGAGCGCCATGGTCGTCCAGCTTCGGGTCGTGGACTCGCGGCGGCAGGCACATATATTTATGCCTTCGGCGCGCGATACGCACCGCGCGAAAGCACAAACGTATCAGATCTTTTCAGAATTATTTGCTTCTGTGTTTCTTTAACAATAACGTTCTTCTCAGAGCTGGTTGCTTCAATGTTTCTTCATTCAGATATGTCAAACGTGTTAATGTGCTGTGATGCATGGTGGCTACAATATATATTATAAAACTTACCCTGGCGGCGGCATCCTTGGTATATTAATGGGCGGGTTGCCTCCCGGCGGCATGCTGGGCAGGGCGGCCAGCGCGGCCGGCATGGGTCCGGGGGCCAGGCCAGCACCCGCCATGCTGGGCGGCATGGCCGCGGGGGCCAGGCCAGCGCCCGCCATGTTGGACGGTGGCATAGTGCCCATTAGCGGGCCCGGCCCCGGCATGCCCAGCATCGACATGTTCTCCATCATCGATTTGGGAAGGATCTGTACACAATGATGTAGGATTATAGAAGAATGTAGATAATTGAGTACTGACAACTGTAACCAATAATTCCATGACACAATTGATGAGTTGCACGAAAGCAACATTAGTTTAACGGAGACTTTAAATTGATACTGTCACTTTCTTTTTGATACAAAATGTACGGGATGGCATGAATTGAAGGTCTCAATTAAATTAATGTTTATTTTGAACTCAATATAAATTTCTAAAAACATACTTTTGTTGTCATGCATAACACTTTGACAGGTGTTGTCATTGGGTAGATGAACTCCACCAATCAATTGACTTATTTTTTACGTCCTGTATTGTATTAAGTAATAGACATGGCAATTTATTTTTATAACGTCACTTCTTTGCCAACTCAATAAATTTTTTATTTTATTGATTTCAAAATAAATAAAAGAGCGGGGTTTTTAAGAGAATTTGTTTTGGAATTATAATATAAAACTAATTTGAGTGTCGTTCCCAAACAGGTCGTGTCCAGGTGTGCGACTGACTTGGGGCGGCTTAGGACACGCCCAGCTCGTTACATACATACTACTGCTGGCACTGACCCGGGGCGGCAGCGAGTCCTCGTCCAGGGCAGGTAGGACACGCCCAGCTCGTTACATACATACTACTGCTGGCACTGACCCGGGGCGGCAGCGAGTCCTCGTCCAGGGCAGGTAGGACACGCCCAGCTCGTTACATACATACTACTGCTGGCACTGACCCGGGGCGGCAGCGAGTCCTCGTCCAGGGCAGGTAGGACACGCCCAGCTCGTTACATACATACTACTGCTGGCACTGACCCGGGGCGGCAGCCAGGGCGGCAGCGAGTCCTCGTCCACAGCGCCGCCGTCCTCCAGCGCGTCCAGCTGCAGCGCGCCCATGGCCCAGCGCGCATGCAGCGCGGCCCAGGGCAGGTAGGACACGCCCAGCTCGGCCTCCCAGTAGTCCTTCCACTCGCGCCCCTTCACGCCGCGCCCGGGGGCCCACGCCACCTGCGAGGGAGATGCACGACATTAATTGCCGATTCGAGTTATTTTTTTTTTTCGGAGTGGCATCTCGCACGTCAACCTAGGAGGTTGTCGGCTGCTTAACTTGACTTTTCAGCGGTGCCTTAAAAAATATTTTTTTTAGGGCCTCCAGCCAGGGCAAAATAACTTAGAAACTAAGCGACTACACGATAAGGACACCCCCTGTGGGGTATGAGCCTCCGCTTAGAGCGTCGTTGGGGGAGGACAGCAAAGGGACAGACTGGATCGGATTTCCATTATTTAGGGACGAATTTAAAGATACAGGCTCAGCAGCGCGGGCCGGCACGAGCAAGGGTCAGGGAGGGGACGTACGGGGTCGTCGCGACGGGCCTCGGTGGCGAGGATGGAATGACGGCGGTCTGTGTCTGTTTACTGTACTGGTGGCCTTATTGCTCTCCTGGAGGAGAGTAATACCATCGTCAGGGTCGGTCAGAGTATGTCTCGGTCGTCGAGTCTTACTGATACGGGAGGGAGTGTACCGGGCGGCCGATACGATCAACTGGTTCGAGTGCTTGTCAGCAGAGTCGAAGAAGCGTTTGGCGGAGCGTTTCATGAACTGTTGGATGGAGGGGATTTTTACATCGAGATGGAGGTTCTCGTTGCGAAGGTAAAAAGGGGCTCCTGTGATATTTCGCAAGAAACGGTTTTGGAGGGTCTGCATACTATGGAGACAGTATGGTTTTGCGTGTGCAAATACGGCACAGGCATAGGTCATGATGGGACGAATGCACGCTGTGTAATTGCACAATTTGCACTTGAGTGACAATTTGCTGCGTGCATTCAACATGAAGTAGAGCTTACCGAGAGCGAAAACAGCGCGCAAACGCACCGTCTTTATGTGCTCTCCGAAAGTAAGATGGTGGTCGAGAATCACACCTAGGTATTTGGCTTGCTTCTGGGATAGACTTACCGAACATGGTTATCGGACTAGGAAGGGAGGGGACGAACGCGGTTTGGAAAATAGTACAGCTGGGTTTACCTCGATTCTCTATTTCCAGAAATAAGCGCCTAAGGCGTTTGCGGCAGATTGGAGAGTACGAGCTATGCAATCTGGGTTGCGACCCGAGTAATAGATGGCCATGTCGTCAGCGAATAGAGCCAGAGAGAGAGAGTTATTGAAAGACGTGCCAAGAGGCTCATAGACAACGACTTCCTGGTTAAGGCTAAGCTCCAAAGCCTTGAACACCGCCGCGCCGCCGCCGTTGCCAGCCTATCGGTCTTTTATCGGGTAGCCTTCGAAGAGTGTGCTTTGGAATTGCACAACTTAATTTCCCCATCCCTATTCCATCACCGGACGAGCAGAGATACGGCGAAGCGTCACCGCTATACGGTTGTAGTTCCACGGTCTCGAATCAAGCGCTTTGCTTCCACATTTATTGCCAGACTGTGGAATTCACTGCCCGCCTCTCTATTCCCCGAAACATATGATCTGGGTATCTTCATGGCAGGCACGAGTGAACCGGTTTATCCTAGGCAAGCGTGCTCCACCTTAGGCCGCATCATCACGTAAGATCAGGTGAGTTGCGGTCAAACGCAAGCCTATAACAATAAAAAAAAACGGCCTTTTTATCTTTGGGGATATCGCTGGTGAACAGCGTGAAAATCAGGGGGGATACTACGGAGTCCTGAGGGACGCCAGCGCGTATCGGGTGGGGTGACGAGAGCGCACCCTCGATGCGATACCGAAAGGTGCGATTCGACAAAAAAGTCACGCAAGATGAGCACGAGACGATCTGGCACTCCCAGTTGGTAAAGCTTCTATAGTAAGCCGTTGTGCCAGACTTTGTCGAATGCTTTCGCTATGTCAAAAAAGAGCGCACCCGTCATCAAGGCACGCTGGAAACCAGCGCTTACACGCTGGACGATGCGGTGGACTTTTTGGACGCAGCTGTGTTCGGTTCGAAAGCCAAACTGCTCGTTGGGAATTACTCTTTGCTTCGGCATAGTCTTTGAGCCGCTTATAAATAAGCCTCTCGTAGATTTTGCCTAAAACATTGAGTAGACTAATGGGACGGTAACTGGTGGGATCATACTTGGGTTTGCCTGGTTTCGGAATGCCGATAACGGCGGCTTCATTCCATGCCTGAGGAAAAATGCTGTTGCTTAGAGCGCCATTGACGATGGCGGTCAATAGCATTATGAGATGGGCGGGGAGGAGTTTGAACACCTTATTGGTGATACCGTCAGAGTCGGGGGCTTTCCGGGGTTTGAGCCTCTTGATAATATCGTGCACTTCGTCCGGAGTGACAGGAGGCAGAGGATAATCAGGGCCTTCAACGGGTGGGAGAGAGGCTCTACGTTCGACTTCGGCGTCGAACTCAGAAAGGTGAGCTTCGTCTACTGGTTGAGAGTTAGGGAACATTGAGACTGTCGGTTAAAAATTCCGCCTTTTCGTCATTGTCGAAGGCGACGCTATTGTCGGAACGAATGAGATAATAACGAGGCCTCCATGCCCCCCATGGAGGCCTCGTTAGAAGAACGAAGCTTCCTCTGTAGTTCCCAGAAGGCTAGGTGGGTGGGCTCGAGTTCGCTAAATGTCTTGTCCCAGCGGCTGGAGCGCAGCTCCTCGATGCGTTTCTTTACAGCACGCTGTAAAGAGCGCATGTGAGCCTTGTTCGCAATGCAGGGGAAGACACTGTACGCACGGACGGCCGCGTTCTTCTCGGTCAACAGATCACGTACATCGTCAGGCAGTTTCCAGCGATGATCGCTCATCGCCAGAACCTCCATTGAACAATTTTTCAAGACTGATTGTACGTGATTTGTGAACGAGTCGATCGCGCCCGTCGTGTCTGCGACTGTCACCAAGTGGTCGGAGATAGCGTCCAAGCGAGGCGACGTGGTCGATTGCAGGCTTTCGCTTACTTTCCTCTAGTCAGTTACAATTTGGGTCGGAGAGGGCTGGCTAGGGTCAGAGGGACCTGAACGGGGAGCTAGATCTAATATCACTAGACGATGGTCGGATTTAAGCTCGTGTAGCGTCTCTATAGATTGCAAACGGAGGTTCAGTTTCTTGAGCAGCGCTATATCGAGGATGTCGGGAAGATGGTTGGGATCGTGAGGGAAATGAGTGGGAGTCATCGGGGCGATGACGTCGAAGTTAAGTTGTGAGCTGAGGTTAAACACGATCCTACCTTTGGTAGAGGTCCGGTTACTATTCCAAGAGGGATGTTTAGCATTAAGATCGCCCGCCAGTAAGACGGAGTCACCCAAGCCAAGAAGGGCAGAGAGGTCATCCTTGAAGAGGATAGGATCATCCTCCGATGGTGAGAGAAGGACGTATGCTGATGTAATAGTTAACGGCTGATGACCGGTCAAGCCGAGCCGAGGACAGATAGAGACCTCGACGCGAGAGGGGAGGAGGGTCCATAGGAATGCAGTACAGAGCCTTACTATAGTAAACTAGGGTATCGCTCCTGTGACAACGAGACCTGTCGTTGCGAGCTATACAGTAGTTGGCAATATTCGGGTCACGATGATGGGGCTTGAGAAAGGTCTCCTGTATGAGGAGGATATCAAGTTGATGGTCACGGAGGAAAGTGGAGATATCATCACGTTGGTTAATAATGCCATTGGGCAAAGATTGGGAAGGCTTCAATGCAGGGAACGCTCTCTGATGATTTAGCGAGTTCCATGGGGAGGGCCTCTGAGGACTGAGACGCTCGGGCATCTCTGAGGAGTGAATCTTAACAGAGGTGTGAGCTTTCCTTTTGTTGACGAGCGTTCGCACGCTTGGTCAATTTGGGAGAAGAGGATTTTGGGGCTTTGGGGCAGCCGCGGTAGTTGGCGGGGTGACCGGATTGGCCGCATAGCACACAGCTGGGAGGTTCTGTTCACAAATTGCGGTCTTTAGGACGGGGACAATCAGCAGTTGCGTGCTCACCCAGACAGTTGACGCATCTAGGGGTCGCATAGCAATTGCGTTGAGCGTGATCATAAAGTTGGCCTCTCGATTGAGATGCCTGACAGGTGGCAAACCGACTTTACTTGAAAAGCACAAGTTAAACTTATTTTAAGCTATTTATATTTCGGAGAGGTCAATAGTACGGGACTACAACTAACAGCAGAACGCAAGTGTGAACTAGGTGTGCTTGTACAGAGTCAAGCCTGACGTTCGCAGCAAGTCACTGATCAAATACAGCGCCACGCACGGCAATCAAGCTCTTGATCTTCAGACATCGTGCGGACAATAAGTGCCTAGAAATCCTAGAAACTGTCTTGTTTCGTTGTACTGCATTGTTGGACGACGAGTCTTATTGCTGCTAGCACCTACATCGCCCTGTACTAATAATGTTCGGCGGTCAAAATTCTGCCCTTAACCGGCCTCATTCTCCGACACGATATGTCGGAGAAACAAGAAAGAGACAAATATTAATAAAAGCAATTTAAGTTGAACTAAAATGTTCATACATTAGTTGTCATTTTAGAACGTATTGATTAAAAGCACAGCGAAGCTCAAGGAAAAAACTAATTTAACATCTCTAACTTAGTTCTGATCTGTCGCAGTCCTTTTCTTCAGATGCCAATTGTAGTACCAAAATTCGGTTTCAACTTGTAAATTTTTCCTTATTAGAGAATGGTCTAAATAAGTCTTAAGTAGGGTATTTTACTATATACGAGAAAAAGAACTATAAATATGTTATTGAGACAGTTTAGGCATAAAGCAGTCGGAACATGTAAGTTTTAGTTCATAAAATAACAAAATATATTTTTTAATTCAATTCAAAGTGTTCAGTATTTTTAATCTGTTAATAAACACCGTGAAATAGTAGCGGCCAAGTCATTACGCCGTACGGCTGTGTAAACAAAAAATTGTCAACTGTCAGTCAACCGATTGGCGCATACAGACTTTGTACTATTATTTTTTTTGTTAACATCGTAATTTTTTAATTATTACACCTATTATAAAATATGCTTTTAATTATTTTTAAATTATATACAATTATCATATTTAATATGAGCGCATTTGATACAAAACGAATCGACGTCAATTCCGCCGAGCAATATGGCGTCCAGTAAGAGGCGTTTTCGTCAAACTACGCGCGAAATTTGAAAATTTAAATTTTAGATGCATTTTTATGGCACTTACCGATTGAATAAAAATTTTGTGTTTTTGTCGGTGGCATATTAGCACTACAGAATTTCATTGAGACACTTTTCAAAAATGGGTGTAATACCCTATTTTTTGATATGGAATGCTTTTACTTACCTCCAGACAAAAATATCAATCAATTAATAATACGCACGCGTATAATGTAATACAAACAAATCTTACCGTAATCTCCTTCGAATGCAGCTTATGCCTGTTCAACTTGGCGATGGCCTTGGCGGCGTCTCTCCGCCGCTCCATGACGACGAAGGCGCAGCCCCGCGGCGCCACCACGTCGATGGCCGACACGCCGCCCACGCCGCCGAACAGATCCGACAGCTCCTCAGGAGTCGCCAGCTTGGATAGGTGGCCCACCCATAGCGTTGTACTGCATACTGACAAATTAAACAACGTTAAGTCTAGCGGACACATCCATGTAAATAAATAAATGAAGGAATGGTGTGATATTAGAGGGTAGGTTCGTTTTAGTAGTATGAAGAACAGGGTTGAAAGTTCTATGGCCTCCATTAAAAAGAGAGGATCCTCTGACCAGACAGGTGATGACAAGTTCATCTGATGGGCTACACTGCCCGACAGTTGTTGCCGGAATTTTGTATACAATGTGTAACAGAAATGTGTGGTAATATTTTAGAATCATGAGCAGAAGCTCTTAAATAAGCTATACATTATGTGTAAGGTCACAAATGAAGGGAACACCCAAATTTTCCGAAATATTTTATTCCGAATTTCAAAAGTCCGAATTTCATAATATCTAAAAATTATAATCTCTATTATTTAAAATCACGAAAGTTATTTTACCGAATGTCGTAAATCCGATTTGTTTGTTTTCCGATTTTCATATGTTCGAAGAATCAAATGCTCGATGAGTTCTCGGTCCGAAAAACGAAATTCCGAATTTCAATATTTTGAATAAACTGTTAAAATTACGATTCTGATTCAATTCAGCTACGCATATATATTCAAAATGGTGTCCCCTTGTTTCGCAGACAGAAATTTCATAGAATTTCGTTTCCCAGAAAATGTTTCACATAATATTTAGTTCTTGTATTTTTATTTCGACTATTATTGTTTCAAAGACTATTTACTTGAATGAAACATATTTCACAGAAACACAATTCAAAGAACTTTTAATCAAATTTTTTTGTTTAACAAACTTATCAAACAGTAGAATTACTTTTTAACAAATATTGTTTATTCGGTGTATTTTTCTATGGAATTTATTTCAACAAAAATATATAGGTATAAAAAGAAAGACAATAACAAAAATAATCTTAAAAAGTCAATATGTTGTGCTACAAAAGTTAATGACATAAACGAATTGCTGTGAAATCGACTCCACGTAGTCTTGTCTGGCCTACTACTAGAGTGTAATTTAAATTCGCGTAGGCGCGGAGGGGCGAGGCGGCCAGCGAGCTGAGGAGCAGGTGGTTTTAACGCCCGCCGCCGCGGCTGAGGCTGGCCGGCGAAGCCGGCCAGTAAGCCGAAGCTGCGGTGGTGAGCGTGAATACCATCTGCGACGATAAGTTCGCGTGGTACCGCCGGAGCCCCGCAACGCCGTAGCCGTGACAGAAACCATGCCTGCTGCATGTTCGCTTGCATGCTCGCTTGCATGGTGCATGCTTGCTTGCTGCATGCTTGCTTGCACGCTGCATGCTTGCTTGCATGCTGCATGCTTGCTTGCACGATAAACGATTGCACGATAACGATAAAGATAATCGGAATTTTAATAATCGGAATTCGTATTTTTGATGTTCGGAATTTTCATTATGTCGGACTTTTTGTTATTCGATCTTTTGAAACTCGGTATTTTGAGAATAGTAATTATAAACGTTCGGAATTTTGAAATTTTAGTATTATAAAAATAGGATGAATGATAAATCGGAGTTGCCATATTAGGAATTTTGAACTATTCGGAATTATGAAAATCGGTATTTTGAAATTCGTATTTCTGACTTTCGGAATAAAGTTTTTCGTATTTATGTAGTGTACCCCACAAATGAAGTTTTTTTTTTTACATAAATATTTTTTTTTTTTTCTATCTATAAAAACACCGATATCTAGCTCAAATAACCTTTCGACCGCCACGGACGTCTATGGGCGTCACATTAAAACGATACACGGATCATTTTGAAGTACAAAATAAATATAAACGTTTTCTGTATATCTTTTTCCTATTATTTAAGACTACACTAATGAAATATGATCCATTAGTAAATTGTATGCGCTTATGCTCTGACGTAATTAAAAATATATTAATAACTAGCTGACCCGACAGACGTTGTTCTGTCCCTATCTACCTATTTACCTACCTTACATCTACCCTACACCTACCCTAACCCTTAACATTTAGGGGGATGAAAAATAGATGTTGTCCGATTCTCAGACCTACCCAATATGCATACAAAATTTCATCAGAATCGGTCAAGCCGTTTCGGAGGATTTTAACTACAAACACCGCGACACGAGAATTTTATACATTAGAAGAAGATAAATCCATATACATACTAAAATATGTTGTCTTTGTCTAAACAAATATGTTGTCTTAGTCTAAACAAAGACAACATATTTTAGTATGTACATGTACAGTCAGCAAAAGAGATAGGTATGCAGGTCATCGGAAATGGTTGAAGTTTAATTAGAAACTGATGGATGTTTTTGAATGAAATTTAATTAAATCATTGAAATGTTTATTCTCTATTAATTTTATTTAAAAACATCCATCGGTTTCTAAGTAAACTTTAATTATATCTGACGACCCTGCATACCTATGTCTTTTGCTGACTGTACATCGATTTATGTCATTATGCCTGTATAATGTCGAAATGTCAAACTGCTGAACAAATGTTGTATGTAAGCATTTTTAACACTGGTGTGTAAAACTTACCACTAAGGTTTTCCTTCTTGATTGGCGGCAGGCCTTTCTTCTCTCTCTCTTTTTGCTTTTCTCTTTCTGCTTCTCGCTCTTTGTAATTCTTTTCTCTGTCTTTGTCTCTGTCCTTATCTCTGTTTAAAAATTAAATATGAAATCCATAAAGGGGTCAATAACATAAATTAACCTAATTTCGGCGACTCCTTTATCTGAGTTTTCAAGAAAGTTTCTATCTAGCAAATGAATGTAAATGAATTTTCAGTGCGCACATAAAAGAATCACGTCAAAAATATAGGGACAAAGACTTCAGATAGTTGAAAGAACTCATCATCTGTTTAGCCCTTTTTCAAGTATGTTGGGGTCGACTTCCAGTCTAACTGGATGCAGCTGAATACCAGTGTTATACATGGAGCGACTGCCTATCTGACCTCCACAACCCAGTTACTGGATAACACGATACCGTTTTGGTAAGACTTACTCTCTAAGACAGTTTACTCGGTAAGACAGTTTTTATGGGTACTCAGAATCCAGAAAGTCAGACTTTCTGGATTCTGAGTACCCATAAAAACTGTCAAAGATCTACGAATGACAACTGCGACCAACAGTTTTACGTGCTTACCGAGGCATGTAGGGATCTCGGTATGAAATGGATGGTCACACATCTACGGAGCAACCGCGGCAAGCGTAGCTTAGCCATGATCGATCAATCCGTACGGCTTATACTTAAACTAAGCTCTTAAGAGCGCCCAACCCCATCGAACGAACTTCAACGCGAGCGTGACTGAATTTTTTTTTGTTTCAACCAACACAGAGCTCGAAAACAAAAGAGTGAGTGAGAACGCGATAAAATCACAGGAAAATTGGCGCGCGGAAATTTCATAAAACTTGTTCCACGACATACGTGTTTTTGAAAAAGCCTTACAAGTTTTTGGTAGAAATATTTGTAATTTAGAATCTCCATTACATGTGCAAGGTTTCTATGAAGCTGTTTTTTTACTTTTTCAATGTATGAGTGCATTATAACCGGCCAAAGTTCAGATAAAATTGTGCAAAAAAGCTGATTTTCGGACGTGTTCACTGAGTTTGTTTCTCCAAAAAGTTTATTTTTGGCTTCATACAAACCTAGATTTAAACCACAAGATACCTGTTTATTAAAAATATTTGGAAAATAATTTGTTATAACGCCGTAATCGCGTACGAGCGTTTGTATGGGAAATATGACGGGTTGGGCGCTCTTAAACATGGAAATAACTAAGCAAATAAAAAAAAAACACCTTAGTTGTTCTAATAATGTGTGTGGTGTTACGTGTGTGTTGTTGTATGTATTACTTGACACTACATATTATGAGCTAAACTAATATTATAAAGAGAAAATATTTGATTTTATGTATGTTTATTTGCATAGGATTAATTAAAAAAATACTAAACAGATTTAAAAAAAAATTCACCAATAGTAAGCCACATTATCCCTGAGTGCTACTTAAAGGCTATTTTTGATTAACAAAAAATTTTGGGATCCGTAACAAAATTAACGCGGGCGAAGTCGCGAGCAACGTACTAGTCATTTGAAAAATACTAGTTACATAATGTTACCTCTCTCTATCTCTGTCTCTCCTCCGCCGCGGAGACCGCGACCGCGACCGCGACCCTCTCCGCCGACGTCGCGGCGACTTCGATCTCGATCGGTGTCGCCGGGACTTAGGCGACGGACTATTCAGAAAAACGCTAAATAAATACGTGAGCTTTTTGTTAGTATAACGGAAGTAAGGCAGAAAGAAATGCATAGTGAAACTTAAAATATACGTGCAGTACGTGGACGATATATGACACATCGAGTTATAAAAGTTTCCGACTTACGATGAACACACAGCCGAAAGCGTCTAACGAATCGAAGCACACATATCCGCACCGAAAGATTCGACCGCGCCGAAGTAATCGTTTCTATTTCCTTTACGCCTGTCGCACTGTTATTACATGTGAATAGGGTATTTTATTACTCTATATGATGAAAATCTATAAATATACTAGCTGACCCGACAGACGTTGTCCTGTCCCGATCGACCTAATGGGGGATGAAAAAGGGGTGAAAAAAGGGGATGAAAAATAGATGTTGGCCTATTCTTAGACCTACCCAATATGCACAAAAAATTTCATCAGAATCGGTCAAGCCGTTTCGGAGCAGTTCGGGAACGAAAACTGTGACACGAGAATTTTATATATTAGATTATTGAGACAATTTAGGCAAAAAGCAGTCGGAAAATGTTAATTTTAGTTCATAAAATCACAAAATATTTTTTTAAATTCAATTCAAAGTCTTCAGTTTATTGAAATAGTAGCCGCCATGTTATTATGCCGTACAAGTGTCAACTGTCAGTGAACCAATTGGCGTGTATAAACGCTTTGTACTTTTATTATTTTCGTAACCAACGTTAAGTTTTTAATTATCACACCTATTAGAAAATATTAATTTAATTATTTTTAAATTATATACAATAATCTTATATTATGTTTACATATATGTATATATACGTAAATACGTATACGTGTATATGTATATGTAGGTATGTATATGTTGCACACGGTGTACAAATTTCATTAAAATCGGTTCAGTAGTTTAGGAGTCCATCGCGGACAAACATCGTGACAGGAGATTTATATATATTAGATATTGTATCCAGATATATAATTATGTTTACATCTTTTGAGTTTACATCTTTTTAACTTTTTAATTATTACTTTTTGTTTTGCACCCGCCATATTATCTCTTCACCACCCTTGGTTGACTGGTAGAGAATGCCTAAGGCATTAAGTCCGCCTTTGTTCCTTTGTACATGAAGTATAAATAAATAAATAATCGTACAAAATATCAGCGCATTTGACTACAGACCAAACTGACGTAATGTCCACAGAGCAATGGCGTCCATTACGAGGCATTTTCGTCAAATTACCCGCGAAATTTGAAAATGTAAAATTTAGATGCCTTTTTATGGCACGTATCGATTGAATACATTTTTTTGTGGTTTTTTTTAGCACTACAGAATTTAATTGAGACACTTTTCAATAATGATATTGTGATAGATAGATAAATTAGAATCTCTCATTTTTAAAACAATTTAGAAGTAGTTTTCGCGTGTTCCTCTGTCGTACAACTGTCACAACTGATAGAATGCGAGCGCATCGGTCGAGTTCGACCGCATAAGTCGCGCCGAATGACGTCATCCGAATTCGTTTAGGATTTCTGGCCCCTTATTCACAACCATTCGATACGTTTCCGTGTTGGTAAGGAACCGTATTCGACAATCTCATTTCCGACTTCAGTCTTCGTATCGAATTTGAACTGTCAAAATTATTCGATATCGGATTTGTGAATTGCGTTTGAAAGACATCTTCGATATCTTTTGACTTTCGATTCGGTACGGAATCGAATCGAATGATTGTGAATAAGGGGCCTGGGGTTCTTCCAGATTCGGACGATTCGACGCGGTCAAGTGTGCGAGGTTTCATAAGATTTCATATACAGAATTCTAAAATTCGAATCGTTCGATGCGTTCGGCTCGAATAAATGTGCGTTCACCTTTATGGGGGATGCGCAAGCGTAGCTCGCTAAATCAAAATTCAATTATTCTTACGTTTTTTGCAATTTGCAGCTCAGTATCAGATTGTTTGGTTATAAAAAAAAAAAATATTCGCGGGAGTAACAAATATCTCTGCTCGACTGATGATGGAATGGGGATGGCGGAATTCAATTGTGCAATTCCAAAGCACACCCTCCGAAATGTACCCGATAAAAGACCGGCTGGCAATGGTGCAGCGATGTTCAAGCCTCTGAAGATTAGCCTTAACTAGGGAGATATTGGTGCCGATTCCCTTGTTCACAAACTAAACTAAAATTAGACAATTGTCTAATTTTAGTTTAGTCCCTTTCTACCAGGCAGCTAAAGAAAAGGACGGCGATGGACAAGGACTAAGTTAGAGATGTCAAATTAGTTTTTCCCTTGAACTTCGCAGTGTTTTTAATCAATACGTTCTGAAATGACAACTATAATTGTATGAACATTTTAGATCAACTTAAATTGACAGTTTTTATTAATATATGTATTTCTTGTTTTATTGGAGAGAAAGAGATATAAATAGCTTAAAATTAATATCGTTCGTGCAACAGAATAGGGTATTACACCCATTTTTGAAAAGTGTCTCAATGAAATTCTGTAGTGCTAATATGCCACCAAAAAAAACATAAAATTTTTATTCGATCGATAAGTGCCATAAAAATACATCTAAATTTTACATTTTCAAATTTCGCGCGTAGTTTGACTAAAACGCCTCTTACTGGACGCCATATTGCTCAGCGTAAATGACGTCAGTTCGTTTAGTATCAAATGAGCTCATATTAAATATGATGATTGTATACAATTTAAAAATAATTAAAAGCATATTTTGTAATAGGTGTAATAATGAAAAAATTACGTTAGTTACGAAAATAAGAAAAGTACAAAGCCTTTATTACGCCAATCGGTTGACTGACAGTTGACAATTTTTGTTTACACAGCCGTACGGCGTAATAACATGGCCGCTACTATTTCATGGTGTTTTATAACAGATTAAAAATACTGAAAACTTTGAATTGAATTAAAAAATTGGTTTTGTTATTTTATGAACTAAAACTTACATTTTCCAACTGCTTTATGCCTAAACTGTCTCAATAACATATTTATAGATTTTTTCTCGTATAGAGTAAAATACCCTAATACGCGGGCTACGCTAGCGCTTTCACCTTATTAAATTGCTATTTCTGTCGATCATATTTGTGAGACAGTCTCTAAAAATCGATGTGTCATATTAACGACCTAATTTAAAATAATTTACTATTAGGTGATTGTTTTAAGTAATTAAACATTAATATTGTGCTTATCTTGCACATGTATTTTTCTTTTTCTCTTTCTAGTGTGATTAGCAGACACAGTTAGACAAAGACAGTATGACTCTAAGGTGCGGCGCCAATTGTCGGTACAGCATGGCAAGGTATTTTTAGGCGACGAATAAAAATATAACTTAAAAGTATGAAATTAAAAGTTGAAATTTCAATACACGGCATGCCTAAGCATATCGCAGTATATTGTTTTTGGACTTACTACCGTTAACATTGGAATTTCAACTTTATTTCCATACCGTTAAGTTATATTTTTATTCGTCGCCCCAAAAATACCTTGCCACGCCGTGCCGACAATGGGCGCCAGACCTAAGAAGATACATAAACAGTCAAGTGGATAATAAATTAGAAAGAGCAGAAGAAAAGGACATGCGCATAATCAGTATTTCCAGAGATTACAAACAAAAAGTAAATAAGCTCTACTTGTTCATAATATAAGTAAAAGTCTACAATGGCCCGAACCTTGTATTAGCAACTACACCCCGACCACTTAAGGCCTCTATCCTACTGGCGTTTTACGAGCGTTGGCGCTTCTCTGACGTCTGCGCTGACGCGACGTTGGCGTCGCGAGTATCTAGTGGCAAGCGTTCGCGATGCGACCTCGTAGCGTCAACGTTGCGCTTTTTGGCAACAGGTACAATCACGCCGTCTGCTCTGTCCGATTGGGCGCGTGATTGCGACGCTTGCGCGACGTTAACGTTGCGTTCAGCGAAAGCGCAGTGACTCGATACGTCAACGTCGCGTCAGAGCAGCGTTGGAGCTGCGCGAACATTTGAGCAACGCCAACGTTCGTAAAACGCCCGTGGGAGAGCGGTCTAACTGAGACCGTTCCTGAGGTGACGTGACACGTGAGCTCACTGATACGTCAACTTGTGACAACTGTCACCCCTCCCTCACCGCGCTGGCACCTCAGGAACGGTCAGGAGGACGTTCTATAACTCTAGAGTTGTTTTTAGTGTAAGTGAAACTAATGGGTGAAATAAAATGCAGATATTTACCTAGAATCATTAGCGTCAGGTATTTCTATAACTTGTGGTCCAGTCTCCACAAATTCTATGTCAGACTCAACCATGTCATCTTTAGGGTCATTCTGTTTCTGTGAATCTTGCTGTGTACCCTGAAATTAAACAAAAGTTAGTTTATATAGAACACACTTTTTACTAGCAAATCCTTCTTCAATAAAAGTTAAAATTACAGAGGGTATAGGGAATTTTGTTAAAAAAATCTTACCATGAATGGAAGACCTTGATTTTGATTTTGTTGCACTTGTAGATCAGACATCATAGGCATCAGATTCTAAAACAATCAAGCGTTAATTGATTGTTAGAATTATTAATGGAATTTAACCACTAAAAAGTAAAATGTGAATTACAGAAGACAATTTTTGTTATTTTAATAAGTTACTGATTGTGTTATGAAGGATTGCTAGTCATGTTTAGCGTCTGTATAGACATTTAAGTATTAAAGCAACATGCCTGTTATAAAGGCCCAATTCCAAAAAAGCAGAGGTGATGAGATAATTTGTAAACAACTAATAAAATACTGTATTACTAGAAGCTTAGTAGTGAGATGTGAAAATAACGTAAACCTAATGGTTGTAGAAAACATCTCTCCTCGCTATGATGGAAATCTGGCCTAATTGTCTTGAAGCCAAAGCAACATGAGTTTTCATAGCACTTACAGGGATCTGCATTCCAGTCATCAACTGCATTTGCGCTTGCAAACTTTGCAGTTGTCTCATAATTTCAGGATTTGTCAATATACTGAAACAATAACATAAAAAAACATTTACATAAACATTAGAGATAAGATAATCTTTATCGTTGATAGGCAGCATTGCCCACAATAGCATTCACTACCGAAATGGGTAATTTAATATCAAATGAAACCAAAATAACACCACCTGTTGAATGAGCCTAACAATTTTGATTTCAATCAATTATTTCAATCACACCACTAAAAGGCATTTCTAAACGACATTTCAATTAAAATTTGTTACAAAATCTAGTTGGTCCACAAGGTTTGTGTGCATTTCTGCAATACGACGTCCAAATATAGCTCAGTCAGGTTTTTTGGTTGCGTGTCCAGCAGGCTTTTGATCTTAAGTTAGTTTTGGCTATGCCCTTCTCACGGTATATCGCTCGCTCAAGCATGCGGGCAAGCACTGCCTCCCGGCATTTTTACCTACCGTCTGGCATTTTACCAAAATGTCCGGCTTAAGAGCGCCCATCCCGTCATATTTTCCATACAAACGCTCGTACACGATTACGGTGTTATAACAAATTATTTCCTAAATATTTTTAACACCCAGGTATCTTGTGGTTAAAATCTAGGTTTGTATGAAGCCAAAAATAAACTTTTTTGAGAAACTAATAGGGTATTACACCCATTTTTTAAAAGTGACTCAATGAAATTCTGTAGTGCTAATATGCCACCAAAAAAAACCTCAAAATTTTTATTTAATCGATAAGTGCCATAAAAATGCATCTAAATTTTTAATTTTCAAATTTCGCGCGTAGTTTTACGAAAACGCCACTTACTGGACGCCATATTGGTCAGCGTAAATGACGTCAGTTCGTTTTGTATCAAATGAGCTCATATTAAATATGATAATTGTATATCATTTAAAAATAATTAAAACCATATTTTGTAATAGGTGTAATAATAAAAAAATTACGTTGGTTACGAAAATAATAAAAGTACAAACCCTATATTACGCCAATCGGTTGACTGACAGTTGACAATTTTTTGTTTACACAGCCGTACGGCGTAATAACATGGCCGGTACTATTTCACGGTGTTTTAGAACAGATTAAAAATACTGAAAACTTTGAATTGAATTTAAAAACTTGTTTTGTTATTTTATGAACTAAAACTTACATTTTCCGACTGCTTTATGCCTAAACTGTCTCAATAACATATTTATAGTTTTTTTCTCGTATAGAGTAAAATATCCTATTCAGTAAACACGTCCGAAAATCAGCTTTTTTGTACAATTTTATCTGAACTTTGGCCGTTCCATAATGTACTCATACATTGAAAAAGTAAAAAAACAGCTTCATACAAACCTTGCACATGTAATGGTGATTCTAAATTACAAACATTATTACCAAAAACCTGTAAGGCTTTTTCAAAAACACGTATGTCTCGGAACAGGTTTTGTGAAATTTCTGCGCGCCAATTTTCCTGTGATGTTATCGCGTTCTCACTCACTCGTTTGTTTTCGAGCTTTGCGTTGGTTGAAACAAAAAAAATTTCAATCACGCTCGCGTTGAAGTTCGTTCGATGGGGAAGGGCACTCTTAACTCTCTGACCAGTCCGGTTTTTCGGGGTTAAGACCTGGCAACCCTAGCTGTGATGATAGTTACCTTCCCAACGCATCAGCAGGATTCTGCGGCGGCGCGTTATGTCCGGCGTGAGCCGAGTGCGACGTGTGGCTGGTGTGGGAGCTGTGCGTGCTGTGCCCCCCGGCCGGCTCGGGCGGCGCGTCATCCTCACTCTCGTACTCAAAGTCATTCAGTAGCTTCCTGTTGAACTTTGCGGGCTGGCTGGATGGTTGATCCTGGAACTGAGGAGAGGATTTATTAGTAAACCAGGTTCTGCTCGTGACTTTGTCTGCGTAGATTTCATGAGATATAGTGCTAAATATCGCACAGAAATATAAAAATTGGATAAAAAGCCATGTGTTAAGTTAGAGCAATATCTACTGTGTGCAAGTTTTTTCCGTTCAGCTATTAAAGAATGCAAGACTTGTTACATTGTTCTCACATTGTACCCTTAGATTCAACATGAATGATGTAACCTAAATTTATAAATAAAATATAACTGATTTTAAAAGAGTGTTCATGGAGTTTCTTGGTTGTTCTTCTTCATAGAAACCTACTGTTCGGAACGAGCAACTAGCTTTAACTGTTGCTCTGTTGCTGTTGTAACTCTGACAATTCAAAAGTACCTGTACATGATTTAATTGAAATAAATGATTTTGAGTTTGAGTTTTGAGTTTAACAAATATGCAAAATTTCATATTTATGATGTTAGTAGGATTGGATGACATTTATTGTGTAGTTGATATAAATAAAATTAACCTTTTTATTAGGGCAGGTTGTCATTCTAGCACCATCAACTTGTTTTATGCAAACTGACCTATTTATTGAATTTGTGGATTTTCACTTTACATTTGCATTTTATATGGCATGTTTTGTTTGTTTTTCTGGTTGATTTTAAATTATTTCGATATTTACATTTATTTCCATTCATAGCATTACAATAGATTAACATCTGCATTTACGAAGGTATAGACTTCAGCAGTATTTTAATATTATTTTAAAAGTGTTTGATGTATCAATAGGGGATATTACTGCAATGTTTTGGCACCAGAGTGCAGCACTAGCATAGTCCGTAAACAGTTTATCAACGAGTCGTTCAAAGCGTGAAATTCTGCCTTTGAGTTCAAAATTGGGAAGTGTGTTATATTATACAATAATGCAAATAATGCTGTGTATTTCGATGAAGAAATGAAGGGAATAAAATTATTCATTTCCAAAAGAAGAAAATGTTCTAATAATTTTGGGAAGCAGCTAAAAATCACTCCAAAATATGTTCAGGTTAAGTATTCAGGTGAGATAGTCGCATTTACAGAATAACGTTCACCTTTATCATGTAAGACAACCAAATATTATTTTATTCTGAGCATAACCTAGAATCCACTTTCAAATGGTCGTAGGACGCCATAATATGGTCAAAGTACAGTTAGGTAAGTAAGAATAATTAAAACTTTGATATATTTTCACAAAATACCAAGTTATTACAATTAATAACATAATATAACAAGAATACGAGGTTATGATTTACGGAATGTGCTAGTGGCGCCCTCTGCGCCGAGTTTCGCGTAATGTTCCCTATTGTTATGCCATTTTTATTATGATGATGTACAAGTTCATTAAGGTCAAGACTCTAGACATGTTGATAAGAAAAAACTTATCAAGTACTATGAAATGTCAAGATTTTGTTACATTAATTTTCTTTATAAAATGAGTGACAAACATATAGGTATTCACTTGTTAGGTTGTTTGCCAGTCAATTACATTTCAGGATTTCAAAATCAGTATATTTTTTATAGGTCTTATTTTGAATTAAATTTTCAAAGAGGGTTTCTCTCACTTATGGAATAGTTTTGCTTTTTTATCTGTGGAGGGTAATCATTATGCTGTCATAATGTGAAAATCTCAAATTTTTAGGAAACAATTAGACTTGAATAATATTTACCTGATCACCCATAGGTGTGGAAGACTGTGGAGTGTGAAGTGGAGGTGGTATGGGTGATATCTTGCTGTCCGACGCATTGTGACTGATGTTCAAACTGCTCCCTGAAATACATAATAAAAAAATATTATAGAAATATTGTTTTTTTATTCGTAATATTTTCTTTAAATACAGAACGGTAAAGTAAATAATTATAATATCTTATCTCTTTCATGTTAAGATATGCATTATTAATTGCTTCTGCAGCTGTGTTAATTTATTATTCCAACTTAGTTGTATGTAATGAAAAAATCTACAGTGCCAACACAGTAAGCACTTCAGCTACTTAAAAAGTAGTAACAATATAAGATTCAGATTTAATCTTATATAAGTCAGTCAGGTTTTATTCAAATGGCTAATAGGGTATTTTACTGTATACGAGAAAAAATCTATAAATATGTTATTGAGACAGTTTAGGCATAAAGCAATCGGAAAATGTAAGTTTTCGTTCATAAAATAACAAAATAAATTTTTAAATTCAATTCAAAATTTTCAGTATTTTATCTGTTATAAAACACCATGAAATAGTAGTGGCCATGTTATTACGCCGTACAGCTGTGTAAACAAAAAATTGACAACTGTCAGTCCACCGATTGGCGTATAAAGGCTTTATACTTTTATTATTTTCGTAACCAACATATTTTTGTAAGTAGTAGGTACACTTATTACAAAATATGCTCTTAATTATTTTTAAATTATATACAAATATCATATTTAATATGAGCGCATTTGATACAAAACGAACTGACGTCATTTCCGTTGACCAATTTGGCGTCCAGTAAGAAGCGTTTTCGTCAAACTACGCGCGAAATTTGAAAATTTAAAATTTAGATGCATAGCACTTATAGATTGAATAAAAATTTTGTGTTTTTTTTGGTGGCATATTAGCACTACAGAATTTTATTGAGACACTTTTCAAAAATGGGTGTAATACCCTATTGAATTGATAGCAATTAGAGTTCTCATAGGTAAGGATAAGATGATGATATTACCATTAGCAGTGCTGTTTTGCTGCTGCTGTATCTCTTGATGTAGTGGATGGTTAGGATCTGCCATATCCAGCAGCGGCTGAATGACTTGTGGGCTGAACACATTGTTCTTTTGCCACAGATTTAGAACTCTGATGATGTTGCGCTGAAATTGAAAATGTATTTATTATCCTTAATGTAGTAACAATACTACACTTGTCATTCAATAGACTGGACTGATATAGTGGATACTTGTCATATTGTTTATTAAACTTGTTAGATTCTTTTCTAAGACAGAAATTAAACTTATTGGATTTATGACATTAACAATTATTATTAGGGAAAACTTGTTAAATGTTTGTACCAATAACATAAAAAGAACACAAATCTTTGTATCATGACTGAAAATGTTCCCAAAACCTTGACTATGCTGCTATCACAAGCTGAAGTAGCTTCGCAACTCCTAACAACAATGTTCAATACATAGATAAGAGAGGGACAGATTATAACCTAAAACAGTCATTTTATGTAACTAACCTTATCTTCAGGAGGGCATCTGAAGAGGTTTGCGAATGTTTGTTGCATATTCTTTGCAAATCTTGGCGCGAACACATCCTTGTCTTGTCCGAACTGATGCCGCGACTGTCTCACTATTGAATCTATCACGTAAAGTCCAGGCACTTTGTACTCTGGCTTGCATTTTTGGATGAACTTTTCAACACTGTGCACTACATGTTTATAAAACTTAATGGCCTTTATAGCACCTCTGGTGATTGCACTCATCTTCGCCTTTGATATAGGCGGCTTGTTGTCGTACAACGCGGATAACTGTAAGAAAAATTTTGTTAATAAGATGCCACGGAACAATTTGTTCAATGCGAAAATTAAGAAACAAGAATACCTCCGCGTTGAACGATTTAACTTCCGGCATTTCCATTTTGGTTTGTTAGTCTCCTTCACTATTATATTTATAAAACTACACCGCCATTGTAGCTTTATTGCGAAAAGAAAATCATTTTCGGTGAAGAATCAACATGCTCAAAATTACAAAATGGCGTGTACAGAGAAGATGTTGTCTATGGATGAGTGGCATGAGTTGAAGCTCGCGTTCAGAAATATAATCCTAAACTGGGATCATACTAATATTCTTTAGACATTTTAGAACTAATTTCAAAATCATAACAACTAACATAATTAATAATCGTTTTGATTGTAATAATCCTGTGATAGATGCAGTAGATAACTAGATAGCTAATTTCGTTGTTTTGTTTTCATTGGATTGACAATATTGACATGTGAGAACATGCGCTCAACATTGGCTGAGGAATGGGGCAGTGTTATCATGGTAAAGACGCACAAGCTTCACCACAGTTTTGCCTGCGCAGGCCGGTTTGTACATACACGGAACACGGAGCGTGTGGTTGGTAAAATGCGCTCCGTGTTCCGTGTATGTACAAACCAGCCTGCGCAGGCAAAACTGTGGTGAAGCTTGTGCGTGTGGTGGTAAGCGCGTAAAAGAGACAAGCATACCTACTACATAGGCAAGCGAATCTACCTACTTGGAGCATTCCCTAAAACTAGGATAAAATGATATTCCCCGAAAATAACTACTTTTCTCAAAGTCGAAAGGGAATACCCATGAGTCATAGACAAAATGAAATGGGTTACCTGTGGAAAAACGTAAAATCGATAAAAAATTGGGAGAACTTTTTTTTATATCTCCATCTTTTCTTATATTCTCAAAAATCGTGAGAAATTGTTTACATTTCGGTATTTTGGTCGATACGGTCCCATACCGGTAACATACCGAAAAATCGGTAGGTTCGAGACCACTGTTTGCTAGAACACATCGAGCTTCGCAAAGGAAAAGAAGAAAAGATAATGTCTATTAATAGTGATGTAGAACTCGCTTTGATATGTGTTGATCACAATATCAATCGTAAGAATTATTCATTTCTTTTCAAATAATTTTCACCATTCTTGATTGATCACAAAGGTTTAGATAAATATTAACTTTTGAGGTATCAAAGCATATAATTTCATCGCACGTCGCCGCGTCGCCCACGTTTAATTGGTGCCGACGAATACAATAAGAAAGATCTGCGGGTAATGTTTTATAGTAAGCTCCATCTTGATCAACATATTAACAAAATTATTAATAACTCATACCGCATGTATGGTTTTGTAATGAGAACCACCCAAAGAGTATAGTAGGTATTAACCACCTCAGATTTTAAGCGTCCTGAATTCCTAATACCTACATGCATCTTTAGAAGTCACTTCACAACTTGAATACGCGGTATGGAATCCTTTATACAAAAGATATGTAGACAGCTTAGAAAATGTAAAGCGCAAAGCAGTGAGTATTGTTCCCATTCTTGGTTTGAGCCCTAATGAACCCTGTAGAGATACTACGTTGATGAACTTCACCTTTTCTTAGAGATAATGTTTCTGTATGACATGTGTGGTGGGTAGCAGATATGACTGCTCTGATTTGATTAATTTAAATACATACTTGATAACTTTAAAATGTAGTTACATGATTACTATTTATTTAATACTAGCGACCCGACCCAGCTTCGCATGGGCCTATAGCCTTCCTCGGTAAATGGACTATCCAACACAAAAATAATTTTTCAATTCGAACCAGTAGATCCTGAGATTAGCGCGTTCAACCAAACAAACAAACAAACTCTTCAGCTTTATAATATTAGTATAGATTTTACTGTGACATAGTGACATCACTAAATTGTTTTCAATTCAAACGAATGAAATGTCTATGTCAATCTATGTGACAGTGAGTACAGTGACAGACACACTCGCAGTCTCGCACACAGACAGACTCGCATCGGCCATCGCATCATCCATCAGTCATCAATTAATCATTCAGTTTCAGTTTGTTGTTTGGCAATTTACTTCAATTTACTTTGTCCATTCATTGTTTTGGTTGGTAATTTATTTATATTGATGAATCAAACAGTTGAATTTTTAGAAGAATTTAGATCAGTAATTTTAAGTAAGCATTTATGCAGAGGCTGATTGCTGCAGTGTTTTGATAACTTACATAATTTATTGAATAGTCGCACAACAATACTCATAAATTAAAGTAATACCTTTTAGAAATAAAGCTATTGAACTGAAAAGTGCTTTTAGAGCAATTTGAAGAGAGTAGTTAGTTATGGCTGATGAATATGCGGCTGTGAAGCGTGGAAAATTAATTTTCAAAGGTGAAAAACCCAAGTAAGTTTTTGCAGTGTAGTATGTTAAGTATATTATTATTATATCAATATTCTATCTACCACTCATTTTACTTGTTTCTACTTTATACTGTAAACTTCCGTATTTCTGAGTAACTGACCAATCTTTGACTGTATTCATAAGTGCCTGTAAATAGTTTCATTAAAATAAATATGCTTTATCTTTGAGTGTATTGGTCATTATGACTGTGTCGAGCAAAAAACGAAAAAGGACAGTTACTGTTAAGGTTATATTAACAAAAGTAGTTGATTTTGACTATTATGAATATATGTAATTACTACCAGGGATAATGTGTTTATAATGTTTGTGAGGCAAACATATGAAATATGGTATAGTTTTTTTAATGGATTCCTATAAAGTAGAGTAAAAATCTACAAAAACGCTTGCTGGGATTCAGGGGATTTCATGTATTTTTCCATTGAAATATTCTGTAGAATTGAATACAAGCAAATCTCTAATATGAAATCTTAAATTTTGCATCTCATATTTTCATTGCATTGTTTAGAAGATTTTATAATTTTTTTTCCAAATGCGCTTCGAATTCACCATAGAAAGTAACTATGAACACGCTGAGCCGCCTATATACATGCCCACTCACTACCAACAATTCATTTACCCTCGAGAGCTCAGAGCGTCTCCACGTCAGTTTAGAGAGTGATCAAGATCAATCGATAATTACCATGTAAGCACACCTTGCTGCATAGAAAAACAAAGTATGTGACATTTGCAACACCTTGCATTTAAATCTACTTTTAATGAATTTTATCTTGTAGTCACGCAATACCGTTTATTGAATGAGTTAATATTATTAAGTTTTATAGCGTTAACTACTGTTTTAGGAAATATTAAACGATTGCATTAAGATAAACGGGAATGGGAAAAGGAGAGATATTATACATATGAAGAAAAGGAACCAAAGTGTTCTACTTTGACTGTTTACTACTGGAAATAATCAACTCAAGATTAACTAACAAAATTAACTAATCAAAAAGCCCCAATACATTTTAGAAGCACTAATGCATGAGCAGCAGTATTGACATGTAAACTGCATTGAAAATTTTGAAATAAACTTATTGAAAAAGAATTTTGTATAATCGAATTAAAACTAAAAATAAATAACCTTTATATACCTTTATTTAAATTTTTAACAGACTTAAAAAAAGGAGGTTCTCAGTTCGACTCGTCACAGACCTGACAGCACAGAACACACATGTTGGTCGGTGGCAATACAAAACACAGAAAAAAGCCACTGACTTACGATACTAAAGTCATGTGTGTTCTGTGGTAAACTTATTTATCTCTTTTTTAAGCCTGCTCTACACTACTCGCGAAGTAGGTCGAAGTTGAGCGAATACAATAGTGTAGAAGGGCACTTCGCTTCGCTTCGTGCAACCTCGGCTCGCATCGGGCGACTTCCAGTCGTTGTCGGTTTTTGCGCCCGAGTCAAAGGACTCGAAGTATCCCGAAGTTGCGAACACGAAGCGTCTTACTACACTACTCGGCTCACTTCAGTTTGCATCGAGACGTCAACAGCGCATGTTGTATTCATCGTTCCGTAATTTACAGAACACTGATACGATGAGTGATATACAGTGGACACAAGAACAAATTTTCTTGTTCCTAAAAACACTGCAATCAGAGCCAGTTATTTGGGACCCAAATGAGAGGGGTCATAAAGACAAAAAAAAAGTCAACGATGCTTGGTTTTTAAATATTTTTTTTTTAAATTTTAAAATATAAAATATTAATTTAATTTAATTAATTTAAATTTTAAATTAATTTAAAATATTATATTAAAAAAAAAATTAAAGTCAACGGCAGCTGCCACTTGAACGTTATCCATGATGCCTATCGTGCGGGCGCCGGGCGACTGAGCTCCTCGCGAAGTTGCACGAGTGTGTAGTCACATACTTCGGACTTCGATCAACTTTGGTGAATACTTCGTCGAGGCAACTTCGCGAGTAGTGTAGAGCCGGCTTTAGTTTTTGAAGGCAGTTCCCTTTTTTTGTAAAAAGTTTTTATTACCTACATTACATTTTATAACAAGTAAGTTTCCAAGTTTTGATTTTCAACAGCCCATGAGCGGGTGCGAGCGTAGTAGTAGTTGTGCGCGATTCACGCACACAGCGGCACTCGCACAGCGCATGAAGTTAAATACCTAATATGCGCTTGCCACTTATGCTTGACACGGTCTTAATGTTGTTAATTTCCAATTTAGAAACCAGGCCAGATACTTGCTGCATTTTTAGTACAAAAGCCACTATTGTGTTGGTTGGCGTTAAAGAAAGACAAACCTTAGAAAAAGATTTGTATCTTGTTCACATCACTATACGTATACATTTACAGGGCAAAAAAACGTAAGCATAAGAAAAAAGAAAATTCTGAACACTCAAACATAGATGAGGACTCTCTCAAACATGGCGGCTGGTGGAAGGTTGATAAGATTGAAGACATTACTGGCTCTGTTGCCATAGAGTTTGGAAGAAATTCTTACGTATCTGCTTTAGACAATGGCTTGTTTACCCTCGGTGCTCCTCATGGAGATGGGGAAGGCCCGTCTCCAGAAGAAATTTTCACAGCATTTCCAGCAGGAGAGAATAAGTTTGCTTTGAAGTCAGGGTATGGGAAGTATCTGGGTGTTTTGAAGGACACAGTTGTTGGACGATCTGATGCTGTGGGGGCTATGGAGCAGTGGGAGCCTGTATGGCAGGAAGGTAAGGGATCTGTTTAACTATTTATTTATTTATTTATCTATGCATGGAAGACTTACAGCTACAAAAACTTAACAACAAAAAAGGAAACAACAGTCGACAGAAAGCCAATTACAAGTCTTCGCGTTTAGAACCGTTATAGAATTTGGAATGTGAGCAAACCAGCAAAACTATTTTGTTTGTAATTAATGACCGAAAAACAAAAAAAAAAAACATAAGAAAGAAGAACATAAAGCAATATATAGTTATCTACTTAAAAAATGTAAGGCTTAAGCACCTTCTGGCTGCAGGCACACTAGTCGTAAATAGATCCAAATCATGTTGCTTACATATTTTATTGCAATTCTTGCTTGCACGCACAATATAGCTGCTCTGCCTATAATTCGTAGATGTATGAGATACACGTAAGGGTGGATTAAATCGAAATGTCTTGCTTGGAACGTTAAAATAAAATTTTGATAATAGCTCGGGACTGCTATATATATAATACAGTAAAATTTCGATTATCCGAACTAATTGGGACCGAGACTAGTTCGGATAATTGAAATGTGGGTTATTGGGACAAGATCAAACAAAAACAACACCTTTTTAAATAAAAACAAGTTTCTATCTACACAATGTAAGAAATAGGTTCGTTAAAATTGCGCGTGGAATCTCCGTAAGCGGACTAACAACGGCCTCTCTCCATGCCTTCCATCTTTCCCGCTCCTCGGCTTCATCCGTTCAGTTAGTCCCGCCATTTCCTTAGTGGCCTGCCGGGACCCCGTGTACTGTCTTAAGGCATCAGAAAATGGACTTTATTTCAATAAAGATAGGGTACATTTTGTATAATTCAAATAAGGCGAATATTTGTACAAATACGTCATGTGAGGTGCCAACATTACATGGCGTATTTGTGCAAATATTCGCTTTATTTAGATAATACAAAATCAACTTAATTTGAATCATCAAAGGGTATATTTTGTATTATCCAAATGAGGCGAATATTTGCACAAATACGCCATGTGAACTGCCAGCATTAAGGTGCAAGATTTGCTTAAAATGTGCTAGGAATGATTGATGTCACAGAATTCAATATCTTCAATCCACAGGTAAAACAGCAATTTTGAGCACACTAAACAAGTTTATGTCAGTGGACCCTGAAGATGATGCAGTGATTGCCCGGAGCACGGCTGCTGGTGACAATGAGTTTTGTAACATCAGGAGCAACAAGACCAAGGAAATCAACAAGTCTGTATTGCCTGATGAAGAACAGGCTGATTTGTCGCAAGTTGAAGTTAACTATGTGTGAGTTTGATTTTGTTAAACAAATCGGGGATTTTGGGACTAACCAGCAGTATTAATGGTTTATTGAGATCGCCCTTCACCAGTCAGTCAATGATGACAATGGTGCCAATTTTGTTGTGCACGAACTTAATTAATTTTAAGCTATTTATATCTCTTTCTCTCCAATAAAACACGAAAGAGACAAGTCAATAAGAGCTGTCAATTTAAGTAGATCTAAAATGTTCATACAATTATAGTTGTCATTTCAGAACCTATTGATTAAAAACACTGCGAAGTTCAAGGGAAAATCTAATTTGACATTTCTAACTTAGTCGTTGTCTGCCGCCGTCCTTTTCTTCAGCTGCCGGGTAGTAAGAGATGCCAAAAGCCTAATTTTAATTTAGTTTGTGAACAAGGGAATCGGCACTATTGATGGTCAAACCTATTTAATGGACTAAAATTGAAATTCTGTTTTCAGCAAAAAGTTCCAGAAATTCCAAGACAAGAAACTTCGTTTAAACGAAGGTAGTGTTTCAGAGCTGAAGAAAGCGAAGACAGAGGGCAACCTGCACGAGACATTGCTAGACCGTAGGAGTAAGATGAAGGCAGATCGATACTGTAAATAGAAAATTATTATATTGTAAAACATAGTTTTATTTAGCAATGTATTTTTGAAAATACTGTAACTTTTTAGGAATTAACGCCTTTACGCCTTTGGTACACCGACGCGTTCGTATGCGGCAGCAAAATAACGAAAAAATTGTCAGTTCCAAGTATGGCAGAATTTCGCATACGCTGTCTCACTCTAGCATTAGCTACATGAAATAGTTGCGTCCTTGTCGGTTTACACAGACTCATGAGACGCAGACGTTTCGCATCGCAAGGCGTCGCACGTGTTCTGTCGGCGAGGACAGAATTTCGCACCATGGAAGCCGAAAATATTGAAATATTTTTTAATACAATTAGAAATTATCCCGAATTATATGCAGTTGGTCACGCAGATTATAAAAATGCGTACAAAAAAAAAGGCGGCATGGAGGAAAGTTCACGAAAAGACGGGAAAATTACAATGACATTTCTTTGCAAAAAAATTGCAGTGTACTAACATTCCGCAGATATTTCGTTACGCAGTAGTTCCACAGTGACTCGCTGCCGCATACGAACGCCTTAGTGTACTAAAGGCGTAAGGGTGTTACCAGACCAATCGATCGATCGACGATCGACGGCATCGATCGATGGTAAAATGGATTAGTCGACGTCGATCGATAGTTTCTTCTAGACCAATCGATCGATTGTCGATCGATCGATGGTAGAATGGATTAACGTCGATCGAGCTGCTTGATTATTATTACTGATGGATTATAGCTGGGGTTAATCGATCAACGTCGACCGGCAATCGATCGATTAGTTATATCTATGGAACGTAAGGCTCGACCGAGATGAGTTTTTCGTTCTCGGCCGAGACCGAGACCGAGACCGAGAATATAATACTATCTCGGCCGAGACCGAGAGCCGAGACCGAGAATAGACAAAGCGTGAAAAAAAAATTAACTTTTTAATACAGCACTAACTATTTAATTTATTAATGATCAAAGTTAAATAAAATTATATTATAACATAAAAAAAGCAATTTCTCGGCATTTTCGCCTTTCAAAGAGTGGCGCCTCTCGTCATACAATTGTCCAGCTTTGCTAAATAGTTGTTCACTTGCTACGCCAGTAGGCGGCGCAGATTAAAACTTATTTGCTGCAGGCCTAAGCAAGCACCTTATAAGGTGACGAAAACCAATACCTACTCAAAAATATTAGCATTTCTTTGCAGTCTTGGCTCTTTAAGAAAACTTTATCAACTGTATCAATAACAATAAATCACAGCAACTAGCAACACAACCCTTAAAAAAGAACTTATTTTAGTTTACTGCATTAACAAACTTTCATCATGTTACTATTGTAAACATAAACAACAAATTATTATTTCGAATACTGCACGAACGGAGCGAATGCGGTCGGCCGGCAACCGAGACTTCAACCAATCACAATTCAGCTCTCTCACGCACTTACACCAATCGACTTCGCGCTGCGGCGCGTGGCCGCGCGCGGCAAAATTTGAATGCCGATCCGACCAAAGTTACAATCTCGGCCATGACCGAGAATCTCGGCTATAACTAGCCGAGAACAGAGACAAATTTCTCGGTTGGATTTGTAGCCGAGAATGCAGAGACCGAGATCTCGGTCGAGCCATAATGGAACGGTATCCGTCGATCAGCCAAAGCTACCACACCAATCGATCAACGTCGATCGATCGATCAGATAAAGTTTAAATCAGTAAATGAATGGTAAACAAAACACAATTCACTTTCAAATGTTTTTATTTATTCCTCATGTAATAACCTCCGGTACAATGGCCTAAACGATTTGTGATAATTTGAATACACGGTATTTTACAGAGAAACCATTTACTTACAATCAGAGAATTTGAATATACTACCTACACATCTTATATAAAACAATATCTACACCTAAACCTAGTGTTTAGACTAGACATAGAGCTAGTCTATTGGAACATGATTCAAAGTGGCCTCAGCAGTCCAGTCTGAAGATTGTAGTGTGTATATGGATTTATTCTATTTTAGTTTCAATGAACATGTGACACATTTCTAGCGTCAGTCTTCAAGAATCTTTACTAATATTTTAATAATAATAACTTACTCTATGCACTTGTTAAGATTAAGATACTATACACAAATAATAGATGATTCTATATAAACAAATATTATTGCTAAGGACAGAAGGATATGAGTAGAGTAACGCTAGAGATGTCTATAGCACATTCAAGTTATATCCTATGCATTGTGTTCAAAATCAGTCGTCGAAAGGCCATCTGAAGCAGATACCAGACAATTAAGCATTGAATTGTTAATACATTACACTAATCCCACCAATGATTGGCTACTGGTTCAAAATAAATGTCTACTATCTTGTTCAAAAGAAAGTTTTGTCCTAGTCTGTTGTACTGTTTCATTGCAAACATAAGAATAACATTCGGTGGGCACATTAATATAATATTCAATATGTTTCAACAGATTTGATATATATAGTGAGATTGCACATCTTATTCTTTAAATTATATACTTGTTATATCAGAAGAGCATTGCAAAATCATAATATACATACATCTAAAATAAATGCTAAAAATATACACATAAACTTATGTCTACTAAGTTAATAAGACAAATAATGCATATAATGATACAATGTAATGTACTGACCATTGAAATATGAAGCTCTTCGAGTGGCCAACCAATAGCGTAAGTAATTTTATATTTACATAATTTGTGAAATAAGTAATGATAATAATGGAAAAATAGTGCAGCATGCTTTGCATAAACAAAGTACAAGGATAGTCAATCAAAAGGGTATGTCAATAGTATTGAAACAAAGAAAAACTACTGTTTATAAACAATACCTGCTTGTTTTATTTTTTACAAAAACCGTACATTAAATTTATACAGCATTCTCATGCATAGTCACGGTACAAGATATTTACGGATCAAACAAATACACTAAAATGTTCTCATTCATTTCCACATTTTGGCATAATTCAGTGGCAGAACGTCTTTCTTTTACACTAGCATTGTTAAAAATTAATTATACAATCGTTGGTGGTGCCGTAACAAAGAAAAATAACAAATAAATGTGTCAATGCTAGAGTAAAAAGCAAGACAAAAGTTCATTTAAACACATTTTTTTATAAACAAAATTGTATGTATTTCGAGTGTCACAGTCGCCCGCGATAAATATTACTGACGTAATAATTTAATTTCCCTGCTTTAATCACTGTTAATAAATTACATTACAGACCCCATAAGGCTCAAGTATTTTATACTAACAAATTCAGTGAGTGAGTTGGTAAGATGTCAAATAACACATTAGAATGGGAATATCTGATTTATTTTTTAAGGCTAACATTATAGACATGACACTGATTCCGAATGTATATGAAGCATATTCAGGAATTATCAACGCCATTATTACTCTATTTCAATACTGTGACGTAAATAATCGCGAAAAAATTATATTTAAATCTTTTATCCAAATTAGACTATACAAAAACTGCATGTTTTTATTTCTAGCTGAACTGACCGTATCACTGAAAACCCAAAAGACTTAGAAATAAGCCAAAAGACAATAAATAAAATTACTTTTTGTTTTTTTTGTTGAGTATCAATGTCATGTCCACAGATACAGGAGGTTCACTGAAGGAGCCGACTTACCATTGTGTTGTGAGAGAGCAACAACCAATGTTCTCTTATTCAAGAACATGTACTAACTATGGTCTAACATCCCTTTGATTTAGACCCTTCATTCCTAATCAAGTCTTTTTCACTTTGCTTATATTGGCCATTTCACTATAAAACCTATCCACGTAGTATAGTCAACATTGACTTATACAGTGGTTATTCCTTGGAGTAGTATACAAATGGAGTGCTAACAGGTCCTTAAAAACAGTCCAACCGACGCCAATGATCAGAAGCAGAGTCTGTTCTTCTGAATGTTGGCCGAAGTCATATCAAAGAAGACCTACGGACAGAAACTAAAAGTTTACACACACTGCAATGTACTCAGTTGTAAATACGGTACATCAAGTTTTAGTAAAAGTTTGGCTATGTAGAACATACTCTTCATTCACGCGAGTGGAAGTCTCTTTCAAAACTCGACGTCCCCACTGTAATTCTCTGTATTTTGCCACATATTGAAATCCCTGTTCCACTATTCGGGATTGTCAATCCAAAAACAACAAGTTATAAATGTCAAGAATTTACGATACCGACATTTTAAACGATGTTCAGAGGCTTGACCAAAATATTTGCATGGCAAGTAAAGTGACAGTAAACACTTCACATTTGTCGTCGGAATTAAACTACTGTTTATTTTAGCAGCCTCCTAGCATTCCACCAAAATATTTGTTAGTCGTCGGAATTGAATTGCTGTTTAGTGCAGCAACCTCCTAGCATTCCATTTGTTTACTTATCCATTCCCTTCCCCCGCGTATCTCTCACAACACAGATCGCTCCAGCTGCGCCGCTAGTGCGTGCTGGCTGCACAGGTCCCTCGCCCTCAGCTGAGCGCAGGCATGGCGGCGTCGCTCGCACGTTCGGCTCGCAACCATTCTACGAACTCGTCTAACATTACTGGCCCTGGAATGTGGAATGGAAGTGGTTAGTATAGTTATGGTCTGATAAGGGTGTTACTTTGGCTGATCGACGGTAACCGTTAGATTAAGTGTCTCCCCACATTTATCAACGCGAAATCGGCTAAAGAGCGCCCATCCCGTCATATTTCCCATACAAACGCCCGTACGCGATTACGGCGTTATAACAAATTATTTTCCAAATATTTTTAACACACAGGTATCTTGTGGTTTAAATCTAGGTTTGTATGAAGCCAAATATACACTGTTTTTGAGAAACAAATTCAGTAAACACGTCCGAAAATCAGTTTTTTTTGCACAATTTTATCTAAACTTTGGCATCATACACTCATACAACGAAACAGTAAAAAATCAGCTTCATAGAAACCTTGCACATGTAATGGAGATTCTAAATTACATACATTTTTACCAAAAACTTGTAAGGCTTTTTTAAAAACACGTATGTCCTGGTATAAGTTTTGTGAAATTTCTGCGCGCCAATTTTCCTGTGATGTTGTCGCGTTCTCACTCACTCGTTTATTTTCGAGCTTTGCGTTGGTCGAAACAAAAAAAATTTCAATCACGCTCGCGTTGAAGTTTGTTCGATGGGGAAGGGCGCTCTTAAGGGGCTATTAAACGACTTTTACAGATTTTAAACTGACAATCACGTCAAAATGTGCAGTGAAAATGATTTGAAAAAAAAAAATATGTTAAACTAGAACATTCTCTTAATCATATAGAAAGTGAATGTTTTTGATTAAGTTCATATTAAATAGTTTAATTAACTCGTGAAGTTGTGTCTGACGCGGACAAAACATTGACAATCACACAAAATCTACCAGGTATAATTAAACCAAACTTACACCATCTTACAGACAATTTTATTATCTATCTTTTAGTATACGCCTTTTTTTTAATTTTTAATAGAATACTACTTTTATTAAATTTTTTCGACTAAATTTTGAGAGTTTTGGACGCAGACTGCGTCCGTTCTGCATCAGTTCTGCGTCCAAAACTCTCAGTTTAGTCGAAAAAATTAAATAAAAGTAGTATTCTTTCAAAATTAAAAAAAAAGGCGTATACTTTTAATGGAATATTTTTAATAATATGAATATAATTAAAAATATTCACTTACTAAATGATTAAGAGAATGTTCTAGTTTAACATATATTATTTTCAAATCATTTACACTGCACATTTTGACGTGATTGTCAGTTTAAAATCTGTAAAAGTCGTTTAATAGCCCCTTAAGCCGAGTGCGTATCACCACACTACTAGAGTTATCGCTCGTTTCGCCGTCGGCCGGCGTCGCGACGCGTCGTCCGAGCCAAGCCGACGCGAATGGTATTAGTAACACCCTTATTACGTAGACATAAAGGCTTTTTTGACCGGTGTTAGCCGATTCTGCGTCGATAAATGTAGGGAGACCCTAAATAATCGATCGATTGCCAGTCGATGGCATCGGTCGACGTTGATCGATTAACTCCGGCCATAATCCATCACTAATAATAATCAAGCAGGTCGATCGACGTCGACTAATCCATTCTACCATCGATCGATGTCGTCGATCAACGATCGATCGATAGGTCTGGTAACACCCTAAGACTTCGGAACAGGACTTGAATCAAATAAAGGGTTTATTGAAGTATAGACAAATCAACATCATCTGTTCAACGATGTTTCGCAGTAAATCATGTATAGGATATAGATTGTCGTTCCAAATCTGGTTGTTTGTTTAAGTGAGTTTATAATGCTTGTAAATGAACCTACAATACAAGAGAAATTCCTAATTTTTTTTAACGTCACCCTGAGGTTTTTAAGACAATGATTTGATAGCCTGTCGGCGATATTTTGTGTTCTTCACTAGATGCACTATTTTCAGTCACCATTTGGCTAAATACTAAATCCGTTGCGTCGCAACATTTGAAGCTCAGTTTTGTTTTAAATGTTTTTGACTTATGACGTCATTTCTAGTGAGACATTTTCCAACCCAAGTGATTTTATTGATTTAAAGCAAAATTGTAAATTAAGAGTTTTAAGGGCGGAAATCAAATGTTTTTTGGAGCAGTATATTGCTATCTACCCAATTGCTCCTCTGATACGACAAGAGTGTACTAACAAGCTCCATCCGCGTCGTATGTGTTGAGCTGCGTGTCCACCGTCCGGCTGAACTCCAGGATGTTGCACCACTGGTCGCGGTTCACGACGCGGTAGCGACGCTCTCGCTGCAGGAACTCGGCGAGTGGGGTGCGGAGTGCCCAGCGAGGTAGCAGCACCCCCAGCAGGGCTCGGGCCGTGCTCGTGTCTAGTGAGCGCTGGTCCTTATCCTGGAAGTAAGATAAAGAATATTTTAAGTTTTTGACCGCCAGTCATATACAGATACGCAAGTTGCAAACTCTTCTCTCCTGTCTATTTTGTCTTTGGCTCAGGACGCGTCGAATTAATACGAACAAATTAATTTAATTGTTATGTAATTATTGTCTATTTTCTTTTTATATTGTTTGTTTGTTTTTATATTGTATGCACCGTCCCGAAACAGCGTCTTTTCGTATCCACAGACTGTGTAGATGTAATATTGTTCTGTGCCTCGGAACAATAAGTAAATTATGTTTTATTTATTTTTCCGAGACAGCGACACGTCGGCTTACGCTGAAAACCAGCGCCGTGACTTCGGCGGACCACGGCATTTATGCTGAGCGTCAGACGCATATTTCTGTCTCGGACATTATTAATGTTTTTTTTTTTTTTTCTACAACATAGGTATATCCACTTGTTTTAGTTTTTGTTGTACAAAATATTTTGTAGTGTGCGTCACTTTCTCGTGAATAAATGGTTTTTCTTTCTTTCTAGATGACAAAACAAAATGTGCCCAGCACGCCACAGTCACGGCTACATGACAGGCGAATTACTACTCTATGGAATTACGTTTCTATAAGTAATTGCATAGAGTAGATTACGTTTTTTTAATTGTAATAAATGATTTGACTTTTCTATAAGTAATTCTATAGAGTAGATTACGTTTCTATAAGTAATTCTATAGAGTAGATTACGTTTCTATAAGTAATAGGGTATTACACCCATTTTGAAAAGTGTCTCAATGAATTTCTGTAGTGCTAATATGCAATAAAAAAAAACACAATTTTTTTATTCAATCGATAAGTGCCATAAAAATGCATCTAAATTTTAAATTTCCAAATTTCGCGCGTAGTTTGACGAAAACGCCTCTTACTGGACGCCATATTGCTCAGCGTAAATGACGTCAGTTCGTTTTGTATCAAATGCGCTCATATTAAATATGATAATTGTTTATAATTTAAAAATAATTGAAAGCATATTTTGTAATAGGTGTAACAATAAAAAAAATACGTTAGTTACGAAAATAATAAAAGTACAAAGCCTATATTACGCCAATCGGTTGACTGACAGTTTACAATTTTTTGTTTACACAGCCGTACGGCGTAATAATAACATGGCCGCTACTATTTCATGGTGTTTTATAACAGATTAAAAATATTGAAAACTTTGAATTGAATTTAAAAATTGGTTTTGTTATTTTATGAACTAAAACTTACATTTTCCGACTGCTTTATGCCTAAACTGTCTCAATAACATATTTATAGATTTTTTCTCATATAGAGTGAAATACCCTATCCCAAAGAGTAGTAATTTTCGAGGGCACATTGTTGCTTTTTTGATGTAGCGGTCAATAGGTTAAAAGAAAAGAACTGTAATGTATTTTGTATGTCTTCTAGAAAGTTCAGAGGGAAGTATGTTAACCTTTTAATCAGCACACTCATGTATAGATGACAAACCAAAATGTGCCCAAGTCACGTCTACATGACAGACTTTTGTACGTTAATAAAACTCATAAAACATTTTTTAATTTCCTTCGCTCATTATGTTCCTTATCTCATCTTAATTTATATTAGTCAAACTACTTTCTTTACATTTCATCTATATTATCGTAAGATGACAAAAAGTAATACCAATTATAGGCTCAGATTATGATACAAAAGGCAGATAGACCGTGAACACTGAGAGTGAAGCCACCAAAGCAAATACAAATTCGAAAACGAATACCTACAATTCGCTTCGCGCTGTACTGACACGAGTCAGTATAGCAGGAAGCGAAGTATTGTTCAAGAAAATTCAAAAGCGAATACAGTCACGAGATTGCATGTATTCGTTATTGAATTTGTATTTGCTTTTGTGGCTTCACTTGCAGTGTTCCGCACGGTCTATCTGCCTTTTGTTTGATAATCTGAGGGAATAGGTAGTAAAGGATGAATTCGTAGCTTGGCGCCGAGGGCACATTTTTGTTTATAAGACGTGGCAGTCAAAAAGTTAATTTAGAGTTTAGCTAAATAGATAGGAAACTCTTTATATGTTAAGAATACTAACTGACTGTACTCACCCTAGCAAAATCATAAGAATATCTGTAAATAGCCTTAAATATATAGGGATC
The DNA here is from genome assembly GCA_947361185.1 of Charanyca ferruginea. NCBI lineage: Eukaryota > Metazoa > Arthropoda > Insecta > Lepidoptera > Noctuidae > Charanyca > Charanyca ferruginea. The sequence goes on from OX376068.1 coordinate 24,662,564, forward strand.
GTTGAGTAAGCTGCGAAGGTATTCTATTTTGTTCTGCAATTTGTGCGCACTGTCACATTGTAGCTCTGTTAGTCCTGAAACAGTTTGAAGAAATATGTCGTTTATTTTTTATTACATTACACGCAAATTGTCTAAATAATATCAAATTTATTTGTTGCTAATAAAAGTAAAGGTATATATTTCAATTAAGACATTAACAGGCACTTTTGAATTATCAAGGAGACAGTCAGTTACTCAGAAAGATGAAGCTACTTGCTTGTGCGAAAACGCAGGTAAGTCTCTATGGAGAAGAACAAGCACGGAACTCCACAGACACTCTTTTCAATGAAGTTTTTACTAAATTCTGATTCATTCATTCTGAAAAATGGTATAAGCCATTGCAGTTAAGCGACGATCAATCTCAACTGACAGCGCCCGTACACGAACAAGACGCGTGGATCGGCACCATTTAGTTCAATGACCTAACACACGCGACATCAACTATATCCCCAACAGCATCTTGAGCACTATAGCGGACAGGTGGGACAGTCCCATACTGGGGCATTGGATACGCCTACATGCCACTGTGGCGTATACTTGATAATAGTCTTGTTTCATTTTTCTGGTAGATGTAAGTGGTAACACTAGTTCCTAAGTTTCATCTGAAATAAAATAATTATTATTATTATTACATAGCAAACATACCTTTTATCCATTCCTCTTGTGTAAAGTAGCCCATTTGTTTTGCTCCCATTTTGTATGCAATGACCAACATGACGACATTCTCGGGATCCACACCTAAGTCTTCACAGAACTTTTCCATGCCTTCCGGACCTGCCCATACATAATAAACTTTATCTAAACACTCTTCACTGACTTACCCCTGTTTTAGTCTATAGCTCCAGTGCAGGGCTGGCCAACTTGACGACAGAACTGTTTACCGACGGGACTCTATGCGATCTACCTATTACATGGAATCGTATTTCACATAAAAGGGAAAACCGAATTAAATTGTAGATAATTCTTACTAATTACTTATTTAGTGTGAGCATTACGTCTGCAAATAATTGGACTAACAGCCGTGATCGACCAGTTGGCCACCCCTGCTCTGGTGTCTTATAATCTAAGACGTTTTATTAAATCCTTCCCAAAAACATAATGCGTAAATCCCACCCAAATCGGATTAGTCAATGCCCAGGCCAGCAGTGATGTATCAAGCTGGGATTGTAATGGTCCTAATAGAGTAGTGACTCACCCAATACTTCTGGGTCCAAAGCTGTTGTGTATTCTTTAAACCATGTTAAACATTTCTTTACACTAAAACTTGTGTCTTCTGATTTGGAATGTCGACGTGAACTGAAAATTTACAAGCAAATAGATTAGTTTAATACATTTTACGAGATTGAGAACAAGTGGACACGGTTGACTCTTTAAATTCTAGTTATTTATGGGGGCAAGGTAAATATACCACTGGTTATGGACCACCATTTGCGTTTGGTAATTCAGTTATTAATTGACTTTGGCAGTTACTTGCAGGAAAGTGTTTCTTACCTGCTATTTCTAGATCTCTTGTGGTGATGGTGGTCATCAATGGCGGTCGCCCCCGGCAGGACTTCGCCCCCATTCGCGGGAGCGCCGCTCCGTGTGCGTTTACTGCAGCGAGGCATCGTTCTACCACCCTGTTTAATAAGTTGCAGGATACATGAGGATATACATAGGTCAAACTACAACAACTATCTATTATTATAATACCCTCAGATTAAGAAATAAAAAGCAGATAGATCACGCAGAACATTGAGAGTGAAGCCAAAAAGCAAATACAAATTAAAAACGAATACCTACAACGCGTTTCGTGCTGTACTGACACGAGCCAGTATAACACGAAACGCCGCATCGTTATAAAAAACAAATAAAAAATACAAACACAAATTCAAAAGTGAATACAATCACGAAATTATGGGTATTTGCTTTTTTTGGCGGCACTCTCAATGTTCCGCGTGGTCGATCTGCCTTTTGTTTTATAACCTGAGTTAATACCATGCTATTATTGCCCCACTGCAGGGCAAAGGCCTCTTCTCATACAGAGAAGGCATGAGCATTGATCACCGCTCTAGGCTGGTTAGCGATTTCAGACTTATATCAATTATAAGTTCAGGTTTCCTCACGATGTTTTCCTTCACCAATGTCAACGATGTCCAAGATAAACTTAGAAAGTACATAATGAAATTCTCACATTGGTACTTGCTTGGGGCTGGTTGCAAGCTCACAATGCATACCTCCAGTGATTATGACCATTGGGCCATCACATTATCAACATAAACAAGTATCTACATAATCTAAACAGCAGGACCTCTTTAATCCGAACTCTGAAAATTTACCCCCCATTTATTAACTATTATTATTTATTTTAATAATAAGTACAAAGTTTTTCCATATATTAAAACAAGGCACACAATTAGACCTCTGGGGTCTGTATTGTCTGTATTTGGATTTGTGGAGCGTTCGAATTAAGTACTTACAGAGAATTTATAGGGTATACATATGAAAATAAAACTAATAGTATTGTGAAATTTTAAATGTATATCAAAAACACGTGTTTATGTGTATCTGTAAACATTACACTTTAACAAATATGCATGACACCTACTCGACATTCGGTAAGCAACTGGCGAGATGGCGAGTGTAAAAGCGTTAGGGCGTTCGGATTACAGAGGTGTTCGGATTAAAGAGGTCCTAGTGTATTAGGCTACATACAATTATAAAAAAAAAGGGATCCTTGAGAAAATAACGCGGACGAAGTCGCGGAAAAAGTGCTAGTTCTAATAATAAGAGTCATCATCATCATCATCATTTCAGCCGAAGGACGTCCACTGCTGGACATAGGCCTCCCCCAAAGGGGAGGGGTTTTGCTACAATCGCCACACTTGGCAGGCGGGTATAATAAGAGTATTTTAAAATAATTTTAATCCCAATTTATCCAACAGAGGAAGAATTATTATCTTTGTCATCTGACCTAACAAAGGGACATAACGACGGCGAAGTGCCAATAACACTCCTAACTGACATTTTTAATATAGACACACGCTGGTTTTAGTTGGGCCTTGGGAGGTATTTGCACATTTAATATGGTGTTGCAACTAAAATACGCTTAGGAGATTTCACTAAAACATGAGCATTACATTTAAAAATCATCTTTAAAATCAAAACGATCAAAAAGTGAATTTCTCGAAAAATGTCAGTTAGTAGGTATTGGCACTTCACCGTCGATAAATAATTTTGACCATGAAATTGAAGCAACACACTGTTTTTTTGTTGTTATCAAAAGATGATTTAAATAAATCTAATATTTCGATAAATTTTTAGCATTGGTTCACTGTTATCTTTCTTTAAAACATTCAGGATGAAGTTTGTCAGATGATTTGATATTATGTACAACTTTAATACTTTTTGTACAGACGCCAGCAGGTCAACCTACCCGAAACTGTCACATTTTCACAATCAATCTTGAACCTTATTCTTTAAACATAAAGTTAAAAATCGATTAAAGAAATGTGACAGATTGTAGTAGCTTGATGTGCAGGCGTCTGTACATGTTCAATACAATGTCTCCAAGACATTTTGTCACATGATAATTATCACTACATTTATTATAAAACAAAGTCCCCCGCCGCGTCTGTCTGTCCCTATGTATGCTTAGATCTTTAAAACGACGCAACGGATTTTGATGGAGGAAGGCGTTAGTATATAATTTGTCAAGGGGCATCATCATCATCATCATTTCAGCCGAAAGACGTCCACTGCTGGACATAGGCCTCCCCCAAGTGGCGCCACATTGACCGGTCCCGTGCGACTCGCATCCAGCGGATCCCCGCAACCTTTACCAGGTCATCGGTCCACCTAGTGGGAGGCCTTCCATCGCAACGTCTTGCGGTTCGCGGTCGCCACTCTAGAACTTCTCGGCCCCATCGGGCATCTGTTCTGCGAGCAATGTGCCTTGCCCACTGCCAGTTAAGTTTGACAATTCTTCGGGCTACGTCGGTAACCTTGGTTCTCTTGCGGATATCCTCATTTCTGATTTTATCACGCAAGGAAACTCCGAGCATAGCCCTCTCCATCAAGGGGCATCAGCTAGTATATTAATAAATACCAGATCTTATTTACATTATTGCCATTGGCCTTGAGAAAATTGTTGTTTGATCTTTTCATTAAGTACAAAAGAACTAGTATTATCAGTGTTTATTTAGGTATGAAATCATTAACCTATACAAACTGAGTTGTTAGTATATGGTTGTAAGTACCTATTGTTATTTATTTGAGAAATTATTTTAAATAAAAAAATTATAGAACAATGGAAACCATTTATTGGTACTAGCTTTTGCTTGCAACTTCGTCCGCGTGAATGTTGGTATATATCGCGGATCATCCAGTAGCTTATGTCCTTTTTTTTTTGGTACGGGGTGGAAAATCTTCATGGATGTCCTCCGCCCTGGGAATGGGCGGAGGGGTCTGTCGGACTCTCACTGCCAAAAACCACCACGGTGTTCCATCTCACACCTACGACGTCGGGGGCCGCGGGAACTGGAGATACTTCCGCAACCCCCGACTGGTGCCGGCCAGCTACGGCGGGCCACTTCTCTGGTCAGTGAGGGAGTGAGGGGGGGAGTAGCTTATGTCCTTGCTCAGGGTTCAAGCTATTTTCATACCAAACATCAAAATGGGTTGGGCCGTTTCATTGTGAATGTGGAACTGACAACAGTTACTTTCGCATATTTATAAATATTTGTATGGAAGTATGGATTAATAAGTGTAAATAAAAACTTGACTCAGAATGATGGGACAGGTTTACACCAAGAAACTGACTAGATTTCAGGGAACACAGAACTGCTTAAATAGTTGGATAAAGTCAAATCATTTATTTCAATTAGACCATTAAAGGCACTTTTGAACGTCATATTGTAAAGGGGAACGCCCGAAAAATGCCTGAAATGGACAGAAATAACTAATAGTCCATAATTTTATTAAGAATAAAATATGTATAATGAAATAATTCTCAAGTTTGTTTAGGTAGGGTAAAAATATAGCAATTATTAAAATATTTAACTTGATATCCGTCTAATTCATTTTTATTTTTATATTAAATGTTAGTGTTTATTGGGCACGAGTAAATGTCATTCAGCCTCTTCAAATAATCCATCACTAACTATTTTATAGAATGAATGCATATTTATAATTAATTTATTATAATTCGAGCTATAAATACCGTAAATCGAATTAAAGTAATATATGCTTGTCAATATTAATTCAATTCAAATTATTTTCAAAATAGAAATCGTATCATAGGCTGTATGAATCACTCCTTTGCCTAACTGACAGTTTGATATTACTGTTTTTCATTGTTTTGATTGTTTACTTCATGGTTTTGTTTGTGACTTGTATTACGTTATATATATATATATGTGGGGACATTTGGTTTGGACTATGGGTGTCAGACAGCTGATATACATACACAAATACTTTTTTTTTTTTTTTTTGTAAATACATACATATATAATATTGCTTTTATGATACTTATTTTACGAGGACTTAGGCTATTTCTAACGATTTTGTTTTTACTTCTGCACATGATACCCATTTTTGAACTCGGAATTAGATTGGTCCCGCATAAACGGCGATTAGGTTTCTTGAACACGGACCCTGAACCTGCTCTAAATATTATGGTTAGAAACCTACACTGTGTTATTTGACTATCTCGATATTGAAAGAATGAGGCATAACGTCTTATCGGTGCAAAATGACAGGCATAACACCACAAGCTGTAAGTATTGAGATTCCCTAGTATTTTTGCCTATTGTACGTACTGATAAGCAACAATTAAATAATGTTTTATTATATCTATCCTCCGGTACAGTTGATTGATATTAGTTGTTTTTAATGATAAACAAAACATTAAAATGCTATTTTGATGTTTAATTAATGCATATTAATAGTAAATCTTGACTTAACCTATATTTTAGAAAACTGTTTGTAACTAGCTTCTGCCCACTTTTTTGATAATTATTGAAATTGTAATGGGTTTCCTACGATATGTAGTACAATTTGGCGTATATTTCATTGTTGTTCATTTCAGGCATTTTTTTGTATGGCCGATGGGCATACCCCTTTGAATCTAGTTGCCCATTCCAAATGGTAGTTTCGTATGGAGAAGAATGGGCAAGAAACTCCAAACACACTCTTTTAAAAAAATAATGTTTTGATTTGCATTTACAAGAATTATAATATGTTATGTGAATACAATGTACCTTGTATAAAAATCATATATTATGGTATGACAGCTAAATTATGTACGACCACTCCTTCTATTTCAACAAACAATCAATAGTGTGTGAATCAGAGTAATCTATTAAGTACACTAAAGAATAATTGTATTTAAATATATAAAGTATAGTTTGAATTAGCAATCAGTTTGATTTTGTCTAGACAACATTATAAAGTCTGCCCAGCAAAACAGGCGGAATGTGAAAAGAGAAGACTGGACTGCTGTGGCGCAATTGAGGAAGAGATGCTTTAGAAAATTGTTCTTTGAGCCCAACCACCATCAGCATTATCTACAATAATAATGAAGTTGAAGGCTGTCAAATATGTTATTCAATGCCAATATTTGGTCCACTTAATTGTTATAAAACTAAATCTCACTGAGTGTTACTAATCAATATGAAAGATTATCAATAATTGCTGAGTAATTAATGTGGCCGCATTCATCAGCAAAACTAGTTTCATTGCTTTTTGATTGATTATTGTGACACAGATTTCAAGATTAAATATTATTCAGCACTTTTTCATGACAATGTACAGCTACTACTGTTGTATTTAATTTATGAAATTAGTAGATAGCTGTCCCCACTAAGACTTTTCCCATACAAAACTGGTGGAGTATTGATCATTTTGGTTTCATCATTATGTTTTCTGATAATGTAACTTAAATAAACTCAGAAAATAATTTAATTAGTAAAGATTCTTGAATGTGGTTTTATTTGAAAGGAAATATATACTACTTTTTGTTTGTTTTGCTTAAAAACTTGTTTGTGATTTAAGTATGATACATGTAAAGTAGATCATGAAAGACTACTACATGTATAGAGGTCTTTACTTTATGAATAAATGAATGTTTAATTTGATGAATATGTTTCAGTAAACACTGCTTACTATTCTTACAGCTATGTGTTGACAATACAAAGTTTATTTCCACATATCTTTGCAAGACAATGTACAATGCTCTATCTAAAGGTGTATCCTTTTGGAATCATCACCTAAATATGAAAAAGTTAAATCTAAATCTAACCTTGCTTATGTTATATACCTAAACAGCTGGGTGTGACATAAACATATGATATAGGATATCTTGAACGCGTTTAGAGGTTATACACACAATATCTACACTTTGACATTACACAATGTAAAGGAAAGCAGATTATAAAACTAACGAACACACAATACGATCGATAATTTACAATAAAAAAACACCTCTATCAATGGAATCAGCTAAGTGTTTACATAAACACCTTGAAGATCAAATAAAATGCCTTTGAAGATATAACACTCCTTTTTATGTTTAACTTAACGAAAATGAATCAAACTTACAATTGGTGGTAGATTCGATATGAAATTTGAAAACTTGAAGGGGTTTTCGTCTCCTATTTTGCGAATTTTGCAAGTACAGCTTACGAAAAAAATGTCTTCTTGACAGGTCGATAATAACCTGAAATAAAAAAATCAATGTGGGGCAAAAGAGAGAATACATTCAATACAATTAAATTTAATGGTATTAAGATCAATATTTTGGTTATTTGCTGAAGATCGATAAAAGGGTTAATACAAAACGAAGGATGAAACGTTAATTTGTGGAAGACTTCCCCTACAATAATTTTGCACAAAATCTTACCTTTCCTGTTAATAATAAGATCAAAAATATATCCAGTATTAGTTTTAACCGAATTATAAACTATCAACACATTTCTCTGATACTAAAAATTAATACATTGGTAAACCAAACAGCAGACACAGCGGCTGAGAAAACTCATAACGAAGTAAACATTTAGTTACTGCATTAACTTAGCACGTTAAATTCAATTTATTTGCAACCATTTTGCACAAAAATTGTTATTGTTATTATTTATTTATAACAATAAAATTATCTTGGGTGTGATTGCATTTATATCGTTACTAAGTATTCATTATTAATCTCAAACTTGAAATGAATTTGAACTTATTGAAAACTTGGAAAGATTTGTTTTGAAGCCACATGGATCGTCAACTAAACGTAGCTGCATTTTTTTTTAGTTTAGCCCAAGGTTTTTTCTACAATGAACCCAATGTAAGCTACGTACAATCGTTTTTATTGCAAAGTTTTTTTTAATCTACAACGATGTTGTGGGCACTGGGCATGCTGTAGGCACCTGACGATTCTCTACAAAATCATTAATTTTGCTGGGCTACGTAAAATAGGGACTGATGTTAGTTCCATAGCCGTAATCTATTCGCCGCAAACTTACCGCAGTGTCTCAAGACGAAAGTCTATGATTCCATTTTATATTATAGTACTCTGTGGTCTATGACCAGTGTGTGTTGCCAGTGATTACATACGGGACCGAAACGTGGTCGCTCACAATGGGCCTCATCAGAAGGCTTAAAGTCACCCAAAGGGCAATGGAGAGGGCTATGCTCGGAGTTTCCTTGCGTGATAAAATCAGAAATGAGGATATCCGCAAGAGAACCAAGGTTACCGACGTAGCCCGAAGAATTGCCAAACTTAAGTGGCAGTGGGCAGGGCACATTGCTCGCAGAACAGATGGCCGATGGGGTCGAAAAGTTCTAGAGTGGCGACCGCGAACCGGAAGACGTTGCGTTGGAAGGCCTCCCACTAGGTGGACCGATGACCTGGTAAAGGTTGCGGGGATCCGCTGGATGCGAGTCGCACGGGACCGGTCAATGTGGCGCCACTTGGGGGAGGCCTATGTCCAGCAGTGGACGTCTTTCGGCTGAAATGATGATGATGATGATGAATCTATTCGAAGTCCTGCCTGACATCGCTAATGTTTTGCACGCGTGGGAGCGCCAACACCATCCTGAGTAATCCTGAGCGTGCTCAGCCACAAAACTGGACAGCCGCCTCCTGGTTCAAGCACAAGTGCGTGTGCCCCGCGGCACCCGTGGGCGGCAAATACTTGAATTAGTTTTTAAATTTAACATAGTTTTAAGTCATTGTTCCTACTAACAATATTATGAAAGTATAGTACAGTACGGTCAACGTAACTTGGCGCGTCTGAAGTTAGCCGATTAGCTGCGCAGTAGACAATTTCGTTCCTAAAAGTTCCATTGCGCAGCCAAACAGCTAACTTCAGACGCGCCAAGTTACGTTGACCGTATTGTACAGTTCGATTCAAACTTAATGGCGTCTGTGAAGTGAGCGGTTGGTGGCGCAGTACCCTGCCCCTCACCCCCGCTGTCACGTGAAATTGTCACTGCGCACCCACTCGCCTCGTGTTCAGAGCCGCCATTAAGTTTGAATCGTACTGTAGTCTGTAACCTTGGTGTGAACGTTATTTTCGAGCCGTTTGGGGTTGAAACCCTCGGGTCGTGGGGTCCGAGTGCTCATCTTCTTTTTAAGGAAATGTCCAAAAGGTTGGTTGACACTTCCCGTGATTCAAGAGCTGGTTTTTACCTTGGTCAGATATTAGCATTGCCATCCAACGTGGCAATGCCGCCAGTCTCTTGGGCACATTTCCAGAAAACGGCGATGTGGACGAATTTTATGATGCCTTATTGTGTTCGTTTTTTTAATTTATTTTAGTTTTTCTTTTTTATTACGTATTCTTGTAAATATTGTACATACTTAAAAACAATAAATAACTGTTATTAGATACAATTTAAAAAATAGGTTTAAATAAATATAAATAAAATTCTTTTAAGATTGAATTTAATTTAATTTCTCAACCGACTTCAAAAAGAAGGAGGTTCTCAATTCGTCTGTATGTTCTTTTTTAATTGTAATTGTAATTTTATTTTTTGTATTAGTATTTGTTACGCGATTTCTCCGGCAAATGTAATTAAACTCTGAATCTCATTCTATTTTCACTACCACTACCAGCCCTCACGCACGCTAAGTCGCTACATGGTTACATCATCGATTCGTGACCGACCGACAGATGGCACTGATCGATATTGAAGCCATATAAATAGCGAATCGGGTAGCGATGGCGATACTGCCCTGGCTGGAGGCCCTAAAAATAATAATTTTTAAGGCACCACAGGAAAGTCCGGTTAAGCAGCCGACAACCTCCTAGGTTGACCTGCGAGATGCCAATCCGAAAAAAAAAAAAAAAAAAAAAACGATGGCGATAATAGAGCCTCCGGACACCACCATCCTTTTTATTGGAAAACGAGGAACGGTAATGGGTAAACATAACCCATAAAAGTAGTCTGGACTGGTAAACACTTCAGTAAAAAGATAAAGTTGTATTTTCAACCGACTTCAAAAAGAAGGAGGTTCACAATTCGTCTGTATGTTTTTTTTTTATTTATTTTTTTGTATATTTGTTACGCGATTTCTCCGGCAAATGTAAAGCTATTTTGAAAATTCTTTTTTTTTATGGATAGGGTATGCCTCAAGGATGGTCCCATATAAATTTTATCGAAATTGATTTAGCACTTTTTGAAAAACACGACAGAAAGCAAAAAAATATACATGGATGATATTGTAATGTTCTCACCTTGTGCAAGCCTACACCTTGTACCTTTATACTTTCAATCTCTGTTTTGACTGTGTTGCCATTTCTTAATGGATTTGGATGATAAGGAAGTACTAGAAAGCGAAAAATAAAAAAGCTTTTTACAAAAAAGGCAACCGCCTTAAAAAAAGCTTTTTTACACAACCGCCTTCAAAAACCAAAAAGTGAAAAATAACTTTAAAACAGAACACACATGACTTTAGTTTCAGAAGTCGGTGGTTTGACTGTTCTATTTGTTGTTTTGTATTGCCACCGACTTCTGAAACTAAAGTCATGTGTGTTCTGTTTTAAAGTTATTTTTCACTTTTTGGTTTTTGAAGGCAGTTGTGTAAAAAAGCTTTTTTGAAGGCGGTTGCCTTTTTTGTAAAAAAGTTTTTTTTGGTAGAACATATTGCCTTGCCATAGTACCTAAAGTATTTGCACTGTGGTAGTCATAGGATGGGTCTTTGTTACCTGAAAATAAATGGTTTTATTATTATAGGTAGTTAAAAGTTCTTCGTGGTCACACGTCGCATCCTAAACTTGGATCTTGAATGGCATAATATTTTAGTGATGAGTTGATGACTGACTTTTTAATTATTATTTCGGGGCAAGCTTTTTCTAGTATGTACGTACAGTTTGTGCTAATGAAAAAAAAGAAGATTTATTAAAAAAATATTAGGCAACTACCCTTAATCTAATCTAAAATGTAATGCAGAATACTATCCGAAACTACACAGTTCAGTAGTCACTAATATTTGTATAAGCAGGCACTTTCTATAGTTAGCGTCCCTACACTTGTAGTATTTAGAATGGGAAACAAAGCACCTAATCTAGTAAGAGGGCGCAATTTACGAGGGTGTTGCGCCCCTCGCTATCTGCGGTGCACAACCCCTGACGCGACGCGACGCGCCGTCTAGATTTAGTCGAGGACTCATTATCGATTTTAATTCATTTGAATACTGCTCTTTGGCCCCTCTATCGTCACATCTCTAGTAAATATTTGGCGGGAATTATTTCTTGAAAGTGCGTAATGAATGGCGCCACATGATCCCTTTTGTTTCTGTTTTTTTTAGCTTGTTATTTTATTAGTGGATTGTTTTAATGCAATTAGAAATCAGGGTGGGCTTTTAGGTTAAAGAGATGGGGCAACAGTTACCTATATTTTTGAAGATTAGATTAGAATATTAAGTAGCAAGGTAATCGGTAAAAACCAATGTCGTTTATTTAATTTCTCTAGCACTACTATAATACAGTCTCAGATTATGAAACAAAAGGCAGATAGACCGTGCGGAACACTGACAGTGAAGCCAAAAAAGCAAATACAAATTCAAAATCGAATACTTACAATGTCGTGATTGTATTGCTTTTGAATTAGTATTTGTTTTATTATTTGTTTTGTTTAACGATGTGGCGTTTCGTGCTATAGGTACTGACTCGTGTCAGTACAGCACGAAGCACGTTGTGGTATTCGATTTTGAATTTGTATTTGCTTTTTTGGCTTCACTCTCAGTGTTCCGCATGGTCTATCTGCCTTTTGTTTCATAATCTGAGAATACAGTATTTATAAGTACATAGAAGTTATTATTATATATTATACCTATAAGTTATAGTAGCTTCCTTGAAATTTGAAATGAATGATTATTTTGAATTAAAAAGAAAAAGAAATTTCAAAATTATTTGTGTATAGATTTCACATAAGTACCTATAGGTCCTTGAGTGCGTCGTAAATTATAGGGCTACCACCCGTACCTACTTTATAATAAGGTAGGTATTGTACTTTACTTATTTCGGTTAGGGGAAGGTGGGGTAAGACGGGGTAGTGAGGTAAGATGAGGACCATACCAAAACAAATATTACAATGTCGATAGAAAATATATTTTAATGTTAGGACAAGACGGGGTATGGTTAGCCCGAAACAAAAAGAGAAAAACAGCTATTATCAGTGCTTTTCTTTATGAAACCAGAGTTAGAGGAAAGACAAACAGTAAGAAACCGAAAAAAAATCAAAACAGCTCAGACGGACGCACGGAGCATCAGATGGCGAAGATACAGAATGCCTGTACTGCCACGGCTTGCATTCCAAGTCTACAGAAGGATGGATCACTTGCTAGACTTGCGGTAAGTGGGCGTATTGTGACTGGTGCAGTAGTAGAAGATAATGAATACGAAGCTGTCCATATCTGCCCGGTTTATAAAGATAACGACGATTAAATATTGTATACCCCATTTTACCCAAGGGGGTACCCCGTCTTGCTCTATAGGTTTGGCAAGATGGGAAATTTGATGTTCTTTTTTTAATGTTGTTAATTCTATGAGAAGAATTACATTTTATAGTTTTGACCGAGTATAATTCAAGAAAGACAGACTGATTGTTTTCTTAAAAAAAGTTACTACATTGTGCAATCAAAAATGGAGGTTTTATTTATGAAACACCTTAAAGTCCCCGTCTTACCCCACCTTCCCCTAAACGTACTTCAAACTTTAAGAGCGAAATAAGTAAGTACGTGAAAATACGTTAATTAACTATTTCGACATTTTGAAGTAAAATTTCTATAGGTATGTATAGATGGGGTGTATTAGGATTTTTCTGTCACGAAATAGCGTTACGGCAGCATGGAGGGGGTAGACGATATATCGAAAGAAAGAAGAAAGAAAAAGCATTTATTAGCCCGCACAGGACGAAACACACAAATAACAACAAGGTTTAAAATTATAACAAACTAAAAAATAAGAAACGAATCGGTCCTGTACGATGCCAAAAGGCCCCTATCTCAGCATTGTGCTGTAACATTTAAAAATGTCACAGCGCTGATATTCTGATAGGGCCCAAAGTGATGCCACGGTCAGATACGGATATAATAAAAAATAAATAGTGTAAATGAATAAACAAATATAAATACATGTAATAAAGTAAATTAGAGAAAACAGAAAATAAAAAATAATAATTATATAAAATTATATTATATTATTATTATATATAATATATAATTATTATTATTATTATTATTATTTATTATATTTAATATTATTATTATTTTATCGCGTGGTGAGAGGTGGCAGCGTTCCACTTATCCGTTGAAGTTACACTTCTACTATGTGTTCCAGTTCCAGCACACGTTTCGATTTTATTTAGTAAGAGAAACAATAAAGTTGACTGTTTTTTTTATTTAGCAGAACAGACTGCACCGATAAAGCATGCGTCATAAATAACACTTTATTCGCAGAAGTTGTACTTAATTTGTTTACCTTAGAAGGTAAATAATTATGCTCTATTAATAATTCAGTCCGTCTTTGTGCATGAACATAAATAAATAAATATTTGTATCAAAAAAGGTGGCACACCTATAAATCGTAAATAGAATCGATAGTATAAACTTAAAGGCTCTTCTACACAGGCGCGTTATTATCTGTTAATATCGGATGCGTTATTGCGATATCGGTTTTCAGTACATTTTGCACTATGACGGGCACACGATAATAATGACGCAGTAGAAGGGGGCCGCTTGCGTTCCTCCGTTCTGTGATATTCCGATATGAGTTCTTAGATCGTTTTGTATTAGGTCGCATACGATCTATCACACACCTGGGTTAATAACGGCAGTACTAGTAGTAATCAATTCATCCATACTTTTATTCATATTCATACTTTCATACATTAGTATAAATGCGAAAGTTACTTTGTCTGTTACGCTTTTGCGATGAATCGGCTGAACCAATTTCGATTAAAATTTTGTCCGAATACCTATAGCTTGAACCCCGAGATAGGGCTACTTTTTAATCGGCAACTTCGTCTGCATCCGCGATAACCGACATTCACGCGAGCAAAGTCACGGGCAGAAGCTAGTATTCAATCATTTAGTTTTACCGACTGGTACCTATTCTAATTACACGCACACGTTAGAAATATTGGACGATAAAAACGTAGCTGTGTGGCAATGAATCCGACGCGTTATCGCAATAACGCATCCGATATTATTGACCGAATAATAACGCGCCAGTGGGGGAGAGCCTTAAATGTGCCACAACTTGTAGAAGACACCACCTAAATACGCAACATTTTAATTGAAGGGTCTAGCAGGTGTTACAGCCATACCTAGAGTTAACGAGATATACCTACACAGTCTACCTGGGTTCCCTACGTGGTTTCGAAAGTTTATGATTCGATTTTTATTATATTACGAACACGGTGTGTCGATTATTCAGTTGCACAATGCTTTAATCCATCGATGCTTTATTGGTGCGATGTAACGTTGTGCGAAAAATCCTGTTGCGAAAAACCCTACAGCATGTCGACAGTATGTCGGTGACACACCGTTTCCGATATAATAAAAATCGAATCATCAATTTTCGAAACCACATAGGGAACCGTCTACCTACCTAAACACTAAACATTTTAAGAATTTAAACTTCAATTTATCACGTTGATTACCTAAACTTTCACGCAATAAAGAGTTGAGTACTACGACATTAGTCGCGAGTTCGCAACAGCCTGACAAAAGGTACGGTACCTAGGTACCTACCTAATGTTTGACAGTCGTGCCTTACCCCGACCTTAATGCTCGCATGACTACGAAATTTTGTTACTTACAAACAGACTAACGGGTCTGTGCCCACTCCACCCGCTTAGACTTGACCCGAAGAATATAATTCCTGAATATTTGTGTTTTGGTAGGCGTAAAAACATCGATGTACCATCAGACAGAAAAGTGTTGATTTAACGCTTGCATCACAGAGAGTGTAAAATTTAAATAATGTTTGGATATATAAATCAATTATTATACAAATAAATACTTATCCTTTTTAGGGTTCCGTACCTCAAAAGAAAAAAAACGGAACCCTTATAGGATCACTTTGTTCTCCGTCTGTTTGTCTGTCTGTCTGTCAAGACCCTTTATCTCGGGAACGCGTAGAGATATCGAGTTGAAATTAAAATCATATACTCAAGTCTACGGTTCCTTGATGCTGTATAAAAATCAACCCTCTATGTTAACGTGAAAAAAAGATACGGCCGTTTATGTCGCAAAATCTCGCATTTTAATATTATGATTAAAGTACGGATAGTAGGTATGGATTAGTATAGAAGGATATGTACCTACAAATATGTACGGAACCCTCGGTTGGCGAGTCCAACTCGCATTTGTCCGGTTTTTTAATATAATATACGGTTTGTACTTTGTGGTAAAAATCACAGATATATACCTATATTTTATTTTCTCAAATACTGGCGTTTGGCCGCAACTCACCTGATTTTAAGTGATGATTCGGCCTAAGGTAGAGCACGCTTGCCTAGGAACTATGATAACAAAATATTAAATATTCTTCGTACAATTAACTTTATTTAGAATTAAAATATCACTTTGCCTGACTGTACAAATGGCACTGAGTTGGTAGTAAAACATCTGGTATTATTCTTCGGGTCGAGTCTAAGCGGGTGGAGTGGGCACGGACCCCATGGTTGCTAGCAAACACGTGCCTACATTTCTAAATATGGGTACTTAGGTGCCTAATTAAGAAAGTTCACTAAATTTAATTTATCACCAACAAACGTGTACTTCTTACATTTCGTTAGATAGAATGTAATGGGATTCTGCAAAAGTCCAATCAACAGCGAGGATATTTCAAGGGAAGTGTTCCATTTTCTAATTGTATTATGCAGCTTACGAATGGGAGGAAATATTCAAATACTTTCAACGACAAAGGTCGTCGACGTTGTAATACTATAGACATAGGTAAGTATAGTACTTATTTTTTCCATGCCATTGATTCAAATAAGTAGAATACACTTAGAGAATGCATACTTCATAATTCAGAATTCATTTATAAGAGAACTCATTTTATGCTCGAAGAGAACACAGAACTTTAGAATAGAGATCGTAGGTTATGTTCTGCAAACTCTGAATGCCAATTTTCCGTAGACTACAAAATGGGCATGTACACACGGCTACACATCAAGCTATACATTTCCAGTATAAGGTGACCTCGTATCGTCCGGAAATCCTATACAATGCGAGATCAGCATTAACTGGAAATGTATACCTTGATGTGTAGCCGTGTGTACTCGATGACTACAAACTTATTAGAGGCTGTCGGCAGCTACCCATGTCTTCCTAAAGTTTGTTATTTTACACTTTCAAAGTCATTATCGTTATCTCCAAAATTCTCGTTCATTGTTAGCCCAGAAGAAAACATTCGAAATACCAACCCGTAATAATTAGAGAAACATTCATTGCGAAACTTCGGGGGCGCGTTTCTGTGATCGTCGGACAGAAAACCGTTATGCGTTGCGTTGCGTACCTAGCCGCGGCGCGTCCATTCAAGCTGGGTTGGCGCTACGCCCCCGCTTCACCCTATTTTCACCCCAATGCCCGCGTCCCTCGTGGAAACAATCTTCAGTTCGCGTTTCACCCGCACTGTGGCTGCCTGTCGCTCGCCGACCGCGCTGCGAAAACCCCGCGATCTTTCCCGAACTAGTGCAATATTCAAAACAATTCGAATTTCAACTTGTGTTCTATTTGCTTTTGTTTTTCTGCTCGTTACGTGCCGTTTTTAGTGTTTTTGTTTAATTAATTAATCAGTGTTGTATTGTTTGTTATATTTTCGGCGTGTGTTGGTGTTTAGTTTTGGACATCCGCAGTTGGCGAACTTACGTAAGTACATATTTACTGCATTGCGTTTTGATTCCAGTTTGATTAACCTTGATAATGGTTAGATCTTAGCGATAACGTTGCCTTTGAATTTTACCTCTTAGATACGAACCAATTTATTATAATTGAAAAGATCATAGAATCGCGTCTGACTTTCCGGCTTTCATTCGTAACCTTTGAAGTTTTGGTGAACCGAAATAATCGTTGCTTTTAGTGTATTTCAACTGAAAAAACTTAAGTGAGAGCTCTAACAGGCAATTTGTCTGAAGGCCGGCCTGAAGTCGATTCAATTAAGGACGAATTGGGTCGCGGGAGTAGGGTAGTTGGTTGTAAGTAAAAGATTGTTGGTACATAACTTACTTATTTATTATCCAGTATCCTAGTTTGTCCATGTGCTCGAGGTCAACAGCCATACACCAGGCAATGTGGTGACCGTTGGGCTAGGTACTTATTTGGGTTAACATTTCCTTGTCAATTGGTCAACACAGTAAAGGAGAACAGATTTAAACAGATGCCCCTCAAAGATTCAGGCAGCACCTATAAACACAATAGTAATTCGGTAATAATGTTGACATTAAATGAAAAAAGACCGTGTTCTCCAACATTCAAACAACCGGTTACGTATTTATAATGCATTTTCCTGAATTCATTGTTAATTATAGAATGTTTAAATAATTATGTATGTTAATTGTTTGATTAAAAGTTGGTGAACACTGACCTAAATGAGTATTCAGAGTTTTATTATCGATACGAACCTTTAAATTTATTATAAAAACGCCTTTTTTACGAAACTCGCCAAAAAATACCGAATTGGATTTCATTACATTAAAAGCCTAAGGTCTCGAAGGAACAAAATAAAGTAAGTAGGTACCTATAAATTAAAAAGTTTTCCCCCAAGGCCAGGAAGAAAAACTTTCTTTTAATTGTTCTTGAACCTGACTATTTCGCCCAGAAAAAGATGAATTTCTTCAGTTTACCTAAGAAACGGAGCCATTGCATTTCTTCATCAGCCGTGACGCTGTAATGGGTTCCGAAACGTTTGGCAGGCATAATGTGACTATAAAATACTTTACCTTTGAGGATAAGCAGATTTGGGAGCGCCCAACGCGGCGCGTCGATTGCAATAGCAATAGGGAACCGCCATAGTCATCTAAGGGTTTATTCAGACCACAACCACAACCATACGACTACAAAAAACACGTAGTCAAACACTATTTTTTACAAAAATGTTATTGCCATACCTTTTATTGGAATCAAATATATCGGATCACATTTTAAGACCCATTAATTATGTTCATTGTTATCCGTGGTGCTTGGCAACTAGGCTTCCCCCGCTGTAAACGTCCTTTTGTGCCAGTTGGCCTAGTTCTGTTATATCTCCTATTTTGCCGTTGAATGCAACCGTCTCGTAACCACTGCTTGACCACTTCTTGTCGCTGCGATGTGGTGTGGTTGTGGTACATGCGAAACAATCCGCCACATAAATGCTCTAAGCAGCCACATTTAGAATAAACATTTCCATAATCATCAGGGGTCTCGTGGCTTAGTAAAGGCATTACGGATCAATCAGTCAAAGTTAAGCTACGCTTGCCGCGGCTGTCCATGGATGGGTGACCATCCATTTCATACTGAGGCACGGAGAAGTGCCTCGGAAAGCATGTAAAGCAGTTGGTCCCGGCTATCATTCGTAGATCTTTGACAGTCGTTATAGGTTGTCAGAAGCTAGAATGTGACAACTGGTTTTACCAAGAGGTATCGTGTTACCCAGTAACTGGGTTGTGGAGGTCTGACGGGCACTCTCTCCATGTAAACTACTGGTATTCAGCTGCACCCGGTAAGACTCGAAGCCGACACCAACATGTTTGGGAAAAGTCAAAAAAGTCAAAGTCAAATCATTTATTTCAATTAGACCATACTTTTGAACGTCATATTGTAAAATTTGAATCTAGTTGCCCATTCCAAATGGTAGTTTCGTATGGAGAAGAAAAGGCTATTCAGATCATCACATCATCATCATTTCAGCCGAAAGACGTCCACTGCTGGACATAGGCCTCCCCCAAGTGGCGCCACATTGACCGGTCCCGTGCGACTCGCATCCAGCGATTCAGATGATTATAGTAAATAGTAATATAATTATATTCTTTATTCACCCTTTGATATTAATAAAAATTTCAAGCTAAATATATATTATATATAAGTCATAAGTCATTTATTCATATGCAAAACTCGAATAAAAAGATCGAACGTATTCACGTTTCGTTTATTCTGGGCGCTATAGGTATGTAGATACTTACGTCATGATGTAGGAATGTATGTACCAGCCTAGGCTTTATAACTCCTATGGCCAAAGCTTAGTAGGTACCTAAGCGGCAGACGTCGGGGGATCAAGCCACAAGTATCCTTACGATATAATCCGGTACTTATGCAGTGCAAAAACCCTGTTTAGCGCATGCATCCATGCACTCTTTAAGTACATCATCAAAGGGCTTAGTCTCTGCCGAAGTCTGTTTGTCAGTCTGCAATAAAATCTAACTATAATATTGTACCTTAAAATGTTTGACATAGAAGTGGAATTTACTTCAATGGCGCGTGGTTTATGAAACGGCAAGGGTTTCCGCGTACTCGAAATCTTTCACATATTTTGTTTGACAAATTATGTTGGTACTTATTTTGCTTTAATGTTTTGGATTTTATGAACTAAATAGTTGTGGCTAGTAGGAGTATTAACCACGATTGACCCAAAGCATACCACCGCTCGCCCTCTACGGTCTACGCGTTTTCGTAGCGTGTCGTAGCGGGCTCTACGAAAAGTCAGCGTAGGCATTTTCAGCAGAAATGCTGGGGCAACATTTCATATCGCATTATTTGTGTTTTTTTTGTGTTTTTGAGTAAAAATTAAAAATTTTAAAAAACCCCCAACGCAAAACTTATGAGCGATGATGTAAAAAGTCAAAAATATACCTTTTGTTGAGCCATCAAATGTTTGTTCGTTGAAATGGCGCTATAATGTCGCGGCGGGGTACCGCTTAAGTAAGTCAGTCCCTTAATTTCATTCACTGTCTATTAATTTACCAGCATTTCCGACCAATTTGCTTCGATATTATCAATTTTTTGTTGCTAATCTAGTTACCATCAGTTCGCTATTTTAGCTATTTAGTTATTGCTTTAAACTTAGCGGTACCCCGCCGCGACATTATAGCGCCATTTCAACGAACAAACATTTGATGGCTCAACAAAAGGTATTATTTTTGACTTTTTACATCATCGCTCATAAGTTTTGCGTTGGGGGTTTTTTAAAATTTTTAATTTTATTTTTATTTTAAATTTTTTAAACGTAATTTAGTTTGGTTTTGTACCTATAAGAGTTTACAAAAATAATTTACAAGTTTTAAGTTTTCATTTCGTTACTTATTCCTCATTCCCTTGCAATATAGTATACATTATTCTACTAGTCAAGGCCTTTCATTTGATACCCATATATTGAGGGAGTTCTGAAAATAGAATGTAATTCACCATTTTGTGGTTGCGGCCATCTTGGATTTAAAATTTGTCATAGTGTATAGTATTCTACTAGTCAAGCCCTTTCATTTGATACCCTTATTGAGGGAGTTGTGATCCGCCATTTTTTGGCGGCGGTCATCTTAAACCGATTTTCATCAAACATAGCTAAGAACGTTTCCGACTAATTCACCTTTCAAATAAAAAAAACAAAATCAAAGTCGGTTTATCCGTTCGGGGGCTACGATGCCACAGACACACACACACACACACAAATACGTCAAACTTATAACACCCCGTCGTATTTGCGTCGGGGGTTAATAAAATACTGATTAAAACGAATCCAAATACGATATATTATCTGCTACTAGATACTAGTGTGCTGTATAATCTGGCTGCAGCATAAGACCAAGAATTCTATAATCTTGCATAGTTTTATAGCAAACATGGGTGTTTCAATGGGTGGTCAGTGTGGTCACCTATAATAATATGTTTGAAAGCAAAGTAAACATCCGGTATGCGTCTATTATCCCTACCGCAGCTAACAAAAGAGCTGATAACTTTAAAATGGCTCAACCGATTTCGATGAAACATGTCTAAGAACCATCGCTAGAGAACCTGCTTTCAAATAAAAAAAACCGCATTCAAATCGGTTCACCCGTTAAAGAGCTACAGTGCCACGGACAGACACACAGACACACAGACTCACAGACACGTCAAACTTATAACACCTCTCTTTTTCGTCGGGGGTTAAAAAACGTGATAATTGACGTGAAATTATTATACTTTAGAATGAACCGAGCATAATACGTAGCCTTAGTTTATCGGTAACCGAAAAATTAAGTTACTAATTTACTTAAGCCGACCTTTAAAAAGTAGCGTAAAAAATAAGTCTTAATTTTGTTGTTTTTTAATTTTTATTGTAAATTTTCTTTAAGAAAAGATCTGAAGCGTTTGAGCAGGAATTATTACAGGCGGTTTCCTACGGTTATTACTAATTTCACGCTCCATTTCCTTGTAGCAAGGGTGTGTAAAATTCTAATCTATATTGTTGGTAGTTAAGTGCATCTATGAACAATGTAGAAACCGCGTAAGGGACTTTTATTTCCCTACAATGCTATCAACACTGGATAGTGATAATAAATTAATTTAGTTCGTACTGCGTGGTGCCAATTCCGTTGTGCACGAACTCTTAATTTTAAGCTATTTATATCTCTTTTAAATCTCCGTGAGTAAGCTTTAAATTTTATTTTGTTTTCATTTGCCGGCTTTAATCGCTGTTGCCAGAGGAGATGTCGTTGTCTTTTGCTACATGTTCGTATGCCTCGTGATATCTATTTAATCTTTTTATTTGGTTTTATTAATATTAAAGAACAATGGCAGCCACCCATACATTGTTTTAGTTGAGATTAAATTCCTACGTCTTTAAATGAAAAATATCTTATTTAATTCAGCATCACCTTCTGAATTAGTTTGTGCAAGTTTTTTGTTCAAGAAGGCTGAGAATAATAGATATTCAGTCATGAACTTTTGTAGGTTATGTTTAAGGTAACTTTTATATTCCAAATTGAGGAAGTAAAAAGGTAATATCGCATTTGTATTTTCTTTACCTAGTTAATTCAGAATGAAATGTCTTTTAAAAATATTATTTAAGGTTGGCAATCCCAGTGGTTATAAATACTCTTTGGCCTTACCTTATGTATACAATAGGTATCTACTACATGTATACATCGATCATATCGTTTTTACTCTGTGCACAGATCTGTCTATGACTCTGTGTCATGGACTTAATAATACCACAGTATAAAAACATACAGTAGGACGACGCCTTTGATCTTCTTGTAAATGCCGACAACGTGTAGACATTGTCGCAACAGCTAGGGTTGTCTCAAGTAAACAATATTTTTTAATTTATTTTAGATCAACATTATTATTAACACCAACCATTATCAAAAATATCGTTTTTTAAACAGTTTTATTTAGCTTGCCCTGTTTATTTATTTGTTTGGATCAAATCTAGTAATTGATATTTGACCCCCTTCCTGTTGACGGATTTATTTGAAATTTGTTATGCACCTTTAATATTAGTATAATTTAACAAACTCGGTATCATTGTAAATCCAAGATGGCCGCCACTACTAAATGGCGGATTACATATTTTATCACTACTTCCTCAATATAAGTATCAAATGAAAGGGCTTGATTAGTAAAATAGAGTTCGTTATGAAAAGCTAATATGGCCATCAACAAAATGGCTGGTTAATGTTTCTTTTCACAACCCTTTAATATGGGTATCTATGCTATAACAAATTTAAAATATTCTTAACAAAATTAAAAACTTAAAATAAAAAATGAGCAAAAAATGTTTAAGTTAAACGGTTTTATTGAAAATAAAGATTATAATGACATAAACAATGTAGTACTTAAAGGTAAAAAATAATTTGGTAGGTCCTAGCTACAAAAATAAAATCGTTGGGCGAATGAAATTTTAGTCAAGCACAACTTTAAAAAAAATTATAGGTAAGAATGTACTCATTAAACGGTTTTATTTAGCTGGACTTGTTTATTTGAGTCAAATCTAGCAATTGAAATTTTACGCTCTTCCTGTTTACGGATTGATCTGAAATTTGGTACGCACCTTTAGTTCTCATGACAATATAATTTAATACATTCGGTTTCATTGTAAATCCAAGATTTAAATCCCATTTTTCTTTTCACTACCCCTTCAATATGGATATCAATTGAAAGGGCTTGAGCAACAAAATGCTGTAATATACTTTGACAGATTTAAAAAGGGACAAAATTAAAAACTTCATCAAAATTGAGTAAAAAAATGGTTTTAAATCTTGGATCATCTTTGATTCTAATTTCGACCCCATAATCGTTTTAAGCGACCTTGAAAACCTTGAAAATGATACCCATGGCGAAAAATTTGCAAATTTTCCTCGGTGCCATCTTGGATTCTAATTTCGACCCCGTAATCGTTTTAAGCGACCTCGAGAACCATGAAAATGACACCCATGACGAAAAATTTGCAAATTTTCCTCGGCGCCATCTTGGATTCTAATTTCCACCCCATAATCGTTTTTAGCGACCTCGAGAACCATAAAAATGACACCCATGACGAAAATATTGCAAATTTTCGTTGACGCCATCTTGGATTTTAATTTCGACCCCATAGTCGTTTTTAGCGACCTCGAAAACCATGAAAATGACACCCATGACGCAAATTTTGCAAATTTTCGTCGACGCCATCTTGGATTCTAATTTCGACCCCATAATCTTTGTAAGCGACCTTGAGAACCATGGAAATGATACTCATGACGAAAAATTTGCAAATTTTCGTCGGCGCCGGCGCACAATAAATAAATGTCGGCTACACGTCGCGCCGCCAAGTTGGCGGCAAGGGCTCAGGATAATTTCAAGTATTTTTTTTTCTATCAATTAAGCAATATTTTATTTATTTGTTTACCTTTCATCCATGCGCGGAAATTGATGAAATTGCAGTTCTTTATTAATGGAAGATGACGACTTGCAATCTTTCACAACACACGTCGTATGCACCATTTTAATAAAATTATTTTACATTCATTAAAACAAAAAGAAACTGACACATGATAGCCCTGAAAGTTTTCTCCCGAACTACTAACACGGTAGCGTATGCAGTTCGGGAGCGCCCTTCCCCCGTCTCGCCCCTCACGCCCCGCACGATTGCCCTGTCTAGACGTCTTCGTCGGACGACTGTATGATTTATAGACTGTGATAATACAGACAGGACCGAGTACTCGAAAAATCGCGTCATTCAAAAATGAACCATATCTATTTTAGATACATTGTCGGAGCAGAGGCAAAACGAGCTGAGAGAGATAGCCAGGACCGAGGCCGTTTGTCCTTTTTTCTCAATTGCCAGAAGATAAAAATGTTAATAATGGTAAAAAATATTGAACTTACAGAACAGTTAAATATTCTGTAACTATTAAGTCATGAAGGTAGTAATTAAGAAAACATTTTCTATATAAATATTTATGCTTAGTTATAAGACAAGCAAACTCTCTTAAATTTAATTTATGTAATAACTGCAGTTAATGACACAATGATAACTTTCGCAAAAACTGCTCTGGCAACCCTAGAATATCGTGGAGAATTTTATTGTTTTTTGCATTAAATCGACCTACGATATTTGAGTTCTTTTTTGTAAAAATGGTCAAAAAGTATTGCATAAAAGAGTGCAAAAGCAAATCCTATAGTGGATGTGGCATATTGTTTAACAGAATCAATAATAAAGATTTTGTTTACTAACATGGCTAGAGTGACCATGTCGCAGATGTTTTGTAAACAGAAGACAGTAGGCTTTGGTTTTTGAATTTAAAATTACCTACTAATATTCTGTATATAATAATTATATTTTGTATCACGTATCGCATGATTAAAAGAGCAATATTATTATGTTTATATCAGCTTGCCGACAAAAGAAGACATTTCTCAAAACTGGTTGGATGTAATTCCCATAACAAAAATAAATAAATAACGAAAACTCAGTTGTGTGCCGGCAGACTTTTATGCAGGAAAGTGGAAATCACCATATGGAAAACTCTAGTATGGAAATATCTTCACCCAGACCTTTGACAAGCTTTTCGGACCAACCTCCAGCAAATACATTTTGTTCAAGCTTTAAAGATGTAGTGGTCCAGACAGAAATGTACAGACATAGTAGCCCCGCAGAAGATGATTTAAAGCCTAAAGTGATAATACGGTCACTGTCACATCTAACTTAGTTTTATTTCCTTTTTGTCTGCATTCAAAACACCTGCTCTCAAAGGCGTACCCTTGAATCAGAAAACCGTGCATGCACTATAATTCCTGAACATGCTCTGAAAACAATCCTCCAATCGCTTATACAATCTGTTAAACAATACTTATTGCTTTGACTATTTTTTTCTCTGTTTAAGAAATGTTTGGGTCACCCTATTAGAATGAGACAAACAGCCTCGGTACTTCACATCTCTGTCGGCTCGTTTTTCTGGTACGAGTGCTCGGTCCTGTTTGCTATATTAAGTCCATGCTCTGTGTCAATTACCAAGCAATTATTTTTAGATTTGGGTTACTAGTCTTTTTGCTAGTCATTAATCGAAACTAATTGATTTATTTTTATACCACAGTATTTTTACATACCTGCAAGAAGCCTACGCTTGGAATTAAACTATATTCATTTACTTACTCCGTTTAATTGTAATAACAAACTAAAACTGATCACAATACTTTAAATGCTTTAAGTACTTACTGTCACTTGGCAGAATAAACATAAAATGGCAACACTAAACGTTAATGAAAAGTCAAATAAGTTTTCATTTAACATAATTTTTTTATCCGGCCCTAACTGGTTAATGTGATACTTTGAAAAATCGTAGAAAAATAATGTAATTTCTTTCGTATGTAAGTCACTTTTAGACGCTCAAATTTAAGTCAACTACGATTTCGCCATTGTTCTTTGTAGGGGAAGCATCTCTTTCTCTTTAATAAAACAAGAAAGAGACATATATTAATAAGACCTGTCAATTTAAGTTTATCTACAATGTTCATACAATTATAGTTGTCATTTCAAAACGTATTGATTAAAAACACTGCAAAGTTCAAGGGAAAAACTAATTTGACATCTCTAACTTAGTCCTTGTCTGTCGCCGTCCTTTTCTTCAGCTGCCTGGTAGTAAGAGATGCCAAATGTATTATTTTAATTTAGTTTGTGAACAACAGAATTGGCACCATTTGAAAAATTAAGACATGCAGTTTTGAATAACGAAGTTAGGGTTTAAGCTATAAAGTTATATCGTTAAGTTGCGGTCGTTCAGCAGTGAGTCTTACTATTAAGTTACATATTTTTATGGTATAAGTGGTGGAAAAAGGTACGATTGGGTTGACATATCCTCACTTGGGATAAAAACCCCAAATTAGACGTAGATAAAAAAAAAGAAGTTCGGGTTTAGCTAAATGTTTTCGGGTATGTAGTTAGCTTTTTAAACTTTTCATAAATTTTATAGTGTCTCACTGTAGGGCAGTCTTTTAAAAAATCGATCGCATTTACGTTACGTTCACTCCGCGTGCTTTTACTAGGCTCTCAGAACAAAGTAGAAACGTCACGAGGCATTTATGATGTGCTATCGTCTAAAACTCCAATGACCAAAGCTTAAGTATAATCGTAGGTACACGGCAGACGTCTGAGTGTCATGCTACCAGTATCCTTACGATATAATCCGTTGTCATAGGTTCAAATATTAAATAAATCATTTTTTTTTCTGCCTGTATTTTCCCACTTCTGTTTGCAAAACAAAAGCCTCTCTACTCTCATTCCACTTCTCTCTATCAAGGGCTATTCGGGACCAGTCTTTTTCAAAGGAGTCTTAATCATCCCGCCATCTCCGCATAGGCTTGCCGCGATGTCGCTTGTTTAAAGAATACCCATTGGGTCACGCGATTGGCATAACAATCGTCTGCATGCCGCAGATGTGTCCAGCCCAATTCCACTTCAGCGTGACAGCTTTCCGAATGACGTCAACTATTTTTAACCGACTTTAAAAAGGAGGAGGTTATCATTTCGGATGTTCGTATTTTTTTTTTATGTATGTTCGGGCATAACTCTGTCATATATTGACGGATTTGCAAATTTCTTATTTTGTTCGAAAGGGGTTTATCCCGAAATGGTCCTATATAAATTTCATAGAAAAAGATTCAGCGCTTTTTGAAAAAAAATCAACAAAATCCCATAAAATTACATAGACGACGTTCTAGTTTCTTCAATCTTTGGAAGTCTTTGTTTTGTTTTAACTGTGTCGTCGCCGTTTCTTTATGGATTTGGATGTTAAGGTGATACTAAAAAGCGAAAAAAAAACTAATAAAAAAAGACAACCGCCTTCAAAAACTAAAAAGTGATAAATAACTTTAGCACAGAACACACATTACTTTAGTTTCGGAAGTCGGTGGCCATACAAAACAACAAACAGAACAAAGCCACCGCCACCGACTTCCGAAACTAAAGTAATGTGTGTTCTGTGCTAAAGTTATTTATCACTTTTTAGTTTTTGAAGGCGGTTGTTTTTTTTTAGAAAAAAGTTTTTTTTTGTGTTGGGTCGGATGGTAGAATTCACGTATATCGTAGAATTCCTAACCTGGTATAATAATTATGTTTACAAACATAATTATTATGATATATATTAGATTTTCCTGGTAGTATCCACCTGAAACCAATGCACAATTTATATTATTTAGATACTAAACTACTAATGAGGTCATGAGGTGTTTAGTGCCCACAATATAATATTAATATTGAACAGTAATCAAGTAGAAGGCCGATACAGTTATTATTGATGAAATATTAACGAATCTAGGACGGTACAAACTATTTTCATAACTGTGTCGTTAGAATATTAAATGTTTCGTTGAATACTGAAAAATATGGCCTATTCACAGCTTTGTTTATAGAACAAATTTTTACTTCATTAATATTCATCATCTACCAAGCCTTTTTCCAACTAAATTGGGGTCGGCTTTCAGTTTGACTGGATGCAGTTGAATACCAGAACTTTACATAGAGCAACTGCTTACTTGATCTCCACAACCCAGTCGCAGGGTAACTTGATACTCTTTGGTAAGACTGGTTGTCAGACTTTCTGGCTTCTGACTACTTAAAAAAACTGTCAAAGCTCTACAAATGACAGCCGGGACCGATAGCTTTACATGCGGACGAACCATGACTGATCAAACTATACGGCTTTTCAAAAAAAGAAGGAGGTTCTCAATTTCACACGTAAGTATATTTTTTTTTATGTTTGACCACGCATTACTTTTTTCAGAGTGGTCCGATGATTCTTTTTTTAAATTGTGCATACCTGAAAGTTAGTCCCATATCAGTTTCAAGCAATTATTTCATCTCTAAGGGTAGAAAATTAAGGGATGACTAAATACTTTTGGTGTCACTGTTTCGTAATTAATGTGTATGTATGAAGAAGACGGTCGACGACCGGTCGAAGGCGCCACGCTTGTTGGGGCTCCTATTTCTATCTGCAAGGTTTAAAGGGACCTAACCAAACCGAACCTGGTTTAGTGCCCCTGACGTAGACAGTCTTCTTTCGGTTCGAAAGCACAAAAACAGACAAAATCAGTTCCAGTACAACTTTCTGAAGAGTTTTAACTGATATAACCAGTCAAAACCACCACCAAAACGATTAGTCAAAACTACGGCTCCATTAGGCAAAACTACTTTTTACTGTTATTTCAGTCAAAAGTAGTATTGTCGAAAGCATACGGTTAATACTACTTTTGACTGATTTTGCTAGTTAAAAGTACTTTTGACTTGTTAAAAGTTTTGACTGCAACATATTTATGTAAATAAATAAACAAGTATTAATGAGAAGCGAAAATACTTCCCTACTTAAAATTTTGGAACAATTATTATTCTATAAAAATCTTCTACAAAAGGTAGTTTACTTGGAACGTACTTAAGGGTTATGAATAGATACAGACACCATAATTGAAGACCCAAGTTTCTGTAATTAATAAATAAAATAAAATAAAAAAGCCTTATATTTCGCTGCAGACAAAAAAAAAAACAATAAATTAATTAATTCTATGTTATCAGTTTTTGTAAGTTTAGTTCCTAAATTAATTTAAAAAGTACCTATTTAGTTATCTGCACGAACCCCTCTGCAGGTAAAGGCCTCCTCCAAGGATTGCCAGTCCTCTCTAGATTGAGCTACTTGAATCCAGTTGGGTCCGACTGTTTTTTTGAGCTCATCTTCCCAACTAGCAACAGGTCTGCCTCTCTTTCTTTTTCCTTGCGGACCTGTCCATGTGGTTACCCTTTTGGTCCACCTCTGGTCTTGTAGACGCGCCACATGTCCGGCCCACTTCCATTTTAGTGATTGAGCGTGTGCCAATCCGTCCTTTGCCTTGGTGATGTGTCTTATTTTTGTATGTCTAATTTTTTGTATTTTTTTAACATTCATCATACTGCGCTCAATTCCTCGTTGGCATGAAATTATTTTGTCCTTTGTTTTGTTGTTGAACTTCCACGTTTGACAAGCATACGTTAGGCATGGTAAAAGGCACGAGTTTAATACTTTAGTTTTAATTTTTACTGGCATGCTGCTTTTAAATATGTCTTTCAGTGCCCAGTATTTGTTCCAGGTTAGCTGTGTCCTGCGCTCCACTTCTTGGTCGTTACTATTCTGGTCAAAGCTGATTTGTTTACCCAGGTATATGTATTTGTCTGTATATTTGAGAGGCTCGCTACCAACGTGTAGTGTACTCTTCGTGCTGTTTGTCAACAACATTGTTTTGGATAGGTTCATTTCCAAGCCTACTAGTTTACTGGCGTCATTAAGTGACTCTATCATGTACTGAATTTCTGTACCTGTTTCTGATAAGAGGACCAAGTCATCCGCAAATCTTAGGTGGCTCAGGTAGGTTCCTTTGATCTTGATACCCCGACTTTTCCAATTGAGTTGGCTGAAAATCGACTCCAGTGTTGCTATAAAAAGCAGAGGTGAGAGAGGATCGCCTTGTCTTACTCCTCTTTTAACCGGAAACCAAGGCCCAGCTGTCTCTAGCTTTACTCTGCTCTTGCTGTTATTATATATACTCTTGATTACACAAATGTACTCTTTTTCTACCCCTTGTGCTATTAGAGTTTCCCATATGCTCTTATGTGATACGCAGTCAAATGCTTTTTGGTAATCAATAAATGTAATGTAGAGTGGACTATTTCTTGCTCTGTATTTTTCGATGAGAAGTTCCAGTGTGTGTATGTGGTCAATCGTTGAGTATCCCTTTCTAAATCCCGCTTGTTCGATAGGTTGACGCGTTTCTAGTGTAGAGTTTATTCTCTTGCTTATTATTGAGGAGAATAGCTTGTAGATGGTAGGTAGCAGGCTTATTGGTCTGTAGTTTCCAATGTCATTTGGGTTGCCTTTTTTGTAGATAAGAATAATGTCAGATTCGGACCATTGGGTGGGTGTCTCTCCGGTTTCGATAATGAGGTTGAACAGATCAGTCAGGTGTGTGGTAAGAGTTGTTGAACCAGTTTTTAGTATTTCGTTCGTAATGCCGTCAGAGCCTGGGCTTTTCTCAGACTTAAGAGCTTGTATTTCTTTTGCTACTTCGCTTATTTCAAAGCAAGGTACAGGTGGACTGTTGTCGTTGTAGCTTGGGTATTGATCTCTACTATCTGTACTAATAGTTTCTCTAGTGCTGTATAGATTTTTATAAAAGTGTGTTGCTACGGAAATGATGTCGTTACGGTTGTTGAGTATTTTTCCGCCTTGTTGCAATCCTTCGATCCACGTTTTATTCGTTCTTAGTTCTTTGTAAGCTTTCTTTGTGCCTCCCGTTTGATTTATGTGTTTTTCAATAGTGCTGTACCTATGATTTGTGTAATCTTTCTTTATATACCTACTTATAAGCTTGTAAAGGGCAGAGATTTCGTTTTTCATTGCTCTGGATTTGATTTTTGTCCTCTGAAGATCCTTTCGTCTCCTCATTAGCTGTAGTGTGCGCTCCGACAGAATTTTATGAGTTTTTTGTTCTTTGTTTTCGCTATGAATCGCTCTCAGGCTACTAGTTATGGCTTTGATAACGTTGTCATAGTAGTTTTGGACTGATTTATTAAGCTTTGAGTTCAGTATCTCACTAATGTATTCATTAAATTTAGAAATATCGTCTTCGTTAGTTATTATTTTATTTTGATGGTTATTGTATTTTGTTCTACTTTTCTTTGACTGTGCATATGTGATTGTTGCTCTAACTGGCCTATGGTCCGAAGGGTAGTTTACATTTAATACTTCTATATTTTGAAATATATGGGGACAGTTTGATAGGACGAGGTCGATTTCGTTTTTGTATTTTTTATCAGGAGATATCCAAGTCCATCTGTTTTTTAATTTTTTCTTATAAAATGTGTTTAAAATGGATAACTTGTTTTCTCTAGCAAACTCTATCAGTCTCTGTCCTCTCTCATTTCTTTCGCCGTACCCGTTTGATTTCATGACAAGATACTCTTCTTTTTTTGGCTGACCAATTTTTGCGTTCCAGTCTCCCATCAGTATGAAGTCTTTATATGACATTTTGATCGCCTTGTTGACTGTACAGTAGAAACTTTTGATTTCGTCTTGATTAGCTTTTTCCGTAGGGGCATATACTTGTATAATTGATAGCCGGGTGTCTTCAAATACCATGTTCAGAATTGCGACTCGTTCTGTAAGGCCAGTGTAGCTTTCTATGTTATTTTTGTGGCATTTTTTAACTATAAAGCCTATACCATACAAGCCAGGCGTTTGTCCCGTGTGGCAAAATATAAAATTGTCATACTCTTCTATTTTATTTCCCATACGTCTCGTTTCAGCCAATCCTATTATGTCGTATTTAATGTCTGATAGAGATTCATTTAACTCTATTAAGCGTTCGTATGTTGAGAGTGTTTTGACATTGTATGTTAAAATGTAGAGTTTTCCTGATGTGTATGTTGTAGATATATTTGTTGGTATTTTTGTTGATAGTTTTGATGATACTTTTGTTAATTTTAATTTTGTTTGATCCTTTGGAGGGTTTTGGTCGTGATCTTCCTCGGTGACCAACCGGCTTGGAAGAATTGATGTGTTTTTTGCTGTCGATTTTCTTATGTTAACCGTGTGAGAGGGGTGCTGTAGTTGCTAAATATTTTCTCTGTTATTGTCCTTTTTCCCGGGTGCGTTATTTGGATTTTTAGTAGTCAGAAAATTTAGGATCCCTGGTTTCAAGACCTCTTCTGACAGGCTAGCAGTTTTTTTACGTATCGATTGGGTATTCGAATTTTGGGTTTTGTTCTTCTTGCTAGTCTGCGTTCTATTTTCGTCGCGTCCGGCAGAGTTGGTTTCAGGGGATGTCGAGAGCATTCTTTTGTTCTTAGCTATTGTGTTTTTTTTGTCTCGTATTATTAGTTTATCGTATTTTATTATTACAGAGTGTCCTTTCTCCTTCTCAATACGTACTTGCTCTTGCAGCTCTTTTCTTTTTTCTAGTATATACTGTGGATAATCTTCAGTTATATAAAACGCGGTATTTTTCAGTGAACTGCTCCTTTTAAATATGTTGATTTTTATTCCGAGTGTGGAAAAGGTGACTATTATCGGTCTAGGTCTGTCCCCTTTTTTCCCTATTCTCTTTAATTCTTCTATATCCCTATAATCCAGGTCCAAAGAGAGGCGTTCTTTTATAAAGTTGATCATGATTGTTTCCAGATTTGAATAGGAGGTTTCTGTTTCTTCCAGTCCAAAAAGACAATATTTTTCTTTCTCATTTGTTTTTCTATAAAGTAGAGTCTTTTTTCTTGATTTTCTATTTTTTCCTTAAGTGTATCGTATTTATCATCTAATATTTTAAACTTTTCTTCTAAAATGCAGTTTATATTTTGGGTTACTTGTTCGGTAACTCTTTCCCCGTTTTTTAAGATAGTATTTTTTTGTTCGTCAAGTTCCCTTTGGATATTTTTTAATGCATTCATGACTTCTTCCATTTTTCTAAGTATTGTTCGAATAGTGTAATATTATGGTGATTAGTAACGCCCTCTCTTGGCAGCGCTCTGTAGTTCTTGCAAAGCTTCACGTCGTCGATCGAGTAGTAACTTTCAACAGATGGCGTTAGCGTCTATGCGCCGATGAAATTATACCTAGCAGTCACAATGCAGATTATAGGTTATTTTTTTATTGATTCTTATTTGAAAGGTTCACTAGTCTGTAATTGTTCAGCACTTTAATTGTTTAATCACTGTTTTATGAGATAAGTGTTTTTTTACTTCTGATAATGGGTTTTTAATGCACTTTAGCGGTTCTTTTTCCGCTACACTTCTTTCCACAATTTAACACTGTGTCACTTGTTAGATGGTTTGTCCACATTTCACGTAAAGAGTTGATTGTTTATTTTTCGCTTTAACTTCTTTAAACTGGATAAAAGTAAACAATTATTTTTTTAAACTGCAATAAAACACAGAGACGACGTAAACAGTAGCACAGTAGCGCCCTCTCCCCTCTTCGTTTCTGTAATTAAATTGTGCTAATTAGTGGACAGATTACAGAGTCAGTCCTTTGTCTTCTATTGAAATAATAACGTGTTCTTGCTTTTGGTTGATTTTGACCCAAAAAACTTAACTCAGATTTAATTGCTAACACGGAGGTAACATTACACATTATACAGTTGTTTAAATGTATACGAGTAGGTAGAAGTGTGAGCGTGTGTGCGTATTGAGCATTTTATTATTACACTCTCGGCCCCCACCTCGTCTTCACGCATACTTACGCATACCTTATGAGAGTGATATTAATTAGATATAAATTATGACACTAGTAAGCTAAGTTTGTCATTAAACTCGAGGCTTGACTAGAGGACGAAAGGTGGAGCTTCTTTTCTCCTCCAGTCTAGCTAAATTCGCGGCTACGAGTCAAAGTCAAAGTCAAAGCATTTATTTCAATTAAAACATTTACAGGCACTTTTGAATTTTCAAGGAGTCGGTCAGTTAGTCAGAAAGTTGAAGCTAGTTGCTCGGTCCAAAACGTAGGGTAGGTCTTTATGGAGAAGAACGAGCAAGAAACTCCACGGACACTCTTTTAAATCAAGTTTTTACAAAATACTGCTTACATTATTCTTGTTGCTTCTACGAGTATATGTGAAAACAATGAAGGTAATCTAGCAATACAAAATATAAAAAATAAACAAGATTCGTACGTACGAGTATAACGTACTAATAATACATCACTCTTATTAGTGTACCACTAGCGACTCGCCCCGGCCCCTTGCGAAGCCGGGGCGAGTGCAATGTAGACCAAACTATATTTAAAAACCTTCCTCTTGAATCATTATTTCTATTGATGAAAACCGCATTAATGAAAACCGCGATAAATTCGTTGCCCAGTTTAAAAGATCTAAGCGTACAAGCAGCGTGAGCGACTTTGCTTTATACTATGAAAAAAACTTTTTTGAAAAAAAGAGAACCGCCTTCATAAACTAAAAAAAAGTAATAAATAACTTTAGTACAGAACACACATGACTTTAGTTTCGGAAGTCGGTGGCCTTGTTCTGTTTGTTGTTTTGTAATGCCACCGACTTCCGAAACTAAAGTCATGTGTGTTCTGTGCTAAACTTATTTATCACTTTTTTCTAGTTTATGAAGGCGGTTCTCTTTCTTCAAAAAAGTTTTTT
Organism: Charanyca ferruginea; assembly: GCA_947361185.1. Lineage (NCBI taxonomy): Eukaryota > Metazoa > Arthropoda > Insecta > Lepidoptera > Noctuidae > Charanyca > Charanyca ferruginea. The sequence continues at coordinate 24,697,668 of OX376068.1, forward strand.
TTTCCACTTTTTGGTGCCTCCTTATCACCCAAATCCATTAAGATACGGCTACACAGTTAAAACAGAGATTCTTCTTCTTCTTTTCGAATCGATGGTTTTCCTTTATGCTAGACTACTTGGGCCCAGTAGGTAGCCACATTTATCGCAGCATCAGTGACGTTTTTAATGTCCTCTAAGGTGCAGGTGTAGGGGCGCTTTGGGCACTGTAATAAGTGGGCCATAGTCTGGTCAGGATCACCGCACTCACCCTGGGTGTCGGTGGGATCTATTATGACCCATTTTGCTAGATTGTGCTTGCAGCGGCCTACCTGGGTGCGCAGTCTATTGAGCGATTGAAAGAACAGAGATTGAAAGTCCTCCAAAGATTAAAAGATGGAACAAACGATAACGTCTTCTTGGTTTTTGTTGATTTTTTCAAAAAGCCCTGAATAAATATCTGTTTGTTGTATACTAAAACCTTCTCCAGAATATAACAAGCACTTTTCTGACAACCGCATCAAAATCGGTTCAGCTAAACGGTAGATAATCGCGGACAAACATACATACATATATACATACAAACATACTTTTGAACTCGGTTAAAGAAGATAAGTTTAAAAACGTTATTACACACAGAATAGTGTAGTGGAAAAATGATTTTTTTTTAATACCAAAATGGATTGCAATGCTCTGGTCACGTGAAGAGTCCTTAAAAACAAGGTGAGCACTCGTAATGCTGCCTTTAGCAGGGCACTTGTCCCATTGAGAGCGATGCGGATGAGTTTTTTAACCGACTTCAAAAAGGAGGAAGAAAATCAATTCGAATGTTTATATATTTTTTTTATGTGTGTAAGAATTTTGCTAATCCGTCCATATTCTTCTTGTTCGAAAGGGGTTTATTCCGAAATGGTCCCATATAAGTTTTATCAAAATTGATATAGCCCTTTTTGAGAAAATCAACAAATTCCCAAAAAAAATACTTAGACGACGTTTTAGTTTCTTCAATCTTTGGAGGACTTACAATCTCTTTTAAGTATGTTGCCGTTCCTTAATGGATTTGGATGTTCAGGCAACACTAAAAAGCAAAAAATAAAAAGTTTTTTCAAAAAAAAGAAAGCCGCCTTCAAAAACTAAAAAGTGATAAATAACTTTAGCACAGAACACACATTACTTTACTTTCGGAAGTCGGTGGCAATACAAAACAACAAACACAAAGCCACCGCCACCGACTTCCGAAAGTAAAGTAATGTGTGTTCTGTGCTAAAGTTATTTATCACTTTTTAGTTTTTGAAGGCGGTTTTCTTTTTTTTGAAAAAACTTTTTTTTCATGCCCTGTTAGCCCTCCATTGTACATAGTATATTTTATATTTATTTTTAAGCTTTATACCAAAAAGCTTGTTCTACTGTACATTCTTTTCTTTTTTTTTAATTATTTATTATTTATTTATTACGTAATTTATGCACAATATCTACGCAAAAAATTAAAAAAGGAAAACCTATAACTATTAAACTAAAAAAAGTAATACAAGGCATCAAAATTACATTTTCTGTTTTCAGCGCTCGAACTAAGTTCTCTTGTCGTGTCTGATAAGAATTGCGAACAAATCCGTAGTGATTGGTTTTATTTGGAGCGTGTTTGTGCTGCAAACGAAAGGCTTTGACGCTCAAAGACGTCAAGCACAAACGCCTCGGGGAAAAATTGAATGCATCTACATAGATTACGAAGCGTTACGCGTAACTGAGAAGGTGTAGTAGGTACAGATGTCCGTAGGTAAATATAGTAGGTAAATATGTGAACAAGGACTGCAGGAGTACGAAGGTTATCGATGATAATGCCGTGGTATTTGCAGCTTCTATAATGTCTCGCTGACGGTGGCGCATGTGTTGGATCATTCGGTTCCCTTCAAAATGGTTGAGCTAAATTGTGCCGATCCGTGCTACATCTTCGTGAACGGACGCCGTTAGTTAGGACTGGTCATCTCTTAGCTGCCTCGGTTATTTTAAATTTTAGGTTGAATTGTTATTATATTTTTTTTCTCTAGACCTCTTTTAATATGCAAGACTGGTTACACTGTTCTCACATTGCACCCCCATGATTCAACATGAATGATAATAATAATAATAAAACGTTTAATTCGACCAACAAAGGATCAGCCATACACATTTATAATAATACCAGAAACACAAAGCAATTAAATAAAACAAAAAATATAATTAAAATACACACATGGTACCTACTGATTTCGATTGCTCAGTAAGTGAACCATACAGCAATGGTTCAGGTACTGGCAATCGAACCTCAGCGCGAATGCCCTCAGGACGCTGTTGGAGCTAGCCCGAACCCTGCGCACCAGGGATGTGCACCGCTTTTGCATAGTTGAATAGAAACAGTCTACTTGCGACTCGGCGAACATCCCTGACGACTGACAGACTAACGACTGATGATGTAACCTAAATTTGTAATATATTATTGATTTTAAAAGAGTGTTCATGGAGTTTCTTGCTCGTTCTTCTCCATAGTAACCTACTGTTTGGAACGAGCAACTAGCTTCAATTTTCTGACTGATTGATTCTGACAATTCAAAAGTACCAGTAAATGGTTTAATTGAAATAAATATTTTCACGTTTGAGTTTATATAGATCTTTAACTAGAACACTTCATGGAGACATCGGAGATCCTTCCACCTGACGACCTGGAAAACTTTAAACTGACTCCGCAATCAGGGTGGCTGCAGCAAGGAGAATCTTCACAGGTGGGGGTTCTCAAATGATGCCAATCTTCAGTACCTATGCGGCATCTCATCGCAGACCACGGTCAATATTCTATGTTGCGCCGCATGCCCTATCACCTGCTCATTGAGGACCTGATGACTGCGACAGCAAACAAGGAATTTGACTAGAACAAACACACACACTCACATACACACACATGATACATATCTGTGTTTGCCATCGATCGACACGCTAAGAGGAAGTATAGTTCATGGGATTCCTGTTATTTCTTGGCTATTTCATTGCAAAGTCTTTATAATATTTAACAACTGTTTAGGGTTTCATACCCGGTGCGCAAGAGGACCCTATTTTTTTTTTTATTAATTGATGGGCATAAGTTTGACCACTATCTCACCTGATGGGAAGCGATGATACGGTCTAAGATGGAGCACGCTTGCCTAGAAGTAACCTATTCACTCTGGACTTAAAGACTACCAGGTTGTAGCTATTAGGAAACACAGACTCAGGCAGGGAATTCCACTCCTTAGCAGTACCTACGCACAATGAATGTGTTCCCAAAACGTTTCGTGCGTGTGGGTGGGATGTCCACCATATACCGGTGGCGCATCGCCGTACGTCTTGTGGTCCGATGATGGAACGGGCTCGGCGGAATTAAATTATGCAATTTCGTCGCACACTCCCCAAAATGCAACCGATAGAAAACCGACAAGCTAGCAACCTACCTACCTAACAACCTTATTATTAACCTCCGATGTCCCTCTGTCACAGACAGAGGGACATCGGAGGTTAATACGGTTCACAATAAGATTAGACATTTACTCAAACCTTTTTTACAGTCCGTTCAACCGATTTTGACTTCTATTGCGTTGGCAGCATGACAAATGGCAACAGTTGTATTGTAACCACTTTTTTGCCTCTAATGTCATCTTTAAGCCTACAGGATAGAAGTCAAAATAGGTTGAAGGGACTGTAAAAAAGGTTTGTGTTTATGTCTAATCTTATTGTGAACAGGGTATTGGTACCGTAGACACTTGAAATTTTCGCAGGGTAAGTATTACTATGGCCGCGTTAACAACAAAAGAAAAAATTAAAGGGGGGACCCCCTCTAAATTTCCATACAAGAATCATGTTTTTTTCAGCGTTATTTTGCTCTATCTTTAGATACCTATAGTGTACGGTGTACATTTGGCCGGTTTTTTTATTAAACTGGTTTTTATTGATTTCAGTAAAGAGACGAATATTATAGAAATCTACTTAGAAATGCTTGTTTATGATACTGATTATTTGCTAATGTAAAGTACAGACAGCATTTGTTGTACAAATCAAAGTCTCAGAGGCGCGCTCATTATATGATCTTGAACTTGTCAAAAGACTTCGTATTTAAATAAACAATGTTGTGAATTAGTACAGCTACAGAGATTTATTGTTCAGAACATTTATCAATATTGAAGCTCTTTGTTCTACTGTTACATTTACATCAAATAAAATGATAATATATGCGTTATTTTTAGCACATTAATGTGAGTGCTTTCGCTTCACGCTCTCGCGTTTCAACAAAGCTGTGTAGCAGACTGTAACGTACATATCGACAATTATTACAATACTAGCGACCCGCCTTGACTTCGCACGGGTATTATTGTTATATTTCAACCAATTTACAAAAATCCTTAAGAAATTATACACTTAAGGGCGCGTATTCGATTTAGCGCAACTCATAATCTAAACGATTGCTAGAACGGCGTAGCAGCATTGACACACACTGGTACAATACAATGGTCGGTTTGTGTGCATCAGAAAAAAAAATACGCACGAAATAAGCACGAATCATTTAAATTGATCAGCAAACGACAGGGCGCGATATTTACAGAGCTTTTTAAAATAATTGTCTAAAATAAATGAGCTCGTATAACGGACCGAAAAATATTCTGTATATTAAGCATAACCTTTATTTCCATAAAATAAATATACCAGTTATGTTTTTTTTCAAATACTGGTGAAAAAAAATTTACATAGTGAACCGATTTTGTACTTTTTCAACATTGTTTTTTAATACATAATAGTAATATTTTCGTAATTTTCGCTCTGTAGTAGACTTTAAGACTGTATATCCTGTTGGAAAAGCGCATAAAACATAATAATTTGGCATACTGTAATGGTTGTATTCGTCCTGAAAGTTAACTCAGACGTCTATTTTCGTAAAACGCTATGAAAGGATTGTTTTCGCTTTAAAAAATCATAATTAAAAATTATACTTTTACTCTGTAGTTCCCTAAATCAAGACTTAATCTTTCTAAAACTGTAATTTTCTTTAAATCATCTGCTCACATCATTACGTTATTGCTCTGGGCAAAACGCGAAAACATGAAGTTTTCGTCACGAATCGAATACACGCTCTTAAACCTTCCTCATTAATCATTCCGTCTATTGGCACACCTACGACACTCCATACAAACGAAACGCTTTAATTACCTACACTACTACCAAAATAACAGACTACAAATACGTGCGTCTGTGTGCGTGTCTACGCGCCTCTTGAACTAAAAGCATTTCGGAGGGAGGCGGGGCGCGTTGCTACTGTACGGTAGTAAGTACCATTTATACTGTGCTATTGGTGAAAAGTTAATCGCGAACAGATACACAGACAGACAGACGAGGCGGTGGACTTTGTCTTAACAATATGATATATTTATACACATATAGGTATTTATATCGCTGATATCGGAAGCAATGCTTGTTGTTGCGTGACGATTGCGTCCGATACGGGTGTGTTAATCGTTAATAGGACAATTTATTTTGGACAAGGAAGAATACAGGGTTCGATTTGTTCCAATTTCGCCTGCATACTGCGGCCCAAAGGAACTATTAGTTAATCTGTGCTGCGGCTAGAAACATAATTGGGTAGTTGGACACCATTATGTAACCAATAATTACATGACACGACATCTTTAAAAAGAACTATATACCAACTAACCCTCAAAACCCAACTAACTTTTTATTAATTTTAAAATTAAATTTTAGTTGCTTTGAAATGAATAATAACCCATTTTAATTAAACACGAAACGTCTCGTCTTGAAAAGGCTTAATAAGTATATTTTTGTGTTTAAAAAAAAGTTAAAATGAAAATAGCATTCAAAAACGGTGGCTTAGTGTTTGTTGTTTTGTATTGCCACCGACTTCCGAAAGTAAAGCAAGTAATGTGTGTTCTGTGCTAAAGTTATTTATTACTTTTTAGTTTTTGAAGGCGGTTTTACTTTTTTTGAAAAAAGTTTTTATTGTTTGCTTTTTAGTATTGCCTTAACATTTAAATCCATTAAGAAACGGCGACACACTTAAAAGAGATTGTAAGTCCTCCAAAGATTGAAAAAACTATAAAACGTCGTCTATGTAATTTATTAGGGATTTTGTTGATTTTCTCAAAAAGGGCTGGATCAATTTTGCTAAAATTACTAAAATATGGGACAGTTTCAGAATAAACCCCTTTCGAACAAAAAATAATTTTGTAAATCCGTCTATATATGACAGAGTTATGCCCGAATATACATAAAAAAATATGTATATAAACATTCGAAATGATAACCTCCTCCTTTTTGAAGTCGGTTTTATAAAAATATACCCTATGTTACTCAAGGATAATGTAGCATTCTCTTCTTCATTTTCCTGTCCTTATCCCATGTTACTTGGGGTCGGCGCAACATGTTTTCTTCTTCCATTCCGTCCTGTCCAACGTCATGCTTTCACTGACGCCCTTTTCATATCATTCTTTACACAATCCATCCATCTTTTCTTTGGCCTTCCTATATAATATAGCAGATAATGTAGCATTCTAATGGTGAAAAAATGTTTAAAATCGGACCAGTAGTTTTCGAGTTTATTCGACAAACATACAAAATTTCAAATCTTTCCTCTTTATAATATTAGTGTAGAGTATGCATAGATTATGCAATTAATTAATTAATAAAAAATTATACATTTATTTGCAAGACTTCGGACTTTTCTGTCAGTTTGCCTGTGTTAGCCAATAACCTTACGAATATGCAATCCAACATTTCAAGATACCAACTCATCCGAGTGTCCTGTTTCCGGCTGGAGCAGCAGGCTTTGACGAATAATACAACCTCATGGCCATTGGCTCAGAAATGTCAGCAGGGTCGCAACTCACCGAAGAACTGGACTGCGGTCATCAAACCAAGTCAGCAGTAAATAACGTAGTGTTGGAGAAACATTTATGTATTGTATTGATTTTAGCCAGTTTTCACCATTATTGAATACTAGGTTTTGACCGCGACTTTATCCGCGTCGAAGTTAAATATCCTCTTAATTCGGCCCTGTTGCAAAATCCGTTCTTAACTAATGTATTCTTCTTACAAACTAGCTACCTGCCAAATATCAGCCTTAAGTATAGGTCTAGTTCTCGCTATTATCAAGGACTAGCGACCCGACCCGGCTTCGCATGGGACTATAGCCTTCCTCGATAAATGGACTATTCAACACAAAAATAATTTTTCAATTCGAACCAGTAGATCCTGAGATTAGCGCGTTCAACCAAACAAACAAACAAACAAAGCTTCTTCAGCTTTATAATATTGGTATAGATGTAAACAAAGTTGCGCATTATAAAGTAACCTATATCCTTTCTTGGGGTTCAATATCTTCATCAAAATCTGTTTAGTTGTTTATCCGTGAGTGTACAAACGAACTCACTTTCGCGTTTATAATGTTAGTATGGATTTATTAGTCAAAATAATAGCCTAGACATTGCAGCTTTGAAAGGAAAATGGTTTCCAAAATTTTTATGAAAATTTCTTTCCGAATCATTAGGAATGCTGAAACTGTCGACAGTTGTATCAATTAGGCCCTATTGTGCCAACAGCTTAACTCAGTTAGTTCCTAACACGAGGTTAAATCACAGAATGTCACAAAATAATGTGCCCGTGTTAGCATCTAACCCCCTGTATGACACAAACGGGCCTCAAAGTGTCTACTTCCTAAAGTAATTAAAATACCTATCTACTTATTTAAGTAGATTTTGAACTTCTTTAACTGTCATTATAAACAAGGAAAGGAAATTTCCTTCCTCCGATTTATAACGACAGTTATCTTGACTATATTTATGTGTTTACAACTCTCGCATACGCAACACTCACTTAAGCTTTAATTAAACAGGGCCTATGTAAACTTAACGGACACATTAAGTAAACAAACCAAGCATATAGGCTTACGACCCTGGGTCCCATGATCACTTGACAGCTTTTAAGTCAAGTCTGTTTACAGTATCGTTCAGTATTACAGAATTTCCATCAGTATCAAGTATTTTGGTCCTAGCTTTTGATACAATTCTCAGTATTCGAAATTCAAGGACTTTTTGTACGTTCACAGAATTGGTTAGTAGCGTGAAATCTGTGAAATTAGTTTTTAAACTTGTCTTGAATGCCTAAGGCATTTAGTCTGTCTTTGTAATTTCTGGCTTCTAGCCTATAACTTTCAAAGTCAAAGTCAAAGTCAAATCATTTATTTCAATTAGACCATTAAAGGCACTTTTGAACGTCATATTGTAAAATTTGAATCTAGTTGCTCATTCCAAATGGTAGTTTCGTATGTAGAAGAATGGGAAGAAACTCCATACACACTCTTATAAAAATATAATGTTTACAATTTGCATTTACAAGAATTATAATTCGTTACGTGAATACGATGTACCTTGTATAAAAATCATATATTTTACACAGCTAAATTATGTGCAGACACATAGTTTTCACATATTTACAACTAGCGACCCGACCCGGCTTCGCATGGGCCTATAGCCTTCCTCGATAAATGGACTATCCAACACAAAAAGATTTTTTTAATTCGAACCAGTAGATCCTGAGATTAGCGCGTTCAACCAAACAAACAAACTCTTTAGCTTTATAATATTAGTATAGATTAATAATACAGTAGACGACCACTCCTTCTATTCCAACAAACAATGAATAGTGTGTGAGCCAAAGTACTTTCAAAGATATACCTACAAATGGCAACCGGGCCCAACGATGCTTTCTGTTTTCTTAAGCACTGAGGGGTATGTAATGGGTGGTCACTCTCACAACACAACACACTCATCTAAGTAAGAACCATGATTGATCAATCCGTGTGGTTTATCTAACCACAAACCCCTCATCATCAGCCTAAAGACGTCCACTGGTGAACAAAGGCCTCACCCATAAGGGGGGGGGGTTGCCATAATCCCTACGCTTGGCAGGCGTCTTGGGGATTGCAGTGAAGTTGTTAAGCACACGGTAGCCACTGCTGCTCGACTTCCGGATTTGATTCGTACAGAAGAAGAACATAGGCAGAACGGAACAGCGAAACACTACACCACCCAATTTAACGAGTCTCGGAAATGCAGCGTCGCAGCATATTTATGGCAGTGTTGCAGCATATTCTACGATAGCCCAGGTGTTTTATTTTTTTTGTCTTTTTCAGTATCTACAACGTTTACACATGAAACACAGGATTACCTAGTTCAGGCACGGAAGTCGTAGAAATGTAATTTATATTTAAGAAAAATGTATTTCTTATGCCAAGTAATTTTTAAATAAAAATATTATTTTTAAAATATTACATTATTATTATATAGGTACAGTATATCTACGTATATAGGATTCTTTGCCGTGTAGGTAAGTGCAAACAAAATGTTTTTACTTCCATAATGTTTGTTTTGTCAGCATTTTCTTTTTCCAAGCGAGAACAACATATCAGGCTCGTAGAGTCGACCTTCCGTGATATCTGCTATGTACTTTAGTATTCAAATCAAATTCAAGGCCGTAAGTCCAGACATACTATTCAGTATTCTACTGGGTCAAACGCGCACCTAGATTAACTTAGAAGGACTATATTGGAAGCTTCAAGACTTGGAATGCGAGCTTTAGTGGTTTTGAGGACGTTTGTGCGGGCCTTGAGTATTCGGAAACTTATTTGTTTGTAAACTTGACAATAAACGCACGCGGCACGCGCGCGGTTTAATACGCTGGCGGTATTGAACCCAGTCTTCGTAAAGTGTTCACTTCTTGGAGGAACACCTTGATGGAAGATGTGCTTAGGACTTATAGATATTAAGGCATATTAAGCTATGTGTTTTCTAATTGTTTATTTAAACAACAAGGAGGACCCTTGCAATAGGTGCTAAGGATCCTAAACCACTGAAGATCCCGAAACAGGTAAACAGATATTTACCGTAAGGCTGCGTTTCCACCAAGATGTGCGAGGATGTATGTGAAACGAACGTGGCGCGTCCCTGTGCAAAACGCAGCGCTAGCCGTTTTTTGTTCAGTTTTTCGGACCTAAATACTCTATATCTAAATGAAATATCAACAAATAAAAAATAGATTAAATTTCTACATAATCTTGACTCCAAAATGGTAGACCTGATTTTTGTTTACGAAGTATAGTATTTAACTAATCTCCGAATTTTTTCTTTAGTGTCCGCAATAATAAAATGTATTTTTGTGACTGTATGGTTCGGTTCCCACAGACAAACCGTAAAAACGGTTTTGTGGGGCATAGTTCTAAGTTAAGATTGTTGTAAACTTTGTTTATAATAAATAAAGTAATAATAATAAAATGACAAATAATTATTGAAAACATGCATCTTCTCGGCAAGGAACCATTAATTCGATTTTTGACTAACCCTAATAGATAGGCAATTTATTAATGAACATTTTGGTAGAATTTTTTTTTACAAAATCTCAAAATGTGATTTTATGAAGATTTCATTCTAAAATCTGAGCATATTCGCTACTGTATCTCTTGCACGGCGCAGAGGGAACGAATGCTCAAGGTTATTTGCTCAGGGTACCGCCTTAAGTTATGAAGATGAAGCGTTGTCATTGGTAATTTTCACACAAATCCATCGCTTTGCATCCCATTCCCAGCAAATCACTGGCAGAAATACGGACTAATCGCGACTTGAAGATGCGACCACGATGTAATAATTGTATTACATCGTGGTCGCATCTCGCAAAGTAAAATGTTTGACCATTAAAAGGCACTATTGTCCGTCATTTATAAAAAAAGTAGTTGCTTTATTCAAAAGGTACTTTTGCATGGAGAAGAATATACAAGAACAAAGAGAATGTACAAGAAGCTCCGTATTCACTATCTATAAATGAATCGCCGAAATGTATACAGTAAGCGCATAACTTCCGAACTGTTGCACCAAATTGGATAATTCTTTTCTTTTCGTGTTCGTAGGTAGGTAGGTAGGTAGGTAGACAGGCAGGTAAGTAGATAGGAACAGGACAACGTCTGTCGGGTCAGCTAGTTTAAAATAAATGTTTACAATAATGTATTTTGTACAGGAGCCAGAAAGTAGGAACATACATTATAAAGAGGTGTCTACCGTACGTAACATCCGAGTTGCCTCCAATAATTGTAACTTTTAAAGCAAAACCCTAAAAGTGAGAAGTCAACAGAAGCTTCGGCTCACGGACGACAATTGGAAGGCAATCATTCGCGGTTAGTCGCCAAATAGATGGAGCGATCTCATAAATTCGTCGCGAACGTTCCGTCACAGATATTGTTGAGGATAAATTGCTGAAATATTGAAAGAAAGAACCATGATTTAAGTGACTATTGCGTGTGATACAAAATTGGTGATTTAATATCTGAATTAAGGTTTATTTTTCCTTATTGATGTGTAATTGTTTAAGTGTTACTATTATTAGATTAATTAAGAACTGTTGACGTAGAATTAAAAATAAAGGTTATCTCATAACATTTTCGTACAATTTTATACAACAATCACAATTACTCAGCTATTACTATTAAATTATCTGTTTCCCGATACATAAAAAATGGGGATCTTCAAGCCACGAGTGAACCGATTTATCCTAGGCAAGCGTGCTCTACCTTTGGCAGCATCATAACTTAAGATCAGGTGAGTTCCGGCGTGGTTGCGGCCAAAGGTAAGGCTATTAAACTATTTAAAAAAAAGTTTGGAATAAGTTTTAAAACCATAGAAATAGAAATAGTGCGTAGTACATATATATCGATGTTTCGAACTAAATAAATATTATATGCAAAACCAATATTTACAAAAAAAAGATCGGCTTAATTTACGTAATATTTACTCCACGCGCCCTCTAGACAGGCCCTACGGTCGTCAGACACAGATGACGTTTTCTTAGAAAAGTTGAATGTTTTTAAAGTAAATTAATTTTAATTAATAGAAAACAAACAGTTCAGTTATTAAATTCAATTCTAATCGAAGATATCCATTGGTTTCAAAGAAAACATAAACTATGTCTGACAAACCTAATTACTTAACTCTTTTGTTTAGTGTACATAGCTCAATTCCGCTCAACGGGTAAGGGACTAACTAACTATAGGTTCGTATTAAGCTGAGTAAAGTCTAGTAAGTCCCTAAGGTGTCAGAATGGCGAGAGATTATAAGTTCGAACTTCATCCGTAGCTTTGTTGATGTAAATCTAATTTAGTTACAAGTATTAAAATAAACAGGTTTAGCAGTTCATTCTAGTAATGTACACAACAACAATATTAACAGTTACTTAGGTTTATCAGTTTTATCTGGAGCGTAAATAATTCGTCATTTTTCTAAACAAAAGTTCATTAACCACTATATTATTTATCCCTTAGAGTTAAGAGTTAACTGACGATTGAAAAAACGACAACCGCCTTCAAAAAGTAAAAAATAAATATATTTCAATTCGCAAGTCGACGACTTTGGTTTTGCTTGTAGTTTTGTATTGCCACCGACTTGCAAATTGAAAGTTATCCTTTACTCTTTGAAGGCGGTTGTATTAAAAAAAAAAATTTTTCGCGTTTTGGTGCCTAATTAATTTATACAAATTAATTACGAAACGGTGACACCAAAAAAAAAATCAGTCATCCCTGAATTTTCTACCCTTAGAGGTGGAATGTTTTCTTGAAATTTATATGAGACCAAATTTGAGGTATACACTATCAATTAAAAAAAGTATCATCGAAATCGGACTACACTGAAAATAATTATGCGTGGTCAAACACAAAACAATAAATAAAAAATAAAAGAAATGTTCATAAAATGAAAACTACTGTTCCAAACTATGTTAATTTTTTATGGGACCAAATGGCAACTATTCCGCATCAAACTAATGAAGAATCACTTAAATCGGATCATAAGCCTCATCATAATCGGTGTACATTCATAAAAAAAAATACCAATTGAATTGAGAACCTCCTCCTTTTTGAAGTCGGTTAAAAACCAGCCCTTAGTAGCCGATTTACCACGTCATTTACAGCAACTCCATCATTTGTTTTGTCCTTAGAATAAGGTTTTGCCATTCATTAATTTATAACACGGTTGTACCCAACGTGTACTCAATTTGTACAAAGGTACTTAAAATTATAAGTAGGTTAAAAGGTTAAGAGTACAAAAAACTGAAATATATTATGCTGTAGAGCATCTCTCCAGCAACCCCAAGTAAAAATGTAAAGAAATTTACATAGACTTTTATATTTTTTAGAACTTTTTCAAAAACGTTTAAACTCACTTAAGAGCGTGTATTTGATTCGTGACAAAAAGTTCATGTTTTCGCGTTTTTGCCAGAGCTATATCGTAATGATGTGAGCAGATTATCGGAAGAAAATGATGGCTTTAGAAAGATTAAGTCTTGATTTAGAGAACTACAGAGTAAAAGTATAATTTTTAATTATGTTTTTTTAAAGCGAAGACAATCCCATAAAGCGTTTGCAGGACGAATACAACCATTACTGTATGCCAAAATGTTATGTTTTATGCGTTTTTCCAACAGGATATACAGTCTTAAAGTACATTACAGAGCCAAAGTTACGAATATATTACTATTAGTTATTAAAAAACTGTTAAAAAAGTTTTTTTTACCAGTATTTGAATAAAAACATAACTGATATACAGGCTGGACCAAAAGTCCGGTAACATTTCAAATGGTTATAAAAAGAAAAAGAGTTATGAGAGAAAATATGTTTATTTATTATAAAAGTACAAAAATCAGGGTTTTATTTTTTTAAAATAACGTCGTCCAAATGTGTCCCTTGTTTAGTTTGGCACTCCTGTAACCTAGAGCGGAAATGTTCCATCACCGCCCGACAAGTGTTTGGAGAAATGTTAGATTTGTCACCAATGGACTTTTTCCTTTGGGGATACCTCAAAGGTAAAGTTTTTAATAACAACCCTCAGTCCGTTGAAGAATTAAAAGAAAATATACGCGAGGAAATTCAGAACATTTCTCCAAACACTTGTCGGGCGGTGATGGAAAATTTCCGCTCTAGGTTACAGGAGTGCCAAACTAAAAAAGGGACACATTTGGACTTTAAAAAAAATAAAACCCTGATTTTTGTACTTTTATAATAAATAAACATATTTTCTCTCATAACTCTTTTTTTTTTATAACCATTTGAAATGTTACCGGACTTTTGGTCCACCCTGATTTCTTTTATGAAAAGAAAGGTTATGCTTAATAAACAGAATATTTTTCAGTCCGTTATACGAACTCATTTAATTTAGACAATTATTTTTTAAAAGCACTGTAAAACATCGTGCGCTGTCGTTTGCCGATCAATTTCAATGATTCGTGCTTATTTCGTGCGTATTTTTTTTTCTGATGCACACAAACAGACTATTCTATTGTATACAACTTAGCTGTCATTCTTTATCTTGTAATACTTTGTACATACTTCAATATAGTGCTTTTATGCAAGGTCCATCGTATTCACGTATAGTTATTATAACTGTAAACTGTAAATGCAAAATATTGTACACATTTATTTTTAAAAGAGTAAGTATGGAGTTTCTTGGCCATTCTTCTCCATACGAAACTACCTTTTGGAATGGGCAACTAGAATCAACTTTATATTTTTTTATTATGACGTTCAAAAGTGCCTTTTACTGGTCTAATTGAAATAAATGATTTGACTTTGTACTAGTGTGTGTCAATGCTGCTACGCCGTTCTAGCAATCGTTTTGATTTTGAGTTGCACTAAATCGAATACGCGCTCTTAACCACCAACCATTATTTGCTTCATTATTCAAACAGTTTCATTTTGTTACCATAACAAAATCTTCCCTCTACATACCAACCATGAAATCCCTAACGAGATACATACTAACATACCAAACTAAATTATTATATAACATCCTTACATTAAACAGGCTAACACAATTACACTATGTTCTTAGTAGAACGTCAACAAACATGTAATTTGCGATCAGACAAATTAATATCGTGTAGTTTGAGGAGACGTGAATGAATGCCGAGATGATGTGTCAATAGAGGATTTGTTAGTGGGAACGTTGTTAGTGAATTCCTTGTCGGTTTATGTAGCCCTGGTACGTGGAGCTGTTTCCTTGTTATGGTAAACTTACTCTTATTGTAAGGCACCGAAGTGTTAATAATTCTATACGTAGACAAATTGCACGCATAAATTGATCGCAGAGTGCTGCCAATCCTGATGCGCACGAGCTAAACTTATTTCAAGCTATTTATATCTCTTTCTCTCCAATAAAACAAGAAAGAGACAAATATTAATAAGAGCCGTCAATTGAACTTGATCTAAAATGTTCATACAATTATACATAATGACATTATTCGTCGTGCTCTCGTCGCCGTCGGCGTTCCGGCTGTCTTAGAACCCAATGGCTTGGCACGCGACGATGGCAAGAGACCGGACGGCATGTCTCTATTTCCTTGGAAGTTGGGTAGGCCTTTAGTGTGGGACGCTACGTGCGTCGATACTCTTGCGCTATCCCATCTTCCTAGTTCAGCATCCCGTGCTGGTGCTGCTGCTGCGGCTGCAGAAGACCTCAAACGGCGAAAGTATAGCAACCTTTGTTCGAACGTTATTTTCGAGCCGTTTGGGGTTGAAACCCTCGGGTCGTGGGGTCCGAGTGCACATCTTCTTTTTAAGGAAATATTTAAAAGGTTGGTTGACACTTCCCGTGACTGAAGAGCTGGTTTTTACCTTGGTCAGAGATTAAGCATTGCCATCCAACGTGGCAATGCTGCCAGTCTCTTGGGTACATTTCCAGTTGACGACGATGTGGACGAATTTTATGATGCTTTATTGTGTTAGGTTTTTGTTTTTAGTTTAAGACTTTAGGTTTTCTATTTTATTATTCTTGTAAATATTGTACATACTTAAAAACAATACATACATAGTTATCATTTCAGTAGGTCTATTCTGTTACAATCTCCCTCGGTGAACACCTAGGTGAAGTGAGCTGTTGTACGTCCCGATGCAAGGGATTGACAAAGCAGACGGACGAATGACAGCTCACTTCACCTAGGTGATCACCGAGGGAGATTGTAACAGAATAGCACTACAGAACGTATTAATTATAAACATGGCGAAGAAAAGCTAATTTGACATCTCTAACTTAGTTCTTATCTGTCGCCGTCATTTTCTTCAGCTGCCTGGCAGTAAGAGATGTCAATTGTCTTATTTTAGTTTAATTTGTTACAAGGGAATATGCGCCAGTACCTAATAAACAGACTGATTACGGTTTAGGTCCAAAATGAGTTAGACAAACAAAGAGATACGTTTTATCGTCATCCATCTTTTTATCTCGGTTTTTTTTTTATATCTAACTAGCAACCGGACCCGGCTTCGCATCGGCCTATAGCCTCCCTCGATAAATGAACTATCCAACACAAAAATAATTTTTCAATTCGAACCAGTAAATCCTGAGATTAGCGCGTTCAACCAAACAAACAAACAAACAAACTCTTCAGCTTTATAATATTAGTATAGATTTCCTAGGAGGAGTTATAACATAAACCATTATGTAAGGCAAGTCCTGATTACAAAAACGTTTATTGCGATTTCCTCAAAAAAACATTTTTTTTTGAGTTCGGTCAGTCTATTACTAAGCATGCAAAATATAGAATATAGAATCATCTCGTTATCAATGAACAAATCGACCAAATGCAACTCTGAATCGCGCAGTATGAGTTTCGTACCACAAAAATGGTTTTATCTTTATTACTTGCCATGATAGAGACTTGCCATATCCATACTAACAGGTAAGGACAAATAAAATAGATATCCCGTTAGTACAGAATCCTAAAATTCACCAAATATCGTCTATAATTCATTACTATCATTCGGCTAATTGTTAGATTCTAGTAGGTTATACGTTTATTCCTGTAATTATACAAAATATCGGTAACAATTACTTTAAAAGAGTAAGTAATAATAATAATAATAGAGCTGAGAACATTAAACTTATCGAAAAATAATAATAATAATAATAATATGTGGGGACATTTTCACACACGGCCATCTGACCCCAAATTAGGGAGACCCTGTACTATGGGTGTCAGACAGCTGATTTACATACACAAATACATTTTTTTTTAAATACATACATATATAGAAAAACAGCACCCAGACACAAGGCAAACACAAGTGCTCAGTTTACCCTGGGCGGGAATCGAACCCGCAACACGTTGCGCAGCAGTTGATCGCTCAGCCACTGCGCCAACCGTGTCGTACCGTGTCGTATCGTAGTATGTGTATCTTGCCTATTCTTCTCAATACGAAACTACCGTTTGGAAGGGGCAAATATTATAGGTTAAATCTATACTAATATTATAAAGCTGAAGAGTTTGTTTGTTTGGTTGAATGCGCTAATCTCAGGATCTACTGGTTCGAATTATTATTATTATTATTTCAGCCCGGATTTTCCCACTGCTGGGCAAAGACCTCTCCACTCTCCTTCCAACTCTCTCTGGTTCGAATAGAAAAATTATTTTTGTGTTGGATAGTCCATTTATCGAGGAAGGCTATAGGCTCATTCGAAGCCAGGTCAGGTCACTAGTTTTTCATAAACGACGTTCAATAGTGCCTTTTAATGGCCTAATTGATATAAATGATTTGACTTTGACTTTGATTTGAATGAGTCTTTCTGGTATACATGGAAAACCTTTCAATAAATTCATTTCAATATCGCTTTGATAATTTCGTGGGCGTACCTAACCACTTCAATGCGGAAGTCGACCTATTGTGGGGCTTAAAATACCTCCTAACATGGGTTAAGTATATCATTTACCGTCTGCTTAGCAAAATCCTAATCCGACCCACAAAGAAAATGTTTTTTTCTTTATGTGTACGTACCTATAATTTGTCAACCTCAGTGGCAGCGTTTCATATATTTTTTACACTTATTTTTTATTTATTTTTAAGAAAGACCCTTGTTGGGTTTTGTTATGCCTCAGTGCTATTTCAATCTCGCGATGGTCGTTGTATAAACTACGGTAGGTAAGCTGTGATAAATGATGAATTTTACGCGGTTTTTTTCTTTATAGGATTTTGAAGTTAGGTTTTTACTAGAGATGAATTTGCAAAAATGTTGGTCTGTTTTTCTCTCCGCTTAAGTTTTCATATTGTCATGTTTATGCCAACATTTTCTTGGCCCAAATCGAGTATCGAGCTCAAGGTTTTGCTAGACAAATATAAAATATTATCATGGACTGACCTCCAAATGTTCTTGCTAACGTATTATTTAAAGCTTTTGTTTCATAACTCTTATTTCCAAGTGCAAAGAGTTTACAATATAGTGGTAAAATTTAACCCCATGAATAGCTTTGGGTGCCAGTTTCGCCCCTTCTCACCTTTAGCGTTACGTTTTTCATAATTTGTACGTTTAATAAAAAGCAGCAATTTATTAAACTGTAATCCGAGCGTTGTTTAAGAGATTGCTATTGTCAAGGTAAGTGAGAATTTTTGTAAGATTTCTATTTTATTTGTCTTTTGATTAATGGAAATTTGCCATTGCCATCTATCTAAGTAGGTACCTCTTCTGTAGACGGATTTCATATTTTTGTTAATATCCGGTATCTATCCATGAGATGACTCCTCTTGTCTGCTTTTAAATTTCCGCCAAATTTACTGAAAAAATAAAATATAATGAGCACGAAAATATTGAGCTCTCTTTCAAATTAAATGCTTCACTAGATTTTGAACATAAAAGTATAGGTAATAAAATAACGTTTCCAATATCTAAAATTCCTTACATGACATGCTATAAGATCCAGTGTAACCGCCAGCTTTAAGACATATCAAACGCTCGTAACACTAGGTTTTTGCCAATCGAAAGCCTATTTTCTGGAGCCTTTGCTATAAAACTTCACGTCATTTTCAGGCTGACAAGTAGACTGTAAAAGAGCACAAAAATGCTTTGTTTGGAAATTCCACAGAAATAATGGATTCTGAGATTAAGCAAAATTTTTAAGAGCTCGGATTTTATTAATAGTTGCCGTGACAGTGCGAAAAATGTGATGTTGGATGGAGCTGCGGGTATTAGAATGTGTTGTGGCACCGCTTACGGTAACTTTTTTAAAGGGGTTTGAGGTGTAACGACCAGCCTTAAAAATACTTGTCTTTTCTGAAATTTTGAAGTTTCACCTTTTTCGTATTATTATAAAGAGTACGATAAGTGTGTGGGGGCTCGTGGGTAAGTTATAGCCGTATAGATCGATCTGTCATGGTTAAGCTACGCTTACCGCGGTCGGATCGTGGATGGGTAACCAAACATTTCATACCGAGACTCCTCCGTGCCACAGAGAACATGTAAAACCGTTGGTCCCGGCTGTCAATCGTAGATTTTTGACAGTCGAGTCGATATAGGTAATTAGGTAGTCAGAAGCCAGAAAGTCTGATACCCAGTCTTATCAAAGTGTATTGTATTAACCAGTAGCAGGGTCGTGGAGGTCAGACAATCAGCGGTACCATATAAAACACTGGTCTTTAGCAACGTTCTAGATTGGAAGCCCAACATAGTATTGAATAGGCTAGACAGGCAATAAAATGAAGACTAGGATAAGTTATTGGTTCACAGACTTCACACACTGAATTTGATTATCGAAACGGTTTCGTTTGGTTTGGTTTTGATTATCGAAACGGATTAACATTAAATTCATTTTACCTAGTATGAGCTAACAATCATTGTACATATTGTGACGTAGGTCGCCATGCTAGCGCCACCTATTATCGAACAGCAGAACTACGTCACACGCAGGTGCCATCTGTTATCGAATAGCAGATCCACAGTTCTAGACTGTTCGAGATGGTTGTTTCGTGTTGCAACATTCTCGATCAGTCCCGTGTTTGCTAGAATGTTCGCGTATATGTCCTAAGCCTTATGTAAATAGCGGACTGCGAGGCGCGGAGAGTTAGCTAGTTTTTGGAAGCGAAACTGAAAACTGCGACTATTGCGAATACTGCGATCTAAGTGATTAACAAGTGATTTTTGTAAGTTATTGATTATTGAGTTTGTGACTTTTTAAATAAAGTGTTTGTGTTTTATTTGGTGTAAATTGGTGTTAATTATTTATCCCGAACCCCAGCTCATAACAATATTATTTATAACAATTAGAACACAAACACTTTATGTACTGTGAGGCTGGAATATGGTAGAATCAATTTGGTCGGGACAGAAACCGTGAGAGAAATGGCGTTCCAATTAAAAACTACGCTATACAGTCCAGTGAACACCTGACCGTTAGCCGGCGGACGTAAATACGAGCTGACATCTAACGAGTACCTATACATATATAAAATATATACATGATTTTAGTGACTGTTCCACAAAATTCAGGTTACGTTGTAGTACCGTTTGCGGTTTACTCGTTAGTACCTTTAACAAGAAAATGGAGACAGTATGATTATAATTAGTGAAAATGTAATGATATGGTTGTGGTTTTTAGAAATAGTAATTTCGTATAGCAGGATTTGTTTCAGAATAACTCACAGTGTTTTTTTTTCAGTTCCATCATCAGCTTAATTGCGTAACTTAGAATATTTTATATAATTTTGCCTCCAAAAAATCGTTGTCGAGGAATAGATTATTATTTTTCATCGAAATCCTTCTGATTGAGATTGTTACGTAATTACACCCAACAGATATCTAAACGCAAAAAACGACTGGAAGGCAACGTCACGACTAAACACGTACATACACTAAAATTATCATGAAAACAAAACACTATACGTCTTCATCAGAACGCGTCATTAGTACACGCATTTACTTCGTGGTCTGCGGTTTATCACATCACTTTGTCACACGTTGAACTTCTGACCTATAGGAGAAAAGTCCGTGACACATATCGCTTCAAAGAAATTTTGTATCTAAGATATAAGACTCTTGAACTTAAACCCACAGAGTCTTGAACTTTTATAACTAATGAAGAAAATTTATGTTAGGGTCTGAACGGATATTGCTTTAGACCCTCAATATCTAGTATTAACTATCTGACTATAAACCAAAATCCATTCGGAGTATCCGTTGTACACGAACCTATTTATCAACGGCGCAAATATAATAGCCTTCTTGGAAGCTATATATTTGAGCCGTTTGGGGTAGAAACTCTAGGGCCATGGGGTCCGAGTGCCCATATTGTTTTTCGTGACATCGCCAAGCGGCTGGTCGACTCTTCACGTGACCCAAAGGCTGGTCTATTCTTGGGTCAAAGAATCAGCATTGCCATACAACGTGGCAATGCTGCCAGCCTGTTGGGCACGTGTCCCGTTGACAGCGATGTAGACGAGTTTTTTGATGCCCTTTGAGCTCCCCTGTCTTTTTCTTGGAATTGTACATAATATTATTAGATTTTTAAGATTTGTATATAACTAAAATTGTAATTTAATATTTAAATAAATAAACTCATTTATCAATGTAAGCGGTTTATTCGAAAATATCGATTCTTGAAATATCGATACGAATGAACGTTGAGTTTCAATTTACCCTGCAGGGCATTACTTGATAGATTAATTTAGTCGGAAGCTCAGATACCCGATAGTGTTGATTCATCGACTTCTAATCGAGACTAGTGTAAATGTCGATGTATTTCAAGTGATGTCTCGATGTTCCGACAGTGAGATTGGAGATCCTTTGTTATTTGATCAATGGTTTCGCTTTGTTGCTTAGGGAGGCAATTTAATTACAACCCGGCCTTACAGATTTCAGCTGCAATGTTTTAGCAAGATCAACTCCCCTTTAAAAGTTTTATAGGGATTTTGTGACGTGTGACAAAAAACGAATATGTTTTGTTACTGGTCGATTACTGGTAAGATTGGCTAAATTTATTTCATCATCATAATCAGCCTTTCCTCAAATGTGTCGGTTTCCAATATAAGCAGGCAAGCGTGCTCCATCTTAGACCGCATCATCGCTTCCCATCAGGTGAGATAGTGGTCAAACGTATGCCTATCAAATGATAAAAAAAAAAACCAGGATGCAGCTGAATACCAGTGTTTAACATGGAGCGACTGCCTTTCTGACCTCCACAGCCCAGTCACTAGCCAGAATCATTTATTAATCATTAATGAACGTTAAAAGGCCCACTTTTCTTGCCCAAATGTACGAATAGACGAATGAGTTGACCTAGCTACGTTCGTAGCACGAGCTACGCAGCTACGTAACTTCGTAGCTCGTAAGCTACGCAGTCTGACAATGTGTGGCGCGCCGTCCAAATAGTCGTGGTGAGTCTAGATATTATTGCGCCACATTTTGATGTAATATGTATAAGATTAGATAAGATATTAGTTTTTACTACAGATGGTTTATGACATGACACCGACCTGTATGTTTGGATTTCGAGTTGTGACAAACCTTAAATGGAAAGCTTGTTATTCGTCTTCATTTGTAATTAAAAATTATAAGAAATCTTTTTGTTTTGGTCAGACAATGCGTAATCAGCAGTGCTATTCTGTTACAATCTCCCTCGGTGAACACCTAGGTGAAGTGAGCTGTCATTCGTCCCGACGCTAGGGATTGACAAAGCAGACGGACGGATGACAGCTCACTTCACCTAGGTGTTCACCGAGGGAGATTGTAACAGAATAGACATACTGCTCCTTTTTTGGAGTTAATTAATAATGAACATAACACAGTCCGTTTGTTTTTCATTTTATTTTGTTGCTGGCTTTATTTGAAAGCCCATAAAACCTTCTTACACCAGTCAGGGTTATCTTATTAACTCCAAGTTAATTGCCCATTGTGTATGACTTGTGTTGTTTAATCTCGTGTTAGGAAAGGCCTTGAAGTATAAATGATTACCTAGTTTATACTTTAATGTCAGAAGCCCAAAAGACTGACGACCAGTCTTACCAAGGGGTTTCGTGTTACCCAGTAACTGGGATGTGGTGGTCGGACAAGCAGATGCTCTATATAAAACACTGGTATTTCAGCTGTAAGTATCTATACTCCATTTATAATATAGCATTAGAAAAACGAGGCTCTTAAAAGCAGGAATGAAAAACATTTAAAATCAAAGATAAGTTAAAATCATTTTAATTAAGAGTTTTTTTTAACATACATTTCATAAACAGATCATAGACAGTACTAAATATAGACGTATGATAATATAAACAACATAAAAGTTTTTTTTTTTAATTAGGTAACATTTTAAATTTGGTAGGCATCACGTTCCCGGTATTGTTCATCGTTCAGGTTTTTAGCATTGACACTGTAATTTTAAATTGGAATTAAATAATACAACTAAATGAATGCCGCATTATTGTATAAGATAAATATTAAAATGGGTACAATTAAGTGCGACAGCTGCTGTAAATATAGATTATAATAAATTCGACGTCTATGGTAACTGTAAACATGTTTATCAAACTCAAACTCAAACTCAAAATCATTTATTTCAATTAAACCATTTACAGGTACTTTTGAATTGTCAGAGTAAGTCAGTCAGAAAGTTGAAGCTAGTTGCTCGTTCCAAACACTAGGTTTCTGTGGAGAAGAACGAGCAAAAAAACTTCATGAACACTCTTTTAAAATCAGTTATATTTTACAAATTTAGGTTACATCATTCATGTTGAATCTAAGGGTACAATGTGAGAACAATGTAACACGTCTTGCATGTTAAAAGAGGTCTAGAGAAAAATATAGTTATAATTACAATTCAAACCAAAATTTAAAATAACCGAGGCAGCTAAGAGATGACCTGTCCCAACGAACGGCGACGGCGTTCACGAACATGACGCATGGATCGGCACCATTTAGCTCAACCATTTTGAAGGGAACCGAATGATCCAACACATGCGCCACCGTCAGCGAGACATTCAAGTGAGCATGACTCTCCCAACCGCCAGGGCATATTCAAATCAATGAGAGATATACCGCGTAAATGGTAGCTTTAAAGAACATAGTGCTCACATGTATGTGCTACGAAAAATTATATAATACTAACACATTGAGTTTATACAATGCAAAGATAATATAGTTCTACATCTTCAGCTGCAGCTCCAAAAATAGTTTAAAAATAGTTATTGTACTTAAGACGCTGACAACACCCAAATAGGCTTGTCTCAAACAATTTTTAAACCAAATCTATACAGTTTGTGACGGCGGAAAAAATATATATTAATCTTGAACATATTTCTGAGAACCCTGTTGTATTCACAACACGTTTTAGAAAAGTTTTCTCGATACAAAAAAATGGTAAACTAACCTCTAAAAATGATCTATCAACAAAAATATCTGTATAACTTATCAATGTACGTTGGTAAAATTTATAACAATAACGTATCATATTTAAATAAAGAACTTGGTTGTTTTTTATTTTTGACTACTCAACTTATTTTTATGTAATGTATTTATTTTATCGTTTGTGAAAAGAACGAACGGTCCGTCATCACGCTTCTCTTTCATATGTATGTAATCCGACAGTGATCGCGTAGTCGCGCAGCTAGACGGACGTATGTCGCATGTCGCTTTGCCCTGCTATCCGTTCATGTCATATTTTGATAATTTTTCGTATGGAAATATATAAATATGTATAAACATTGTAATTATTATTACCCGCGTCACTTTATTTCTTACTTGGTAGTTCGCTGTATAGCCGCCCTTTAAGAAAGGCGCTTAGATACCGGAGAAATAGTGGGCGTGGCTAAAATACCGATACATCGGAGCTCAATAGCGGTTGACAGCGTCTTAATTATCAAAGTGTGCATTAAAGATAAGAGTATAGTTAGACTGTAAGCCGACTTTAACATAGTTCAGAAAAAGCCAAGCAGTTTGTGTTATTAGCTAATACCTAGTTACTAGACACTAGTTTCGGTACTTCAACACTTATTAACAAAGTAGTCTCTCTATCTAAAGTTCTTGTAATCGTTTTGGAAGTAAGTTCTCAACAATAGGGTCAGCGGGGGTTAGGTCTCAGTTGGTGGGAACTTGCAAACTTGGCGGCTCGGCACCATTACTGACAAAATAGTGTTGATTTATTAGTTTGATTTTGGGATATGTTCACGCTTTTGCGACTTTTGAGGTCTTGAACGGTGATTTTGTTTGAACAATATTGCTCATTGAATGACTAAAATACAAAAGAAATTGATTCATTGATTGATTTGTAAAGTTCTTTACTACCGTAATAAATACAGAGAGATTGAGAGGACAACGAGAGTTGAGTTGAGTTGTCCTACCATAAATGTAACTATAGTTAGTCTGTTTCTTTATAAACTTACTATGCAATACAATTTAGAAATGCATAACAGCCATCTCGGTGTAAAATGTTTGTGAAGGTAAGTTAGCCTAGTTCTAGTTCTTATGATGATGAGATTGACATGACATGAGATTTGATTAAAGCACAAAAAGTCTTAGCACTCACTTTCAAGAGCATCGCCAGCTGATGGCTTAGGGCAAGTAGATATATGGAGGATATGAAAAGTATGAATTTTACATACAGTCAAAGGCACATGAAGCTTTTGCAATCTCTAAGGGGGTGGGGGGAGTTGCTCCCCCTAGAGATTCCACTCTTGGCGACTCTCTTGCTCGCTTTTAACATATACAAAAGAAATTAATAAAAAAGAAATTAATAAATGGATTATGGTACAGCAGTGCTTTTCTGTAAAAATGTGTCTCGGTGAAGTGAGTTAAGGGTGAGCTCAATCAATGAACTCAATCAAGTTTACTTCACCTAAATTCTTTAAGAGAGGTTTTTACAGAATGGTATAGGTTTGGTATGAAAAGTACACGCATGGTATGGTAAAATACAGTTCCAGTGCAATAGACAAAAAAGTTTCTTAAGTAAAGGCAAAAGAAAATAAAATTTACCATTTCAAGAACTACAATTCAGTTTTACTTTCAAAGCCAAAATCCTAGAAGTTTATATCCCTAATACTAGCAAAAATTCTACCGAATCGGAACGCGTAACTACAAAGTACGAACATAAAATCAATTTTATGTGTGAACAGTTCTCGTGTACGTAACGCAATTGAAGCCTTATGTCTTTGTAATCAAATATGCCTCCGCGAATGTATTAGGAAAGCGAGGCATCGCTGGAACTAAATAGTATCGCTTTCAAGTGTTATGTGTTTAGTTATGGATATGTATATTATGTACATACGCCTCTAAAGGGATGTGTTAAATATTAAAGAGGTTCCTAATGTCATGTTGAAATAATAGATATAGTTAATGCTTTGTTACTGGATGTGGAATAATTATATTTGAAAACGAACAACTCCCTGACTCCTTGACAATTCAAAAGCGACTGTAAATGGTTTATTTGAAATAAATGGTTTTAGGTTTGAGTTTCTTGACATTATAATGCTTTGTTATTTGTTTTAAAACGTCTATTTATATGTCAAAGTTGGTGTCCATAGAAAAAGTTGATAATTTTCATGGATTCTTTCACCCTCTGTAACCACAAAATTAAAATTCAGCTCGTATAAGACTTTAAAAGGGACGATCTTAGAAATCAACAACACATAACTCCCTCAAGTACAATTCAGCCATTTACTTAAAAACAAATAAGTAAACAGTATTCATGTTGAGACCACAATTAACAGCATGTGGGACTTCATAGTTATGTTTCGGGGCACTTAAGTCATTAGCTGGATAACTGCGCGTTATAACTTGAGAGTTAACCCCTCTGCGGTTTAAGAGAGAGTGCTCATGTTTATAGTTGGACAACCTGCCCATTTGTAGGGTTTATTTTGTGTTTATTTCGCACATTATATTATGAAACAGGTGACTTGGTAATGTACCTGTAAAGTGGGGCATGTCTTCTCTCGTGTTGCTAGGAGGCATACGCGAATAGCTAGGATTAGAAGGTCTCTATAAGTTTATTCGGAACTTTGTCTTTACCGGTATCACAGAAGCACTTTAAGCAATCTTATATCTGACCATCACTAGAGTCGTGCAAACAATTACAGACGATTAGCCTTTGCCCACGACTTTGTCCGCGTGAGTGTCGGTTATCGCGGATGCAGACGAAGTCGCAGATTAAAAAGTAGTCTATGTCCTTCCCCGGGGTTCAGGCTATATTCACACCATATTTCATGAAAATCGGTTCAGCCGTTTCATCGTGAAATTGTAACAGACAGAGTTACTTTCGCATTTATAATATTAGTATGGAAGTATGGATTAATTTGCAGAAAGTTCATACGATCAACCATGCGATTGCCGATGGGATAAATGGGATAACGTCAAAACCTAAGTCTTTCACAGATATAACACCAAACCGTCAAAGTACCGACCAACAGCAAAATGGAACCGTTTTTTCATGACCTAGCACGAACTGGAAGTCTCAATTGACGTCGAAAAACCGAATTTCACGCCAATATTCTTCAATCTCGCCTTTTTTCTTATCTGATGAAAAAACTGTGTGGATGAGTGATAAATTCCTGTGATTTTGTGCCTGCCGTGTTAATAAAAGGCATTGTGTTTGTTGCATACGATGTCACTGCGTATTCTCAATTTGTTTGGAATACCGAACGTAGGACAGCATTGAATGTTGTTCGTTTAATGGGCAAACAGTTGCAATGTCCCAAAAACAGTCAGTTTTCTACATCGTCTTTTGCAGGATAAAAAGAATAGAAGATAATTATGAATTTTCCATAGATACCAGTTAAGTTTTGAAGTCTAGGATGTTATTAGCGAAGTTATCATCCATTTACGTGTTTGTTTATTTGGTAAGCCCCTTTCACCCTTTTAAAAACAAAACACAGACATAGAATGTTCGTGAAAGGTTATTCCACTACCGATCACGGCAGGAACAAACAACTCTGAGGATGCATCCAATGACCACGCATCCATCACTGAGAATGACATTCGATTACTCATCCCTGACTTATCCTTGTTGATACACAAAGTATTACTTAGCGACCTACTTAGTAAGGTAGCGTTTTAAATGTCATTGTTTTAAGAACTGCCCTGCACAAACAGACGTAAAATTAAAAGACGAGGAGAATACTACCAAATCGATCCAAACAAACTTATTTTCTCATATTCGAGTGCCGTACCACATAGGGTTGCCACCCGTACTTTATAATATAGTATTGTACGTTATTTCGGGTAAATGTACTTTATACTTTATGAGCGGAATAAATACGTGAAAATACTTTATTTTACCTATTTGGACTTTTCGAAGGTTTTATTCAATAAAAGAAACAATAAAGTTAACGGTTTTATTAACTAACTTCAAAAAAAAGAAGAGGTTGAGTGAGAACCTCTTGTTTCTAAAAAGCGATAAAAGTACATTTTTTATAAAAAGAGAACGCGTTTAAAAACTAAAAAGTAAAAAATAGTTTTTCTGAAGTCAGTGGAAACATATAATATAACTTTTCTACAAAAAAAAATTTCGTGAGTCAACTTTGGTTGTGTGGTGTTGACTCACGAAATTATTTTTGTTATTGTAGAAAAGTTTTTTGATTGTAGAATGGATCGCATCGATAAACCTTGCTCCGTAAATAATACTTTATTTGCAGATGATGTACTTTATTTTTTTACCTTAGAATCTAAATATACTTTATTTGCTTCAAAAAAAGGTGGCAACCCTAGTACCACAGTACCTATGTTATAAGTAATGTACTAACGTACAGTAGCGACACGCTCCACCCCCTCAGAAACACTGTTCCTCACCTCTTCTCGCGTGAAACGTGCTTTGGGAACTGCTTTTAGTTCGAGCGGCGTGTCGACACGCACACACACGCACGTATTTGTACAGTCTGTTATTTTGGTAGTAGTGTAGGCAATGATATCGTTTCGTTTATATGGAGTGTCGTGGGTGTGGCCGTATCAAGGTCTGAAACTGTTCCATTGATGACCAATGAGAACTAAAAAGAGGCAATTTATTTCTCAGCATCAAAAGTCTCACCTAAATCAAGTCATCGGGTATTTCCGTGGATGCTTATAACATCAAATAATCTAGGGGCACGGCAGTGCCCCTGCCAAGACGAGCCAAGCGAAGCGCTAGTAGGGCACTACCTACCTTTTCTCGAAGCGCTTCGTCGTTTTTTTGAACCCTCATAACTTGGTTTTGGATTATGCCATATAAACAAAATTCTCGGGATATGATGTAAATAGTTGACTTAATAAATATATTAAGTTTCAATTGCATAGGTCTTATACTTTAAATTTTAACTTTAAACACCCCGATTTCGTCACTGACTCACTCACTGATGGTCATCAAAATTCTGGGGTACTTCCTGAAGTCCTAGAAAGCTGAAATTGGGTATATAAGCTAGTATTAGTACACAAACAACAAAAAAATCTCAAACTAGAAAAAATGAACATAATTAAAAAAAAATTGTCTTAGGCAACTTACAAAAAGAAGTGAAATCCCACCAAAACATTTTCATGTATAATGTTGCCAAGACGAGAGCAAATGGCTCGCACCAGTCAAAAAATTATCAGATCTCTACGTATAATCTCTACTTTACTAGGCTTACTTCACATATTCTACACCCTAGTCAAAATATGTAGGAGGCTTGGCTGTTTAGTTACTACAAGTATTGTTGTTTAACAGAAAAGTAATGAACAGTGAATACATTATTCACCGCGCCCATGTAACTGTAGCGAAAGCTTCAGCTTCAAAGCATGTGATCATGCTTAGAAGCTGTTGACGATAGGTTCTTTTAATTGACCGCACCGACCAAAACGTGCCATAACTAATATGTAGTTAGTCTGATTGGTCGAAAGCCGTCGGTCAACAGAATCACAGCAGCCAATTTCGCGTACGACGTCAGCTACAATCGGAAACAATTAACGTTTGTAGACGCATAGCGGAATAGCTCACGCAAATTATCGAGGACCAAGCAAGCACGATGATGGACATCCGATCTCTCTCAGCAGAAACGGTTTTGCACTGACTCGAGTTACAGATTGCCAATGAGAGGATGGCCAGTATCAAATTATAAATCTAGAGTAATCTAAACACTCTCTTCTCGTTTATCAAAGTTAAAGTCAAGTCTTTTATTTCAATAAAATTATACCATAAAAAGGCACTTTTGAACGTCATGTTAGGAAAATTTAATCTACGAGTAGTTGCCCATTCTAAATGGTAGTTTCGTATGAGAAGAACGGGCAAGAAACTCCATACCTACTTACTCTTTTAAAAAAATAAATGTTAACAATATTTGGCATTTACAGGAGTTATAATAATATAAATATATGTTGAATACCTTGCATAGAAACCACTATTTTAAAGTAAGCACAAAGTACTAAAATCTGGAAATGACAGCAAAGTTATGTACACATACATATTGTTTACATATTTACAAATATTGAAACAGTAGGAAACCACTTCTCATATTTCAACCACAATCAATGTGAGCCAGAGGAAACTATAAGTACAATAAAGAATAAAATGTACACGTGTTAAATTGTAAACGTACATGTAAACGTACTAAATTAAGTAGTTGAAATCAGCAACCAGTATGTCTATTCTGTTACAATCTCTCTCGGTGAACACCTAAGTGAAGTGAGCTGTCATCCGTCCTGATAGCAGACGGACAGATGACAGCTCACTTCACTTAGGTGTTCACCGAGGGAGATTGTAACAGAATAGCACAGCTGTTTGATTTTGTCTAGTCTTTTAATTTTCCTATGGAACGGGACCAGCATGTTTCCAAGCATTCTTATCTTGTATATCGTTTAGTTTATTTGTGATACAGGATCTATGTTTGTTCAACTTGCCTGTTATGTAAACAATTAACCCATGGGTCATCCAAAACCTCCCTTAATGGCTGCATTACACCCTAAAACCCCTAAATCTTAACCATTAACCTTCTAAAACACACATGAATACACTCATTTCATTACTTTACATCGCGAAAACGTGCCCCTGAATATGGTTAGTTTACCTTTTAGAACCTGCCTCGATTTCCTACGAATTTGACGTATTTTCCCTCAAATTACAACCCTTTATGTAGTTTGCGTCCCTAAGGAGTGTATTTCGACCTGAATATTACCTCGAGGCCTGAAAGGTGAGGCCTCTCGTGTCGTAAAGTATTCATCGCGATGATTCTTTGTGAGGAAGTGAACAAAGTTTTCCGCAACCATTGTTATGGAGATAGATGGCGGATATTTAAGGTTAGGAATTGACTATTTAGCAAATGTTTTCTGTCATTGGCTTGTTGTGAAAATGATGAGCAGGGTTGTAAAGAAACTTATAATGAATGGGTGCGTGTGTGATATTCACCTCTTATAGGCTAACATGATTTGCTTGCGTGTCAATAAAGTATTTGGTTAGCTAACTTTTGTTAGCACACCCAGAATTTAGATACATAACTGCCCCTGGTTGTTAACCAGGCGCTTTAACCGATAATCAACACTTTGCTTGGTTGAGCAAAAGTGAAAATGGCTTGACAAAAAGAAAAAGCTAATATTACGACTATACAGTTATAAACGATATATAGTCGTATTAACGATGGAGGAGCTCATGGCTAAGTTAAAGCCGTACAAATCAATCGGACAAAGGTTAAGCTACGCTAGCCGCGGTCGGTCTGTGGATGGGTGACCATCTCTTTCATACCGAGATCCCCCCGTGCTTCGGAAAGCACGTAAAACCGTTGGTCCCGGCTGTTATTTGTAGATCTCTGGCAGTCGTTATGGGTAGTCAGCCAGAAAGTCTAACAACCAGTCTTACCAAGGTGTATCGTGTTACCCATGGCAGTAACTGGGTTGTGAAGGTTCTATAGGCAGTCGCTCCATTTAAAGCACTGGTATCCAGCTAGTTCCAGTTAGACTGGAAGCCGACTCCAATATAGTTGGGAAAAGGCCAGGCAGATGATGATGATGATAGCAAAGCTAGAGAGTGAGACACTATTTTTGTTTCGTCCAAACTGTCCCACTGCTGAGCAAAAGCCTCCCACTCAAGTCCTTCCAGGAACTCTTTTCTGCGTTACTTTTACCAGTCCTCGCTGTACGCGTACAGGGGGCCAAGTCTGCTATTTGTTTAATTTCGTCATTCCAACACAATCCCATTGTCATTTTGCTAAAAGTTCGAAATCTGCTAAATTCATAATGATCGATCATTGGTCGGTCGAATTAAAAGCAATGACTGCACAATGACGTTGTAATGGTAGATCACTGATCAAAGTAACTGTCAAAATTTTTGCAGATTACCACCTAAGTTATTTCAGTTGTCATTTTGTACGAGATTACCATTCTATATCATTTCTTTCCATGGCGTGTCAGTGATTGACCATTGGAAAGTCATAATGACGCCATTATATTAGTAGATTACCAAACTTGTCAAAATCAACAATTATGAAATCAATGATAGACCATTCTGACACTATTGTAATAGCAGACTTGAGGCCCAGGTCGTCTTGCCACAGTTGCGCCCGATCCCCTCTAGTGTTGGTGAATCATTTGGGTTAGGTTAGGTCAGTGGTATACCTTTAGACCCACCATGTCAACAGGTGTATGGCCAAATGGTATGGTGGTATTGCCACCTGAATTGAATGGTTTAAAACAAAATTGTAGGTGTAGACATAAATAAGAGTATTTAATAACTATTATTTTTTTCTACTCCCGCTAACTTTTACTTGTTATAGGTACCTTATTTTGTGCGTTTTTACCCAAACAATTTATAAGTTAACTATATTTAGCCCCCTAAGGACCTAAGGTAAATTGGCTTTTTCCAAGTTGCCCAAAAAATACTCCGAACTATAACAGTCCTTAATCAATTCCCGTCGGCCCGAGCTTGACCAATGACCTTTTACACAAAAATTACTCAGTAATGAATCAATCCGTTCCGAGAATTTGTTCGAATTAAGGACACGAATATTTTCGAGACAGAAAGTTAATAATAATGACTTTCTAAAAAGCTATTAATAATGGAAATGGATTGAGTTATTAATTTTATATGAAAACAAATGGAATTCTGTCCCTATGTTTTCCAATACACACACGGACCTCGTACGTCGTACGTCGTTATTACTATTGCCTAAAAAATATTCGTTTATTACGTTTGATAGTTAAATAGGTAAAACAGATTTCATAGCAAGCAAAGTATGATGGCTATGCCTTTTATGTATTTTTGTTGCCTCATCTTTTGCATTTTTCAGTCTGTAACAAATATTTGTATCAGGAATTAATAGTACATACTATTTATCTGCTTCTACCTAAGAATAATAAGTATTACTTTCTTCGTGTGTTGACACTGATTTTCTTATAATTCCAGTAATTATAAGAAAATAACGTGAAAACATAACATGTGTAGCTTTCCTATGATCCTCGGTTGTATACAAATGTGTCGCTGAAATATGTAATTTTCAGCCAGTGACTACATCGCCATTTTCATTTTGTCTCATGGGAATCCAATGTCAGAAATATCTACATATGTCTTTCATACTCTGTTTGATTCATTGTTTCACAGGAAATGTTGGCTTCCTCCAGCTGGTTCAACGTGTTCCGTAATATTTAGGGATACATCAAAAACGCATTTTAACAAAAAAGACAATCGCCTTCAAAATCTAAAAAGTGATAAATTACTTTAGCACAAAACACACATGACTTTACTTTCGGAAATCGGTGGCAATACGAAACATCAAACAAAGCCACCGACTTATCTTTTTTGTAAAAAAGCTTTTTATTTTTCGCTTTTTAGTTCTTCCTTAACATCCAAACCCATTAAGAAACGGCAGCACAGTCAAAACAGAGATTGAAAGTGCATGGTTAGACAACATAACAATCATCAATCATCCATTTATATTTTATTACTTTGTGTCGATTTATTTAAAAAGTGCTGAATCAATTTCGATAAAATTTACATTGGACCACCCTTGAGGCATACCTTATCCATCAAAAAAAGAATTTTCAAAATCGCTTTACATTTGCCGGAGAGATCGCGTAACAAATATACAAAAAAAACATACAGACGAATTGAGAACCTCCATTTTGAAATCGGTTGAAAAGTACACAGCACATTAATACGCCGTATGTTGCTACATTACATAAATCACAACATAATACAGCTATTACTTAATAATTACTTTGTTGTTGTAATAAAAACGTGATATTTTCATAATTAACTAGTCAAAATTGTGGTTCATCCATTAGCTGACCACAATTACTTAGAACACGAATATGATAGGACACGAATTCATTAAACAGTATCATGGTAAACTTTGACCGTAGACATAGATGTTGCATTTTATGGTCACCAGGGGGCGTTTGGATCGAGATCGTAAATTATAAGGTGCAGCTTTGGGCAAACCATAGGTGTAGGGGATAAACATGGGGTGACGATATAAAGCTCGCTGTTCACTGCCCGACAGGAGTCGATCAGGATTCATGTTTTTGGGTAAGTATTCGAACAACGGTACGGATTTCCTTGGTAGTGTATTGTGAATAGGCGTCAAACTTCATCGATGTCTAACTAAACTTGTAACTTCTGTAGGCACAACAGCAAAGTCTTGGGAACATGGTGGAAATACACTTAAAATTAAATTAATATTACTTAATAATGAATCACTTAAGCACGGCCTGCTGTCACTACAAACTCGTCAATTAATAAAATTAAACCCAACTTAACGCGACTCGCGGGCCGTTAGTAGGACCCTTTATTATGGATAAATCAATATTCAGCCCTAAGTTCATAGCGTGACGTGATCGCATTTTGGCGCCGCTCCCGATTCGCCTGCACACCACACATACGAAAAACTTACATACACACATACAAACATAATAAATGTACTTACATTAGAAAAAGCGCGAGTGTATGAATAAGTCAAAAATTTAACTGTTTTAAATAGACGAGTAACTTTTTATTCCTACAGTGTTTTTCAAAAATAGAATGCGCCTTTGACATTTTATTTCATTTTTTGTATAATTTAAGTTAACGTGTAATAACACTACATATTATTATTATTCAAATAAATATCATGTAGATACCCGAATACTTATTATTCATAACTCAAAATATAGACCACACATGCTCTCATGCATACTCTTCACGTCTTTAGTATGCAGTGTTCTAATGCTATATTATAGGTATATATTCGCGGCCATATGCAATGTTTGGTTAGGGGAGTAGTAATTTTTTAATCGATTGTGGTAGGTCAGCGCTCTATTGATTCGAGCATGTTGTGCAATACTTAATTATTCAAGTTTTGGTCAACAATAGCAAACTGGATTGGATACGGAAAGAAGCTTTGTTCAAATCATAATGAGATTACATCTCATTATGATTTGAACAACAACAACGGAAAGAAGCTTTGTTCAAATCATAATGAGATTACATCTCATTATGATTTGAACAAAGCTTCTTTCCGTATCCAATCCAGTTTGCTATTGTTGACCAAAACTCGTAGTGTTTGAAACACAATTGGGATATTATAGTTTTAATCTCAAGTTACTTTTCTTTTGTTTAGTCATTTTACTATTAATTTTAATTTTGACAGATGTGCTAGAAAACAGAAATAATACTTATCCATTATTAAATTGTAAATAGGTGCAGTGAATAGAGTAAGTTTGTATTATAGTTTGTATCTTAATTTAGTTTACTTTGTGATTTTAATAATATTATAAGATTACTATGTAGGTTAAAAAACGACCTAGTTTTTGTGTATCTTCTGAAAATTATTAAAAGCAACTTACCAATATTATTTTTTTTTAATGCAGATGTTGTTTAACAGTTATTTAATTTAAAACTTCTACAAGTGGCTAAACAAATTCCAAAGTTATAAACTAAATTGTTACAAGCCAAATTTTTTTACAAATAATTCTGTCAAAAATATCTTCAGGCACAAAATTGAGTCCAATTCTCTTGACAAAGCGACGTAATAATTCAAATTCATAAAACTGTGACTTCTCGTTACTTGTACTTCGTCTGGAATCACCCTTACGACTAAAGGGCCGCCCCTCGTAGGGCTGTCGCGTGACTAATGCATTTTTATTTAATGCGGACAAGATTACAACTAATTTTGTAGCGTGTGTTATAGAAATAAAAGTGGGATCACTTTATCTGTTCCGGTTTTTTGTTTATTTGTGTATTTTTGTGTGTTGGTGTTACTTTCCAAGCTTTTGCCCGCGACTCCGTTCGCGTGAATGTCGGTTATCGCGAATGTAGGCGAAGTCGCGGCTTGAAAAGTAGCTTATTCCCTTCCCCAGGGTTCAAACTATCTTCATAGCAAATTTCATCAGAATCTATTCAGACGTTTCATTGTGGAAACGTTACAGACAGACAGACAAAACTCAAAACTCAAAACTCAAAATCATTTATTTCAATTAAACCATTTACAGGTACTTTTGAATTGTCAGAGTCAGTCAGTCAGAAAGTTGAAGCTAGTTGCTCGTTCCAAACAGTAGGTTTCTATGGAGAAGAACGAGCAAGAAACTCCATGAACACTCTTTTAAAATCAGTTAAATTTTACAAATTTAGGTTACATCATTCATGTTGAATCTAAGGGTACAATGTGAGAACAATGTAACACGTCTTGCATGTTAAAAGAGGTCTAGAGAAAAATATAGTTATAATAACAATTCAAACCAAAATTTAAAATAACCGAGGCAGCTAAGAGATGACCAGTCCCAACCGACGGCGTCCGTTCACGAACATGACGCATGGATCGGCACCATTTAGCTCAACCATTTTGAAGGGAACCGAATGATCCAACACATGCGCCACCGGCAGCGAGACATTCAAGTGAGCATGACTCTCCCAACCGCCAGGGCATATTCAAGTCAATGAGAGGTATACCTCGTAAATGGTAGCTTTAAAGAACATAGTGCTCACATGTATGTGCTACGAAAAATTATATAATACTAACACATTGAGTTTATACAATGCAAAGATAATATAGATCTACATCTTCAGCAGCTCCAAAAATTGTTACAAATGCTAATCAATTAATCTATGAACCCTTATGGCTGTGGAGCTAGACCAGCATCCAGCCAAGCATTTTTATCAGTGATGTAATCACTCAACTTATAATATGCTCGGTTGCATAGCGTGCGTTTAATACAAGACTTAAATTTTGTCTCATTTAGTTGAACAATGTGGGGAGGTATTTTATTGTAACACTTTAAACAGTACCCCATGAAAGACGAATCTACTTTAGCCAGTCTGAAACCTGGTTGAACTAGTTGGTCCCTATTTCTAGTATTATAATTATGTCTGTCACCTCTTTTATCAAAAAGATGCAGATTTTTTCTAGCGTACATGATGTTTTCATAGATGTATTGACAAGGCACCGTCATTATGTTAATTTCCTTAAACAGTTCCCTTAGAGAATCGCGCATACGCGTATTGTAAATGGCTCTGATGGCTCTTTTCTGCAGAATAAAAATAGAATCGATGTCTGCAGCTCTTCCCCACAATAAAATACCGTAAGACATAATACTATGAAAGTAACTAAAATAGACCAGTCTCGCGGTATCCACATCAGTAAATTGCCGAATCTTTCTGACAGCATATGCTGCCGAACTTAGCCGTCCTGCGAGAGATGTTAAATGAGGACCCCATTGTAGCCTTGAGTCGAGCGTCAATCCCAGAAAAACGGTTTTATCGACGAATTCCAGTTTCTCTTTATTCAATACTATGTCACACTCACTATTTTTGACATTTGGCAAAGCAAATCTGATGCACTTAGTTTTATTTCCATTTAATACTAAATTGTTAGCCGTGAACCACTTTTGTACCTCCAGTAAGGCGTTATTTACGATGTCAAGATTTTGAGCCCGTCTATTTATTTTAAAAATTAATGACGTGTCATCGGCAAATAACACCATTTGTGGCTGGTTTTTGAATAACCGGGGAAGATCATTAATATAAACTAAAAAGAGGAAAGGACCTAAAATTGAGCCTTGTGGAACTCCCATTTGTACTTTTAAACCATGTGAATTCACCCCGTTTATTTGAACTTGCTGCTGTCTATCATTTAAATAAGATTTCACTAAAATAAGCGCAAGTTTACCTAGTCCGTAATGCTCAAGTTTCAGAAATAATGTCTCGTGATTTACGCAATCAAATGCCTTGGAGAGGTCACAAAAGATTCCTATGGCATCTTGTGCCTCTTCCCACGCAGTAAATATGTGTTTTAATAAAGTGACACCGGCGTCAGTCGTACAACGCCCTTTGGTGAAACCATACTGTTGATCGTGTAATATGCCATTTGTGTTAAAATGAGCAAGCATCTGATTAAGCATAATCTTTTCAAAAACCTTGCTGAAAGCCGGCAACACGGACACGGGTCTATAATTGTTAGTATCTTTACTATCCCCGGATTTGAAAAGAGGTATGACCTTACTAAATTTCATTAAATCTGGGAAAACACCTTGGTCTACGCACATATTAAATATTAAAGCCAAATAAGGTGCTATTGTTTCTATTATAGATGTACAAACTTTAATAGACATACCCCACAGATCTTCAGTAAATTTTATTTTGATTTGCCGAAAAGCTTTTAAAACGGTCATGGGGTCAATATGTTTAAATTGAAATTCTACCGGGCAGCCTGGAACGTTCGCTTTTAATAACGCAATTGAATCGTCAGGTGAGGAATTCAAAGCTTCCGTGGTTTTGATTGGTATGCTAGTAAAGAAATTTACAAATTCACGAGCTACTTCTATGTTAGAGCTTACGGGACCATGTGATGTCTCCAATGTATATTCCGCGTTACGAACTTTTTTCTTGCTAGTTTCGTTATTTATAACTTTCCAAACTGTCTTTATTTTATCGTCTGCCGATTTGATCTTGTTACTAATGTATAGCGCTTTCGCTACCTTGCAAGTATTTCTAAAAGTTTTAGAATAAGTAGCAACATACTTGTTGAAAGTTTCCGTGTTAATGTAAGGCTTAAGGCCATACAGCTCAAACAGTCTTTCTCTACTTTTTCTAATACCCTTAGTTGCCCAGTCACTAAATATAAACTTAGGGCTAATATATTTCGCCTTTTTTTCAAAATTTTTATTGAATTCAGTTTCGACCACAGAAAATAAATCATTATACAATTTATTTGCATCGTTGTTATAGTGGTCCAGAGTATTTAACTTATTATTTAGAGTTTTATTAAATTTATTTAATTTACCAGTTGTTATAGGTCTAAATTGTATTTGTACTTTTGTCGTAGGCATTTTGAACATAAATGTTACCGTTTGACCGCTATGATCCGATGGTAAATAATTAACAATAGCTTTATCTACATAGTAGCAGACAGTCAGACAGGTACTTTCGCCTTTATAACATTGGAATGGATTAATCGCCAAGCAGTCATTTACTTCCCCGTTTTTGTGAATATACCAACGGTACATTTTGGAGAGTGTGCTTTGGAATTGCGCAATTTAATTCCCTCATCCCCATTCCATCATCGGACGAGCAGAGATACGGCGAAGCGTCACCGCTATATGGTTGAAGTTCCACGGTCTCGAACCAAGCGCTTTGATTCCACATTTATTGAGCGAACTGCCATACAGTGGAATTCGCTGCCCGCCTCTCTGTTCCCTGATAAGTATAATCTGGGTATCTTCAAGGAGTGAACCGGTTCATCCTAGGAAAGCGTGTTCCAACTTAGGCCGCATTATCACTTAAGATCAGGTGAATTGCGGCCAAACGCAAGCCTATTTGATAGTAAAAAAAAACCTGGTAGATGCTGAAATGATATTCGGTCAGAAAATGCATCCATTAAAATCCGTTTAGTCGTAAGACCGCAATGTAAAAACCCGGAATGTCTGACAACCGATATCCGTGCTGACAACCCTCGTATAAGGGTGTTACTACACCAATCGATCGATGCCATCGGTCGACATCGACCGATCAAATGGTGTGGCAGCTTTGGCTGATCTACGGATACCGTTCGATTAACTAATCGATCGATTGCCGGTCGATGGCATCGGTCGACGTTGATCGATTAACTCCGGCTATAATCCATCACTAATAATAATTGAACAGCTCGATCGACGTCGACTAATACATTCTACCATCGATCGATCGTCGATTGACAATCGATCGATTGGTCTGGTAGCACCCTAAGTGTAGTTACACTAAGAACTGATTCGAACATAATTGCAAGAAATCTAAGCTAATTACTACTTTTGAACTCTTTCAGTTATCCTAAGTAATGTTTCTTTAAACCAGTATTGAGTTTCTTTCAACTTTCATTACTAACTATTGAATACAGCAAACTTTTCTTCTATATAACTAAATGGTAGGAAGTTAAAACTTAAGTTTGTGTTACGTTTGTGAAGGCCAGGCGGCCGGCATGTTGCCACTTTTAACTTTAAGTTATAGGTACTTTGAATAAAACAAGTTTTTCCTTGTTCTCGTTTGACTTGTTTCATATTGCTTTCTTGAGCTAGTTTCCATATTTCGATGTTGGACTCTACGTTCTGGTCAATATGCTTGCATTTCTTTTGTTGGTAAGGAAATAAATAGGTACTGCTTTGTTTGTTATGTTGAAACAGCTTGGTTTAAAAATTATACGTGTTCATTTGTGTGAAAAGAAAAGAATGAATTTATAGAATAGTTATTTTAAAATTCTTCTTTCTTTTTTTCCTTATTCTTCCTACCCTAACAGGGATCTATCTAAAAAGGGTTTATCCCTTAGGCTATATTTTCGATCAAAAAATTTGGGGTCTGTAAAATAATTCACACAGGCGAAGTCGCTAATTAAATTGTATTTAAAAAAGCTAATTTAATTATTTTATTAAATTGCATACCTATATGTTTACCTACTATACCTAACTACATATACTGACTAATGTTTCTTTTTAATTTACAGATCAAAGGAAACAACAATCCCGTAAGTACACACAATCTAGTTAAAGGACCACCTAGTAACAATGTAGTGCCAACCCTGATACGGCGCCTTCACAATTTGCTCGCACCACTCCAGCAAGGGTTGTCAAACATTTTCAACTTCATTATAAACGGTGAGAGCCCCCTGGCGGCCGTCGTGCGAACAGAGTAAAGAAAATGGACGTTTGTGACGGTAGCTATCGTAAAATTTCAAATGTTACGGCTTTCAAATAAGGGGTGTGATTCGCTTTACAAATTAACGGAATCCGTAAAAATGTTATTTAGGTACTGAGGGTCTATACAAGCGCGCGGATCCAACGTAAAGGAAATTCGATGGATTTTAAAAATTGGTACTTACCACAGATATAGATAGACCTAGATAACGCAAGAGCAACTACTTCGCGTGCCTAGTTTCGTGCCAAGCTTACGTACAAAAATCGTAAGTAAAAAAATAAAGTAAACGTTTCCTTCCATCGGTAAGGCATTTTGTGATTAATATTATGCGTAATTAATTTAAAAAACAATTATTTTTTAACTATTACCCTCAGTAATACCTGGTAATACCAAATTTAAGAAAAACAAAACATTGTGACGTCATAAAAGGTAGTCAAAAAATGGCACGCTTGGTTTTCATACAGATCGTGATACTTGCGTTATCTAGGGTCTATCTATATCTGTGGTACTTACTTATTTTACACGTATTCTTTGTTTACTTTGTTTGAAGACTTTATTCATATCGGTTGTGCATACCATCATATATAATAAAACTAAAATTATACTACTTTGATACGATTGTCGTATTTCAAATTCTTTTTGATTAGGTCTAAACATAGAACTTGGTCACGTTTACCATATATTATGATTAAAACCTTCAATAGCCATGTCTGTGCGAAACGGTTATTTCCAACCAATTTAAAAATTGAATGGATGCTAGTTGCAGCAAGGCCTTTCGGATCTCTTTATTCTTAACTAGCGCCCGACTCAGCTTCGCAAGGGTGCAATTTTTATTTTCGAATTTTCGAAATTTATATCGTAAATACCTTACTACCTTGTTCCTTACTACCTTGTTCTGGCAATACTTGAAACAACAAAAATTATCCAATTTGGTGCAGTCATTAGGATGTTATGCGCGTACAGATATTTCGGCGACTTTATTCTATATTATGTAAGGATAAATACATTATTAAATTAATAGGTATGTCTTTTTAGGGTTCCGTACCTCAAAAGAAAAAAAACGGAACCCTTATAGGATCACTTTGTTGTCCGTCTGTCTGTCTGTCCGTCCGTCTGTTTGTCAAGACCATTTATCTCCGGAACGCATTGAGGTATCGAGTTGAAATTAAAACCGTATACTAATAAGTCCACAGTATTACTGACAGTCCCTTGAACTTTTAAGCTAACGTCAAAAAAAGAAACAGCCGTTTATGACGCAAAAAACGTATATTGCGGCACTCTCAAGGGAATCAAAAATAATAGGGTATACTTTCCGTTGACCTAGAACTATGAAATTTGGCAAGTTATATCGTCTTATATTACAAGTACAGGGAAAAGTCTGAAAACCGTACATAGTTGTACCCCTCGTTGGGCGAGTCCGACTCGCAGTTGTCCGGTTTTTTAGAGTTTCCGAAACTATAAGAACTGTACTGTTGAAACTTGGTAAGTAGATGTATTCTGCGAACCGCATAAAGTTTTTCACACTAAAATAGAAAAAAAAAAAACATAATTTTGGGGGTTCCACATACTTAAATTCAAAAAAAATTTTTTTTATCAAACCCATACTTGTGGGGTATCTATGGATAGGTCTTCAAAAATGATATTCAGGTTTATAATATAATTTTTTTTCTAAACTGAATAGTTTGAGCGAGAGACACTTCCAAATTGGTAAAATGTGTCCTCCCTGTAACTTCTAAAATAAGAGAATGATAAAATTAAAAAGTATATATGATGTAGATTACCATGTAAACTTCCACCGAAAATCTGTTTGAATGAGATCTAGTAAGTAGTTTTTATTTAATACGTCATAAATCGTGAACCGCAATTTACCTTTATTATATTATGTAACTTGCTGCTACAGAACCCTTCATGGGCGAGTCCGACTCGCACTTGTCCGGTTTTATTTTAATATCGCAGCGCACACACACACGTAGAAACTCACACACCCTCTTCCAACTCCTCACACACTGCACACTCCTACACATTCACCCACACTGTACACGTAGCAATGCTTAGATGGAGCTAGCAATTTTTTTTGTATGTTTGTTTCTGCTGCATGTAGGTATAATAAATAACTAATAAATCTTAAATCCGTAATTCGCTGTAAGACCAGTTTATATTTAAAGATAAATTGTCAAAACTGTGGATTTTGTGAATAACAAATAAATAAATACCTTTGGTCCAAATATAACTATTTTACAAACAGTCATTGAAATGCTAATTAATCACATAGTATTGTAAAACAAAACAAGCCGGTCCGACAGTAAACACCCATTTAGGCTTTAAATAAACTGCGGTAATAAGGTTTCCTAGCCCTAAATAAACCAATTCGACCGATTCTATTCCATATTATTTCAACTCACGCATACATGATTACCTACCCTGTTTGTCTATGAAGAGAGGTCACTCACCTGTTTTTCCTCATAAATAAATTACTAGCAGTTGATACACTATCATTTACTATAATGACAGAGCCTTACTCTTTTCTGTTCGATAAAAAAAATCTTGCGACAAAATATTTTCAGTAGAATTTTATCTGTAACCATAAACATTCGTTGTTTATTGTCGCCATGATTCCCTAATAAACTAATATTTACGCACACATCATAATATAATTCGATTTTGATGGTGACAGCAATGTTTCACCTCAGCTCCGCGGTTTGTGTGTCGTAAAATTTTGTGGTTGATTGCCAGGACAGGTGGAACGGGAATTACAAAATAAACATATCAGGAATCCGTCCCACACTTATATCCCGCGATTTGATTCCCGTTTTCACGAGTCTACGCACCATTCTGTATAAAACCACATTTTTATGTAAAGAGATGTCATAACCGTGTATAGGAATCAGGGCGATGCGAATTCGTTGCGCGATATATTATATCGCTCCCAGTCGTCGCGAGCCTTTATCGTCGCACACTTCTCTTCATCTTTATTACGAATTTATTACT
This sequence comes from Charanyca ferruginea, assembly GCA_947361185.1. NCBI lineage: Eukaryota > Metazoa > Arthropoda > Insecta > Lepidoptera > Noctuidae > Charanyca > Charanyca ferruginea. Next base: position 24,741,531 of record OX376068.1, read on the forward strand.
CACCCCCCAAGAAATAATGCGAATATTTATGGCTCTTGTATTAATGAATTCCCCTAACATTTTTTCCATTACGATTCCATATTCCTCAAACACAATTTGGCGACAAAATAAAACGCCTGCCGAAATAATGAGAGCAAAAGTTCTTTCTTCGCCTTATGTTAACTTTCTGTTGTTTTTGTGTCAGGCGCTTCCAAATGAACTAACAAAACGGAACGATAAATTGTCGAACAAAGACTCGACTTCATTGGTTTCAAATCGTCCTAGTCGTAATGTGTTGAGATGTCCCGGACAGACGTTCGTTCCATTTACTTTGTTCTCTTTGAAGAGCGTTCTTTGAACGTGAACTAGACTTAATCCAAAATGTAGGTCCACGTCAAGTGGTCGTATTTTACCGGACACACCTTGCTCTAGTGATCGATACTGCTGATTTAGGTGGTAGTAAAGAAAAAATTGGACACATGTGACATTGAGACGAATTTGACGTATGGAATGGTTCGCAACTTGGCATCGTTCGCATGAAATACTTCTGAGATAGATTAGTAGAAAAATGGTCGTGGTTTTTATGTAAGCGGTACTCGTGTCGTAATAAATGGGTGTGGAATCTTTATTTGGCTCCATTTCGGCAGGTCGACTTATTATTTAGTAGGGCTGAAACACTAAAAGACTGCCATCAAAATATGTTAAGACATTGTAATAATCACACCATCATAAACCAAAGAAAGAAGTCAATGCGCCCCGACTGTGACTCCTATTAGATTTCCCTTAGAATTTTTACCCTCGTAATTTCTCAGTATTTCTTTAAACGTTTGTCACACGATAAAGATTAGGCGATGGGTTAATTGTTCCCAGAGGATTTGTGGTAAGAAGGGTAGCTGGAAGTCAACAAGGGCAGTTACAGTAGTGGGCGGGATATAGAGGGCTACATGATATAAAAATGTCTATCGATGTTGTATTTTCGTTCAGCTTCCATGAAATATGTTTTTGATGACTGAATAACATTAAAATCGATCCTATTTAATGAAGTCATTAAAAGCCAAAAGCCCGTTCCAAATAAAACCCGGATAAGTGCGAGTCGGACTCGCCCACCGAGGGTTCCATACATATATACTATCCATACTTTAATCTACTTAATATTATAAATTCGTTTTTTGCGACATAAACGTCCGTATCTTTTTTTCACGTTAACATAGCAGGTTGATTTTTTTACAGCATCAAGGGACCGTAGACTTGAGTATATGGTTTTAATTTCACACTCGATACCTCCACGCGTTCCCGAGATAAAGGGTTTTGTCAGACAGACAGACAGACAGACGGACAACAAAGTGATCCTATAAGGGTTCCGTTTTTTCGTTTTGAGGTACGGAACCCTAGAAACCTTTAATTCCAATATCAGAGCAATTCAGGGAATGAGATTAAGACCATTGTCATCGCATTCTTTCCCGCAGATTTCATAGCTTTCGTTCCCATAAAGTTTTCTAGGAAGTATCGTGAATGCCCACTGGATCGCGTGACGAGGTAGAATGACGGAGCAGTTCGTGTGCTCGTCCTTATAATTCATTGCCATGTGGCATGTTTGGTCATATTTATTTGTCTATGGAGCAAAACAACAGTTTTGCTCCATAGACAAATAAGCTTTGAAAAGAATTGCAGTGCACCGTCTGCTGTCAGGTGATTTCGTGGTTCTTGTTATTAAGTTTCTTTGGAAGATTGTGGATAAAGATAGTGTCTCGCAATCTTTGAAGTTTTAAGGACGGTGTTGTCGTTTAGCCAGACGAGGTGTCTGGTGTCGCTTTTATTTTGTTTTAAAGACCTAGGTGGTATGACCGGCGTCGAGTTCTCGCAATTTAAACTTTTTAAAGGGACCTTTTACGGTGGTGGTGGAGTAGTGACAGTGTTGTCCTTCCTGTCGTTTCGACGAAGAATCATTTAAAGGTCGTCGACTTGCCTTTTTATCGACTGCAAATAAGGGTTATGTTTTCCTAGAGTTACCCTTAGCTAACTGCGCTAGAATTATTTCCATACTCTAACTTACCTACCTGATTTAAGTGCTTGAGCGTCTAAATGGCTAATTAGACTTTATTTATGCGGGTTAACTGAGTTATTTCTGCCTGCATGCAACTTAGAAATGCATTTAGAAGCACTTGGTAGGCATAGATGTTTATCAACATGACCTATAATTGCGGTCATACGTTATTCAGCAGTATTCGAGTTTATTCTGTTGTTTTAATTATAAGTGAAGGTTGATATAGCAAACAGTCATAAACAGGGCTTTTAAAATGGCGGAACATGCGACCGCGCGCCGCTCTGTGTTCATAATACTTTCATAACTGAAAATTTACCAAGTAGGAACTTAATTAAAGCTTCTGAATGAAATATTTTGTTTTAAAAAAGCTTCAGTTTAAAAAGAAAAGCGTAACATTTCGCTTATAAACTCGATAGAACATGAATGGAAATTAAATAACTGTCGATGAATGTTTGTTGATTTTTGTCAAAATGGTGTTGGGTGGGCTTTTAAAAATGCACACGTTAACCATTTAGCTTTAAACCGTTTCACTGCTATAACGTTTACATAGTACCAACACAACAAAGTGGTTTAACCGATCAATTAGTAGTTTTAATGAAGTACAGTAAAGTTATACCACTTTTTAAATCCGGCGAATGCAAGGACACGAATAATTATAGACCCGTTTCAGTTTTGCCGGTATTCAGCAAAGTGTTTGAAAAAGTAATGCTTAATCAAATGCTCAGTCATTTTAATTGCAATAAAATCCTACATGATCAACAGTATGGGTTTACCAGAGGGCGTTGCACTACTGATGCCGGTATCACTTTGATTAAGCATATCTTTAACGCATGGGAGGAGTCACAGGATGCCATTGGCATTTTCTGTGACTTCTCCAAAGCATTTGATTGCGTAAATCACGAAACACTGCTTTTGAAGCTTAAGCACTACGGACTCGGTAAACTAGCGCTCAGATTAGTAAAATCGTATTTAGATGATAGGCTACAGCAAGTTCAAATAAACGGTGTAAATTCATCGGGCTTGAAAGTAAAAATGGGAGTACCACAGGGCTCAATATTGGGTCCGTTCCTATTTCTAGTTTATATTAATGATTTACCGCATTTACTGAGAAATCAACCTCAAATGGTGTTATTTGCTGATGATACTTCATTGATTTTTAAAGTAAATAGACGGGCACAGCACTATGACGACGTAAATGACGCCATGATTAAAGTTCATAATTGGTTTACTGCAAATAATTTAGTGTTAAATGAGAAGAAAACCAAGTGCATAAGATTCGCTTTACCGAATGTTAAAAGTAGTGAATGTAACGTTTTATTGAATAATGACGTACTTGAATTCGTCGAAAAGACAGTTTTCCTAGGGATTACGCTTGACTCAAAGCTGCAGTGGGGTCCTCACTTAACATCTCTTGCAGGGCGGCTAAGTTCGGCCGCTTACGCTGTCAGAAAAATCAGGCAATTGACAGACGTGGATACCGCTAGACTAGTCTATTTTAGTTACTTTCATAGTATCATGTCTTACGGTATTTTGCTTTGGGGACGGGCTGCAGATATAGATTCTATCTTTATTCTGCAAAAGAGGGCTGTCAGAGCCATCTATAATCTCAGCAGACGCGAGTCTCTAAGAGAATTGTTTAAACAAATTAATATCATGACGGTACCTTGTCAATATATATACGAAAACATCATGCATGTTCGGAAAAATCTTCACCTGTTTAGTAAAATAAGTGACAGACATAACTTTAATACTAGAAATAGGAACAAATTATATCAACCAAGTTTCAGATTGTCAAAAGTACATACTCCTTTTATGGGGTATTGTGTAAAATGTTATAATAAAATACCGCTCGATATTATGCAATTAAATGAAAGACAATTTAAAACATGCATTAAACGCACACTATGTAGTCAAGCATATTATAAGTTGGAAGATTATATCAATGATAAAAATGCTTGGCATAATGCTGGTCCTGCTCCACAGCCGCTTTAGGAAATTTCTTAATTGTAAGAAGATTATGTCGCTCACCCCTTATTATTGACATGAATAACGTGTACCGTTATTATTATTTACTTATTATATTTTATCTGTCGAATGAAATACTCACATACATTGGAAATTTTGACTTTGTATAAATTAATAGCACTATTTCAATTATTATGTAAATGTGAGAACTATGGAGCCATTTATTTATTCAATGTGTTTGACATAAATGAGCATGGCAGTTGAGAGCATTGTCATGCTCGCTCAAATGTCTCACTGATGGTGGCGTGTGGGTTAGATCATTCGGTTCCCTTCAAAATGGTTGAGCTAAGTGGTGCTGATCCGCGCGTCATGTTCGTGAACGGGCGCTGTCAGTTGAGATTGGTCATCTCTTAACTGCCATGGCTTTTATATTAATTTATTTTTAATTAGAATGTTTTGGATTTCTCTTCACTTACATTGTTTTCACATATAGAAGCAACAAGAATAATGTAGCCTGGATTTTGTAAAAGCTTGATTGAAAAGAGTGTCCGTGGAGTTTCTTGCTCGTTCTTCTCCATAGAGACCTACCCTACGTTTTGGAACGAGCAACTAGCTTCAACTTTCTGACTAACTAACTGACTCTTTGACTATTCAAAAGTGCCTGCAAATGGTTTAATTGAAATAAATGCTTTGACTTTGACTTTGAGTTAATACGTAAATCCGTTAGATTGATAGGTAATTTTTAAGAATATATTAAAATTGTGAACTTTGATTGAATTTTCGGTGTCATGTCGCGAACAATAAAATATAGGTAGCTGGTAATCAAAAACAATTCTTCAAAGTCAGAGTCTTCTAGAATTACAAAACACGGTAAGAAACTCCATAGGTACCAAAATATTAACTTTCTCACTAAATAAGAACCTATTCCTATTTAGTGAAAAGTAGTAGAAAAGTAGTAAATAGTATTTTGATGGAATTTATGGAATCAGGATTCCATAGTGTTGCACGAACAAAAATTACATCAAAATACTATTTACTACTTTTCTACTACTTTTCATTAAGCACCTAGTATTAAAACAGCACACCTTGCTTACCTACAATGCTGATCATAATACTAACAAGAGACGGAACGATATAGTATGCAATTCAAATTCGACTTCAAAACATGTCTTTGCAGAAAGGTTTTTTTCATTCCTAGGTCCTTTCTGTATAATAGATTAAATAGAGAACTAAGTATTTATAAGTTGAATTAGGTACTTTCACTGTAAAAAAATAATTGTTCAATATTTAAAAACTATTTCTTACGAACAGGCAGAAAACTTGCTCGTAGTATGCAAATAAACATTACTAACAGATATTTTTTGTGTCTACATAGGTAATATATAGCTTTACGTTAATTTAAGTTTTTTTAAATGTAATTTAGTGTTAATTTATTACAATGTTCTATTTTAAATTCTAAGTTATTTTGTGTATGTGCATTTTTTTTTATTAAATAAACAATTATTAAAAAAATATTATTAAACAATTATTAAACTATAATTATATGTTTTGAACTTTCGACGCAGCCAACGTATTACAACTTCATGTTGTTTATAACTCATGGAAATGACGTTTTAAGTTGAAGGCCAAAGTTTTTCATTCAATTGGCTTTTCCCGACAAGCTAAAGGTCATGAATTTATTTGCGGTCGGCTTTGAATTTCCTGAAAATATGTATATTTAGATTAAGTAAATTGCTTGCCTGTTTGAAACTTTTGTATGTAATTAACTCAGATTATGAAACAAAAGGCAGATAGACCGCGCGGAACACTGAGAGTGAAGCCAAAAAAGCAAATACAAATTCAAAAGCGGATACCAACAATCTCGTGATTGTATTCACTTTTTAATTTGTATTTGTATTTTTATTTGTTTTTTTTTTTAACAATGCAGCGTTTCGTGCTATACTGATTCGTGTCAGTAAAGCACGAAGCGCGTTGTAGGTATTCGCTTTTGAATTTGTATTTGCTTTTTTGGCTTCACTCTCAGTGTTCCGCGAGGTCTATCAGCTTTTTGTTTCATAATCTGAGGTAATTAAGATGAAGTGCGCAGCATCCACCCATTGCGCACCCACCAATACCACTAGTTATACCACTGGTGGTACGGTGGGTCTCAAACCATACCACTCACCTTTTTTTTTTTTTTCGTACGGGGTGGAAAATCCTCATGGATGTCCTCCGCCCTGGGGCGGGCGGAGGGGTCTGTCAGACTCTTACTAACTAAAAACCACCCCGGTGTTCCATCTCACACCTACGTCGGGGGTCGCGGGAACTGGAGATACTTCCGCAACCCCCGGCTGGTGCCGGCCCGCTAACCTAACCCAAAATACCACTCACCTAACCTAACCCAAATGATTCACCAACACTAGAGGGGAGCTGGTGCTCGGCGGCCGCTACCGCGGCACCGCTTGCTCACCTTCGCGCTTTATCGGTCACAGTTCTTACAACCCAAACGATTTTCTCATTGGTAGGTATAGTTTTAGACGCGCCGGTATGACCAGTGGTCATCTCATACTAACTTCAAATAAAAAAATCGAAAGAGAATTTGGGAATAGACCGGCTGGTTACAAAACTAAAGTCTTAAGTCTTAGTAAGGGTAAGCGAGTCTTAGCTGGCGAATCAATACGCAAGTTGACTGTAAGGTTTCAGCTTATGGGTGTATTAGCGACCTTACGTGCGTGCGGGTCGTTCACACCAACCATACGTACCTACTTGTATTTGTTTGTTGAGCTGACTTCATGTCGACACATCTGTTTTTTTTTGTTAGCCTATTCTGCCCCTCCCCTCGGTAAAGGCTTGCTTATATGCCCTGTATCTTTCCCGATCCTGTACTTCCTCCCTCCAGTTTTGGAGGAATCCGTCCAGTTCGTCCCGCCATCTCCTTCGTGGCCTGCTCAGGGCAACAGTTCAGAGTTTTGTTACTACCTAGTCAAAATTAAGTCTACAGCCGACTGAACTTATGTACTTAGCCCATTTAAATTTCAACAAAATAGGATAAGTAGCCGATGGTATGATAAGTTTAACTTATTCATTGTGGACACACAGTTGTGTGTCAACTGACTCACAACACAGTTGTTTTGTGTGTTGTGTTGTTGTGTTGTGTTGTGTGTGTTGTGTGCCCAATTGAGTTCAATTGGGTTCTCATTTGAATAAAATCGCAAAATCTGGTTGACAAGTTTTCTGACAAAATTTCAAAATGGACGGTCCATTTTGAAGTTTTGCCAGAAAACTTATAAAACAATGTGGATTTTACATTACGTCTGTAACTTAGACATGATCACACGACAAAAATAAGACTGTTTTTTTTTATTTAAAGATAAAACCGAGCATTATGAAGCCTTCTTCAATATTGAAACAAAGAAATGCCAGCCAATCCATCGTATCGTTAGAAAACAACATACGTGTTTCATTTCAAGCAATTTAACGCCAGAGAAATAACTTTTCACCCCTCGTCACATGTTTGTGTTTCATTATTATCGGAGAGCGCGCTTGGACGTTTAATTTTCCCGTCTATACGAACGTAGACATACCTAGGTACCTAGGTATAACGTCTCTGCGTCAATGATGTACGTCATTAATCACAGTGTTGCTATCATTCATCATGTTGGCAACACTTTAGTATTTACATATTTTTTGGAGCAACATTTTTGTAATTTCAGCTTTTTTTATTAGTGTGAAATGATGTGACAGTTTCTGTGTTAACCATAGGTTTTAACGCTGTGGTCATGTGGCTAGTAATTTGTCAGTCGTTTTTGTTGCACTTTGTTATTCTGTGTGTGCATTATTATGATGCATCATTCGCACACGTCATGTCAACGACACTCGTTGTATGTTTGAAAGGCTATCCATGCCATTATTTTATCGTTGCTTTTATGCTATAAATAGCACATTGCCCGCGACTTTATCCGTGTGAACTTTGTCAAGGATCCCTAATTTTTCAATTGATGAATATAGCCTATGTTACTAAGGGATAATGTAGCATTCTAATTGGTGTAAGAATTTTTGAAATCAGACCAGTAGTTTAGGAGCTTATTCGTTACAAATAAACAAGGCTTTCCTCTTTATAATATTACTAGCTTCTGCCCGCGACTTCGTCCGCGTGAATGTCGGTTATCGCGGATGTAGACAAAGTTGCGGATTAAAAAGTAGGCTATGTCCTTCCCCAGGGTTCAGGCTATCGTCATACCAAATTTCATCATAATTGGTTTAGTCGTTTCATCGTGAAAGCGTAACAGACAGAGTTACTTTCACATTTATAATATTAGAATGGATTAGTATGGATTAATGTAGATTCGTTTCGATACTTTATTAATTTAATTCAAAATATTGAACTCACTGAAAACTTTACTGTTTCTGAGATATTATACTTCTCCAAAGAGACCTACCCTACGACTACCTTCAACTTTCTGACTAACTGACCGACACCTGGACAATTCAAAAGTGCCTGTAAATGGTTTAATTGAAATACTTAAATGCTTTGACTTTATTAGATTAATAATAATATAGGGCTGTTATTGTCCCACTGAATGGCAAAGGGCTTGTCTAATTGGGAGAAGGAGGCATTATTTCTTCACCACCTACCACCCCAGCTCACGGTGGATTGGCAATTTCAGACTTACATTTATTCATAAGTATTCACGATATTTTCCATCACCGATGTCAGTGAATTCAAAGATAAACTCAGAAAGTACATAATATGAAATTGAAAAAGCCATATTAGTACTTGCCTGTGGAATTATTAAGATTATTACTGATCCCTGATTCGAGTAAGGAGGTCATCGACACCTTATCCCAGATATATTGGTATCGGCTTCCAACCTTGCCAGATGTGGCTAAATATTAGTATTTCACATACCCTTCGAAACCCAATTACTGCGGAATATCGATATCCTTAGGTTGGGCCGAAAGTCAGATTTAATATATTATATAGATAGGTTTAGTACGACACAACTTAAAGGTTCTATCGATGTAACTTATCGAATGAGCAAATAATAATAAGAACCTTTATTCAGACAGAAAATATTTACAAAAAAACAATCCTAAGTTAACGACTCTGCTGAGTCAATAACATCGACAACTCCGTCTGTTTGCCCAAATGACAATGCCAGATCCTGCCCCACCCATGTACAGAAAAAGAAACCCATGTACAGAAAAGTAAATTAATGAAAATAATTGTAATGAATATAGAACCTTTCTAAAGTACCCACAAAATACAAACTCATTTTACCTAAAATACAATTTAACCTATAATCAATGTCATTATTGTTTTTAGATTTAAATGGAAACCGCAAGTTCTACAGTCACTAAGACTAATGTTTAGTTATCAGCAATAAATAAACAGTAAGATGCTACATATATTGCACATGCCTTTTATTGAGTGGGGCAAAGTTCTATAGAGTTTCTGGCATTGTCCTTTGGCAAAGGCCTCCTCCATTTCTTTCCACTCTACTCGGTTTAGAGTTTTCCTTGTCCATAGTTTTCTTGCTATCGCCTTTATCTCGTCTTCCCACCTTCGAATCGGTCTGCCTCGTTTCCTTTTCCTATTTCTAGGGTACCAAGACACTATGCTTCTGTTCCACTTCTCATGCCTCACTTTCGATGCCTCTTCTTAATCTATATAATGAGCAAAACAAGTACTTAAATGTTGTCGACTCTGTAAATTACCACCCGAGTTTGTCACACTAGTTGAAAAGGTGATCATGTAGGGTTTAATATGTTAACGCAACTTCTTAAACTTCTAAGTTGTGTCTTACTGTATAAGACTGTATAGATGCATAGATACATAGAATGACATGGTAACCGCTAATATCGATTCCGATGAAGTTCCTGAACTTCACTTGTTGACTGTTTCATGGAAACTTGGACGGTAGATCGGTATAGTTAGAGTTTATGAGTTGTGCATGACATAGCTTGTGAATTTGTGATCCTGTTCAGAATGTATCATCCAGCTTCCAACACTTTAATATTGACCAGCTGAACCATCCTACCAAGAAGGCTATAACGGTAGTTTTTGTTCAGAAATATTTGTTGACTTCCTTCAACCGTCAACAAAGAAACTTCTAGAGTAACCTCCTTACTTTTATGACACGTATTTTGCTCACCATACTCACTACATAGATAATCAGGCGGGTCATGGCAAACAATAAAAAAATAAGAACGTGGAATGTGTGTGTGTGTGTGTGTGGCGTGTGTGAATGATGTGCTTTTAGATGTAGTTTATTTCTCTTAATTAATGAGTTAATAGGCCCTGAATAACGAAGAAAAACGCACTATCGCTAGGTTTTGCATGCGGGGTAGCATCTTAACTACCTATCTAATATACTTATACCTAGTCTTGCCATAAATATTGTCACGATGAAAAACATTTTTTTTTATTGCAAATAATATTTATTACTTTTACAGTGTGTTAGTTTAACACATAAATATAAAACAACTTAAAATATAAAAAAACTTATTCGAAGTGGTCGCCATTGGCTGCAATACAGTCCTTTAAACGTTAAGGCCAGTTATCAATACAAGCACGCACTCTTTCCATGGGAGAATTCTTCACTGCCAATCGTATGGATTGTTTTAGGGACTCCAAATTATCATGGCGTTTAGAGCAAGCCGTACTCTCTAAAACTGACCATAAATCATAATCCAGCGGATTAAGATCGAGACTAGACGACGGCCAGTCTTCAGCTCTGATGAAGTCCGAAACGTTCACTTCCAACCAAGACTGCGTGGACCGAGCTTTATGACCCGGCGCCGAGTCTTGTTGGAAGGACTATACTTGGTTATTGAACATGGTGTTGTTAAGGGGCTTAACTACCTTCTCAAGAATGGTATCTTGATACACTTGTGCCGATGTTTTAATACCTTTTTCACAAAAATATGGCTCAGTCACTCAACACCCCACCAAATCATCACTGAAGTTGGATAATGCCCACGTTGCACTCTGTCGACCTTCCTTAGAGCTTTGAGCATAAATACGGTCATTTTCAACCGACTTCAAAAAAGGAGGAGGTTATCAATTCGTCTGTATTTTTTTTTTTTTTTTTTTTTTTTTATGTTTGTTACCTGATTTCTCCGGACTGAGTGAACCGATTTTGATGATTCTTTTTTTTTATTTGGAAGCTAGTGCTTCCCGTGTGGTCCCATTTTAATTTGGTCCAGTTCTGACCATGGCATCCATGAGAAAACCGTTTGTGTCTTAAATTTGCATTAAGTATGTGCGCGATTTGTTACGCGATTTCTCAGGCAAACGTAAACCGATTTTGAAAATTCTTTTTTTCATAGATAGGGTATGCTTCAGGGGTGGTCTCATATAAATTTTATCGAAATTGGTTCAGCACTTTTTTAAAAATCAACAAATACCCAAGAATTTTACATAGACGACGTTTTAGTTTCATCAATCTTTGTAGTAGTTAACTTTCAATCTCTTCTTACTAGATTTGAATGAGAAGGAGGTACTAAAAAGCGGAAAATAAAAAGCTTTTTACAAAAAAGACAACCGCCTTCAAAAAGTGAAAAATAACTTTAGCACAGAACACACATTGACTTTAGTTTCGGAAGTCGGTGGCAATACAAAACAACAAACAGAACAAAGCCACTGAATTTCGAAACTAAAGTCAATGTGTGTTCTGTGCTAAAGTTATTTTTCACTTTTTGAAGGCGGTTGTCTTTTTTGTAAAAAGCTTTTTGTTTGTTAAAATGTTGCTCATTTGTAAAGATTTTCTCATCCGTAAACAAAATTTTTCTGTGACCTCCCTTTGCGTACCGCTTCAGTAGTTGTTTCCATTTTACGACCCTATTCTTTTTTAAATTATCCGTTAAAAAATAACCAGTGCGTCTCTTATAGGCTGCAAGTCCTAAGTCATCTTATAAAATACGCGACATGGTTCTGGGTACTATCTTCATCTGCCGAGATAAAATCTTTTGCTTTCGGGCTGGATTTTTTCGAATTCTTTCCCATACTGCTTTGACCACCTTTTTCGTTCGAACACTACGTGGACGGCCAGATCTTTTTCTGTCACAAACAGAGGAGGTCCCATAGCACCTATTAATAGCCCGGTACACAAACATTTGACTAATACCAAGCGTATGGAGAAAATTGGGCTCCATACCAACTTTGTGTAATGCAATCACAGAGATTCGGTTCTCTTTCTCACCCCCACTCCATTTTAATATCGCAAATTATTGTACAATGTATTGGCGTCAAAATTAGAAAACTCAATGTACAATCGTATAAAAATGACAGATTCCAAATTTAAATGTACTTATATAAAATGCCACTAAAATCTTTTTAAGTTGTTTCCTACCCCGTAACCGAATAGAGCATGTAAGCGTCGTCTTCTCAATAGATAACTATCTGAATCAACTGAAATGGAAAATGTCGGAAATAGACTATTACCGTGTTCCATGCGGATGCACTTACCCTCTAGTTAAACTTCTTCTATTGGAGCACAGCTTTATTCTATGAATACTGTAATTTTGTTTAGGTCTGCTAACTTTATAAATGTTCTGATAATTATCTTCTTTTTTTGTTATTTAATCATTAAACGTATTTAGTTTATTTTGTAATTATTTTATGTTTTTAGGGTTCCGTAACTCAATAGGAAAAAACGGAACCCATATAGGATCACTTTGTTGTCCGTCTGTCTGTCCGTCTGTCTGTCAAGACCCTTTATCTCGGGAACGCGAGGAGGTATCGAGTTGAAATTAAAACCGTATACTCAAGTCTATGGTCCCTTGAAGCTGTTAAAAAATGAAACTTCTAAGATAACGTGAAAAAAAGATACGGCCGTTTATGACACAAAAAACGTATATTTCCACACTTTCAAGGGAATCAAAATTTATGGGGTACTTTCAGAACTATGAAATTTGGCAAGTACCTAATATCGTCTTATACTATAAATACAGGGAAAAGTCTGAAAGCTGTACATTTGTAATTAAATTATAAAAAATATATATATCCTTTATTTATAAGAGCCTTTTTTTTAAACTTTGCCCTACACTATTAATTGTCCGCGATTTGGTCCGTGTGATGTCGGCTATCGCGGATGCAAACGAAGTCCCGGATTAAAAAGTACCCTATGTGCTTTCCCAGGGTTCAAGCTATTTTTATGATTGTTTTCATGTTTTTGTGAACACAATCATCACACCTTTTACAGGATATTGTTGAAACCATTACCAAACTACATAATATTCCTACAACCGGCGACTTCGGTCACGGTGTTTACCATTTCCTCTGTACTACAATAAGCTTAGGGCAGGGCAAGTTGGTAAGTATATGGTGGATAGGAATACTATGAATTTTAAATACAGACAAAGGCACATGAAGCTTTTGGAATCTCTAGAGGGGGGGCAACTGCCCCTACCGACGCCCCCTTGGCGACGCCGTTGCCTGCTTTCTATAGGCGTGTTACATCGCCACTTTCAAAACTCCGGGCTCATCATCATCACAATTATCAGTCTATAGCCGTCCACTGCTAAACGCAGATCTCCTTCAGAGATCGCCAACTATCCAGGTTTTAGGCAGCCCGTATTCATCCGCTGCTAGCCACCGTCTTTTTTTTTTCACACTAGGAATTACTCCTGTGTCGTGGGTGCGTTTACAAACATACAAACTCACATACACAAACAGCCAGACCCGGAACAACTATCTATAGGCAATACAAATATTTGTTCCGTGCGGGAATCTAACCCGCGACACGCAGCGCAGCAGTCGATCGCTCAACCACTGCGCCAACCGTGTCGTTTTTAATTGTCGGTACATCGTGCCGTAGGGCATCCCACACTACGCTTGCCCAAACGCGGTCTCCAATCTAAAGCGTGTCTGCTCCATCTAGTCTATCCGTCTGAAGACTCACTCACTGAAGGCTCACTTCCACTTCAACGTGCCGATTATACGCGCAATGTCGGTGACTTGGTCTCTGGCGAAAAGAAAGACTTCTTTGCGAATTCTATCCACCAGAGAAACCCCAGCGCGCTGATGAACTTCGGGCTGCTACTGAGAAAGTCCTAATGGAAGTACTCTGCCCGACCAGGAATTTAACCCGGAACCCTATGCTCAGAAGTCGCGCTTGCCACCACGATGTCAACGAGCCAGTCAAATAAATCAATAGTTTTCATACAAAAGGAATGTTTACCTTCAAGGTGGGTCATGGGTGTATTAGCAAAGGGTTCACTAGATCCCCACAATAGTGGTATGCGGTCTGATTGGAGTTACGACCTCTCGGTTGACGGCTTTTGTATTCGATTAGGTATTGTATCGAGATTTGAATTCGAATTATCGGAATATCGATTAAGAAATTATAAACCTTTTCGGGTCCACTGAGGTGTAATATATATCGATTCTCTCAAGTTAAGGGTTTTTAATATTGTGTCTAGCAAAAATGGTAGCAGTATTATTTTAGAAAATCAGTCAGATATTTCAAGAACTTTTAACTTTTGCAATTTGGAGTGTATATTTTAGAGTCTGAGTGTATGATCCAAATGTGTCCAAAATAATAAAGGTCGAAAGCAACCAACGCCAAAATTTCTCATATTTTTTGAGAACACTAATGATTTTGGATATTTAACGCTGTTCTAAGCAAAAGTTTTGGATGTGCATTGAATTATTATTTCTTAATCATAATGGCATATGATTAGTTAAAGCCGAGGAGCTCGTGGCTAAGTTAAAGCCGTACAGATCGATCGGTCAAAGGTTAAGCTAAGCTAGCCGCGGTCGGTCTGTGGATGGGTGACCATTCCTTTCATACCGAGTTCCCTCCGTGCCTCGGAAAGCACGTAAAGCCGTTGGTCCCGGCTGTCATTGTAGATCTTTGGCAGTCGTTATGGGTAGTCAGAAGTCAGAAAAATCTAACAACTTTGTCTTACCGAGGGGTATCGTGTTACCCAGTAACTGGGTTGTGGAGGTCTGATAGGCAGTCGCTCCATGTAAAACACTGGTATTCAGCTGCATCCGGTTAGACTGGAAGCTGACCCCAATATAGTTGGGAAAAGGCTAGGCAGATGATGAATGGCATATGATTAGTTTGACGTAATTAATTTAATTATTGATTGTGGGTAAGCTTATTTTAGCAGAACAAAGCACAATAAATTTTGAGATTTTCTTAATACATTCTATAACTATATCGACTTGTTCTGCTCGCGACTAAGTCCACGTGGAACACAAATGTACCATAAATCCAACCCTGTGTCACTCGGCAATAAAGTAGCTTTTTAGTTGCAATCGGACTAATACTTCTAGAGATAACCTCACAAACAAACTACCTCTTTATACGAGTAATATCATCTATTCTAGTTTTACAATCCACATACAAGTTATCTGGCGATGCAGTGAGGCTGTCAATCAGCCGCAGTCCAGTGATTTATCTGTGACAAGCGTGGTGCGAACCACAAGTCATGGCGTTATTTATAGCTCGCCCCTGAATTTGAAGCTATATTTTATTCGGAGGAATAGTTTATATAGTGTTATAACGGAAAATAGGTGGGTTTAGTTTTTTGGTAATAGTAACAACGTGGATTAACTGGAAAATAAACACAGAGAGTTATAATCAATTACCTTATGTAAGACTTTTTTAAATGAGTTCTAACTGTAAGATCCAAGATTAAACCTCCGGACCAGTTATTGTATTTTGATCTATAATCCGACAGAGGGAAGCTATTAAACGACTTTTACAGATTTTAAACTGACAATCACGTCAAAATGTGCAGTGTAAATGAGTTGAAAAAAATATATGTTAAACTAGAACATTCTCTTAATCACTTAGTAAGTGAATATTTTTAATTATATTCATATTATATAGTTTAATTAATATGTGAAATTGTGTCTGACGCGGACCAAACATTGACAATCACACAAAATCTACCAGGTATAATTAAACGAAACTTACACCATCTTACAGACAATTTTATTATCTTTCTTTTAGTATACGCCTTTTTTTTTAATTTTGAAAAAATACTACTTTTATTTAATTTTTTCGACTAAACTTTGAGAGTTTTGGACGCAAAACTGATGCAGAACGGACGCAGTCTGCGTCCAAAACTTTCAAAATTTAGTCGAGAAAATAAACAAAAGTAGTATTCTTTCAAAATAAAAAAAAGGCGTATACTAAAAGATAGTTAATAAAATTGTCTGTAAGATAGTGTAAGTTTCGGATAATTATACCTGGTAGATTTTGTGTGATTGTCAATGTTTTGTCCGCGTCAGACACAACTTCACGAGTTAATTAAACTATTTAATATGAACTTAATCAAAAATATTCACTTTCTATATGATTAAGAGAATGTTCTAGTTTAACATATATTTTGTTCAAATCATTTATACTGCACATTTTGACGTGATTGTCAGTTTAAAATCTGTAAAAGTCGTTTAATAGCCCCTTAATACAAAATTGACAACTCATACTCGGTTTTAAAGCTAGTTTTTGTACCAAAAACTTAATCGTAGTCGTAGTCAAGTTCAGAATACAATAACCGGGTAAAAGGTTTTTAAAGGCGTCTTAGACTAATATGAAGAATTCATTTTGGGTTTTCTAAAAATATATTGGGAGTCCACCTTTTATTATATTCTGTCTACATTACCCATGAAACGAGTACATAGATTATAGATACAAATTCGTACCCATTTTCCAGCCCATTCAATTTTCCCGAATGAAGTATATTTTGAATAGAATCGGAAGGAACTATTGTAATGAATAGGTCGTCCCAACAATGCTTACTGATTGTGAATATTATAATAAAGATATCATTTTATACGTAGTACTAAGTTAACCTGAATCAAGATGGATGGCCACTAAACGGCTTGGAGATCAGGCCAGATTTTTTGCTGATGTAATAAACTGTTACCTACATTATTACTGTATCTTAGGGTTCTTGTGAGCAAAACTAGTAATGTGTTTGTGTATTAAGATGTTGGTACTTATTGTAGGACTTGATGTCGTTTTGATGAGGATTTAGGCAGATTCTTGGCACAAACATTCTTTAGCTCTGCTTTAAACTGGGACCCTAGTACTTTATCGTACTGTGACTCTAGCTTTTAGCATCCCCCTGCTGGACAATCTCTCTCCTTAATAAACTTCAAACTCTCTCAGTCTAGATTTATTTTATTTTTAGATTTATTTAGTCCCACCATCTTGGATAAATCTACTAACAATCCAACTAGTTACAATCTCAAACGTAAACAAATTATTTTAAATTCCGGGCAACATTGAAAACGGATAGCTGAAATTAAACAAAATTAATTGATTCTGACTGAAAGTCAACTTCGTTACTTGCCTTTGTTTAATTTATATTGCAAAATCAAAGTATCGAATTCAAACGAACTTCGGAAAAAAATTAACCCTTCTTTCAACTTTCCAACTTTAGTGAAATCATTAATTTAAAAAAGAACTGTAGTCTAAATTAAATCAAGCAATTTTTCCTTTTTCGAAGTAGCAAAACAAGTTCATCGCTGCTTGATCGTGAAATGAACAAAATTCTACGAAATATACGACCTCACATCGATTCCCATCACTTCCCATCAAACTCGACTTCGTAGTTCACAACGCCTAAATTATGTATGTGCCGACAGACTAATAGGTATTGCCAGCTGGCTGTCAGGTCCTGCCCAGTCTGCCAGACTGACAGGCTATCACGACCAGACCCCTAATATATTCGAATTCGAACCCCATGTTTATGGCGCATTGAATTAATTTGCCATTCAGCTCAGGAGGTCGTAACATACGAGTTATTTACGTAGTAAGTTTGAAGGATAAAACTAATAATGATTATAAATCAAATACAAATGTGTGGGTATTGTACAGAGAAATCGAACTACTACACTTGTACCACAGAATACTTAATAGTACTACGTACAGAAGGGACACTCCCTTCCCCGCGCTATATCAGATACCGCACCCTCACCCCGCACTTGGAGAGGCTAACCGCCGACTCTTTAGCCAGGGCGCTCAAAATAGTAAGAACTGCAGCGCTGTAGGTACTGCTGACACAAACACACAATTTTGCGATTTATTTTGTTTTAAGTTTTATTTATTAGTTTTAATCTCGATGATTCATTTATTTTCCAAGTTTTCGTCGTTTTATAATAATACAATTAAAACTTCCGTAATAATAACATACCAACATTACCAGCTATTAATATTGCTCTCTCTCTTTATTGTCTTTGTTATGTACTTATGTCCCTTTCTTTCACGTTCTATTCATTCTTGGAATTGAAAAGTAGTACCCTACGCACTAACTTTGTCGCGTCGCCCCATTGCGTTGCCGCGTAATGGTACGGGGCGATCGTGAATTCCATATTTTGTAATTAGGTACCTTAATTTACCATTATTGATGAATAAATAAACCTCTTTACATTTTACATAATAAATATTATAATATTACTTTTATGTCATTACAAATCCGAGTATTCAAAATCAAATATCATTTATTTTATTTCTTTAAGAAATAAATAATTGACCGCTCGGGCAAGATCACTTCATAATAATGCTCGAAACGTTCGGGTAGTTCCGTCGTCGTTCGGTTCGCCCGACGCAAAGCGCTGTACGCCACGACATCTAACTGATTCAACCCTACTAAAATTCACGCACACATTTGCACGTGTACAGACGTCATTTGGTTTTGTAGTAGTAATAGATAATTATTTTGCAAGTTTTGTATGAAGTGTCCGAGGTGTGCTTGTACTATACTTGTTGTAGAGTCGTACAAGTATTTAATGAAATTTTTCATAAGGTAGTGTATTGTCGATTTGTGTCATATCGATACGTTTATCATTTTGATATTCCCTAAGCTATTCAAAATAGGTTTTATTTATTTGTTGCCCGTTTTCAGTGACCCACCCGTATACATATTAAAACATAAAAACTTTTTTTTCCGTAACTCAAAACGGCCACTTTCAAAAGTTCCCTTTGTTTGATAAATGGGAATTTTGCGTATTTATCTTTTATTTGTGTGTAGGTACTATAAATGTTTGTTTTAGAACAAGCTTTGTAGTTCCGTCCGAGTATGGAAACCACAAAAAAATGAGTTTTAGCCGCCTCCGCGCTATTTTTGGTACCAGATTGTGGTTGAATTTAATGTGGTATATGATACAGGAGGAACTGAATAAATAATTGGCTGGACGAGTTATAGCCAAAGGTACCAGTATGTGTAATCAAAGTCATAGTTCATCTGTTTGTTGCAAGCAAATAACAATCGAAATGACCTAAAAAAGTGGACCGCGAGATCAATGATCCTAATACGCAGTCATCCCAGAAAGTGAGTTTAATCCATACTAATACATCCATCCATACTTAATATTATAAATGCGAAAGTAACTCTTTCTGTTCCGTTTTTACGATGAAACGGCTGAAACAATTTTGATGAAATTTGGTATGAAGATAGCTTGAACCCTGAGGAAGGACATAGGCTACTTTTTAATTCGCAACTTCGTCTGCATCTACGATAACCGACATTTACGCGGATGAAGTCGCGGGCAAAAGCTTGTAAGCTAGATTAGCTTCAACTTCTGCTTACGAGTGAGTGTGACCTATATTTATTCTCAGCCAAGACGAGTGCGGGACAAACCTACAACGAATCACACACAACCCTAATTTAACGATAAAATCCAGTTATTTATTAACTTTTCCTACTTTCCCACAGTGCAGCTTACCATTAAAAGCATTATAGAATCTAGCACAACGGTACCCAGAAATCTTTCTCATTCATCTTGAAAAAGATAAAATAGAATCGAATTTAGCCGTCGGGCTTAACCGCGGAATCTAATCACATTTACGGTTTTGTACTGTTTCATTTTACAAAACCGAGGATTTACTTACTTCATTTTGAATTCGTAAGAATAACGGTGAGAGATGATGCTTGGAAATGTACTTTATTTTTTAATTTTACGATTGTTTCATTGCTTTCTCATGAATGTTGATTTAGGGAGATTTTAAGAGATTTGCGTAAATGTATCTGTTGTGTAGGTAATTGAAACTGGAGTAGTATTGTTTAGAGATTTAGATTGAACAGCAAATGTATGTAATCTTGATAGTAAAACTAATACCTATAATTCGAGAAAGTTATTTTTACGATTGATAGTAGCAACCGATATTATTTCTTCCCACAATGTAATATGAGCGAGTTCACCTATCGTTTGCAAATATCATCCATTTTATTTGTATCATAAAAATGTCAGCACACAACAACCAGACAATAAAACACTATTTTATCTTCAAATCCAGAAACCCATAAAATATAATTTAATGTCGTGTGCAATCCGATTGGACTCCAGTCCCACATGAGTCTCGCTAATCTAGGGTATTTTCTACATTTACGAGTCGGTCAAAAGTACCAGGCTACCAGGAGCGCACGAGTAGTAGGATATCTGTTATGTAAGTAATGCGGTGGCCGGCTCAGGTGACGTCACGGGGTAACGAACCGCTTCGAGATAATAACCTACTTACGGGCAGTATGTCGAGTGGATTTCTAGTTATGTAACTAGGGAGGCATGTATGTTTAAGAGGTACGGATTTGTACTTGTATGAATGTTCGAGGAATTCTATTTTCCAGCCTGCAAATGTACTTATTACGCTCATACGATATCGATCGACAATACCGTAATTAACATTTTTGGCAGGCATGTAAATTAGTCATGTTGTTTGAATCCTATCATTACAATGAAGAGATTATAACTTGGATATGTAAATCAATTTCATTGTGTTGTTGCTCCATTTGGGAGCTGTGTTTGTTAAGGGGATTTTACCGGTAGCCCGCTTTAACCAAAAAGTAGTCTAAGCCAAATTTTGTTAATTAAACTGGACGAAAATGTTATCGGTACAGTCTCCTTAAGGACCGTAGACAGGTCTACGCCGTAGCTGGCGTAGCAAATAGCGTAGCATTTGTAGCAGTAATTCTTGTAAACAAAAGACAATTGCTCCAAACCGTGCTCCAAACCGAACTTAGATAAATATAACTCCCGTCATTGATGAACTAGAAACGACACAAAGTTTCACTCGGCTTTAAAAAAAAAGGACAGTATTTTCCTTTTAATTTGAGCTTGTTTTTTCCAGTTCAGAGGTTTAAATTCCAGTTCTATTGAACTATTGTGGTATTTGCGGGTTCCATTCTCTTGCGTGGCTTTGTTCACTTCAGCTGAAGTGGAACATTGATGCTGGTACGTGAAGAATGTGCGTTTATTAAAGTTTTGCGATGCAGTAATCCGATGCTGTATCTATTGTGCAAAGCAAACAAAGTTAGCCCTGGATAGCGGGATCCGGCACGGGGTGGATAGGGTTATTTGATTGGATCTTTTCTGGTTTAAGGTTATTTAACGTAGATGAATTATTTATTATCCGACTGCGGCCGAGCTCAAAATGAGGGTAATGTTTTCTGTACACAAATTCCCCATTATTTTAATCGTACCGGACGCCGACAATTATATTAAGATTAAATAGATTATTATTATTTTTTTATTTATTACTAGCTTTTGCCCGCGACTTCGTCTGCGTAAGTGTCGGTTATCGCAGATGCAGACGAAGTCGTGAATTAAAAAGTAGGCTTTGTCCTTACCCAGGCTTCAAGCTATTTTCATACCTAATTTCATCAAAATCGGTTCAGTCATTTCATCGTGAAAGCGTAACAGACAGAGTTTGCCCGCCTAGCTTTTGCCCGCGGCTTCGCTCGCGTAGAATTTGGTCTGCCACATTAAGTTACGCGACATTTTTTTTGAATACTTTTTTTTTTAATGTACCTTCACATCGTACATCCCAGATTTCTAATTTCAAAATTAGTTTCCATACAATCTTTGAACTCCTATACCTAATATTTAGAAGGAATCCCTTGAGGGTAGAATTATCTGAATTCCTTTCTAAGTGCTCATTACTTTAAGCTATAATAGAACTCTGCAAATTTCAAAATGCTAAGTCTAGTGGTTTCTTCATCAATCTTTACCTGTATGGTGTGTTTATGCAAAGTAGCCCTATGTCCTTCCCCGGGCTTGAGATTATCCTATCCAGCACAAACGGATTACTTAACACTGACTAACAAACAGGTCGGACCAATGTTACTTTTATTTAATCACTACATAGTATAAAACAAAGTTGCTTTTTTTGTCCCTATGTCCCTATGTATGCTTACATTTTTAAAACTACGCAACGGATTTTGATGCGGTTTCTTTAATAGATTTTGTAATAAGTAAAGAATTATGTGGTAGGTATGTAATTGGAATAGGTGAACATCTGTGTTAATTTATCTGTTTTTACTGCAATATGCTCCTGTATACTATGTTATTTGATTTTTTTGGTTCAGCGTAAATATGTAGGTTTTGGGATTTAGATACACGTGAGCAAGCTACGTATAGCTGCCCATGGGAAAAATCGCAAGGGCAAACTTTGAAGGTAGCGGGGATACATTTAGGCACGCCCTGTGCCTAAATGTATCCCCGCTACCTTCAAAGTTTGCCCTTGCGATTTATTAATAGTCATAGAAAATGCAACTTTAAGTGGGAACTGTAAACGTTTGAAATTGAAGGGTAAGTTATTGGGTATTATTGGGATGCGTGGAATAAGAACATTTTCACCTATAAAAACTATATATCTAAATAACGAAATCTACGATCCTATATTTAAACAAACAATAAAGGACAATTCTTATGCGACTGAATTAAAAATAAAAAGTAATTAATCGCTATCTAGGATAAATGACCAAGAATAAATGACATGACAATAAAATGGCCTACAGAACACCACCATCAATGACGTCTGCCCGCCGCCGGCCGCCGTTAGGCGCCAAATTACTTAGTGTGAAAGACAAAGTTTATCTAAATTAAATACTTAATGCGAGAAATGTATTAATTTTGATAAGAGTTTGATAATTATATACTAATATGTGCATTGTAAAATAGTACCAAATTAAATTAAATTTATGGTTCACAAAACAGGCTTGCACATAAAATGTAGATATATGCTGTCGCGGACTTTTATTTAGACCTACTTAAGACAAACAATCTTGCAGTACATCATCTTTATGTAACTCCATTGGTTAAGGCAGCGCACGCCAAGATAGATCTCAGATGGCAGATTTTTTTCCGACTTAATTGACACGTATAGTTATATTATGACCAAAATTACATAAAATCATTATAAATTGTAGCCTATGTGTTATTCTGATAAATAACCTATAATACTGTAAAGTTTCATTCAAATCGGTCCGGTTGTTTTTTCGTGAAAGGGTAACAAACATACACACACACATATATCCATCCTCACAAACTTTCGCATTTATAATATTAGTAGGATTTGATTATTTAGATTATTTTTTAATTAGGTTAGATTTTTTTCTTTCTTTTTTCTTTGTAAGCTATTTCATAACTACACTATTGTATTAGTTAAGTGCGCGATGTCAGTTATGTGTTTTTAAAATAAATAAAATACCAGACGATAATCAATATACAAGGTGGGGAAGACGATATGACAAAAAACTTGAGAGGTGTCAAGGGACACCCGGATGGAACGAAGTTCCTTTCGATTAATTAGTGAAGGAATTGTAATAATTTTTTTTTTTTTTTAAGTTTTAATAATATTTTTTTTATTATTAACAAATATAATGTAATTAAAAGACAATTTAATTAAACGTGCCCGTTTATGTATCGAGCGAAATGGACTCCATATTGAGCAGTTGCTTCGATACAGGGAAGTGTAAATTTTATACCTAATAGGTAAGTTTTTTAATTAAGCCAAAGTTGATTAAAACTGTGTTTGTGAATAGCTCTAATTTATTTAAATAGGTTACCTATAGCACCTATAGGTACCTACGCCTGCCTGCCTTTCTTTTTCTAGCAAAAGAGTACCTACTCACTTACCTACTTACAACTACAAATAATTCGCCAATGATAAAAGTACTAAACATATCGCCGTAGGTACCTAGTTCAAAGAGTTCGCCGCGCCGCCTTTAAATACATAAACATATTCTACGAAAAGCGAATTCGGACTTTATTTTGTAAACGTAAACGGTTAAAAATTGAAATTTTACCAAACTAGGTATGATAAAATTATTCTGAGAAACGTATAGGCTGGTGCCCGACCGGACAATAGGAGCTATGTGCAATCGAATTTCACGGTTAATGTGTAAAAATAAGGTTTTAATTCGCTCCAATATTTTCATAGAAAAGCGAATTAAAACCTTATTTTTACACATTAACCGTGAAATTCGGTTGCACATAGCTCCTATTGTCCGGTCGGGCACCAGCCGACCGAACAATAGGAGCTATGTGCAACCGAATTTCACGGTTAATGTGTTAAAATAAGGTTTTAATTCGCTCCAATATTTTCATAGAAAAGCCGCCATTCAACTAATAATGAACTCTATTTGACAGTTCCAACGATTCAATTTTTCTGTTCGAATTGTCTGCGTTTGTGAAGTAATAAAAATAGCAAAAATAAGGTTTTAATTCGCTCCAATATTTTCATAGAAAAGCCGCCATTCAACTAATAATGAACTCTATTTGACAGTTCTAACGATTCAATTTAGCTTATATTATAGCATGTCGTGACAACTTTTCGTAAGAATTTTTTCCGTCTAGCCCCCTTTCACAACGCGCGATAAGGAACTTCGTTCCAAAATTAAAATACTGGTAATACTAGTTCATTAGAATGTTTTGAAACTAACAAACAAATTCTTAAAAAAATATTTCAAACATACTAAAGAGTATAATGTAACCAATATAGAACACCATTTGAAATATTGGTTTACTAACTTGTGAGAAGAGCGGCAACTTGTGGCGTCACACTAGAAATAGAGACCAACTAGTTCAACCAAGTTTCAGACTGGCTAAAGTAGATACTTCTTTCATGGGGTACTGTTTAAAATGTTACAATAAAATACCTCCCCACATTGTTCAACTAAATGAGACAAAATTTAAGTCTTATATAAAACGCACTCTATGCAGTCGAGCATATTATTCATTGGGTGAATACATCACTGATAAAAATAATATGCTTGGCTGGATGCTGGTCTAGCTCCACAGCCATAAGGGTTCATAGATTAATTGATTAGCATTTTAAATTATTTTTGGAGCTGCTGAAGATATAGATCTACATTATCTTTGCATTGTATAAACTCAATGTGTTAGTATTATAAAATTTTTCAAAGCACATACATGTGAGCACTATGTTATTTAAAGCTACCATTTACGAGGTATGTCTTTCATTGACTTGAATGTGCCCTGGCGGTTGGGAGCATGTCATGCTCACTGGAATGTCTCGCTGACGGTGGCGCGCGTGTTGGATCATTCGGTCCCCTTCAAAATGGTTGAGTCAAATGATGCCGATCCGTGCGTCATGTTCGTGAACGGGCGCCGTTAGTTGGGACTGGTCATCTCTTAGCTGCCTCGGTTATTCTAATTTTATTTTGAATTGTTTATTATGATTATATTTTTATCTAAACCTCTTTTAACGTACACGACTTGTTACATTGTTCTCACATTGTACAGTCAACAGCAAAAGTAGATGATCAAAATCAGAAATTTAATACTAATGATCGGAGTTCGCGTCAGAACTGTGTGGCGTCGAAGTGATTGAAAAGTATGCGTGTGACAATCATATATTTTAAATAAATAACCTAGTAATAAATTATATAAATTAGTGTTAGTAAATTAGTATTGAATTTATTTCTGATTTTGATCATCTACTTTTGCTGTTGACTGTACCCTAGATTCAATATGAATGATGTAACCGAAATTTGTAACATATTATTGATTTTAAAAGAGTGTTGTTCATGGAGTTTCTTGCTCGTTCTTCTCCATAGAAACCTACTGTTTGGAACGAGCAACTAGCTTCAACTTTCTGACTGACTGACTCTGACAATTCAAAAGTACCTGTAAATGGTTTATTTGAAATAAATGATTTTGAGTTTGAGTTTGAGTCATAATTTAATATTATTAATGCTCAATAAAAACAATTACACCAAATTACCAAATCCTACCATGATCATTTTTTGTGCTATTGTCATCGCCACCCTGTATATATGTGTGTATATAATTGTCCCACTGCGGGGCAAAGCCCTCTTCTCATACAGAGAAGGCATGAGCATTGATCACCACGTGCGCTCATTTTTTATTATAAGTCCAGGTTTTCTCACCATGCTTTGCTTTCCTTCACTGATGTCGATGATATCCAAGATGAACTTAGAAAGCACATATGAAATTGAAGTCACATTATAACTACAATGAAATTGAAAACTTAATGGACAACAAGAAATAATACTCTAGAAACATGCACTGTACTACACCCCTGACACACACACTCATCCCTCACGCACACTCACTACTCACCCCCCATGCACACACACATTTCACACACACATCCGTACTGATCTAAAACTTTTTATATTATTATTATTGCAACTTATTATTTTTCTCTACCTTGAAAGTAATTCTGTTATCCTACCTGTCATTGCATGCCATAGCTGTAAGATACCAAGTCTCCTTTTGTCTATAATTCTTCTTCTGGAAGTTGTACCGCCCTAGTTGTATATTTTGGCCAAGATATATGTATTCTTGCACAACCTCTAGAATAGCGCTATTTACGACTACGTGTCTCGGGAAGACATGAACATTGTACATGATTTTGATCTCATTCAAATCAATTATTCTTTGGATATAAATAATTCTTGACAAAAAAATTTGATGACATTTTTGAAAGCATAAGCTTTTATCTGTGTCTATAAAGCAACTTACCTCTTTACAGTTTACCAATGACTAAATTTGCTATTACAATTTTGGGAGAAGGGACTCCCATCAAATATTTGTTCAGTACCTACCTGTGGGCTTCTGTGCGCCTGGTACAAAGGGGAGCCGGGTAGGGGAAACAGTTTAAATAATATGTAGCGGCTGGACCGAGGGGACGGATGGACGAGACGAAAAGTGCACCGTGTTGGAAATATTGTTAAAATATTTGAGTAACAAGATCTATTTTGTAAGTGCCCACAGAGAAAAAGACGCGGGGCGGGGAAATTGTGTACGGATCTATCAGAAAGCTTTGTCATTAGGAAATCGGTAAGATAGATAATACATTCAAAAAACCGGCCAAATGGGTATCGGGCTACGCGCGAAGTAGATTGCAACTCTTACTATTATGCGCGCAGATTTGTTACATTTCATAAGCTGGTTCAATATTACTCGTAAACTTGTAAAGCCTACTTAGCTGTGATAGTCTTCCTTTGAACTTCGTAATATACTACTACCGTGAATTTTACACACTTGACTCCAACAGACATTAGCACTTTTAAGCTTAATGTTTCACAAATGTATATCTTGATCCAAATATTATTTTACGAACTCTCCTTTCCTCTCACCCCCATCATGGGGTAGACATGAAAACAAAACATTCAAACTTTACGTGTAGAATGGCTTAGAGTGCCCAAAAAAATATATATTTCAGACGGACGGACAGGAGGACGGACATAGCAAAACTATAATTCTTGTTGACTACGGAACCTTAAAAAAGGTGAAGATAAGCGGGGATTAACGAACATACGACTGTAATCTTAAACTCATTTTAATAACCTAAATATTCTGAGCAAAACACGAGTAATTGCGCGTCACGGTATCTCATATTAAATTAACCGATTTTAATTAAACTTGGATACATATACATAAGATATATACATATACAGATACATACCTGTAATGACGTGTGTTATCTGTATATCTAAATATATAAAAGCGAAAGGTCACTCACTCACTCATCATGAAAAATCGAAAACAGCTTGACGTATAAAGATGAAAGAACAATGCCAACTTCCCATACATTTAAAAACCTGATAACAAAAGTGTATGTATAGTTATAAAGTATAGTAGAAAGACTACCTGTAAGTTTAGAAAATAATGCCAGATAGTCATTTTTACGATTTAAACGCTACGAAGTCCAACAAAAATACAAATATTACTTTTTAGGTTAGGATTTGCCGTTAGTAAATAAGTAATAAAGAAATAGATGTGCTAGAACTAATTATTGACGCTTGGAAGTTTATTTTTGGTCTAAAATAGGAATATTTACCTACCTATCTATAGTCAAAAAAGGACTTTTTTAGTTTGTGTATTCCTTGAAATCAACTGCCCGTAGGTCACTGCTTAGTGCTTAGGCTCTTAATGTATGTCACTATAAATAGAGTGTAGAGCATTAAATGCTGTTTCAACAACAAGAATAACGTTCTAGCATTCATATAAAGAATCTCGGAAATCCCAATCCAACACAATGACATCATTTACTTGAAAATATAATCTAAGAGATGAGTTTTTAGTTTCATCCGTACAAAAGCCTTCTGACGGTCGCCGTCAATTGTTTTACTATTGTGTCTGCTAATTAGTCCGTTGAGCTGTTGTAAACATGTCAAATGTCAAAAAATCCGTTTCATTCGTGCGAACTCAATATAGCATACTGCATGATTAATTTATTTTATTATTATGTTATTTGTAGGTAATGAATATGTTATAAAGAAATTCATTAAAAATAACATAATAATATATACTTGCTGATTAAATAAAACTTAAAATAATGTATAAAACTCAGAAACAGAGTTGAATAAAGTTAAAGTTGCAGTGTGTAAAATGGAACGTCGTAAAAAGAGTAGTTGACGCGCTGTTTTGAATCATACATACATACGTTGCGTATTGATTAGATTTTTTAAAGATTTTTGTACAACTATATGTATTTCTGTTTATTAAATTAAACAGTATTCTTATTTTTTGCCAACTATAATCGGTTAACACATTTGTTGTGGTATTCATTACATATTTTTTATGGTAATTATGGTAAAAGTATTGATTATATCACTTTAACAGTGACGACTGTTTAGAATTATTTTGCTCGCACCTGTACCGAAAACACTTATCTCATTTCCCTCTCGCAGGTACGCAGGAGACGGCTTAACAAAACATTACTGTCACCGTATCGACTACTAAGTAGGAAATCGAATTTGTGACTATTATGTCTACATGTGTACCTACCTACTTGTTACAGAACACACTGCTTACCAAGTTGAGGCAAGCGGCTAATTAGGGTGGACTTTTGCGACTGTTTTACTTATTTACTTTAATTTCTGGACTTTTCCTGAAACACTCGGTGCGGTCAGCTTATGTTGGCACAACTCACGACGTGTTTATGAGGAAAAAGTTGTGTTCATGTGTTGTATTGTATTGTTTGCATGTTAACTTGTACATGCGGGTGAATCGTTTCAATTGAAGACTGAAAAAAAAAATATATATTAGCACTTTGCCCGCGACTTCGTTCGCGTGAATTTTCTCAAGGATCCCAAATTTTTTGATAATGCAATATTGCCTGTGGCATTCAGGGATAACAAAGCATTTATTTTAATTAAACCATTTACAGGCACTTTTGAATTGTCAAGGAGTCGGTCAGTTAGTCAGAGAGTTGAAGCTCGTTTCAAACGGTAGGTCTCTATGGAGAAGAACGAGCAAGAAACTCCACGGACACTCTTTTAAATCAAGTTTTTTACTAAGTACTGGTTACATGATTCTTGTTGCTTCTATATGTGAAAACTATGAAGGTAATGTAGCAATACAAATCATAAACAAGAATCAAAATAAAGTCTATGGCAGATTAATAAGAGCTGACCAATTCTACTGCTTAATTAATAGCTAATCTCAAATATTGGTTTCAAAATTTTGGAAATCGGATAAGTGGTTTCGGAGATAACCCCTACATACAAACTATGAAACTTTGATGACGACACAGTTGGCGGAGTGGCTGAGCGATGGGGTCGCAAACCGGGATACCGAATTTCGAAAATACCGGAATACCGGGCCAAATTTAGGTCTAATTAGGTTAGGTTTAGGTTTATTTAGGTTTATTCATTTCACAAAAACCGGGATATTCGATATTTCAAATAGAAAAAGTTACGCGCCATTTAATTCAAATTACGCGCGCACGAGTTCGTTCACCTTACGAATGATAGATTTAAAAATTAATCAAGAGCTATCAGAAAGTGAATACCGACATCTGGCTGATCTCAGCAGAGTATTTGAAATACTAAAAGCCACTGCCGAAGAACTGTGCAAAAGAACCGCTAGCCTAATTACTGCCTATACTGCTCTGAAGTTTATGTTCACAAAATTAGACGCCATGCAACATGAGTTAGTTGCTCGTGAACTTGTAACTTCTCTGAAACGTAGGGTTAAGGAACGAAGGTTGCTGGTTGCTTCAACCTTAAATTATCTACATAACCCAAAAACCTATTTCGATTCAGCAAATGAATACTGTGATGTATTTTTAAGGCCAGATTGCACAGAGATGAGAAAACACATTGTGGATGTTGTCAAACCCAAAGAAAATTTTAATATGGAATCTACACAAATGATGTTACTGTTTCTGCATATGATCTCCCTTCAGCTTCAATGCCGCTAAAGAAACAGTTAGAAATGGCAGTGAAAAACCAAATGCTAAATCAGTAGAACAGCACAATCAGCACATCACTAGAAAATGCACCTGACTTTGACACTTTAATCAAAATAGAAATGGCTCTTTACGAAAACGGTGGGTCTAGAGGAAAATATTTGAGTATGGCCTTCAACAATTTAATAAGTATTCCACCAACTAGTGTAGAGTCAGAGAGAGCTTTCTCTTCATCGGGTTAATTCTTCTTGTGTAATCATTTCTTCATCGGGTTAATTCTTGTGTAATCATTTGCGATCAAGATTGAGTGATAAAAGTTTAGATACTTTACTGTTTCTACGATCTCATTACAAGGCTCAACTTTAATATATTATTATTTACAAATTTAATAATATTTTGATTACCTCTTTAGTTTTTATAACTAAATTTGATTTGGACTGAATTTAATTTAAGCATTTTTGTTATTTTGTTACTTAGAATATTATTAAGCCATACTAAGAGTTAATTTTATGTTTTCTGAGAATTTATTATTTTTATGTTTTATGAGAATTTATTAGAAGTGTATTTTTTTGGTTCATTTTGATTATGTTGAGACTGTTGTGAGATGTTTAAGTTTGATAAACATTTTATTTTTAGAACTGATTCCTAGGAATCCTACTTCCTAGTCAAACACTACATTTAATTAAAGTATTTGAACTAGAGTTAACCTAAGTTATTTTAATAAAGGAATGAACGGGCATTTAAGTATTAGTAAATTATTGCTAAGAACTAACTGATTGATTACCAACATATCAAATAATAAACCTTGTGTCAATGAAAATTTACTTTAAATAAAAGAAAAAAAACTATTCCACCGCAAACTAACTTTAATATACAAAAGGGGAACGCCCGAAAAATGCCTGAAATGTACAGAAATTACTAATAGTCCATAATTTTAGTTGGAATAAAATATGTATAATGAAATAATTCTCAAGTTTGTTTAGGTAGGGTGAAAATATAACAATTATTACACTAATTAACTTGATATCCGTCTAATTCATTCTTATTTTTATATTAAATGTCAGTGTTTATTGGGCACGAGTAAATGTCATTCAGCCTCTTCAAATAATCTATCACTAACTATTTTATAGAAAGAATGCATATTTATCATTAATTTAATATAATTCGAGCTATAAGCACCGTAAATCGAATTAAAATAATATGTGCTTGTCAATATTAATTTAATTCAAATTCTTTTCAAAATAGAAAGCGTATCGTAGGCTGTATAAATCACTCCTTTGCCTAATTGACAGTTTGACATTACTGCATTTCATTGTTTTGATTGTTTACTTCATGGTTTTATGTTTGTGACTTGTATTACGTTCAAATTGCTTTTATGACAATTTTTTAACTCGGACTTAGATTAGGTTTTTTGACTGACAGGTTTTTTGAACACGGACCTGAACCTGCTCTAAATGTGGTTAGGAACCTACACTGTGTTAATTAACTAGCTCGACATTGAAAGAATAAGGCGTAAAGTCTTATCGGTACAAAATGACAGGCATAACGTCACAAGCTGTAAGTATTGAGATTCCCTAGTATTTTGCCTATTGAACACACTGATGAGCAACAATTAAATTATGTTTTATTATATCTATCCTCCTGTATAGTTTCTTGATGATATATTAGTTGTTTTTAATGATGAATAAAACATTAAAATGCTATTTTGATGTTTAATTAATGCATATTAATAGTTAATCTTTGCTTAACCTATATTTTAGAAAAACAATTGTACTAGCTTCTGCCCACTATTTTGATAATTATTAAAATTTTAATAGATTGCCTACGATATGTAGTACAATTTGGCGTATATTTCATTGTTGTTCATTTCAGGCATTTTTTTGTATTGGCGATGGGCATACCCCTTTGCTAACTTTAGCTTAATCCTGGAAATATCGAAAATACCGGATTATCGGTATTGGTCTGGAGCCAATATCGAAAATACCGGTTTTGCTTAAATGATTCGGTATTGCGACCCCAGTGCTGCACAGCGTGTTGCGGGTTCGATTCCCGCCCAGGGTAAACATTTGTGTGATGAGCACTTGTGTTTGCCTTGTGTCTGGGTGTTGTTTATCTATGTATGTACGTATTTAAAAAAAAAATGTATTTGTGTATGTATATCAGCTGTCTAACACCCATAGTACAGGGTCTCCCTAGTTTGTGGTCAGATGGCCATGTGTGACAATGTCCCCACATATTATTATTTCTTTATAACATTGGAAAAGATAAATTAGGGCGCTCGTCTCTCTCTGGCCGGATCCCCGCCCTGGGACCTGGAGGCGAAGGTACTCGCGTCACTGTACCGGTGGCGCGAGGAAGCGCGGGCGCGGGGCGAGCGACCGATGCAGCGACACATGGAGCTGCGTCGGTCCCAGCTTCGCGAGGTCCTGGTGGCGGAATGGCGGGACAGGCTTTCGCGCCCTACCGCCGGCCTCGCCATCATCGAGGCGGTCCGGCCAGTGCTCGAGCGCTGGCTCGGGAGAAGGCACGGCTCCCTGTCGTTTCGGGTGACGCAGGTGCTCTCGGGGCATGGTTGCTTCGGGAAGTACCTGTGTCGCATAAACAGGGAGCCGGACGCCCGGTGTCACCACTGCGTCGACTGCCGGGAGGACACGGCGCGGCATACGCTGGCGGAATGTGCCGCTTGGGAGGGGCCGCGCCGTGCCCTCGTCTCAGAAGTAGGCAGTGACCTGTCGCTGTCGGCCGTGGTCGAGTCGATGGTCGACAGCGCAGAGTCCTGGGACGCGGTGGTTTCCTTCTGCGAAAGTGTCATGTCGCAGAAGGAGGCTGCGGAAAGGGAGAGGGAGATCTCAACCTCCCACCCTGCCCGCAGCAGGCGCACCGGGCGTCGGCGAAGGGCGGACAACGCCCTCTTCCGGCCCCCCTAAATGGGTCCAGGGGCGGCAGACTCGGGGACGTCTGTCGCCCCCCACATACACCAGGACCCGAGGTGGCGGCGCGTAGTGTTCCACGCGCGCCCCTCTAAGACGTCCGGGGGGGAGTCTAACACCTCACTCCCCCCCCTGACCCGAGAAGTGGCCCGCTGCAGCGGGCCGGCACCAGCCGGGGGTTGCGGAAGTATCTCCAGTTCCCGCGACCCGCGACGTAGGTGTGAGATGGAACACCGGGGTGGTTTTTAGTCAGTAAGAGTCTGACAGACCCCTCCGCCCGCCCCAGGGCGGAGGACATCCATGAGGATTTTCCACCCCGTACCAAAAAAAAAAAAAAAAAAAAAAAAAGGGCGCTCGTCTCTCATGTTCGAGGTTGTCAAAACCGGGCTCGAGCGAATACCAATGTTACGTTTTCATATGTACTTTCTATTTCTAAGCTTATCTTGGACATCATTGACATCGGTGAAGGAAAACATCGTGAGGAAACCTGAACTTATAATTAATATAAGTCTGAAATCGCCGACACGCCTAGAGCGCACGTGGTTATCAATGCTGGTGCCTTCTCTGTATGAGAAGAGGCCTTTGTCCTGCAGTGGGATAGTTATAAGCTGGTATTTTTTTTTACCTTCTAAAATAACAAGACACATCAAAGTATAATTCAATTAATTCATCATCATCATCATATCCTAGTTGTACGATGTCCACTATTGGACATAGGCCTTCCCTATAATTTTCCAGAAAGACCAGTTGGAAGCGGCATCCAGCTGCAGCGAGTAAATGAATAACGTCAAAATAATTGAATATAGCAAATAAGTTACCTTTATATCCAGTGATAACAGTCAATTTACACCCCAAATTTAAGATTATGTCAATCGCTTTGCACGATTATTGAATAAGTTTTAAATTATTGAGCTATTTTATAAGCTTACTATTTGTACGCCGTCAACGCAAAACATGACAGTAACATAATTTAATGTAACATCTTGCGTCTCTGTACGAGAAGAGGATTTTTCTGAAGTGGGAAAATTATTTATAGGCTGGTATTATTTACGTCCAACAGTATTTTGTTCATGGCAGCCATATTCCATAGAGACTAGTCTAGCCTAGTTGGAGATATATACAAGGTGTAACGTCAAATACGCAAATCCTGAAAATAGTTTGATTAGAATAACGAGCAGAATCAATTGAACCACTTTTTAATATAGGTCAAATTTTCCAAAAAATCTTCATTATACATGTTGCCCTGTCTATTTATTAATAAGTCAAGCCATCACGTGCGCAAACCTGCCAAAATAGGTAAACAAACACAAATGGTTGTCGTCCAGTTTAAATTTTCTCATACGCGTGATAATAATAGTTCTTATTTCAAAGCAAATACGAGTCTTGGTAAAACTAAAACAGCACATAAAACCTTTATTTTTATATGTTTTTTTTTCTTTCAGAATTAGGTTAATTGAATTAAAAATCATTTGGGGTGTCTGAGGTTTTGCGTGTTTAACGTTACACCTTGTAGTGCTCGCGTGTGTTTTGCGCACACACGCGAGTACTATATATCTCCACACAGATGCACTCCCTCTTCGAGGTGCAATCCGACATGACTGGGGAGAGATCAGGCACAGTACGAAAGGCTGTCCGTGCTTTCCAAGGTACGGAGGTGTTACACCACCAATTTCCAAACTCCGAGCTGTTACTGAAAAATCCGTAATGGAAAATTAACCCGGAATTTGAACTCGGAACCTTGAAGGAAAACAACGAACCATGAATTCCCGTGGAAATCAGTGCCAGCCTCTCTGTTCCTCGATAAACATAATCTCGGTATCTTCAAGGCACGAGTGAATCGGTTCATCCTAAGCAAGCGTGCTTCACCTTAGGCCGCATCATTACTTAAGACCAGGTGCGTTGCGGCCAAACGCAAGCCTATTAGACTATTAAAAAAAACTGGCATTCTTCAACAACGTTATGGGTAAAATATATACAAAATGATTTTCTATTCACGTGCAAAATTTTTCAGGGTGATAAGTGATAATACCCGTGAAATTGAACAACTTTCTCCAAAAAACATGGGTCGAAATATAAAAAACTGATTCGGGCCTCCCATACAAAATCAATAGTCAGTATACTATCACCCTGACAAATGACAATGCCAGATCCTGCCCCACCCATGTACAGAAAAAGTAACCCATGTACAGAAAAAGTAACCCATGTACAGAAAAGTAATGAATATAGAACCTTTTTATAGTAAATTGTTTTTCTTTAGAACTTTACGAAATACCTACCCATAAAATACAAACTCATTTTACCTAAAATATAATTTAACCTATTATCAATGTCATTATTGTTTTTAGATTTAAACGGAAACCGCAAGTACTACAGTCACTAAGACTAATGTTTAGTTATCAGCAATAAATAAACAGTAAGATGCTACATATTGCACATGACTTTAATTGAGTGGGGCAAAGTTCTAAAGAGTTTCTGGCATTGTCCTTTGCAATGTGACAAAAATCATCTTGTATATTATTGATGGATATAAGAAAATGGCATACCGTGCCCTAACGGCTGAGCTGCCATATACTGCAACCATTCACAGCAAAAGCAGCATTCGAAACAACATTTATTTTCCGAACTCAACGCAGCCGGTTCCATACAAAACAATGTTTATTTACCATAACGTTGAACACACGGCTAGTTGGCCCATACAAATTGCATTTGAAAATTTAATCTTGTTACTCCATTTTTAGTTCTTATTCGTATACCGTAAATGTAGACGGCTTATCCCAAATGAATGGTTACTACGGGAGCCGGCCGTAAAAAGGGAATTCAAATGAAATACGTACTGTTTATTTAGCGATGTCCTCTGCGATCGTTATTTTTGCATAAACCCGTGGAATAATATAGTCATGAAATATTGTTTAGACAGTTTTGGACGGGAACGCAGTATTTATTTAGAAATATTTTTTCTGAAAAAGGCTCTCATTGTGGTATAAGTTATTTGGCAAACTGTTTGGTGTTGCAGGTCAATACTTTCCAATTAAGGTGAGCCTTTGGGCTGTTTGCCAGACTGCAAAACTGCAAATGTATCCATAACAAAATTGTTAACTGTAACAGTAAAAAATATTTAAGGAACTTTTATCGGACCTCTCCAGACTTGGGAGATTTTTTTCATAAAATACATTGCCTGCCACAATTCCTAATACACACTTTTTTCTTGCAAAGTTGTCTAAAAGCAAAATATATAGTTAACCGTCCACATCTGCTTCTGTCTAGCCTATCGTCAAGTATGTTGTGGTCGGCTTCCAGTCTAACCAAATGCAGCTGAATACCAGTGTTTTACATGAAGCTATTGCCTGTCTTGTCTGACCTTCACAACAGGTTGTCCGACTTTCTGGCTACCGACCAGGGGACCACCCATAACAACTGGCATAGATCTACGAATGACAGCCGGGACCAACGGCTTTACGTACTTTCAGACGCACGGAGGGGTTTCTGTTTGAAGTGGATAGTCACCCATCCACGTGCCGACCGCGGCAAGCATAGCATGACCATGACCGATCCGTACCGGTTTCTCTTAGCCACGAACCCCTCCATAGTGTACGTTGCTAATTATTTTTTGAAGTAAAACTTCTTTACGCACGCCAGACTTGGGGAGTAAGCTGGTAAATGCGTGACGAAAGCGTTAGGAAAAGTGTGATCCGGCGAGGCGAACGGAAGTTGAGAGGGAGATATAAGTTAGTGAAGATAGAAAGAGAGAGAGAGTTGCGTTTCGTATATTATAAATAAATAAATAAATTACTGTAGGGGCAAGAGAGAGAGGTGCGAGCATACATTTTCTTTCTCTCTTTCTCTCATAGCCAGTTCCAAATGGAGACATACGTACAAATATGTAGACCATGGAGCTAAAGAAGTTTTACTTCAGTCGTGTGGTCTAAAGCACACTAGTATTTTTTTTAAGAGACCTATAAAGTATCAATTCAGAAAACATGAATATTGGGTAGCTAACGTTACAACGTATAGAAATCTTTTTAAAACATACAATTCGGAATGTTTGAAGAAAAAAAAATGTTGAGTACGCTGTTCGGTTTTGTTGTAAAAAAGAAACTGCTACGGTATCGCCAAACGTCGATTGATCAAAGTTTGTTTCAAACAGTATCAGGGTTGGTATTAATAAGTATTCTATGTACTTATTATTTAGTATCACAAAACGTTTACAGTTTCAGTTGCATGGATTTCAATGTTTGAACGCACAATATTTTTTTATTAAAGCGAGAGATTTGCATAGCTGTATGCAGCGGCGGATCTTGGCTTTTTGGGCTGCAGCCCAGGGCCGTGAATATATAGGGCCCCCAGCCCCTATTGAAGACAGTGGACAATATTATGAATATGAAAACTATCGTAAACATCATTATCGAAACCAGTTTTTTTGCTAAATGGCAATTAGTTGATTTATTAAGCAGGGCCCCGAGTCCACCCCTGGCAGCTTCAGCGGCTAGAGCGTAGTATTTTATGAAATTTTCAAGTACGCTTATATACGTTAAAATACATATCACTAACTGTTTACTAAGTGCGTAGTCAACTGCCCATCAAACTAAGTAACATTGAACTTCGAACACGACTTTTATTTTTGGTGTGAAAATACATTGTTTTTGGTAGCGTGCAACTAAAGTTTAGTTATAACGTTTACGTTGAGTTGCACGAAACCAACAATAGTTGGTTCCCTTACATTTTGTATCGAAAAGTGACAGCATCAATTTAAAGTTTCCATTAAACTAATGTTGGTTTAGCAACGCATCGTTAAACAGTTTTTCGTAAAACAACGTAAAAAGAGGTTGAAACCTTGACCTTCAATATGTCTGTGACCAGAGGGTGCCTCGAATCGCCTCGCCTCGGATTATTCTTAAGGCAGATTAGGCAACAGTCTATGGGCTCAATGTAGTAAAAAAAATAATTGCGTAATTGTAAATATAATTAATTGTGGTAGAAAATATGTATTTTAGGAAGTTAGAAAAGAGTAAAGGGGCCCTGAGAATTGCATTGCCTTGGCGCCCCGACATGGTTAATCCGGCCCTGTGCCTAGGAATGGTCCAGAACAAAAATAATCGTAATGATGGAGAAAAGCAGGGGTTTAGCTACCACTAGGTAATTTAAAAACACAAATAATCACCTGAAACCACGCTCCAACAGGCAGAGATAAACATATTTAAATAATTTTATTCAATTCACACAAACGTTTTGTAACACAAGATTCATTCGTATGTTTTTCACAAAGCTCTTCACTTCAGAGACCGTTGAATACATTAAAATATGGATTACAATATTTTACAAAATGAATCCCTCTCCCTCCCCTCTCACCCTTGTCAATGCACCGCCATGAAACCATGCATTTACCAATTAATATTAAATTCCAACCAAAATGCCAAACGGGGCCATTCGTAATTAAGTCTGTGAAGTTGAGCTACAGTTGTTTAACTTCGACGAAACTTAAATTATTCATTGTATTTTGTACGTAGATTAGTACTTACCAAGTAGTTTGTGAATAAATGGAGGGATTACATAAATTCGACCATTAAAAGTTAGCTTATTGAAATGGGTTTCTGCTTCAACCAAATTGATTTGTAAAAAGTTATTTTAATTGCCTACTTAGATAAAGGCAGAGTGAAGTCCCTCATGCGTAGCTACCTTATAATGATTGCTTTCTGAAATATGAACAACTGAGCCGATTTGGTAAATACCCTTTGTGAACATTCCTATTGTGTTGCGGTTGTAGCAATTACCTTTGACTTTAGAAATTGTATAATTTTAATGATTATATTAATAATATCAGCTTGTAATAGAATGGCTACTTATGCTAATAGAAAGTTTAGACAAGAGCTTGTATTCAGATAAAAAAAAATATTTTAATTCTATGAAAATTCAAAGTCTCAAGTTTCAATAGACTTTTTTTCTACTTGAATTGTTTTCGAATACTATTCATTTTTATTGTAAAACCAGTAAAGGCCATTAAAAAAAAGAAATGTTATTTTGTTCAACCCAAAAACAAATAAGTAGTAGGTATAATAAACGGGACAATTGTTAACATAATATTCCACCTGACGACAATTTTATTCAAACTGTACCAAAGCAATTTTCATTCGTTAAACCAGAGCCAAATAAGTTATATTGCGGATTTTACGCCAAGTTTACGATTCCAAAGTTTTTTCATCAAATATAAAAGTTATTCCAAGTTACATTCGAGTGTTGACTGCCCTATGCTAAGTTCGTTGACTCCTAAGTGCCGAAAACGTAACATTTCCTCAAGATGTCTAAACAACGAACAACTATAACACTTGTCTATGTTTCAAGGGGAAATGGACTCTGTTGTTTCGCAATAAAGTTGAAGGGGAATTTTGTGGGTGCAACAATAGAATAACGCATCTCTAGAGAACTGGGGAGTATAAATTGAACAAACAATGTATTGCAAAATGGCTACGGAATAACCTACGAGAGAGGTGGGTGGTGCTCAAAGTTTTATGTGTTAATTTGCGTAATAGTAAGTAATATATATTTTTTTAGGTTGAGTCGTTTTTGTTTAGTTTGGAAGAACTTTTGTTTACTCTGATCGTTGATTTTAGTTGGAAATCGTTGAAATAGAAAAATAACAAGCAATTTAAGTGAAGTTAGCTGTTTATTCCATCAGCGTGGAATGACAGTTTACCTTAAACTCATTGGTGGTCATCGGTTTCTGCAAATAATTAAGAGACATAGTTCACACAGTTGAAATGTTTAATGTGCCTCTTAATTGCTTTTTCTAAAAAGAAAGTGAACATATGCATAAGTAGAAATTGAGAAAAATAAAAAACTGTGATTGCCATTCAAATACCATTGCTACAATTATTCTTTGAAACAAATTATATCAACTTTAGCTGGTATATCAATTTCCATTTTAAACGTATTTGTACGATATAAAGTCTCGTAGTCATAAATTCATCTCTGGCCTGAAGATCCGAGGATTAATACTGAAATAACTTTGGAGGAAGATCAAGTTTTACATATATCTACAGTGCTCCGTACACTTTAACTTGAGATAAGTATATCGATTACAAGATCGCTGCTACTTTACAGCTCAGGCTGCTACCACGGTGGTAGGAGCGGATTGGAGATTTTGGTTACAAAGATTTTATCAGAGTAACAAATCTCCTAAATTAAAATAAAATAAATAGGTATCCAATTAAAGTAGAGAAAATCTCAATGTGTTAATTAGAATTTAGATCAAAGATTTTGAGAAGACTGACGTTTAAAATGAATATTTATGTTAGTTTTGAACGTAAGACGGAATTATTATAACGGGAGAGAGTAGAAATCAAAGATAGTCTTTGTTAAGAATGATAGTTTAGTTAATAATGATAGTTTAGAAGTATTTATGAAAGCTGTTTTATTTTATACAAGGTGTAACGTCAAATACGCAAAACCTGAAAATAGTTTGATTAGAATAACGAGCAGAATCAATTGAACCACTTTTTAATACAGGTCACATTTTTCAAAAATCTTCATTATACACGTTGCCGTCTATTTATTAATAAGTCAAGCCATCACGTGCGCAAACCTGCCAAAATAGGTAAACAAACACAAATGGTTGTCGTTCAATTAAAATTTTCTCATACGCGTGATAATAATAGTTCTTATTTCAATGCAAATACGAGTCTTGGTAAAACTAAAACAGCACATAAAACCTTTAAATATATTTTTTTTATTTTGTTCCTCTCAGAATTATATATTATATTTAGCCTGTACTGTCCCACTGCAAGGCAAAGGCCTCCCTCCATTCCTTCCATTGGTCTCGACTTTTAGCTATTTCTTGCCAATTCTTAAGGAAGATATCCAAGTCATCCCGCCATCTCTTACGTGGTCTACCACGGCCACGTCTTGTCATTTCAGGGCACCAATTTTGGGATTTACGGGCC
The DNA here is from genome assembly GCA_947361185.1 of Charanyca ferruginea. Taxonomy (NCBI): domain Eukaryota; kingdom Metazoa; phylum Arthropoda; class Insecta; order Lepidoptera; family Noctuidae; genus Charanyca; species Charanyca ferruginea. Next base: position 24,782,791 of record OX376068.1, read on the forward strand.
CATAGGTCGTTCGGCATGCGGCAGACATATCCAGCCCAGAATCCCTCTCAGAATTAGGTTAATTAAATTAAAAATCATTTGGGGTGTCTGAGGTTTTGCGTGTTTATCGTTACACCTTGTATACGCGCGTCGAGTTGTGCCATATAAGTCTATCCCATTATAGCTTCACAAAACAGCCAGCTAGAACACTTAAGTAGCTGATTACCCAACACGCTAAGTATACCAACATACCACCATCCTTACAGTACCATATAACTATGTCGAACTAGCGGGATACAGCTGCTTCGCTCCGAACTTTAATTTCCCTCATCTTTGTTGGTTTTGTCTCAGACAATAGTTCGTCGTGGATTAAAATTTAATTACAACAGCCTTCTGTTAGTGACAAGTTTCCCACAGTTTTCAGTTTTAAAAGGAATGTTTGAAGAAATTAGTAATAAAGAGAAACATGGCCGTTGCTTTGTTTAAATTTTAGATTTTCTGCTGAGGCTGGACTGTTTAAGTGGCGTTTTGTTATTGTTTTGTTTGAGTTTTAATTAAATTTTGTTTTTGTTTTCTATTTATGGACAGAACTCTCCCACTGGTATTAGAATTCTGTTTTGCCTGTGTGAGTTTGGAATGCAGCAATTTATTCTAAATAACAATCCGTTTACTATCTAGTAAATATTATAGATTGTGCTCGACGTTGTCTAGAATGACTACTTAAAACTTGTTTAAATATACAACGTATAATGTCTGAGGCTTTTCTGTAACAGTACGAGATCGGTTGTGGCATTTAACTTCAATTGTACCAAATTATCTTTGTATCCTGTATTCATAAATGGTAGTAAGCAAAATATTTTTCATCCTTTAATTTCTTGAACTTATTCAGGTTGCAAATCTTTTTGAATACAAAACCTGTATTTATATTTTATATCGTTTAGATTTCAGAATCCACATTACCCCACTCCCATTAAAACATCCAATTTCGCATCCACTTTCACATTTGCAATTTATTTAAAGGCAGTGCGAATCAGGAAAACTAAATAAATGATTGAATCGTACTCAGATAGCCAGTGACCGCAATGAGATGGAATCCAATCATGTTCGTTGAACAGCTGCGGTGCAAATATTTCCATTACAAAATGTTAATGAACGGGAATGTGCCACGTATTTTAATTTGTCTTGATTGAGAAGTGAATATAGAAGAAAGGAAAAGGGAGGAAATTACTGTTCAACTAAGTGCAGCCCATATCTTCCCGTGGGTGTCGTAAGAGGCGACTAAGGGACTTACCAGAGAATGGGTAGCAGCGTTCTCTGTGCCTTTGAAACAACCATACTGCGATCGCCAATCCGCCTGCCAAGCGTAGCTATTATGGCAACCCCCCCCCCCCTTGGGGAGGCCTATGTCCAGCAGTGGACGTCTTTCGGCTGAAATGATGATGGTGATGAAGTGCAGCTGCCTTGCTGTTGATAGCAAAATCTACTTCGGGAAACATTAAAGTACCCTATACAGGCTGGACCGATTTGGCTAATTTAGATCTTGAAATACTTGTGGAAGTTCAGGGAAAGTTAAAATGGTGAGAAAATCCAAAAAAAGCACACAATAAGGGTGGTTTGAATAATAGCGAATGCAGGAGCATCACCCCGATTGCGAGTAATCGGTAGACAGGTTTAGGCCGAACTGAAGGTAGCTTTTTTAATTGTTCGTCTACAATAGATATCAGTATGGATATACTTTATCTCTTTATCGAAATTGGTTCAGTAGTTTCGCCGTGAAAGCGTAATAAACAAAGAAACTCACTTTCGCATTTAAAATTTTAGTATAGATTATTAAAGTATATCTTTTGTTATTCCGTGCCAGCAAAACACAAATACGGTATTTTTTCTGTTAGAAATGGATCTGTCGGCCGTAGGCAATCCGTACGTACGTAATCGTAGACCGGTACCTAATGTTCAGAGAGGACAAATAAATAAAAGTACAAAATATTGAGTTTGGAACAAACATTTCACTCTTTCAATCCCTGTCTAAACACAAAATCTCGAAAACTACTTTTTGATCGTTTATTTACTAAGATCATTTTTCTTGAACGTATTAACTTTTTATTAAACGTATTAACACACCAACACAAACCATCGCGGGTTTAACAACAGTAGGTAAGTCAGACGTGACAGCTCGGTGCCACAACATACATTAAATAAACAGTGGAATTTTAGATAATACATTTAAAAAGACAATTTCTAGGACACATTAACTAACCACTTAACCTATGCAGCTTTTATGTGGCAAGTAGGAAGTTTATAGGTAAGACATGTTAACTAAGAATGGATTTGAATTTAACTTTGAAATCCACGCTGACGACATCGCGGGCAAAAACTGTGCATTCCGTGATTTTTATCACAATTATCCATATCATCATCTTTCTGCTCTTGTTCCATGTTAATTCTCGGCTCAGAGCAATATGTTAATTCTTCTTCCTTTCCGTCCTGTTAACTGTCATGCCTTCACTGACTCTCTAATCTTTCATATCATTCTTCACACAATCCTTCCATCTTTTCTTTGGCCTTCCTCTCCCTTTCTATTCATCTACATCAATATTTATAACTCTCTTGGTCACATCCGTTTCATCCCTCCTCTTCACATGCCCATGCCAAGACAAATGATTGTCTTTCAACTTTTCTGTCACTGAAGTCACTTTCAAACTTCCTCTAATATATTCATCAGAATTATCCATATGAGCACGACTGAATTTCGATCATGGTGGCCATTCTCAATTAAGGCTAGAAGTGAACACAAGTATATGTGCAAACACAGATGTACTCGCTCTTCCCTTTTATGACGACACGGTTGGCGCAGTGGCTGAGCGATCGACTGCTGCGCAGCGTGTTGCGGGTTCGATTCCCGCCCAGGGTAAACATTTGTGTGATGAGCACTTATGTTTGCCTTGTGTCTGGGTGTTGTTTATCTATATATGTAAGTATTTACAAAAAAAAAATGTATTTGTGTATGTATATCAGCTGTCTGACACCCATAGTACAGGGTCTCCCTAGTTTGGGGTCAGATGGCCGTGTGTGAAAAATGTCCCCACATAATATTATATATTATTATTATATATTCTCAAAGTCCGATGGTAAAGCAATCCGACTCAACACGACTGGAGAGAGATCAGGCGCAAAACGACTTTACGTGCTGTACACCGCCAATTTCCAAACTCCGGACTGCGAGAAATTCTTTATGGAAAACCCACTCTTAGTCCGACCTGGTACCGAACTTAGGACTTCACGCTTACCAGCTCGCTCATACGACCACGAGACCAACGAGACAGTCTACTACTACCACCTCACCATTTACATAATACACGACAGATACATTTCCAGTATAAGTTAACCTCACATCGTTTAAGCTTTCCCTACAATAAGAGGTCAGCATTATCTGGAAATATATCTATAACATTAAGAATATACTCGTATGTAGTCATCTCTCAGTACTTGCAGACAAACAGTACAGTATTAAAACACATTAACATAAAAATATAAAGATGTAAAGCTGGCAAATTACCTGTTTCCAAGTAGGGTACATTGTATTTGGGAACGAACCCTAGTTTATTCGGCAGCCTCCGCCATATTTGTTTATCCCAACGAGAATGTCGTACCTAAATTAACATAGGGTCATGTGTTTAAATATTAGATCTGGCATTTCATGTATTCTGGACAGCAAGCAGATTATTTCCAGGCCGTCTGTTTGGCTGGGTATTTTATGTAGGATTTTAGGTCTGCCATATTTAGGTCTTTTTATTATTATCGTGTATGAAAGGACGGTTGACCGTAACATTTTATTACGTTTAATTTTCCTGTGAATATCATTTATATTCTTTTCGCAAAACAAAAACAAAAGCGGCTCTTTTTAAAAGATGATCGTATTTTTTCATGAACATTGTCCTTTAAATAAGTTTCTACAAAGCGACCCCACCAAGTGTGTCGAAACTCTTTAGTCAAGAGCCTGTGACTTTTACAGCCATATTTTTTCACAGTACAAAACCATTTCACACACATGTCACATGCAAACATCATCGAAAAGGATCCCAAAACGATAACGTGACACGAGTCTATCGCCGCGAGTATTTTTATGGGCGATAGTTTGAGAACCGCTGAAAGATGACCCTCTCAATATTTCACGGTAGATCGCACCCCCGCTGTATCCCTGGTATGGTGGACACTCTTTGTGCGTTCACCACCTTTATTAAGATTGGTTGGGTGCCGATGACTTGAGCTGTTTTTGTTGAAAATTTAATGACGTTGATAAATTTTATGTAGTTTTTTTTTGAATTCCAGATAAGTACAAAATTTATTGCTGTTCATTTGGTGCTTTTCCAAAAATACCAAAAAAAAAAATAGCTTTGAACTTATTGAAGTAAGACACAATGACAGTATTGATTGTGGCGTAAGCACGTGTCTTGTAGGTTGAAATGAGGGTGGCAACAAGTGAAGCGAATTCAAAATGTGAGGGAGATTTTGACTAGGATAATAGATAAATAATCAAGATTTCACTAGGCGAGGGATCTGGCTTCAAAAGATGACAAAGTAGAATTTGCATAGAACTCTTTGAACTTCGTTGTAATTACATAAAGTGTGAGTCCTGATTTTGCGTTTCCAATCATATTCACTGGATTAAAATTTATTCACACCCACCAATAATATTTTCCATTGCACCATCCACTTTTTTATTACAGCACCAACCTCATTAGGAAGAATGGCGTATCGTCGAGCGCAATAAAAAAATACAATAGTCCATTAATTTTTATCTATGAACCGAAACATAGGGGTGTTTTTGATAGGGAACACTCTTATACTCCATCGTGATTTCAAGTGCTATGAAATAACACTGGAAACCTTTAATAATATCTTGAAATAACATTGCAAATGGAATACAGTCAGTGTTTGTTTGTTGTCTTTGCAAGGAGAGCAGCTAGGAATATTAGATGCTACCGAATTGCGCGAAATGCAGCAGCAATATTGCTGTATACATTGCTATCCCAAATTCCCGAGGGAAGTTAAAAGATTGATTCAGCTCAAAATAAGCATAAGCTGTTCGGTCGATCGATGTGTTTTGGACGTTTTGTATTAATATTTGGTACACTTACAAAAAATATAAAGACAGGTGGCGTGAAAATGAAAAGAAAAGGTTGTTTGCTCCCGGAAAATTCCTAACTTTTTATGCTGGCGTCATAGAAGATTTTTTGTATTTAGTTTTTTTTTAAAACTTACCCCATACTACGAATTTGTCACGTTGCCAATGTCTAAAGTACATTTAGTTTCAAATAATTGTAAGCGAAATTGCGCTTTTCCCTTTTTGGGTTAATACTTAAAAGGAATTCTTAACGTAATGTTTACGTTGAATGCTTGCTCATCTATTCTAATTAACCTGTATTGTTTCCGTCAAGGGCGCCTCTTATTCTCACTGATATTTAAATTAACTCTTCAAGTGTTCTTACATAAAAGGTCGTAACGTATTATGTCAAATTAACATACAATTACCAGCTACGACTATGTTATTATTTTTTACAACATAGTACACCAAGGTTGTCATACTTAAGTTCATAACAACAATGAAACATGTATCCGATTATACATCATTCTATACAATTAACCGGTTTTTTTACATGCTTTGACATTACTAATATTAACTCTATTCAAACAAAGTTGTTTTTAATAGTTAGCTAGCTCCGTGATAATTTCAACTACTTTTGAAATCTGTCATTTTAAAGCGGGTACGTTGTAAACTTGGTTGTTAAAATTGCAATAATAGGCGTGAAGTTGAAAGCAAAAGTGGTGGTAGAGGTGGTGGTGGTATTTTAGTCTTATTTAGAATTAGATGGACTAAGGCGCTTCCCTGACCAAAATAACCTTGACCATACATTTCTTCTTTGCCGCAGAATCGAAATTCGCACAATTTTTGGGTATTTTTGTTATTAAAAAAGAGAAACGATCTTTTGAATTAAAACTAAACGTGAAATATGAAGATTTATAAGTTATCTATCTATTAGTGTAATCCGCAAATTAATAGCACGTCATCTTTAGCAAAAGATAGATGTTTTCAATTAGTCATTTTTTACAGGGAGATTTAGGTGTATATAGGGTACATAAAAAAAAGAACGTGGAATGTGATGATAGGATATTGAACATTAATAATATGCTTTTAGATGTACATAGTTTGTTTCTCTTAATTAAGGAGTTAATAGCCCATGAATAACGAAGAAAAACGCACTTTTGGTCGGGGCCTTAAAACCAAAATTGGTGTCCCGAAATGGCGAGACGGGGTCACGGTAGACCACGAAGGCCGGCGTGAAGAATTTGACGGTTTCTTGGATTGACAAGACGAGAGCAGGAACTGAGGGAGGCCTTTGCCCAGCAGTAGGACAGTACGGGCTAAATCACTACATATTATAATTCAAATTCGCGTTTGTCTGTCTGTCTAATAAAATTCACGATTTAGAATTCAAAAGCTCCTGGTTGCGGTTTTCACCAATAGACAGGGTGATTCATGAAGAAGATTTAGGGTGTTTTTAAACATTTAAATGAATATTTTTTTCTTTAAGCTTCCAGTCGCTATTTACAAGGAAATACCGCAAGGGGCGAACCACTACCCGAAAATAATAAAAAAACGGGGTGAGTGAGAGAGAGAGGCACATCATCATCATCATCATCATTTCAGCCGAAAGACGTCCACTGCTGGACATAGGCCTCCCCCAAGGGAGGGGTTCTGCCATAATCACCACGCTTGGCAGGCGGGTTGGCGATCGCAGTATGGTTGTTACAAATGCACAGAGAACGCTGCTGTCCATTCTCTGGTACGTCCCTTAGTCGCCTCTTACGACACCCACGGGAAGATATCGGATGGTGCTATTCTTTACGTCCGACACCATACGGACAAGAGTGGAACCTTTTAATCGAAAGGGGCAAGAACCAAGGGGCGAGCGGAGCCTAAACCGCGCTAACTACCTGGCCTGGGGTGTGATTCTGTAAGACCTCATCCTAAACTTCGAATCTGAATCCGCTGTGAGTTTCTTGATTGGCATTCTAAAAACTCGGTTGATAACTCCAATTTACACTAGCGCCACCCTTGCGAGCGTGTCAGCGAGTTGAACAAAATTGACAGGGAGATTTTGACGGATAAAGTATGAGATGACGTAAGAAGTGGCATTCTGTAAGCTAATTTCCCCGTCACTTCGACGCTCTCTTTGCACTCGAACCCGATTCAAAGTGTCAAATATATCAAGGTCATTTTGAACCTTATGCGAAGTGAGAGTGAATAGCGATGTGAGATGCGAGTTGTTGTTTGAATTTCACAGAATCGACATACTGCTTGTGTTTACGTGTCTTCTGCGTTTGCGTCTCCGTAATAATAGTACGAGTAACATCGAACTGGCCAACTCGTCCTCTTGTAAATACATTTCGAAAGAAACTGATGAATTAGCCGGGGTTAATCGATCAACGTCGACTGACGCCATTGACCGGCAATCGATCGATTGGTTAGTCGAACGGTATCCGTCGATCAGCCAAAGCTACCACACCAATCAATCAACGTCGATCGACAGCATCGATCGATGGTAGAAAGGATTGTCTGCTTGATTATTATTACTGATGTATTATAGCCGGGGTTAATCGACCATCGTCGACCGATACCGTCGACCGTCAATCGATCGATTGGTTAGTCGTACGGTATCTGTCGATCAATCAAAGCTACCAAACCAATCGATCAACGACGATCGATCGATTGGTGTAGTAACACCTTAGGTGTACAATTTGTTTAGGTTTTTTGTAAATTGGCAGAAATATGACGATGATTAATAAAGGTGGTGGAGAGAATCAAGGCGGCTGGGAGGTATGTAAAGCTACATGAGAAGCCGGGGCTGGTTGCTAGTATAACAATAAAAGATGGATTACTGATAGGAATCGGTACCGTATGGAAAAAGAACTGATCATGATAAAAATATGAATAGACGATTTTCATTGACCTACAAGTACTTCTCCCTTACTTTCCATGTTGAATATCTTTACTGTGCATAAAATATGGTACGAAAAAGGGTCTTAAAAATAGATGGTTTCACATATTTTGCTTACTCCAACATGTAAAAAGGTTGACCCTACATTGTGGGCTGTATTTACTGGCTTATATAGGGTGACTGGTAATTAGTGTACGATACCTAAACACGTGATTGTGTTCATGATAACAAACAACTTTCCCGAAGAAAAAATGTTTTTTGTACTGGTTCACTTTTATCACAATAACACAACAGCCGTATGAAATTCACGCGCGCGCACGCCTGTGACCTAAAGTGAACTAGTACAAAAAACATTTTTTCTTCGGGAAAGTTGTTTGTTATCATGAACACAATCACGTGTTTAAGTATCGTACACTAATTACCAGTCGCCCTATATACAATCCATACTAATATTATAAATGCGAAAGTAACTCTGTCTGTCACGTTTTGACGACGAAATGCTTGAACCGAAATTGAGTTATGATAGCTTGAACTCTAGGAAAGAACAAAGACTACTTTTTAACCGACTTCAAAAAGGAGGAGGAGGTTATCAATTCGAATATTTGTATATATATATTTTTTTATGTATGTTCGTTCATAACTCTGTCCTATATAGATGTATTTGCAAAATTCTTTTTTTGTTCGAAAGGGGGTTATTCCGAAATGGTCCCATATAAATTTTACTAAATTTGATCTAGTACTTTTTGAGAAAATCAACAAATTTCGAAAAAAATATACTTAGACGACGTTTTAGTTTTTTCAATCTTTGGGGATTTATAATCTCTTTTAAGTGTGCCGCCGTTTCTTAATGGATTTAAATGTTAAGGCAACACTAAAAAGCGAAAAATATTTTTTTTTCAAAAAAAGGAATGCAGACAAAGTCGAGGATTAAACTTTTTTTTAGTCCGCGACTTTGTCTGCATTCGCGAAAACCGACGTTCACGTGGACAAAGTCGAAGGCAAAAGCTTGTGTACCTATATATGTGGTTGTCAATTTACAACATTATTAGCGCTAGGGCGGTCCCCGACCACTATAAATTAATTTGTTAGTCGTTGACGGCATGTGGCACGTACTTTGATTCCTTTGTTCGTAGTATGTTCGAGGGGGGATTATAGTCTGTTGTATGTAGTTACAATAGTTACCCTGTCAAGTGCTGTATCATTATGTATCTCTTGACAATTAGCAGTCATAATAATGCTGTATACCTAGCGTATTGTATGGAGGAGCTCGTAAAACCCGTTCGGGTCGATCAATCATGATGGTTAAGCTACTCTTGCCGCGGTCGGTATGTGGATGGGTGACCATCCATTTCATACCGAGACCTCCGTGCCTCGTAAAGCACGTAAAACTGTAGAGCTAATTTACGATTTTTGCATGACTATTTACCTCTTAATAAAAAAGTAATGAACACATAATGAGATATTTCTGGCATTATTTGTTAAATTATTGGTTTCTTTTCAAGGTGTAATTATCATTGTTTTATTATTGTCATTGTCATCAGGTGTGTATCAATTAATTTAATATTTATAAGTAAGATGGCGTTATTATCTCAATTTCGCGAAAATTTCGTTTAGTAACGGTTTCGAAATGAAAGTGTTAGACGAGTATATTAATATACGTAGCTATAACTTATCTTATAGCTAGCCACCACACACGGTAGTTATAGTATAATAATATATTTTCGCCCTTATTACGTCTGCGATCGTCGTTTGTTTCACATTTTTGAAATATATGTTAATATGCCTTGCTATATCTGTTCTCATATTTTGATGACGTAATAAAGATATACATATATTATAGCTGCGTCTGTGGTCACTGAAACATTACTATAAAAAATATAACGTAATATGCCTTGCTAGGAATTATATTAATATATATTAAGGCTACGTTTGTGGCGGGCTTTACCAGGCTTTTGAGGTATCGTGTTACCTAGTAACTGGGTTGTGGAGGTCCGATAGGCAGTCGCTCCACACTGGTATTCAGCTGCAACCGGTTACACTGGAAGCCGACCCAATTCTAGTTGGGAAAAGGCTAAAAAAAAACAAATCACTAGTTAGCTGGCTAGGCAAATGACGACAATTAGCAGTCTAGCCTATGTTTTTATTTTGCATGCATTCCGTGACATAACACATCTCCAAGGAATATTGTTATGCATCAATAGATATTGTAGGCACATAAGATTGTTTTACTTTGGGCGTATTGAAAAATCTCTTAGTTTTAGAAGTGTGCCATCATGGATGTTTATTAAGGCCCTACCCTGACCAAATAACCTTGAGCATTCGTTCCCTATTCGCCGCGCAAGAAATACAGTAGCGAATACGCTCAATTTTTTAGACTAAAATCTTTATAAAATCACGTTTTGGGATAAAAAAAAAAACTAGCAAAATGTTCATTAATAAATTGCCTATACATTAGTGTTACTAGAAAATCCAAATAATGGTTACTTGCCGAGGGAGATGCATGTTTTCAATAATGATTTCTTATTTCTGTGGTTTCGTTGTGAGGAGATTCGTTAAATATTGTACTTCTTAAACAAAAATAAGATCTACCATTTTGGAGTCAAGATTATGTAGAAATTTAAAGTATTTTTATTTGTTGATATTTTTTTTGAATATAGAGTATTTAGGTCCGAAAAACTGCACAAAAAAAGACTAGTGCTGCGTTTTAACACAGGGACGCGCCTTAATTTGTACAATTATTATTTTTCGTATCTTGTGTTTTATTTTATTTTTTTAATGTTTCAGGTCTCAATCGTCTGGTTTAGCTGTGAAACAAAGAACGGTAAGATTTTTTCTTTGATGTTATTCTTGTCTAAAGGTGTTGATGAGTGACAACGGATTTTTAATGTCTCTTTACATGCCTACCTAACTTTATTATAGCAGCAACATACTGAATGTATCAATAGAGTAAAAACCGGATACTTGCCACACTTTTTGAAATTGTTTCATATCTCTCAGTACAAAAAGCAAAATATTTTATTTGTAAAAAGGGTGGGTTAGTAGTTATTATGTTATGCTAAATTGTGGTGTAATAATGGTGTAATAATTTAATAATGTTCTTGCTTTTATTTTCCTAATTGTTGTTTTTTTAATTATATAGTTTAATTAGTCTAAGGTCTTAACTGTCGCATTAGGAACTGGCCTTTTGAATATAAAAAAAAACTTAGGATAATATTATTTTATCCCGTGTTTTGTTTCCTGTGGGATAATTTAGGACATATGTTTAATTCTGAAGTTTTCACAGACAAAGTCACGGAGCAAAAGTAATCTTTAAATATCATCGATATATATGTACTACGCACTATATTTCTATGTTAAATATAATATTTGTTGTTTTCAGGGTAAACTCTGTAATGATAGTTTAAGGTAGTAAAAATAAATGACCTTCAAAGTAAAAGTAGAAAACATCATCTTTGATAATTCCAGAGTTTTGGCAATGTTTGCGGACCTTTTTTCGTACGGCGTGGCATCTATCCTATGATTCTAAACGTATTTTTTAAGGACTAGGTAACTATCCCAGAGGTGTATGACTCACTCATCTTAAAGACTTACAAGTTTCACAAAATAAAGTAATAAAAGCTTTATTTAAGTATCACCGTTTGACTGAAACACGTACACTATACCGTAAAACAAAAATATTTACCTAACACAATTAAACACTTACTCAACGTGCATACTGGTAAGAAAGATAATGCTGGTGACTTAAAATCTGACATAAAACTTGTTAAAAAGGTATTTTATTACGGCTTAAGAAATACTAACCAAATTGAATTACGAAGAAATAGAACTAACTACGGCAAAAAGACTATTACCTATGAGGGAGCACAACTATACAATAATTTACCAAATAATATTAAGGATTCCAAATCACTTGCAGTGTTTAAAACCAGATTAAGACATTACATTTACGATAACATTTACTAGAATGGCTTGATCGCTGAATGATACATAATTAGTTATTTAAGCTCATTATTAAGTGAACTATGTATTGTTCTTTATGAGTAACAAATTCGTTAAACCTATATGCCACGCCGAGAAAGACATTTATCTCGCAAAAACTTTGATCGCACCAGCTTGCCTTTCAATGCAATCTTCTGCCCATGCAATGGCACAGAGACATGCAACACGGTCAGCAAAGTGGTAGTGGTTCCACGAAACTAGAGTAATTACAATTGAGGCAACTTTACTTCTGTTTTTACCCTAGGTACAAGCCGATGCTCTGTGGGGTAATTCACGTAGGTAACTAAAGAAGTGCTGTTGCAGTACAGTTGCAGTTAAGTTTCGATCAAAACGCTTTTCGTATTCTGTACCGCTGTCAGACATGCTCGCGTTAAGTTCGCGTCACGAGAGCGCAATAACGGCATTCTACTGTTGCGCGTTTTGGGTGCGTGCTTCGGAACGCAACATGATCGGTATTCTACTATTGGTTTGACGTCTCAAAATGACAGTTAAAAAGCACTAAAATCTGTACTGGGGAATTATTTTAATATTATAATAACGTCATATTCAGATTCTATCAATGATTTAAGGAGTAATATTTTTTCTCTCATGGGGCTACACCATAAGTAAGTTTGGTAGAGTTTGGTTGCCGTACAGTTGACGTGCAGTTGACGTGCAGCTTACGCGCAGTTCAAGATTACAAGAAACCGTTTATCACTCAAACTTGAACTTAACTGCGACTGCACTACAACGTCATCGGCGAGTCATAAAATTACGTGAATTAGCCCCCTGTACGCATATTTTATCTATGATTCTGTTACAAAAACAACTCTAACTTTAAAAACTGAATAACTTAACCACACGACAGCAAAGTAAACAAGCTTCCTTTATTTACCGTACAAAGTATTACCTCGCGAACAATGTTGGAATATTCCAGTTTTACACTTTTAATATAGAGGGTAGTCGTCAAAACCCGGCGCGTGCTGTGTTGTGACGTAATATCATGTGTTTTACGATGTACCTGCGGCTTATGAGAGTCACTCGGGGGATTTGGATCTCTCTTTACTGTTATGCAAGTCTCTTATTAATATACTTTGACAGACGGCTGTGCGACTCTCCTTTTTCACTTTATACATTTTTGACTTTTTTTTACGGATTTGTGGCTGATTTTAGTATTGTTAGATAACTTTTATCGAAAGGATGAATATGGCGGTGTAACACCTTTTGTGCCTCTTTGAGTAAAAAAAATATTTATATTATTTTTTTTAAAAAACGTTGGCTCACACTTTAGATTTTTTCCTGTAGGTGTCCTGGATGCGTTTATATATACACAAACAATCAGACCTGGAACAACTACCTGAAGGCCCCATAAATATAAAAATAACATTGAAAGTAATAATTATCATTTTTAGTATTTTTGTATTAGTAAAGCTAACTGATTAATGAAAAATTGGTCCTTAGTTATTCCGAATTAATTTTTTTAACCGACTTCAAAAAGGATTTCGTCAATTTCGGGACCGTGAAATATAATTGGGACGAATAAAATCATTTTTTTTTTATCACACAATTAAGAACATAACTCTATGTGCTCCCTCAATTCAAGGAGAGCACATCATGCAATGGAAAACAAACAAACAACTAACTTAGATATTCAGTAATTTCGAATTTAAATTGAATAAAAAGAAAGATTAAAAAGCGAAGAAAACATACAATAAAAAAATAATGATCACAGAAAAATAGAAATGTATTTGATTAGTTATGCGATCCCAACTTAATACGTCTATACTTTTCTAGCCACTTGGTAGATAAAACACAGTTACCGCCACTAGGATCAAAAATTAAATTTAGATTCAGAGTGTTTAAAATTAATTAACATACATTAAGTCCTTTGCGTGTCGTAGTTGATTATTTTCGTGCAAAACAAACTAAAGTAATTACGAAAACAATTTATAATTAGTAACACCTTTCCATTTTGACAAGAGAAAATAATTTTCCTGCTTTCAAAATTTTGTTATCATCTTTTAACATCAGACTGTATTTTTAGAAAAATAATTATATTTTAGGTATAAAGCTGTTATGTTCAAAAGTATGTTATATATTATTTGTAAATCATTAAAACTGAATAACATTTAATAATGTTTAGTTTAAGACCTAAACAACTTGTGTTTGACGAAGGTACCGGACATTTGCACAGGTAAGGTACGTCCATTTTAAAATTATTAATTTGCTGTAAACGATATACAATACGGTCAACGTAACTTGGCGCGTCTGAAGTTAGCTGTTTGGCTGCGCAATGAAACTTTTAGGAACGAAATTGTCTACTGCGTAGCTAATCGGCTAACTTCAGACGCGCCAAGTTACGTTGACCGTACTGTACATTTGATGTGCATTTGATGGTACATAATTTGTTAGTGCAATTATTACACATTTTGCCATCAATTGGTATGCACATTATTTATTTATAGCCCGTATTGTAAAAATGCACATATTAAAACATTTTTAAATCCTATTTAGTTTTATCATTTACAAATAATATGTTGCATACCATTAACTTAAGCGCTTGAGCTTACGAGTATGTGATTATTTTTCGTATTAATTTCCAATTGTATGTGTGTAATTGCACACATATTTAATATCCCCGTCTAATGCGACTCAAAATGAAACGGACGCATTTTATTGACAAGTACCTACTATCGAAATTTTGGTACAAAGGCTTTTCATCCATTCGTTACATCTGTAACAAGTACGACGAGTATTATCTTAAATTGGAAGTAAGTAGGTACTTAAATAAAATCTAGAAATCTTGTTATTATTTCTGAGAACCGTTACACAAAGAACTTTTCAGTAAATCAAATCATGTAATAAAATTGAATATATTGTGACAAAGCAATACGATTCTTTGTCTGCGAATGTCGAATACATTCTTGTACGGGCGAGGGAGCATGAGAAAATTGGCGATATAGAAACAGTACACCCTAGTGGACTAGACAGGTAGCAGTAGGTACAATTTAGCGAATATACGGCACGTGAACTGTGATGCACTAGAATTCTCTTTTTGAAAGTGGAGATGCTTGCGATTAGCTTTTGTTTTCAAAGCAACCTGTTGACAACCTGTAATCACAAAGTACATAAGGCTGCGTCGAATCATCGAGGGATATGAAAGTTACAACATAATAAATGATAAGATATAATAAAAAGGGGTACCTACGTGACGACTTACATTTTAGAGGTAATGTTCATGTTTTCGTATTAGTTATATATTCGTATTTATTGTTACAAATGTGGAACCCAGAGTAAATCAACCAACAGCAAAGTTTGTAAAAAACTATTACTTCTATGGTTGTTTTATCAGCTCTATTATAGGTACGTATAAGTATTAGATTTAATTATCATCAGGCCTTCGTATTTCCAAAAATAAACGTCAATTTACCTGAGTTTTCAACCGACTTAAAAAAAGGAGGATATTTTTTTTTTAGTTTGTTACCTGATTTCTTTTGACTGGGTGATCCGATTTTGATGATTCTTTTTTATTTGAAAGCTAGTGCTTTCCGTGTGGTCCCATTTTAATTTGGTCCAGTTCTGACAATGGCATCCATGAGAAAACCGTATAAGTCTTAAATTTGCATTAAGTATGTGCGCGATTTGTTACGCGATTTCTCCGGCAAACGTAAACCGATTTAAATTTTTTTTTTATGGATAGGGTATGCTTCAGGGGTGGTCTCATGTAAATTTTATCGAAATTAATTCAGCACTTTTTGAAAAATCAACAAATACCCAAAAATTTTACATAGACGGCGTTTTAGTTTCATCAATCTTTGTAGTAGTTAACTTTCAATCTCTTCTTAATAGATTTGGATGAGCAGGAGGTACTAAAAAGCGGAAAATAAAAATCTTTTTACAAAAAAGACAACCGCCTTCAAAAAGTGAAAAATAACTTTAACACAGAACACACATTGACTTTAGTTTCGGAAGTCGTTGGCAATACAAAACAACAAACAGAACAAAGCCACTGAATTTCGAAACTAAAGTCAATGTGTGTTCTGTGCTAAAGTTATTTTTCACTTTTTGAAGGCGGTTGTCTTTTTTGTAAAAAGCTTTTTACACATGTTATGCACCTTGGCTGGTAGACCTTTTAAAACTTGCATCAGATTTTTCATTATCCGCTGTTTAATTTAGTGCTGAAGATTTAAGGCCATCAATCTACCGTCTATTAAGCTAGAATGTCGCCGTTTTATCTACCTCCCCCTCCACTCCTCCCCGATACTCGTTTACAGGGTAAACAGAGTAAATTGTTCTGCCACCCCAAGTTATTATGTCGCCGCGATATTACCGGTTTACGTCGTAAAGATACTACTAGACCGTGTAGCGATGTGTACAAATTAAAGTAGGTGTTAACCAAATAGATTGGTAGGGTTTTTGTTATATTTTTTACCGAGTTCTTGCTCTCACGGTGCGTCGACTTTGGATAACTGTTTTTAAATAACAAATTTCGTTTGATATATAGAGGTGCCAATTCTGTTGTGCACGAACTAAATTAATTTTAAGCTAGTTAAATCTCTTTCTCTCCAATAAAACAAGAAAGAGACATAATATTAATAAGAGCTGTCAATTTAAGTAGATCTAAAATGTTCATACAATTATAGTTGTCATTTCTGAACGTGTTGATTAAAAACACTGCGAAGTTCAAGGGAAAATCTTATTTGACATCTCTAACTTAGTCCTTGTCTGTCGCCGTCCGTTTCTTCAGCTGCCTGGTAGTAAGAGATGCCAAATGCCTAATTTTAATTTAGTTTGTGAACAAGGGAATCGGCAGCATTGTCGACGCACCGTTAGTGATTTGAAAGAAGTTATATTGTGGGATTCAGAAGCTGGAGCAATTTGGATAGGAGCTTGTCTGTTGCAGCATCGTTAACAGAAAGGTTTCGATTCCATTGATGCAATCGACATGAAAATATGAATATTTCAAGAATACTTTGACGATAGCAAATGCACCGAATCTATACTTATTATACTTATAGTTATTACCACGAAGTAATATACTACTTAATACACGAATAATATTATAAAGCTGAAGAGTTTGTTTGTTTGGTTGAACGCGCTAATCTCAGGATCTACTGGTTCTAGTTCAGTTTATAACTAGCTCAGGGGTCAGGGATTTCAAGTAATCAGATCTTATGTAAAATAGCAATAAAGATTTTTTTTTTCTTTCTTTTTTTTGTGTTTGATAGTCCATCTATCGAGGAAGCCTATAGGTCCATTCGAAGCCGGGTCGTTTCGCTAGTATTTCATAAATCATAATCAACGCCGTATTGTGAATGAGATGCGTTGTAGAATATAGGTTTATTTCCAAATTAAGTTATGACTCAAGCAATTAGTAGATGCGATCGCTTAATTTTGTTCTTACACAAGTACCTACACAGAAAACTACCTGGCTATTGATTTTGTAACATAAGTTATAACCGCGAAGTAAGTATAACAGGTTATAACTCATTTATTCATTTGTTTAGCATAGGTACAATGATTGACCCGTAGTGCTATTCTGATACAATCTCCCTCGGTGAACTCCGTACACAATAAGATTAGACATTTACACAAACCTTTTTTCCAGTCCCTTCAACCGATTTTTGCACAACTGTCAACTGACAATTGTTTTTTGCAGCTGCCAATTGTCATGCCATCAACGCAATATAAGCCAAAATCGGTTGAACGGACTGTAAAAAAGGTTT
Source organism: Charanyca ferruginea (assembly GCA_947361185.1). Classification (NCBI taxonomy): domain Eukaryota; kingdom Metazoa; phylum Arthropoda; class Insecta; order Lepidoptera; family Noctuidae; genus Charanyca; species Charanyca ferruginea. Next base: position 24,800,474 of record OX376068.1, read on the forward strand.
GTGTAAATGTCTAATCTTATTGTGAACGGAGTATAGGTGAAGTGCTATCATCCGATTGTAGTGCTTTGAAAATCCTTAGCATCGGAACAGATGACAGCTCACTTCACCTAGGTGTTCACCGAGGGAGATTGTAACGGAAAACCTATATCAACTCAAATTACACTTATCACTTACTCAAATTCTAAGTCCAGATTTTCTCACGATGTTTCCCTCACCAATGTCAATGATGTCCAAGATAATCTTAGAAAGGACAAACACATTTCTTTAAAAGTCTTTCGACTAAGCTACATTTGCTTCAATCCCCAGCCATTGTTCTCTAAAACCCCGATGTCCTGCAAGAATTATCGTCACAAAATCTCGGCTAGTAGAAGCATGGCCGCTTTAAATTTAAAACGTTTTACTTGAGACGATATCGTGTGCCGTCTCAAAGGATTCTGATGAATAATTTATGGAGTTTACTTGTACTCTATTATTATCTTGCACATAGAATTTCAGACTATTTTGTGTTAGCTTTTGTAGGTAAACGTTTGTCGACTAGTCTAGAAGGTAGGTAGGTGATGTTACTTCAGACGGTACGTTTTGCAAGAGTTATCGGCTCGTTGATAAAGTATGAATTCGGACGGTGGGTGTTCGTATTGATGTTTTTTGCTGTTGATTTGGACACTAATAAAAAAACTATTTTGTACAGTCAGGTAAAAAACTTCCAATGATAAAATCCGGTTAAAAACTGTTTTTGTCAACTATAGGCTGGGCGGAAGACGGAGCGTTGGAAGTGTTTTATCTTACTGTACAAAACAGTTTTGATGTTGGTGTCCAAATCATCAGTGAAAAAAATATCAATTCGAACACTGTGTCCGAATCGTCAGCTAGCCACATTAGCAAGTTAATAAAATTAGATCCCATTGTTGCCGGAATTACGTCATCACAACATGGCGGTATCATGTCATGCCAATCATGGCGAGATCCATACTTCATTTGTATGAAGAAAATAATAATTTAGAGGGCTTATAATATTTTCCAATGTGAGGAATACATTACCAGGAGTAGATTGATATACTTACCATATTTTTAAATCCAAGCATAATTAAAATATTACGAAATGAAAATAACACTTTTTCGTTTCATCTCGATGCCCATTTTGTGTTTATAAAAAAAAGAAAGTTACAAGCGACGTTAACGGATCTATCAAATTGGCAGACAAGTTATGTGACAAGTGTGTGGAAAAAGATAAACATTATTTGTGATATTATTTCCCATAAAACGATGCAATTTGAGTGTAAGAACTGCGAAACGGCGACTGTCACTCGCCGTTTTGTTCTGAAATAATGAGTTTTTCGTTAAACAATTCACTTTTTTTGCGGGGTTTTAAAAATATTGTAAATGCCTGATGATACTCTTTAGGTACCCAAGAATATAAGAGAGAATTTGAGAAGTTGAAATTCTAAATCTTACATCTTTATTTTTTTTTGTACAAATTCTGCCATGATTCTTTGAAAATAGATAGAGCAATGTAGTTCAGAAGGCTTATTTACCGTCCAGGGCAGTGGCTAGCAATAGCAAATACAACGGCACGGTTGGCGCTGTGACTGAGCGATTCGCTGCTGTACTGCGTGTCGCAAGTTCGATTCCCGGAACATGGATCCGGATCTTTGTTCCGGGTGTGGCTGTTTGTGTATTCAGGTTTATATGTGTGTAAACGCACCTATCATATGATACAGGAGACATTCCTAGTGTAGGGCAATATGCCTTTTTTTATATTTCCTGTAAGGCATAATAAATTCGGTGACCCAAGTAACCTACGGGAGATCGCCAGCGACGTCAAGGCGCTGCTGGCCTCTCTCAAGGAGCTCGGGTGGATCGAATGATCTACTTCCCACCTGTACGCAAAATACGCGCTGAGGCGTGGAGTTGCGGACACCAGCCCGTCATACTACTACTAAGACATAATAAAAAGTAAAAAAAAAAAGAAAACCGCCTTCAAAAACTAAAAAGTGATAAATAACTTTAGCACAGAATACACATTACTTTACTTTCGGAAGTCGGTGGCGGTGGCTTCGTGTTTGTTGTTTTGTATTGCAACCGACTTCCGAAAGTAAAGTAATGTGTATTCTGTGCTAAAGTTATTTATACACGGTTGGCGCAGTGGCTGAGCGATCGACTGCTGCGCAGCGTGTTGCGGGTTCGATTCCCGCCCAGGGTAAACATTTGTGTGATGAGCATTTGTGTTTGCCTTGTGTCTGGGTGTTGTTTATCTATATATGTATGTATTTACAAAAAAAAAAATGTATTTGTGTATGTATATCAGCTGTCTGACACCCATAGTACAGGGTCTCCCTAGTTTGGGGTCAGATGGCCGTGTGTGAAAAATGTCCCCACATATTATTATTATTATTATTATCACTTTTTAGTTTTTGAAGGCGGTTTTCTTTTTTTTTTTTTTAACTTTTTCTTTTTCGCTTTTTAGTGTTGCCTTAACATTCAAATCCGTTAAGAAACGGCGACACACTTAAAAGAGATTGTAAGTCCTCCAAAGATTGAAGAAACTAAAACGTCGTCTAAGTAATTTTTTTGGGAATTTGTTGATTTTCTCCAAAAGGGCTGGATCAATAAAATTTATATGGGACCATTTCGGAATAAACCCCTTTCGAACAAAAAAAGAATTTTGCAAATCCGTCTATATATGACAGAGTTATGCCCGAACATACATAAAAAAAATATATATATATATATATAAACATTCGAATTGATAACCTCCTCCTTTTTGAAGTCGGTTAAAAATTAATCGTCACACTAGAATGTAAGTCAGTAAGGTACCTTTTATACCTTGTACCTGAAAAAAGACCTAGCATTGAACCTAGTAAGTGCGCATACTTTCTTAAATACATATTCCTCAATCTATTCTCAAAAACGTAAGGTTGATAGATCAGATAAGTAGGTGGTAGGTAGAGTGGATAAATCAAAGGTTCATGGGTTGGTTGAATGACCTTAGGATCTCAACCCATTGTGTAATGTAGGTATTTCAATATCTGCAGTCTTGTCAAGGTCGCAGGTAACCGGTGGATGCAAGCGGCAAGTTGACGCTCGTTGTGGCTAATTGTTGCTTTAGTCACCAATAGAAGGTATGCTTCTGTTGGTGACTAAAACCAAAAGAATTTTGTTCCTGTTTAAGCAGGCGGATACGAAACTTCTTATTTTGTTATTAAATATGACAACGGTCATTAATCTGTTTATAATTAACTGGGCGATTATTTGAGCTGCCCACTAGGAGATTAATTTACGCAGCATATTTGGTATCACTAATGTAGGCTTTGATATATTAACATACAGATACACGCATCTAGGGAATGCAATCTCGTCTCGCCGAGATCCCGATCTCGCGAGATCCCGGCCATATTTTACGAGATTGTATCTCGTCAAATTTCGTACGAGATCTCGCGAGATAACGAGATCGACAAAATCAGAAGTCGTCTGTCAGATGCTACTCTCGACATGATGTGTTTTTTGAGAAGCCATTTTCAGACAAACTAACTTGCCTTTCCGTACCTTGATAACTTCATCTGACTTCTACTTTAAACTTCTTTTATTTGATTAATACGATCTCACAACATTTATTTAAGAACTTGTGAAGTTAAGTTTTTGTTTTGTTGTATTTATTTACCATAGGTAATATTCCTATTACTCTTAATTATTGAAACTAAAGTAATAATTTACAAAAGACTAAATATAGATAATTATTGTTATGTTACCAATATTGTAAGAATTTGAACTGATTAGCTACAGTAGGTATAATAATTATAGACATAAACAAATGTTATTAGAGTTAGAGACAAAATAATAAGTACTCTGTTAATTTTTAAAATAAAACTTACATTATTTTTATAACTAAGCAACGCAGTTTCTATTTAATTACATATCATGTCAATTACTAGTTCTTGAAACAAGCATTTGCATATGTTTTAATTGCGATTCTCCCAATCTCGCGAGATCCCGTAATTTGCGAGATCTCGCGAGACTGGGTTTTGAGTCTCGCGAGATCTCGCTAGGCGGAAATCTCGTACGAGATTGCATTCCCTACACGCATCTTCTCTACTAGTTCCTGTACATTTTCTTTGAATTTGTTTGAAGTCACACCGCGTTAGTAGACCCATAGATATCCGTGTGACCGTACCTATCGGAATATATCTAATGTAAAATGTATAAATGGAACCTGTAGTGTCGCTATCGCCTATCGCTGCCGCTTATCGCCGATGACGGACTCAAGCCTAAGAATAACTAGACTTTAACTGCATGGCACTAGTAGTGTATAATAAGATTCCAGATGATATTACGGTACAACCTTTACGACTGTTTAAGAAACAACTAACATCCTTCCTAATAAATAAATGTTATTATTCCATATCAGATTTTTTAGCAGATAAATTGTAATATTTTAGAATCATTAGTCTAAAAATGTATCTTATTTTTGCATGCTTAACGGCAGAATGTACCAGGCGCTTATTTTGTACTAAGAACTTATTGTTGAACCTACATTCAGTGCAAATAAATAAATTTATTTCTATTTCTATTAAAGATTTTTAACCGACTTCAAAAAGAAGGAGGTACTCAATTCGATTGGTATTTTATTTTTATGTATGTACGCTGAGATTTATGATCCGATTTACGTGATTCTTCTTTAGTTTGATGCGAAATAGTTGTCATTTGGTCCCATATAAATTTAACATAGTTTGACCCAGTAGTTATCATTTTATGAACATTTTTTATTTTTTATTATTTTTTTTATGTTTTATCATTACTTTTTTCAGTGTAGTTCGATTTCGATGATTCTTTTTTTAATTGATAGTGTATATCTCAATTTTGGTCCCATATAAATTATTATCAAGAAAATATTCCACCCCTAAGGGTAGAAAATTAAGGGATGACTGAACTTTTTGGTGTCATTGTTTCGTAATAAATTTGTATGATAAGAAGTAGAGTAAGTTTTTTTTTCTATTTTTAGTTTGTTATTGGATATAGATGACAAATACGCACATGGCCCATTTTATGTTTCGTCGTCACCGCTGCCTATTGACTGCAATACCATAGGTATAAAGAGAGAGAGGTATATTGCCATCTCAGAAATGCCACCCGTACCCAAACGATTCAAACCAGAACACAGCAACTCTGCTTTGCGGTAGAAATGGGTATGGTGGGAGTACTACCCCGTGCAAACTCCTTTACAAAGAGCTTCACTACTGAAAGAGCAGGATTTAGATTATTACTCTAAAGAGTACACTAGAGGATTTAGCGGATCAGACCACTGAGGTCGACGGGACCCCCGCCTACATCATTGGCGGGTCATAGCCTGGCGAACCCCCGCTTATAGTTCAGTGGAGGAACACCGTGGTGGTGTTAGCCGGTAAGAGACCGGCACAATCCCCCCCCCCCCCGCTTTTTATTGGACGTGGGATATTCCATGAGGATTTCCCCAAGTAAAAAAAAAAGGATTTAGATTTTTATAAATACATTTATGTGCCTTTCACGACTCCGTTTTATTTCTATTTTAACCTAATCAATGCGGCAACAAATGACAATGCCAGATCCTGCCCCACCCATGTACAGAAAAAGTAAATTAACGAAAATAATTGTAATGAATATAGAACCTTTCTATACTAAATTGTTTTTCTTTAGAACTTACGGTACTTCTTGTATTACGAAATACCTACCCACAAAATACAAACTCATTTTACCTAAAATACAATTTAACTTATAATCAATGTCATTATTGTTTTTAGATTTAAACTTAAACCGCAAGTTCTACAGTCACTAAGACTAATGTTTAGTTATCAACAATAAATAAACATTAAGATGCTACATATTGCACATGACTTTTATTGAGTGGGGCAAAGTTCTATAGAGTTTCTGGCATTGTCCTTTGCTCTTAATAGCTAGATGCGGCTCATTTTTAACGTAAGCGCCGATCGGCGTTTTCAGCACTTTGTTATGAATTTGAATTTATTAATTTCGAATTCATGAGAAATCTGGAGTAGTACCCTATACTTGTTGCAAGAACGACGGTTTTTAGCGAGCAGCAGAATTAATTTAATTACGCCTATCGGCATGGTTCGGAATCTGAGTACGAAGAAATAATACGCCTATTGGCTTGCGTCGCATTGAATGGGTTTAGTTCCTTAAGAGCGCGTATTCGATTCGTGACGAAAACTTCATGTTTTTGCGTTTTGTCCAGAGCAATATCGTAATGTTGTGAGCAGATTATTTAAAGACAATTTACAGTTCTAGGAAGATTAAGTCTTCATTTAGACAGCTACAGAGTAAAAGTATAAATTTTAATTATGGTTTTTTAAAGCGAAGACAATTCTTTCATATCGTTTTACGAAAATAGACGTCAGAGTTAACTTTCAGGACGAATACAACCATTACAATATGCCAACATATTTTGTTTTATACGTTTTTCCAACAGTATATACAGTCATAAAGACAGTAACAGAGCCAAAATTACGAAAATATTACTATTATGTATTAAAAAACAATGTTGAAAAAGTAGAAAATCGGTTCACTTTGACAATTTTTTTTCACCAGTATTTGAATAAAAACATAACTGATATATTTATTTTATGAAAGTAAACGTTATGCTTAATATACAGAATATTTTTCAGTCCGTTATACGAGCTCATTAATTTTAGACAATTATTTTAAAAAGCACTGTAAAACATCGCGCGCTGTCGTTTGCCGATCAATTTCAATGATTCGTGCTTATTTCGTGCATATTTTGTTTTCTGATGCACACAAACAGACCATTGTATTGTACTAGTGTGTGTCAATGCTGCTACGCCGTTCTAGCAATCGTTTAGGTTTTGAGTTGCGCTAAATCGAATACGCGCCCTTAAATAACAAATGTTGCAGAAAACCTTACGTATAAGACAGAGTATACAATACCTACGTAGTTAAAATGTTTTTTGTCATTATTAATCGTCGGTCGTTTCGATTCCCGACACAATTTAGCGACAATAGCGACGGCCGACGCGCGGGTAACGGATTAAAATACCTATACAAAGGTTTAAAATTGTCCTGTAGGAACCGTTTGCTCTTTTATTATGTTCTGTTTTATGGATATTGAAAACCATAGTCGACTCATGCGTGAAGAATCGACTATTTGGAGGGGATAGAATAATAAAAGATACTGCGTAGGCAAAATCGGAAAATTTAGAGCACTGATTAGACATTAGCTCTAACTATGAATAAATTATCTATGAAAACTTTCTAACTATGAAAACTATTTATTTTTTTCATACATATCTGTGATTTTTTTGCAGAATCCATACTTTAGTACTTTTTAATATTATAAATGTGAAAGTAACTCTGTCTGTTACGTTTTCACGACAAAACGGCTGCACCGATTTTGATGAAATTTGGTATGGAGATTGCTTATACCCTGGGATAGGACATAGGCTACTTTTCTATCTGCAACCACAGTATTAGTACTACCGTACAGTAGAGACACGCTTCGCCTCCCTCTGAAACAGTTCCTCACCTCTTCTCGCGTCGAACGACTGCTCTGGGAACTGCGTTATTGTTCGAGCGGCGCGTAGACACGCACACACACGCAAGTATCTGTACAGTGTGTCATTTTAGTAGTAGTGTAGGCAATTATATCGTTTCGTTTCTATGGAGTGTCGCGGGTGTGCCGCAACTTCGTCTGCATCCGCGATAACCGTCATTACGATTACTACAAAGGCGCGGGCAAAAGTTAGCATTGGATTTAAAAAACTACCTGTTTGAAAACAATCCTCGAATGTCATCTAGCTAAATATCGCCTATAATGTCCTTACGCCTAATGCATAACAATATTTATTTTTAGCTAGTTGACATTCATTAAGTTTCTCTTGTACCATTTAGATGTCGTAAGATAGGAAGAATGTTGTTTATAACGCACAGTAATAAATCAATGATACTACCTGCATAACCAGTTACTGAGACCAGTCTATTTCGGTAATACAGTTTTTACCGACACACCAATTTGTAGCGAAATCCAAACATTGAATTTAAAGCCATGTAATGTACAATACATATATGCAGTACAAATAGAATTGGTCAAGAAGTAACTGCTGAGGTGTTTCGTGTCAAACAAAACTGACTACGGGAATATCTATTTGAATATTACGAATTCAACACACATAAAAAGACCTAATCATTAGCTCAGGTTATTGTTTTGAAAAAGAAAGCTGAAGAAAAATCGCTAAATATAATAAAAAAACAGCTTTATTTTGTAATAAATTCATAGCACTTGCAATTATCAAATGATAGGAGCCCGTTTATTGACGCGAACTGTATTTAGGCAAATATTCCTCAAACACGCTCTCCCATAGATCGTTTTCTTCCTTATCCGGTGATTTCCCAGCTTTCAGCTGATTGCCAATGTCCAGGTAATCTTGCGCATCCAAGGTGTATGGCTTCCATTTAACTCCAAGGCTGTCGTCTGGGGTCGGATTGCTATAAACAAGAAAAGCCTGTTATGATATGTTCATAATGCATCTCGTCACGATGGTCTAGCAGAATTGTCAAAAAAATACATTTTGGTAATACTGGTTTTGTTAAAATCTGTGGTTGCTTCGGCAATCTAATATATTCGAAATATGTTTGCTATGAAAATGAAATCTAGCATTAATGTAAATCAAAATAATATGTAGGTAAATAATGCGGTTACCATCAATAGATAAAGTGAGGTTATATTATTTATTAGAGAGATACAAGAGGAAGGTTTATACGAATAGTTTGATCTACGTTGAACTCAGGAGAAGCTGGAGTGTGTCGCGTAAATAATAATAATAAAAATAATACCAGCTTATAATTGTCCCACTGCAGGGCAAAGGCCTCTTCTCATACAGAGAAGGCACTAGCATTGATCACCACGTGCGCTCAAGACGGATTGTCAATAGGTAAATACATTTAAATAAGTTGTGAACTTACCCGTATTTGGCGAAATTCGTCCAGAGTTTAGTGACTCTGTCGACCAATTTGAAAGTATCCGAATTTTTATCAACTTTTTTACTAAATAACTGTACTGGAAAGAGATATGTTAAATCATCACAATGAGACACTACCGCCTTCTCGTCAACAAGATGGCTGACGCCAAAGACGCCGCTGAAACAGTTTCTTTCAGAATTACAATTGAATTTGTACAAGTACACTTTATTCTTCCTTGAATTCAGTTTAGCAGACAGCATCACTCCGTATACAAACATATCTGTACTTAAGAAGTTCATCATTTGGACATAATTTTTCATTGAGACCGTTTCACCTTTGAAATAGAACTTCTGTATTTTCCTTGCAGCTTTCAATTGATCAGCAATAATACAATTATTTTGAATAAGCTTGGGGGCAAGGAGTTCACGGTAAAGTTGAGCTTTAGCAACAATATCTTCAAGAGGACCTCCAAGGTCGATAGCTATAATTCCTTCGTCTCGGGTATATCCTGTCATAATATCAACATCTTCATGTGTTTTGTTTCGAATTGCGTCAGTGACATCTCCATAGAAGAATCTTTCTTTCCCAAAATCTTTCTCATTTGTTATAGCGAAATGAATTTCATACGATTTTTGTGCCAGCGTTACCTTTAATTTCAAATTGACGAGAGCCTGAACAGGTTGTTTTTTAAAGAATTCATACAGCTCTTTGTCGTCCTCTGATTGAAATCCTAACTGTTTAGCTAGAAGCAAAGCTTTTTCTCGAGGTTCAAAGGCTTGTGCCCAGAAACATGTAGTTGCTCCACTCTGAGGTATTGCTCGCTTGAAGAGGCCTTTTGACATTGGTGATACTAAATGATAGGAAACACTTCCGGCTCCAGCACTTTCGCCAAAAATTGTTATATTATCTGGATTTCCACCAAAGTTAGCAATATTTTTCTTCACCCATCTAAGTGCTGCCACTTGATCTTTCATACCAGCATTACCAGGTACGTCTTCAGTGTCAAGGCAGAGAAATCCGAGAACCTCAAGTCTGTAATTTATGGTGACCAAAACTACACCATGTCTAATAAGAAATTGCGGTCCATAAAGGTCATCATTACCGCTTCCCCAAACGAATCCTCCTCCATGAATCCAAACCATGACGGGAAGGAGGTTGTTGGGTTTAACGGCTGGTGTATAAACGTTCAGATATAAGCAGTCCTCACTCATATTGCCAAGACTAGGATTCGTTGAGTTGTACTGGTAGCAAACTGGACCAAATTCGGTTGCCTTGCGTACACCTTGCCATGGCTTAATCGGTTGTGGAGCCTGCAATAAAAAAATACGTTTAAATAAGTAAAAACAATAAGCTATTTTGACAATTTTTAGGCAATAGATACTTAGATGTTTGGCAAAAATTTAAAACTATGGGATTGGGTTGTCTGTCATAATTTAATTTGTGCAATAAGCCGAATGCAAGTCATGTGGGATATGGACTCAGCGATCATTGTGCCGATAGTTGTCACAGCCAATGGCTTAATTGCCAAGAGCCTCGACCAACATCTAAGGAGGCTCTCGTTAGGCGGCTGGATCAAGGGCTTGATTCAGAAGGCAGTACTTCTGGACACGGCCCGCATTGTCAGGAGGTTCCTCTCTCAGGAGCCCTGACCGCCGGTAGCTTGGACCCTGTTCCCGATACCGGTGGGCTACTATTTTTATATTTTTAAATGTTTTTTTTTATTAATATTTAAAAATGTAAATTATGTGTATTTAAGATGAATAAATGAGAATAATAATAATATGTGGGGACATTTCACACACGGCCATCTGACCCCAAACTAGGGAGACCCTGTACTATGGGTGTCAGACAGCTGATATACATACACATATACATTTTAAATACATACATATAGAGATAAACAACACTCAGACACAAAGCAAACACAAAAGTGCTCATCACACAAATATTTACCCTGGGCGGGAATCGAACCCGCAACGCGCTGCGCAGCAGTCGATCGCTCAGCCACTGCGCCAACCGTGTCGTCAACTAACTTTAAATGTTTTAAAGTTAGTGATGAACTTGCTATTTGCTGCTACTTCCCAGGAGTACACACTTCAAACCTTCTCTTACCCCATAAATTAACATCATTGAAAAAACATTTGAGGCTGTGCATTGTCAGTTAGTCAATCCCGCAACTACATTTAAGTAAATATTTTGGTACTTTCTTACCTTGAATCGTAGGTCTCCGAGTGGCGGCTGTGCATAGGGTATGCCCTTGAAGCTGCAGTATGTCCCGCCGTACTCATTCTGTACCAGCTCTCCCTCCAACAACCCTTCACCCACTCTCACTTGCACCATCTCCAACAAATTTCTATGCCCAAGTATCTACCTTGACCAAATATTTATGACTGAATTGAAATCCAGTTGTAGTCGTTCTATAAATAGTAAACGAATCAACATAAAAAATTATGCTCGAACTTGTAATCGTTTATTTCCGAAATGTCTAGATTTATGGCATGGCGTTTCCTAATAAGCCGCTGTCTCAAACATTTGTATTTGTACTGGCCTCGACACGCATATTAATTTTAATATCAAATTAAAATAAAAACAATATTTAACAAATAGCAAATTATGGATATGGAAGTTTAAAATATTAATTTCATTTATCACCGTCACGAGTTAATTAGAGCCGTTCGGTCCGCTGCGGAGCGAATAACAGATCCTATTTATACACTCACCACAGTGTTAAAGTGTAGGCGGTCGTGGGGATTTTGTGAGATTACTTAATGCATAAACTTGTTATGAGTGCACATGACCCGCCTCACTAATAGCTGTTCAAACACATGACAATTACTAAATATAAGGATACACTGTTCGTCATAGGTAATGCATGACACGCTGTCAATTCAGTCGCTCAGTATCCGTTCATTTTTAGGCTTTTGTACCTATGCATCAAATGGGACCCTGTTATTCCTTTCGAAAAAAATTTGAAGAAGTCCGTTCATTTTTATTTTATTTTGATTATTTGGCGGTCATAGTAATACACACTAATGTAACGTTGTATCTTTACTTCACCTGAAAACAATTAAAATCACAACCAAATATCAACAATTAACCCTGGACGATTAACGATGAAGTAAAAAAAAACAAAAAGCTACCTATTACGATTCCATACATGAAACGTGATTATTTCAGCGTTTTTTTTGCTCGATTTCTTATTTATCTTTTCGTTTGTTCTCACTAGTTCGATCGTGAGAATTTTTTCTCTCATTAGTTCGACCGTTGAACTATTGAGATTAATTTTTTTCTCATTTATTTGACCGTCGAACTTATATTTATTTATTATGAGCACACCAACAGCACTGTCACTTAAAATTCAAATAAAAGTAGCATTTAAAATCAGCATTTCAGTAACCATGCAAATAACAGGTATGCATGACATTGCCTAAAAAAGAAAAATTTGAGACAAGAAGGAAAACTAAAAAGTGTGTCTAGTAAGTAGACTTAAATCCAAAAGCACTACAAAAAAAAAAACAAATCAATTTGAGCTATATAGACGTTCATTTTTCGCACTGTTTATTATATAGGGAGCGTCTGTATGAAGCGAAACTCATAGCGAGTACTTCGAAAGGGTAATCGTTCATTAGATAACCTTACCATACGCGTCAGAGGGCTATTAAAGGTGGTATTTAAGGTGGATGTAGGTAATTGAAAAATGCGATGATGTCGTTTGCTACGTTGGTTAGTTCTAAAGTAAAAATAGTTGATCAAGTGCGCATCTATGGAACTATTTATAATTTTATGTAATACAAGTAAGTCTGAATGAATCCGTCTTTCCTTTAAACTAATCATCCTATAATGCCTTAACCTATCGCTATAGTCAGGTAAAGCTTTTCGGATCCCATTTCTTATACATATATATCTAACAAAGCGGGCCTGAACAGATTCAATATTGTTTATGTAACTTGAGTAATAGTGAGACCAAATAGTGGAACAGTACTCCAAGGAGCTCCTAACCAGTGCGTCATAGAGTATAATTATGCTATTACAATTACGGAAAGGCTTTGACATGCGGATTATAAAGCCAAGCATTCTTTTAGCCTTAGCGACTATAGTATCTACATGAGCACGGAAGGATAGGGTTGTATCGAAAAGTACACCTAGATCACGGATGACTGACACTCTGCTCAGTACCGACCCATCTATATGATAATCAAATTGAATGTAATTCACTTTAATCGTGAATGTAATAGTCTGACATTTTTAAACATTGAGCGTCATTCTGTTATTGATACACCATTGTTGAAGGACATCAAGATCTTTTTGAAGCTTCATACAATCACTCAGGTCCGATATCTTGCAGTATATCTTTGAATCATCAGCGTCATTCAAGAATACCAAGAAATCAAAGGGCCAAGCTTAGTGCCCTGTGGAACGCCAGAGCCAGGAGAAAAAGATACAGATTCATATCCTGCCAAGGCAACTATTTGAGAACGATTATTTAAATAAGAGAGCTATGAAAGCCAGCACAGTTCAATTTCATAGAAAGAATTGAGTGATCAACACGATCAAAGGCCTTTGCAAAATCTGTGTAAACATCATCAACCTGACCCCTGGCTTCAAAGGTGTTACCAATGAAAGTAGTGTAAATAAGTAAGTTAGACATAGTAGAGCGGTTGGACACAAACCCATGCTGCTTCGAACTGATTATATGAAGGAGGTGAGAATAAACTACAAGGCATGCCTTTTATGTTTTGTCGTTTCAATATATATCGGCAATTTTGGATTAGGAACTGTTTTATATTCAAATTTGAATTTGGTATGTTAAAACAATTGAAAGTACTACGATTAACGCTATTGTTTAGTCACAGCGACGATTTGAATCTGTCAGGTCACGAACGAAAATAAATCTTGCTAAGGAAAATGTTCGTGCAGTAATTTTCTACAACTTTCGAAGAGGCCTAACACTATTCAAGTGTTTCGACGAGCTAACATCTGTGTTCCATGATTACACCCCGTGTCTGCAGACTGTCGAACGCTGGTATTTATAATTCCAGCGTGGATATACTAGTCTTAGTGACAAATCTCGTGAAGAACGCCCAAAATCCACCATCATTGAAGATAAAATCGTTGCTGTGAGACAACTATTTCTCTAACATCGTCATGTGTCATATCGAAGGATAGAGGCATTATTAGGCATCTCAGGGACAACCATTCAAAAGATCTTGCATGGGGCGCTTGGAGTAAGAAAGGTAGTTGACCGTTGGGTCCCGCATTTGCTTTCTGACGATCATAAATCGGCCCGCGTCAGACGGTGTAAGAAAACTCTTCACAGGTTTAACCAGTTTTTCTGTCTTGCTTATCTCAACGAGCTTAAAACAAAAAATGCTTGTTTTCAGGGTACATGTTTTTTGAAGTGTAACTACTATATAGACGGGGGGGTATTAGGATTTTTCTGTCACGAAAAAGCGTTACGGCATGCGGCAGCGTGGGGGGGTAGACGATATATCGCGTATCTTTGCACTTGTCCGTTGAAGTTTCACTTCTACTATGTGTCCCTGTACACATTTCGTTTATTTATTTTTAGTTTTGTTTTGAGGATAGATGTTTCGCAAAATGGATTTATTACGCCTTTCCATGCCCTTCAGTGGCAATGTTTCATTTTGGAATTACCCAATTACCGCATTTTTATTAAAAGGTGCCCAACACTAATTTGTCCACCACGTACCAAGGGGTATCGTGTTACCCAGCAACTGGGTTGTAAAATTTGTGGAGGTCAGATAGGCAGTCGCTCCATGTAAAACACAGGTATTCAGCTGCTTCCGGTTAAACTGGTAGCCGACCCCCAACGTATTTGAGAAAAGAAAAAATAAATTTGATCTAATCTGGAATCCTGGTTATATGGTCCATTCCATTCATCCAGGTTAGGTAAAAAGTTATAGTCATTCCGTTGGTGTAACCTATCTGATACTTAACTACACGTCATACGTGTCCTCTTACTGATTAGAGACAATTAGACATAAGTTGTTTTTAATGAGCCCATAAGAGTTCATTATGTAAATGAAACAACGTGACGCAAACTGCAGTTTCGTTCTTGAAACATTACTATACGAGCTGACTTTTGATTCACTGCTCGACCTCGTCCTTCAGGGGGTGAGAGTACTCGTGAGTAGAGTTGCCAACTCATTGTCGGTCAAAAATAGTAGTTTTTTTTTTTTTTTTTTGTTGCTGTCAGGAAACAGACTCCGGCAGGGAATTCCACTCCTTAGCAGTACGCACAATGAATGTATTCCCAAAACGTTTCGTGCGTGTGGGTGGGATGTCCACCGTGTGCCGGTGGCGCATCGCCGTTCGTCTTGTGGTCCGATGATGGAACGGGCTCGGCGGAATTAAATTATGCAATTCCGTCACACACTCCCCAAAATGCAACCGATAGAAAACCGACAGGCCAGCAACTCGGCGTCGATGCTCAAGACTTTGGAGCTTTGACTCGACGAGCCTATCATTGCCAGTGATCCTCTTGGCTCGTTTCTCAATTGACTCTAGGGCATCAAGCTGGTATCTGGCAGATCCGTCCCAAAGATGAGAGCAGTACTCCATACACGATCGAACTTGCGCTTGATAAAGTTTAAGCAGCTGTTCCGGCGTGAAGTACCGTCTCACCTTTGCTAGGATCCCCAGCTTTTCGGCAGCCACTTGAGCCTTTGCCTCTATGAAAGGGCCAAAATTGAGGGTTGATGTTAACGTAACACCAAGAAGCTCAAGTCGGTCGGTTATCGGCACGGTTACACCTCGGAAAGATGGAGCTGGGTGGAATTGGCTCCTTTTAGCGGAAAAGAGACACGCTTGGGTCTTAGCAGCATTGAACTTGACCAGATTGGCGTCGCCCCATTCAGAGACAGCCTGTAAGGACAAGTTCAAGCGCCCAACCATCGCCTCCCGGAGAGACCGGATCTGCGACCCACCAGCTCGTGCGTCGGAAACGTATCTCTCAGCGACAGTGCTGTCGTCTGCATACCCAAAGGTACCATACCGGGTTTTAGCAGATCATTAATATGCAGCAGGAGCACCATACAGGTTGGCACATTAACATACAGGTTGCTGAGAGCACCGACCCCTGAGGAACCCCGGCATTAATATCCAGCAGTCCGGACGAGCAGCCATCTATGACCACTCGAATAGACCGATCCCTCAGGAAATCTGCACGTGACGTGGCATGTGCCGTCCACATTCCGGGCACGGCCCTGATATGTGTGGATAGGCCTTTATTTATTTATTTATACTTCATGCATAAACGTACAAAGGCGGACTTAATGCCTTAGCCTTTAGTCGTTCTGTAAAAATCTCTCTCGTTGAATTTAGGTGAACTAACATCAGGGTTTCATTTTTTATTTTTTGCCACAATTACGCTGCAGCTGGTTTTCTAAGGCTGGCTAAGTAAATGCTGTATTTATTTATTTATTTATTTATTTTTAGGTTAACCAACAATTAATTGTTTACACATAAACATTTGTAACTTAATGACTATGGTAACATTTACAAGTGCAACAATTAATTGCAAAAAAAAAACGTCATCTGTACAGATGGATCGGTCAAAGGTTAAGCTACGCTTGCCGCGGTCGGTCTGTGGATGGGTGACCATCCATTTTATACCGAGTTCCCTCTGTGCTTCGGAAAGCACGTAAAGCCGTTGGTCAAGCCTCCACCAAGGTGACCCCTGTTGGAAGCTTGTTAATAACAGTCTGGCCCGGCCTTGAAAGTCCCGTCAAAATCGGACCAGCCGTTTCGAAGATTAGTCAGAACAAACAGACAAACAGGTAGACAGATATTTTGTAACCCTGTTCACAATGAGATTAGACATTTACTAAAACCTTTTTTACAGTCCCTTCAACCGATTTTGACTTCTATTGCGTTGGTAGCATGACAAATGGCAACTGCAGTAAACAGTTGTATTGTAACCACTTTTTTGCCTTTAATGTCATCCTTAAGCCTACGGAATAGAAGTCTAAATCGGTTGAAGGGACTGTAAAAAAGGTTTGAGGTTATGTCTAATCTTATTGTGAACAGGGTATAGTAGAAAAAAATAGTCCTAATAATTGGTACAATATGTGGTTCAAGTATCGTTCACTAATTACTAGTCACCCTATACATAGGTATAAATAAGTACCTATACTCCTCTATTACAAAAAAAAAACTTTTTTGAAAAAAGAGAACCGCCTTTAAAAAAAACAAGAAATGTGATAAATAACTTTAGCACAGAACACACATGACTTTAGTTTCGGATGTCGGTGGCAATACAAACCAACAAACAAAACAAAGCCACCACAGTTTTTTTTTTGGATGGTTCTCTTTTTTCAAAAAAGTTTTTATTTTCCACTTTTCAGTGCCTCATTATCACCCAAAACCATTAAGGAACGGCAACACAGTTAAAACAGAGATTGAAAGTTCTCCAAAGATGGAAAGATGGAAGAAACGAAAACGTCTTCTCGGTTTTTGTTGTTTTTTTCAAAAAGCACTGAATAAATTTCGATTTGTTGTATACTAAAACCTTCTCCAGAATGTAAAAACACTTTTCTGAAAACTGCATCAAAATCGGTTCAGCCAAACGGGAGATAATCGCGGCCAAACATACATACATACATTCATACAAACATACGGGTCGATAACCTCGTATTTTTTTTTGAAGTCGGTTAAAATACATTACATTTTGTTTAAACAAACGTAGCTACTTATGCGGTTATTATTAGATATATATTTTTGACCACTATTACCTACTTCTATTAGCTAATCTTGTTTCTTTATTTGTCATGTTCGAGAAAAATCATTTGGAAAACAATTTTTTATTAAAATGATAGATGAACCAGCAACCGAACTAGTAGGATATTATTTATAGCTTGTAAATGTTTCTGTCTGCCTATGATTTATTTATCAAGGATAAAATTATCTATTTTTTTTTAAAGATTAAAATCAAAACATGTGTCATGTTAATAAATAATTCTTGTGGTATGGAAAAGGTTAGTAGCTACAGTCGAACAAGTTAATTGGTGTACAGACAAAAATACTCATGTTTCTACTACACTCACAATATTTTTTATTTCGAGCACGTTGGTATCCCTGGCACCTACATACTAAAGATAAAAAAATGTAATAAATACATAAAATATTAGTGTACTAGAAAGATGGAGTTTCTTGCTCGTTCTTCTCCATAGAAACCTACTGTTTGGAACGAGCAACTAGCTGCAACTTTTTGACTGACTGACTCCTTGACAATTCAAAAGTGCCTGTAAATGGTTTATTTGAAATAAATGATTTGAGTTTGAGTTTGATGAATATTTTTGCCTGTAAACCAATTAGCTTGTTCGACCGTACCACAGATATTTGTTTATTTTTGTGGTAGGTACCAAATATATTTGTGCAGATGATAACATCGAAATATCGGTTCTAAAGGAGTCTTCAATTTATTTTTCTTAAGGCGCTTTCCTGACCAAACAACCTTGAGCATTCGTTTCCTCTGTCGTGGAATCAGAAACCGCACAATTTTTGGAATTATTACTCTAAAAAAAAAGAAAACTGATCTTTTGAAATAATAAAACGTGAATAATATAGACTTTTTAATCATCTACCCATTAGTATAATTATCAAATTCATAGAACGTTAACTTAGCAAGAAGATACATGTTATCAATTATTTTAGTTTAAGAAATAATCTTTATTTTAAGTAATGTATAAATTTATCTCAGATTACAAAATCCATATTATATGGTTAGTAAAAGTCTTAACCTAATGTTAGTAAAACGATACTTTATGCACTGACTTTATACTAAATAGAAACGAGTGACACCTACGTGTGCGGCTGTCCCACCAATCACACAATGTACTCAGGATGCTGTGGGAGCTTGCACGCAATCTACTGAGAACAGAAGCGCACCGTTTCCGTATGATGGCATTAAAACCATCCACCCCGGCTTCGGTGAACATCCTGGAAGAGCTACAAAAGCGTGACCCAACAGCATCCTAAATACATTGTTGTACTGTACACGCAGGGCGTTTACGCCCTCAGCGTGTACCTGACCCACAGACTGCACGTGTAAAAAGACTGGCAGTATGCTCTGAAAAGGGTTAATTTGACTTTCGTCGTACAACGTGCACATCTACGGATCAGCATATTACCTCGGAAAGCCATCACCATGCGTTCCCTTTCAATGTCATAATTTGGGTCATACGTGATGCAATGACCCAGGTACTTAAATTTTGTTACTCTGGACACAAAATATAGAGGGTAGAGAAGGACCGCTCCCGCCATCTTCAAAAATAATTACCTAAACTTGCCAGACTCACTAGGGCTGGTACTGTATTGACTCTGTAGGTTTTATTTGTGACAATATGAAATTTTATTGACACTGGTTGGAATTCCTTACAATTTTTTATAACAAAATTTTCTTGTTCGTTTGGAAATGTCAATGTCTCTCATTTATTCATTTAGACAACACGTGACAGTCGAGTCTGAAGTCTGCTTGAAACTGCTTGAGAATGCCTTTAAACGTAATGTCAATGTGTGCGTGGTAAAAATGGCGGTTTGTTCTAAGCGGTCTCTCTGCTTACTTACTTTGTGCTCTGGATAACGGAGTGTTATTTATGGTTACGTCTGGCGTCTGGCGTCTTTAAAAAATCTGCACTTGTTGTATTTATTTATTTTATCATAAACACAACTAACAGGATACAACACTTACGACCCAATGCGATTATAATGCGTATTATAATAACCTATTAAATAAATTTACTAGTGACACTCCTAAAAACAAACATAAAATGTAAAGTTACACTGGCTAGCTTTTAAGCGACCGTTAACACTCACTTTTATCAATATAACATAACATAAATATGTAATATCTTACTCATGTATACTTATTCTTAATGTATTATACCTTAATCACACATATAATAGTACTCACAGAAGACAGGAAATTAATCGTGACCGAGCCCAAACCAGGTCCAGATCCAAACTCCGAGCTACTTCACAAAATTATTGAAAAAGCTTAATATTTAATTAACCCTTTACGCGATCCGAGGATCGAAATCATTCCAAACTCAACAAAGATATTAAGATATTCAGAATTTCAAGTTCCATAATTCTAGGTAGAGACAATGAGGGTCAAAGGTTTCTATTTGATCAGTTAGGTACATCATCCGGCCTGGATTCGCTCCTACTGCTAAACAAACAGATCCTTTGCAAATATTGAAATTGTATTTGCACGACAATATTGGCTCATGAGCTGTGTGATAAGTGTTGCCAATTACTACACCCTTGGAGATAAGGTCAGACTAGTTTCATGACAATTGTGAATATTTATTTCTGAGAATGGAGTAAAAATAACTATACTGATATTAATAACATTCGTGGATGCTTATTCTATAAATAAAAATATAAAAAAATACAGCCAAGAAAATGATTATAATAATTATATTTGAATAAATTATTTAAAAAAGTTCCCGAAAACGCAGTAACATGACTGACTAGTTATGTATCATGTCCAAAAAAAAAAACGTGAAAGGCGTTGCTACGTTCGATAAAAACCAAATTAATAATAGGATTAAAAAACGCTTTACGTAACATCAATATTATCAAGATAATCCTGCTGCAACTGGTAAAAAATGTATTTTCATTCTCAAAGTCTTCCAATTTAATATATGCACATTTTTTTCGATTCTAACGAACGATCTTGACACTTTAAGATGCACTAAACTTACACACATCCTAGTCATATTAATAAAAAAATGGAGTACAATTATTATATTTGACCTAATGCGCACGTGTTCATATTTCACTGATCGAAGCGCTTACTTTTTCTGGTAGATCTGTAAAAACTCGGATCACGTTTTTCTATACACGCTGTTGAATTTAATGCTAAAGTTTTAAGGTCCATATATCTACCGTCTATTAAGCTATAATGTCGGTAGTTTATTGTACTGCCCCCTCCCCGTCATACTCGTTTACAGTGTAAATAGCGTTCTGCCAACCCAAATTATTCTACAACCAACCATACAACCTGACAAACAACCATACATCCTAAGAAATAAAAATAAATTACAACGACGACAAGCTCGCACAAACTACGGTAAAAAAACTATATTGTTCGAAGGAGCACAGCTGTTTAATGACCTACCAAATGACGTAAAAGATTGTGATAATATTAACAGATTTAAACTAAAGCTGAGAAATTACGTTTATGAAATGTAGTCATATCGCAATAGCAATTTACATACTTCCTATTATATATATATATTTGTTTTGTATAACTTCTCCAACACGAATCGAAGGCAAAATGTATTTATTTAGATATAAACAATTACTTTGTATCTCATTGTAAGTGAACCTATGTATTGTTCTTATGAGAATAAATTCTTTAAACCGATATTTACCGGTAAACGACATAAATATACTACATATCTTATCTATATCTTTTTAGTAACACTAATTGTAGCACGATCCAAACAGTGAAAGTACAAATAGAATAAACGGTCAAAGGACCAATTGGCGAGGTGTTTCGTGTCAAACAAAACTAAATACAGGACTGTATCTACATTTATGTGAAATAAGAAATTAGCTCACGTGAAAACGATGCAGTATATATAGTTCGGGTCTTTATGTAGAAAATTAGAGCTAAAAATAATTTGCTAACAATGATCAAAGCATAAGAACCGTTTTGTTGTGTGCATGTGGATGGATTCATTAATTGGTAATCTATGTAAAAAGTTCATTAAATTCATTGACGCGCTCTGTATTTTGGCAAATATTCCTGAAACACGCTCTCCCATAGATCGTTTTCTTCCTTATCCGGTGATATGCCAGCTGTCAGCTGATTGCCAATGTCCAGGTAATCTTGCGCATCCAAGGTGTATGGCTTCCATTTAACTCCAAGGCTGTCGTCTGGGGTGGGGTTTCTAAAAACAATAGTGTGTTACTTTTGCAGGATTTCGCAAACAATACTTCAATTACGTTTGATGTACTAGCATCAATGAAGATAACATAGCGAAAAAACCATCAATTCTATAACTAGGTACATAAAAATAAGTAGTATACTAACCCGTATTTGGCGAAATTCGGCCAGAGTTTAGTGACCCTATCGATCAATTTGAAACTGTCCGAATTTCCTTCAACTTTCTTACTGAACAATATTATTGTACTGGAAAAAGATATGGCAAATCATCGCAATGAGACACCACCAACTTATTGTCAACAAGATGGCTGACGCCAAAGATGTTCCTGTAACAGTTTCTCTCAGAATTACAATTAAATTTGTACAAGTACACTTTATTCTTTTTTGAATGCAGTTTAGCAGACAACATCACTCCGTGTACGAACATATCTGTACTTAAGAACTTTATCATTTGGACATAATTTTTCATTGAGACCGTTTCACCTTTAAAATAGAACTTCTGTATCTTCCTCGCTGCTTTCAATTGATCAGCAATGATACAATTGTTCTGAATAAGCTTGGGGGCAAACAGTTCACGGTAAAGTTGTAGTTGTGCTTTAGCAACAATATCTTCAACAGGACCACCAAGAGCAATAGCTACAAGTCCTTCATACCGGGTAAATCCTGTCATAATGTCAACACCTTCATGTGTAATGTTTAGAATGGCTTCAGTGACATCTCCATGAAAGAATCTTTCTATTCCAAAATCTTTCTCATCGGCTACACTGAAATGGATTTCATACGGTTTTTGTGATAGCGTTACTTGTAAATTCAAATTGGAGAGAACCTCATAGCTTACCCGGTTGTGGCACAGTAAAGATATCTAACAGTATTGTCACTCGTTTAAGGTCACGCGCTTAAGTACCTACGGCTCGCTTTCGTTCGAACGTCCAAAATCCAGTCGGGTTGCCACGCGCTCGCTCAAGTGCACGTATACCACAGAGATTTTTTTTCCGATCAAGTTTAATTAATAGTTCCGTACGATACTGCGACCGCAGCTTTAATAATGGGTAGTCGTGCAAATTGCAGTGTAGGCTGTCGAAATAAAACAACCAACAAAAGTTTATCCTTTTTTACATTACCTAAAGAGGAGGAAAGGTAATTATTTTGTATTTAATTTTTCTTTGTTGATTCTTTTTTTTTATAATAGAGAGTGCTTTGTGTAATGTTAAGGAGAAAGTTTTATAATAGAACGTAATTATAAGTAGGTTCCTACTGATTTGGTTAGATATTTTGCTTATACTTATTATTTTTTTAAATATACACACACACAATAACCAGCCAACTGTAAATAACAAAAATATAAAAACTGTTTTTTATTCACCTATTCTTTTGTGTAATCATTTCATAACATAGACAGCCCTAGCGTTGCGTAATTTGACGCCGGTGATCGCCCGACACCGCATCAGACAACGTAGTAGATGCTCTCGAGCGTGTGCGTAAGGTACATTTTAGCGCGCACGAACGGCTGTAACATTTTTGTAGGCAGTTATAGCGTTAGGTATCCATCTTTTTCTATGGAGTGAACTATCTGTTCCAAAGGAACTATTAGTTAATCTGTGGTTGTGGGGCCTACAATCTTATATATAAAAATCTTCTGTGCGTGTGTAGGAAAGTGAACTCCTTCTAAACGGCCGGACCGATTTTGATGAAATTTTTTGTGTGTGTTCCAGTGGACTCGGGAATGGTTTAGATTCACAATTGGACCCGGTAGGTGGCGCTGCGGTCGGGTTTTTTTTTATTTTCAGGGCAGGACAACGTTTGCCGGGCCCGCTAGTAATAATGTATTAACTTTTTACGGGTTCAGATGAGTTTTTGTAAGTTTTTTTCCTGAGAAACGTATATTTTTTACCTCTGCTTAGACAATGGGTACCTAGCCTGGTATATGTATGTCAAAGATTAATCATTATTCGATTGTGGTAGACTTGCTATTGTATCTAAGAGATTACCTGTCAGATATTCGTGCAATCAGTCCAATGTAAGAATGTTCCAGTAATCATTATTTATTATTAAATAGTATTTTTAAGACAGTCATGATGTGTATTGCGAACTAATGGGCGTACATACTTCATACCACCTCTTAACCCTGAAATGAACATTACTTAATTTTAAATACATTTTCGGCAATACATTGTCAGCCAGTCAGAACTATTTGTATGTATATGTTTTTGAACTCTCTCACCTTGAACCGTAGGTCTTCGAGTGGCGGCTGTGTGTAGGGTATGCCCTTGAAGCTGCAATACGTCCCGCCGTATTCGTTTTGCACCAGCTCCCCCTCCAAGATCCCATCACTCATTCTCACTTGTACCATCTTTAACAAAGTTCTATGGCCCCAGTGCGCCTTGACTCAATATTAAAAATAGTAAGCGAATCATCTAAAATTAAGATGCTGGATGCCCAATATGCCGCAGTATCTAACATCTGTCTGGCCTCGACTGCGTAGCATACACGCATACTAACTGTCATATCCAATTTAAATAAAAACAAATTATCTACACAATAATGTATTCATGTTTTGGTAAAAATTGATTTTAAATTAATATATACTTACTTCAATTTTAAAGTTGTTGTCATTAAATGTTAAATGATGATATTTTAGGTGAAATAGGTTTTTCTGAGAAACTGAAAATAACTCGTCGTCTTCTTCCTGCCCTTATCCTATGTTGCTTGGGGTTGGCGCAGCATGATGTCTTCTCCACTGAAAGTATCTATTTCTTTAATAGACATTAGAGTATCTATACTAATATTATAAGCTGAAGAGTTGGTTTGCTTTTTTTTGAACGCGCTGAACTGAAGCAGGAGCTGGACTTGCTGGACCAATTTTATTTTTTTTCCACTAATGGAGAGATACGTTATCCATAATTTATTATCAAAAAAATAGGTAACCTTAATAAAATACACGTTGTAGAAAAGGCTAGTATATTATACAAATAGTATCATCATGAGTTACCAAAACTGGTAGTTTATTAATGAGTTTAGTTATAAAAGTTTCCAAGCAGCCTGCAGTTTTAGAGTTGGCAATGATATCCTTTTAAGCCACTTTGTTGTTTTGTTGTTCGATAGTGATTGTTTGCTCGCAGTGATCAGGATCTGTTGGAATACTTTGTTTGTGATTTGGTATAATGTTCTTATAAATATTAAGCTAAATTAGGTTTACAAGATTGTAAGGCTAAAACAGACTTTTTCGAGTTTTAGAATGGAATATAGGAACTTCAATTTTCTAATCAATTCAATCGCAGAGAAAGAGATACCGTATTAGCAAAATTAAAAATTAGTAAGTTTAATTTAGATGCTGTTCAATGTTTTTTGTCGTTTTTTGTTTTTTGGCGTGCAATTTTGCATGCAGCTACCTATTAAGCTAATAGAGTGTCTCTGATCCCTTAGTATTATTATTCAACCGACTTCAAAAAAGGAGGAGGTTATCAATTTGTCTGTATTTTTTATTTTTTATGTTTGTTACCTGAGAACTTTGGACTGGGTGAACCGATTATGATGATTCTTTTTTTATTTGAAAGATGGTGCTTCCCGTGTAATCCCATTTTAATTTGGTCCAGTTCTGACAATGGCATCCATGAGAAAACCGTATAAGTCTTAAATTTGCATTAAGTATGTGCGCGATTTGTTACGCGATTTCTCCGGCAAACGTAACTCTATTTTGAAAAATCTTTTTTTTTATGGATAGGGTATGCTTCAGGGGTGATCCCACATAAATTTTATCGAAATTGATTCAGCACTTTTTGAAAAAATCAACAAAGACCCAAAAAATTTACAAAGACGACGTTTTAGTTTCATGAATCTTTGGCATAGTTAACTTTCAATCTCTTCTTAATAGATTTGTATGAGAAGGAGGTACTAAAAAGCGGAAAATAAAAAGCTTTTTACAAAAAAGACGACCGCCTTCAAAAACTAAACAGTGAAAAATAACTTTAGCACAGAACACACATTGACTTTAGTTTCGGAAGTCGATGGCAATACAAAACAGAACAAAGTCACCGAATTTCGAAACTAAAGAAATGAAAATAAATGTAGTAGTGTAGTGTGCTTAATGAAAAAACTCATTACTTGACCCGGGGGTCGAATTTAACATCCCAAGGTTAACAAAGATATCATCATCATGTCAACCTTTAGAAGCTCACTGCTGGGCATGGGTTTAGCGATAATCGCATGCTTGGCCGATGCATGTTGGCGATCGCAGTAGGTGTGATGGTACTCACAAGGACGCACCTGAACATCCTCTGGTCAATATTCCTCTGCCGCCTTCTACGACACCCACGTTTAGAAATGGGGTGGTGCTATTCGCGCCCAGCACCACACGTTTTACAAAGATTTCGTATGTTAGTTAAATCATATGATTCAGTTCAGTACATCATTCGTCAGAGTGGTATCATGATAATTGTAAATATTTGTTTCTGATAACTAATTTTTGACAGTGAGCATGTATACTTAAAATATTTGAAAACACATCAGTCTATAGGTATTGAAATTAATAAAACACAGGAGCACTGTTCCCTCTCTTTCATGGTCTGTTGGGACTATGAGAGTGGGAGAGATTAAGCGCAGGACCAACGACTTCACGTGAATTCATTACCACAACTTCTAAACTCTGAGCTGCTATTGAGTATCCGGGTGATTACAAAACCAACAAGTCAGGCAATAAAAAAAAAAAAAAACTTACTGTAAAGATATAGTTATTAAAATAACAAAAAAAGAACCTCAAAACGTGTAAATGCATCATAGCAAAAAATCGTCCCTGCATTGGAAAGCAACCATGTAATGATTTTACATAAGCAAATGTTTTACAATTAACCTAATTGAATAACAAGTAAAAAAAAATACTTAAAAATACTTATACATCAAAATTATTAAGACAAGCCCGACACTTTTCTATATCATGTGATATGGTTATCTTAGAACAATAGTCGGTTACTATTAAAATAATGTTAGACCTAATATTCTAATCCAACATATTCAAAGATGCTCCTCCAGAAATCCAGAGCTTCAGCGTCAGGTGCTGTTTTCGAAGTTAGAGTGTCTCCTATCTCCACGTAGGCTTTGGTCGAGTTGTTGTATTCAGGCCAAGTTGTACCAAGTGAGGAGTCAGGAGTTGGGTTACTGTAAAAAGTTCAGGGTTTAGAAGAAGTGTAAAGTAATAATGGTCCAAAGAAAATGACATCAGCGAGGTGATCTAGGTATTTTGAGATGTAACTTGCAATTGTAACAACCGATGTGTGAAAGTGTTTAGTTGTTAATGGTTTTGTATGACTTTTTTATTGTATTCCAATGAATGTTGGCAGTGTAGTTGAAGTATGAATTTTTAACTTTACACCAAATAACTTGTTTTACCGTACTTATGAAAGAAATATGACTCATATCGTAAGTGATGACTACAATTTCATCTTCTGCTTTTTGGTGCTGTAACAAACCTCTTCAATAATATGACAAGTAAGCAATGTTTGATAAACTGATAAAAAAGAACAAATAATGCAGACAATTAAACACACAAAAATATCTCGTCACTCACCCATATTTTGCAAAATTTGTGAACACTGCACACACTAAATTAATCAGCTCATACTCTTTAGTATTTTTCTCAACCTTTAAATTATGCGCATTTCCATTAAATAAATACATCAGGTCATCCAAATGAGCAGCTCCACGAATGTCGTACTTCAGTCCAGGTCTGGCGTAGATGTTTCTACCAGACACACAAGCGAACTTGTACATATATTTTCGACCAACACCAACATTTGGCAAATGTGAAATGAATCTGTTGATGTCGTAGACGAAATATGCGTGGCTGGCATAAGTTACAAATTCTTTCATAATTTCCTCTTTGAGCGGTTTCTCTTTGAAATAATGTTCGTGTATCCTCTTTGAAACTTCTAAAATGATCTCTGGAGTACATTTCATTAGAATTTTCCTTGGCACCAACAGTTCTGGATAGCGATTTGAATTTTGCAAGATAGATTGTTCTAATTTAGGGATATCAGTTGCGGCTTCTTCGGTTGTGTATCCAATAAGGACATTTACATCATTTATTCTTTTATTTTTCAGTGACTCTAAAGGATCCTCTGTCAAAAAATGTTCTTTTCCAAAATCTTTTTCTACAACTGGAGTGAAATGGAACAGCTTAAGTATATTATTGTTGAATTCTTCAAACGAAAATACTGTTGGATTGGTGCCTATTAGTTTTTCCACAGGAACGTTTTGTAAGAAATCAAGAAGCTCTTTTGGGTCATTTGTTTCGAAACCTAGATCTTTGCCAAGTAAAAAAGCGCGCTTTTGAGGTACAAATGACAAAGCCCAATCGCAAAAAGGCACACCACTCAACGGAGCTGCGTTCTTAAAAATACCCTTCGACATAGGTGAGATAATATGAAGACAAGTAGACGCACCTCCAGCGCTTTCACCAAAAACTGTGACATTATTCGGATCTCCACCAAAGCTGCCAATGTTATCTCGCACCCATCGTAAAGCAGCAACTTGATCTTTTAATCCAGCGTTTCCAGGAACTTCTTCAGTGTCTAAGCATAAGAAACCTAGTGCTTCTAATCTGTAGTTGAATGTTACAAGTACTACGCCGTGTGTGACAAGAAAATCTGGTCCGTAGTTGTCATCATTTCCAGAGTCGCTCTTAAAACCACCTCCGTGAATAAACACCATAACTGTTAATGGAGAGGTGGACATTATGTCTGGGCTGTACACATTAAGGTACAAACAATCTTCATTTCCCACTTCAATTACGTCCGTAAATATACATTTCTGTGGGCACTTAGGACCGTGATTTGTAGCTTTTCGTATCCCTTCCCATGGAAGGACAGGTTGTGGCGCCTGGAAACAAATAAAAAAATAGGTATAGCTTAGACTACAAAGTGTACGCAGAGATTAGACTACAAAGTGTTAAAGGATAATTACTACCCATCGTGCAACCATTGGCACGATGCGATGGATGGGGTTTCCGTCATGTTTATCTAACTTACTGAAAGCTAGATGTTGTAATAAATAATTATAATTTTAATTATAATAATATTTAGAGTAAAATTTTTAATTTATTAGAATAAATTTAATTATATTTAGAGGTTTGTCGCTTGGCGATCACATTGCCCAATTTAAGTCCCAATGACTGAGATTATACAGTTTTAGCCATTGTAAAAAAAACGGACAATAGTTCTCTTCTCTTAGAGATTATTTTGTATGTAGTGTACCGTATTATGTTAAATATTGTACGAACGGTCCGGAATCATTCGTGTGCGTGTCTGACTCGCACTTGACCGTTTTTTAGGTTCATGCACTAAAAATGACAGCGGAGGAGTCCCGTTAAACTAATTTAAAAACAACAAAGTTGTAATTCACCTTGAACCTCAGTTTGCCCAGCGGTGGTTGAGCGTAGGGGATGCCTTTGAAGCTGTAGTACTTGCTATCACCCGTCACGGTCTCCAGTAGCTCTCCAGACAACCATCCTTGCTGCACTTTCACTTCCACCATTGTCACTCAATTTTACACTGTAAGAATGTAAACTGGTTTTATATACCTTTTTATTTTGTAGCGTTTTGGTATGATTGGCAATCATTCACTTCTACCGTTATCACTGAACAATAAATATAATTCAACTTGTAGCTTCAATATCAGCATAATAGTGCAATAATATCTATTGTAGTGTATCCTTTCTTTTACTTATTGTGTTTAGCGAATATAATTTGATGTATTCTTTAAAAGTATTTTAATATTTTATCATTAAACGAAACGTGACTATTGTTACACACCGCCGCCATCGAAACTAGTCGGACGAACCCGGCAACAGAGTGTATTAATCCGGTTTTCGCAATCTATAATATAAAAATATTCTATTTTTCATGATTAGACTGATTAGGTGGATTGATTTGTCTAATTTAAATGATCCGTTCGGACCATTATGACGCTAATAAATGGACCATAACTTTCTCTCGCATTTGTCGGGTTTTTTTTTCATTACATGTGATCCATTTTATTTCAGTTTTCACTAGTAATCTGTTCATAATTTCTTGTTTCTTTCCACAACTTATCTTTAATTTATTTAATTGAGGTAACTGATGTTCACAGATAAATAATTAGTAAAATATTCTTACCGCGATCGAAGTTACAGTTTATTTTCGTTTTCTTAAGTGCACTGACACCGTCTTTGTTTCAAGTTGCTCTCACACTGTCGCTTGCGCTGTCGGCAAGTATACTCACCTGCATAATCGTGACGTAACTCGAGCGAAAGGTTCTTAACCTTCCTATACTCGCGCGTTGGTCTGTGAGACCGACGAAACACATTTTCGTAATTATTTTTATGCACGAAAATCCTAAGAAGTCGAATTCCTTGCTAGCTGCCGGATTTGTTGCTAACTTCATTTTAGTGCACGTTGCGCGTTCTTGCGAAGTGCCAGTGTTGTAGTATTTGGCGAAAATCGGTCCGTGAGACCGACGTGAGTACAGGTGCAACTTTTTATGTAAGTATTAATGTAATATGTTTAGTGTATTTATATATTTTTTACAAACTTTGAATATTTTATGACGTTTGTATAGTAAAATGTATGTATGTTTGTTGCTCTATATTATATTTTGAACAATTTTGTTATTCTTTTTAGATTATACCTCATATCAAAATGGATGATGATCGAATCAGATTGCTGCTGGCTGAAAAAAGTTTTGGTTCTAGCTATGAAGACGAAAATTACAGTGAGGTGAAGGATTATGTGGAGGTACAAGAAGAGACATACTACACCGAGCAAGAAGACAATAATGACGAGTTATATGAGATAAAAGGTAGTGAAGAAAAAAAAAATACTTTTGTTTGGAACATGCTGTAGCCATATGCCCTGATTGTTATGGTGAGGGTCAAAACTAAGCCAAACATAGATAAATATGTCCTTTGATATGTTGTTTATTACTATTTAGAAGTTTATTTTGTTTTTAAAAAGAATTACAATTTTTTTTTTGTTTTCCTAGTACTTAAGAAAAAAATCTCAATTTCGAAGACTTATTTGTGATAGATTGAAAGTCAAAAAAATAATGATTAAATTAAGTATTATTTATACTATTTTGTTTCATTATATCCTATACTTTGAAATATTAATGACATTTTTTAGGCTTCATAATACGAAAATATGTTGTAGGGGTACGAACTATCGGTCTGTGACACCGTGCGCGAGTATAGGTGTTACAAAATTTGGCGCGAGTATAGGAAGGTTAAGAGCGCGTATTCGATTTAGCGCAACTCAAAATCTAAATGATTGCTAGAATGGCGTAGCTGCATTGACACACACTAGTACAACACAATAGTCGGTATGTGTGAATCAGAAAAAGAAATACGCACGAAATAAGCACAAATCATTGAAATTGATCGGCAAACGACAGGCCGCGATGTTTTACAGGGCTTCTTAAAATAATTGTCTAAAATAAATGAGCTCGTATAACGGACTGAAAAATATTCTGTATATTAAGCATAACATTTACTTTCATAAAATAATAATATCAGTTATGTTTTTATTCAAATACTGGTGAAAAAAAATTGACAAAGTGAATTGATTTTCTACTTTTTCAACATTGTTTTTTAATACATAATAGTAATATTTTTGTAATTTTGGCTCTGTAGCTGTCTTTATGACTGTATATACTGTTGGAAAAACGCATAAAACAAAATATTTTGGCATATTGTAATGGTTGTATTCGTCCTGAAAGTTAACTCTGACGTCTATTTTCGTAACACGATAAGAATTGTCTTCGCTTTAAAAAACTATAATTAAAAATTATACATTTACTCTGTAGCTGTCTAAATCAAGACTTAATCTTTCTAAAACTGTAAATTGTCTTTAACTCTTTTCTTCACACTTCACATAATCTGCTAATCTCGTATTGCTGAATATCGTAATTACATAATTACGATATTGCTCTGGCAAACGCAAAAACATGAAGTTTTCGCCACGAATCGAATACGCCTTAAGTAGTGGGGCTGGGGAACCTTTGTAATGTTTAGATTGCCGACCAGTGAAGTTAAGTTATGAATAAAATATTCTCTGACGTAATCTCATAATCAGCCTGAAGATGTCCACTGTTGAACAAAGGCCTCCCTCATAAATGGGGGGCGTTGCCATAATCCCCACGCTTGACAGGCGTCTTGGGGATCGCAGTGAGGTTTTTAAGTATACAGAAGCCGCTGCTGCCCGACTTCCGTATTTTCCCTTAGTCGCCTTCGACGACACCCTCGGGATGAAATAGGGATGGATGGGGGGACGTAATCTAGTTTACAAATAAATTATAGGTGATTCCATAGTTTTCCTAAGATAATGTCTATTATAGACGCTATTTTCAATAAAATACTTACTTTACCTGATCTGTAGTCTACGAGAGAAGATCATGATTATGCTTACATAACCTTTACATAAATATGGTTTGCTTTAAAAACAAGTGAAGTCACTGTTTAACTTTACGATGACTTATTTGTTTACAGTGACTTTTTATTAAATTATTTGTTTATCATAATAAAAATATAAATGTCATAATACAATCACGATATTGATACACTATCTATTGCACGTAATAATTAATAACATAACGGTCATTATTAAATTATTATTCTGATTTCTGTCTCACCAAGAGGTATCGGTATCTCTGGGGGAGGCCTACGTTTAGCAGTGGACGGCAATAGACTGATATGATGATGAAGAGGTATCGTATTACCCAGTAACTGAGTTGTGGAGGTCAGATAGGCAGTCACTCCATGTATATCACTGGTATTTAGCTACATTCAGTTAGACTGGAAGACGACGCCTAAATAGTAGGGAAAAGGCTAGGAAGACGAGTCATTAATAAATTGACACTTGACTAATATTGGAGTAATGAGGTTTCTATTTGAAATCGGAATTACTCAAGCAAAGCGAAATAAATAGGTAGGTACAGTCAACAGCAAAAGTAGATGATCAAAATCAGAAATTCAATACTAATATTTTATTTTTATTTTATTTATTAAGGAAAACAAACAATTACACACTGTACATGGTTAACAATAGCTTACAATCTAGGTTTATCAGTGCGTAACTAACTACGTTATCCACATGTTACATATTCGAATAAAAATTTGGAAGAGCACGAGTACAATATTACTAATTAATCATACAAAATACTAATTCTTACTGTAATACTAAAATGTATACATAATAATATGAGGATATGGTTAATCAACTGATTTCTCGATAATTTTAAGTAGATCAATGCGAATTTTGTTAGCTGACAAAGAAAATAAATCTAATTCAGAAAAAAGAGTATTATAATTTTTTGCTAAACGTCTTAGAGGCGCGCGGGCACCCGCCTTGGTGCGACATGAGGACACTGCAAATAGCGGGCGTCCACGCACTCCACGCCGCACTACAGTTCTAGGTACTATATAGCACAGTTTGTTTGTTAACTCTGAACAATCATATTTGTTATTACACAGATCATAGAGAAACTTTGTTTCCAAGAAAATGCGTCTATTACTTAAAGTAGTTAGTTTATAATATTTCAATAAATTAACGTAGGATGTTTTATTTCGGAAGCAACGATAATGTGTGGTTTTGAGGAATTTATGTTGAACGATTTCAAGATTATCTATGTATTTTTTGTACAAGGGGTTCCATACCATTACAGCATATTCTAACTGGGATCTAACCAAAGATTTATATAAATGAATATACGTGCGAGTGCGTTTGAACGGAGTTCGCGTTAGTACTGTGTGGAGTCGAAGTGAATCAAAAGTAGGTGTGTGACAATCACATACTTTTAATAAATAAACTAGTAATAAATTATATAAATTTGTGTTAGTAAATTAGTAGGTATTGAATTTCTGATTTTGATAATCTACTTTTGCTGTTGACTGTACAGTCGACGCTACAAGTCTCTTTTAACACTTTAGTCTTTTCAATACTATTTTTTGAGCACAATGAAAATACGGAATGAATGTAAAATCAAGATAAAATTAACTCATAGCAGTATTACCTGAAATGTTGATAGTAGTGCATTGTATTAATAGGTGTCTGTTCAGAAGAAAATTAAAAGTGTGCATCGACTTGAATTTGGCGTTTGATATGTATTGTAAATGAATATTTATAAAACGACTTTCAGAGTAAGTAGGCAGGTACCTAATCTGTATAATTTACAGCTACAAATGAATAACTTTAAAAATACAAACGTCATTAATAATTTTGTAAAGGATTACGAGGCTGTTCAAGCTATGATAACTTATCATAAACTATGTACGCCTAGCATTATTATTATACTTAGTCATGTGCTGTCGTGTTGCCGCGTCTGTGAAGATATTGCGAGAAGATCTCGCGCATCGTGTGGGCAAGTTTATAATTTACTTCTTTTATTGATTAATTGATAATGAACTTAAAATCAACAGAAATAGAGTTGAAATATGCGCATATTTTGCACTTAACTACGTAATTATTTTTCTATTGTATTTAGTTAATTATCCATAATCATACAGGCTCAAACATTGCTCTACGTAAAGTGAAAAAATCTTGAAAAACGACAAAATGATTTTTATTCCATTCATAAAAAATATGAAAATAGAAAGCTAATTTTTATTAGTAATTTTTTGTATATATTTTGTTAGTAAACATTATCTTAAAACTAGGTAGGTAGTTATAAATATTATAATAGGTTAGACAAGTATTTTTAAAATACCAATGATAAGTAGTGTGTTCAGATAAGCATATAGCTATGTGCCACTATGTATCTTACGAAATAAATCATGAAATATCTTAATATTCCAATCCAGCATACTCAAGGATGCTTTTCCAGAATTCCAGAACTTCAGGCACATTAGCAGCTTGACGAGTAAGGGTGTCTCCTATATCCACGTAGGCTTTGGTCGCATTGTTGTATTCAGGCCAGGTTGTACCAAGTGAGGAGTCAGGAGTTGGATTGCTGGAAACAGAGAATTATTTATTAATATTTTTTAAGCACTTGCAAGTACATCCTTATGCACATGTAAAAGGATGGATTGATGGATTTTCATGGCGCACTACCATAAACAGTGATTTTGTACATCAAAATTTTAAGTCGTTCCCCAGTAGTAACTTTTGCTTAATGTTACTTAATTTAATGGTAAATTAGAGGATAGTGAATGTTCGCGACGATAGCCCGCGGTGGAGATGAATATGAATAAGGAACTATATATACAGTCCTATTTCGTAGTTCATATCAATATACATGTTATAAAGTCCACTGCATTTAATTTATATAGTTCCTTACTTACTCATAATTCATCTCCATCGCGAGCTATCGTCGCGAGCAATGGTAATATCGGTAGTTCCGATACGCGGCGCGACAACGTATTTCTAAAAGAATTTTAGATTGAACTTTCACTTTATAATATTACTAGCTGACCTGAAAAACGTCGTTATGCCATATAAAGAAAAAAAACTGGTCAAGTGCGAGTCGGATTCGCACACGAAGGGTTCCGTACCATTATCTATACATCATTTGACATCGAGCAAAAATACGCCTAAAAATCACGTTTGTTGCATGGGAGTCCCCTTAAATATTTATTTTATTCTGTTTTTAGTATTTGCTGTTATAGCGGCAACAGAAATACATTATTTCTGACAATTTCGACTGTCTTGCTATCACGGTTCATGAGATACAGCCTGGTGACAGACAGACGGACGGACAGACAGCGTAGTCTTAGTAATTGGGTCCCGTTTTTACCCTTTGGGTACGGAATCCTAAAAATAAAATAACCTATTCTCAGAACTACACAAAAAAAAATCAGGAAAATCGTCAACCCGTTTCGAAGAAATTCGATAACAAACACAAGAGATTTTTATCTAGCAGAAGTAAGTAGGTATTTTATCACTTACCCATATTTAGCGAAGTTGGTAAATACAGTGCACACTAAATTAATTAGTTTAAACTCTCTGGTATTTTTCTCGATCTTCAAGTTATATGTGTTGGCGTTGAATAAATACATCAGGTCATCCAAATGGGATGCCCCTTGGATCCCGTACTTCTGTCCACGACTCCCGTAAACGTTTCTATCCGAGTAACAGGAGAACTTATACATATATCTTCGACCGTTACCAACCTTCGGCAAATGTGACACGAATCTGTTTACGTCGTAGACAAAACTCACGTGACTAGCGAAAGTTACAAATTCTTTCATCACACCAGTATTTAAAGGCTTCCCTTTGAAATAAAACTCGTGTATCCTTTTCGATACTTCTAAAATGACCTCCGGAGTACATTTCATTAGAATTTTTCTTGGTACAACCAGTTCTGGATACCGGTTGTGGCGTTGTATAAGTGATTTTTCAAATAAAGGAATTCCATAAATGGCTTCTTCGCTGGTGTGCCCAATAAGGATATCAACATTGTTTAATCTTTTGTTCTTCAACGCCTCTAAAGGATCTTCTGTTAAGAAATGTCCTTTGCCAAAATCTTTTTCTACAACTGGACCGAAGTGGTAAAGCTTGATTAAATGATTGTTATAATCTTCGAAAGATAAAACAACTGGATTAGTGTTTAATAGCTTTTCCACTGGAACGCTTTGTAAGAAATCTAGAAGCTCATTAGGGTCATTTGTCTCAAATCCCAGATCTTTGCCAAGTTGGAATGCTCTTTTTTGTGGTACAAATGGCAAAGACCAATCGCAATTACCTGTTCCACTCATTGGAACAGCTCTGTTGAAGAGACCATTGGACATAGGTGAGATAATATGCAGACTAGTGGATGACCCGCCAGCACTTTCACCAAAAACCGTGACATTGTTCTTATCTCCGCCAAAGATCCCAATATTATCCCGCACCCACCGCAAAGCAGCAACTTGGTCTTTTAATCCAGCGTTTCCAGGAACTTCTTTGGTGTCTAAGCACAGGAAACCGAGTGCTTCTAATCTGTAGTTAACAGTTACAAGAACTACGCCGTGGGAGACAAGGAAATCCGGTCCGTAGTGATCGTCATCACCAGAGCCACTTTTAAAACCACCTCCGTGGATAAACACCATAACTGGTAACGGAGAGGCTGGCTTGATTTCGGGGCTGTACACATTGAGGTACAAGCAGTCTTCATTTCCTAAAATAGTAGTGTCTGTGAATATACAATGATGAGGGCAGTTAGGACCATGTTCTGTAGCTTTCCGTATTCCTTCCCATGGAAGTGCTGGTTGCGGAGCCTAGGAAAAAAATAAAATGTTTGAATACAACAAGTAAATGATTATAATAGGATGTTTAAGATCCATAGATTAGGCGTCTGCTTAATCTATTAGAACCAAGACATTTTATTTTCTGAATATAACTGAATGAACGAGAATTACCTATGCGTTGTTAAAACCATATAAAACGAGCAACTAGCTTCAACTCTCTGACTAACTGACCGACTCCTTGATAATTCAAAAGTGCCTGTAAATGGTTTAATTGAAATAAATGCTTTGGCTTTGATCATTTACTATTTTTATTACAAAATTGAACTTGCTTTCAAATTTTTGCCAAAAAACATGATGATGGATGATCAAAACACACACACGCCACACATCACACACACACACACACACCACACACACACCACACACACACACACCATCACACATCACACACACACATCATCAGTCATTTAGCCCAAAAAAAGAAAACCGCCTTCAAAAACTAAAAAATGATACATAACTTTAGCACAGAACACACATTACTTTAGTTTCGGAAGTCGGTAGCGGCTTTGTTGTGTTGTTGTTTTGTATTGCCACCGACTTCCGAAACTAAACTAATGTGTGTTCTGTGCTAAAGCTATTTATCACTTTTTAGTTTTTGAAAGCGGTTTTCATTTTTTTGTTATTTTTTATTTGCCGCTTTTTAGTATTTGCCTTTAGATCCAAATCCATTAAGAAACTGCGACACACTTAAAACAGAGATTGTAAGTCCTCCAAAGATCGAAAAAACTCAAACGTCATTTACGTATTTTTTTGGGATTATGTTGATTTTCTCAAAAAGAGCTGAATCAATTTTTATAAAATTTATATGGGACCATTTCGGAATAAACTCCTTTCGAACAAAAAAAGAATTTTGCAAATCCGTCTACATATGACAGAGTTATGCCCGAACATACATAAAACAAATATAAACATCCGAATTGGCAACCTCCTCCTTTTTGAAATCGGTTAAAAAACATCCAAGACTTGTTGATCCAGGTTTTATATTAAACTAGCTTTTGGCTGCGTTTCGCCCGCACGATTATTTACTGATCCCAAATGTTTGATAATATTGCAAAATTGGACCAGTTTGAGATTAACCCGATCAAACACAAATTCAACTTAACATTATAATATGTAGTGATATAGTGATGATAGTAATAGTTGATAGACTCACGCTTGTAAGCTAGATGGTGCATACAAGTTTAGATAATATATAAAAACAAAAGCTTACCTTGAATCTCAGTTTGCCCACCGGTGGTTGAGCATATGGGATACCTTTGAAGCTGTAGTACTTGCCATCACCCGTGATAGTATTCACTAGTTCTCCAGACAACCTTCCTTGCTGTACTTTTACTTCTACCATTGTCACTAAATACTGAAAGAAAACCTGATTAAAATGACTGGAAAAATATATTATATTTTTAATAACAAATGATTTAGTTCTCAGACGAAATCTCAGTACGCGGGCTGTGGTCAGATTCGACTTATAAAGTGCATGTCTATGACTACTGCAGTCCGGTTTACCTAGCTGTCAGGTTTAAGTTTTTTGTTAATTCGACATGTGAACTGGCCATTTTTTTGTTTAAAATGATCATAAGCGGGCTCTGAACATGAGTCGGCATTAAATGAGCGTCCACTTTAAGTTGAAATAAAGACTGCTGGATACACTGCTTTAAGAAAAAATATCAGTCGACTAGTAATTATAGTAAATCATGGACTCAGCATAAAAATAATTGACTTACAAATAACCAACGAAATGCAGTTGTGCGATAAGGTACCCCTTTGTCTAATTCTTCGCGAAAATGTATTAATGCATTTCCTTATCGTAGAACTGCCTCTTACACTTACAACTTTCCTTTGGTCTGTTTTGCATAAGTCAATTATTTTTTATGGTGAATTAAAATCATCATCTTCCTGCCTTCGTCCCATGTTACCTGGGGTCGACGCAACATGATTTCTTCTTCCATACCGTCCTGTCAACCGCCATGCTTTCACTGACTCCCTTTTCATTCATATCATTCTTCTTCCATCCATCCATAATTAATTGGCCTTCCCCATTAATATTTATAACCTTTTTGGTCACATGCCTTTCATCTCTTCTCTTCACATGCCCATAAGTACCAAGTCAAACGATTCCCTTTCAATTTTTCTGTCACTGGCGCCACTTTCAAACTTCCTCTAGTATATTCATTTCTCTCCTTATCCATTCTGGTCACTCCACACATCCATCTCAACGATCTCATTCCGCTTCATGCAATGTTTTTTCATCCATCTTATTCGAATCGTTTATTAAAACCATTTGAAAATGAACTCAATGTCTTGTTTAAGTAGCCAATAATTATGGTGAGAAATATTCTTACCGTGTTCTATGTACCTTCTCAGAGTTGAGTTGTTTACAAGCAGTGGCGCAGTAAACAAGCGTACACTTATTTGATAATCGCAATTAAACTGTATATAAAGCAAAGTTTAGATAAGGGATTGCTGTGATTTGATCAATATGCAATGATTTGCAGTGTACGCAGGTAATTTATTAATAGGTAATAATTACTAGTCCTTTTTATGTCATTGTGTTTCATTATCATAATCACGATAGGTATGATATTATGATACGAGTATCTGTACGTATTAGTGAGAGTGAGTGATTATACTATATCTTAGATTGTAAACTTAGCTGGCAATCACAAACATAATATCGAAACTCTATGCTCTACACGGATCAGAAAACTAATGTATATCTCGTGGAGAAATGGTACATGGTATTAGACATTTGATCAAATCCCTGATAGTACAATTTTTTTGTGAAATGACCTATTAGATAGACTCGACCCGACTTCGCATGATTCTTTCCTCCTTCAACAATCATCGTAATATTTCAGCCAATTTACACAAATTCTTAGGAAATTGCTCCTAAACATTCCCCATAAATTACTCAGTCTATCGGTGAAAACCTCATGAAAATCCGTTTAGCAGTTTTTGATTTTATTGCGTACAGATAGGCAAACAGACGGGGCGGGGACTTTGTTTTATAATATGTAGTGACAGTGAAGTGAAGGAACTAATACTGTATAACATACGCAGTTATATACATTAATGTTTTACATTATGTTATTGTGTAAGTACTTGCACGACTGCCAATATTCATCATCATCATCATCTTGTCAACCTTAAGATGCCCACGGCTGGGCATACGTCTCCCCCGAGGAGAGGTTCAGCCGTAATCGCCATGCTAGGCCGATGCATGTTAGCGATCGCAGTAGGTGTTATGGCACTCAGAAGGCTGCTGCTGCCTATCCTCTGGTCAATATCGCTCTATTGCCTTCTACGACACCCACAGGTAGAAACGGGGTGGTGTTATTCGCAGCCACACGGCTACTGCCAATATTAGTCGTGTACAGAGTATTGTACTTATCTGGAGGAACGTTGGCTTATAAAACATAGGTTCTCGGCTTAGCTTAGGACGCAGCAGTTCGCCTTTAAATTTGTCGTTATGTAGGTACTACATTTATATTTTGTGACTGTGTTATTGTATATATGAATTTGAATTTACTAATAATTATTCTATTATACCTTTGTTTTTTCAGTATCGTTAAATTCCCGCGTGATTAGCTACATATTTCTTTGAATAGAGAGAAAGATGCGAAGTGTAAAAATATACATCGGGTAGCCCACAGCTAAGCCTAAGTACTGCTCATCAAATTAAGTACCATTGGGCAAAAGTTATTGTTACCTACCTCCGCAGACCACAGACTTTTATCGGCCGATAGTTTGGTAAGTTTATGAACCAGTATGAAGATGTATGCAAGTGCGCACATTAGATATAACGATTCAGTATCGGCCGATATTTATCGGCAGACCGTGCCTAACACTGAGACTGAAGCTAAAAAAGCAAATACGAATTCAAAAGCGAATACCTACAATCTCGTAATTGTATTCGCTTTTGAATTTGTATTTGTATTTTTATTTGTATTTTTATTTGCTTTTTAACGACACGGCGTTTCGTGCTTTACTGACTCGTGTCAGTACAGCACGAAGCGCGTTGTAGGTATCCGCTTTTGAATTTGTGTTTGCTTTTATGGCTTCACTCTCAGCGATCCGCTGTTTAGTTAGTTAGTTAGTTAGTTTAGGTATGACGTTTAAAACTTGTTTTCGTAAATAAACATTGAAACTTGCATAATAAATATTTCCGTAAACCGGAAGGTTTCCAGGCATAGTACAGAACTAACAAATGATCGAGAAGGTACGGGAAGAATTCGTAAATTTTGGATTCGTTGTGCCTTTTTACACTCTTTATAAAACTAGTCGGATACAAAAAACGAGTTGGAAAATCAAACAGTAAAAATAATTAGGATATCTTCCTGCCCGTATATCATGTTATTTGGGGTCGGCGTAACTCTTTCTTTTCTTCCATCCCGTCGTGATTTTACTAACTTCGTCTCCTTGCGTCACACAATCCATCCATCTTTTCTTCCACCTTCGTTTTTCTCTCCACCCATCCGAATTTATATTCATAACTCTTTTGGTCACTGGCGTTTCATCCCTCGTCTTTACATGGCCATTCCAAGACAAACGATTCTCTTTTAACTTTTTTGTCACTGGTACAACTTCCAAACTTACTCTAATATGCTAATTTCTTACCTTATCCATTTCGGTTACTCCACACATTCATCTCGACATTCTCATATCTTCGTTACATGTGTTTTTTTTTTTGTTTTCTTCACAGTCCAACGTTGGTCTTGTCACGGACTTGAACTTTAACTTGAGGAGCATCCGTGGGTCGCAAGTTGTTCCAGAGACCTGTCGCTATTTTATACATCTTGAGTTAATCTAGTGCGTAAACATTAAAATATATGACTGTATACTATTCTAACTTCTCATCATTCCTTGATTACTTGATGACTCGTTCCTCAGCTCAATTTTTGGACTGTCATCTTTGCTATCAATATTTATCTTTCATTCGACCGCGCACGGAGCGTGGTATCGGTGCTCGGTGTCATGGTTATCTTATAATACTGTACGTCCATAAGTATAGTGATACTGCAAATCATTGTATTTCGAACATATCTAACACTTCATTTTGCGCGCGACTTTATCTACTTGGAAGTCTTCATTAAA
This sequence comes from Charanyca ferruginea, assembly GCA_947361185.1. Classification (NCBI taxonomy): domain Eukaryota; kingdom Metazoa; phylum Arthropoda; class Insecta; order Lepidoptera; family Noctuidae; genus Charanyca; species Charanyca ferruginea. The sequence goes on from OX376068.1 coordinate 24,842,689, forward strand.
ATGGTATTTTTGTGAAGATAAAATTCACGTTAGGTACTACATATTTATACATAGTAGCAACATTGAAAAGGTGTTCTGACCGTACTGCAACTAGTATACAAATTACGTGCTCTAAATAGAACATTTTATCTGAACTGAAATGTTAAATGCCTTTGTTATTTTTGTACAAATTTAAACATTGTAAGTAGTTGCTTTAATATGTCTTTTAAATTATTTAAAACTTTTACATGGGAACTGTTATTGTGTCTAACAAAGTTAGATCTATACCATCGTGATCGTTATATAGAACTAATAAAATCATACAGTTTTTTGAATTGTGTTGATAGTATTAATGTGATGTCGTGTTTACATATTTACTATCATAGTTACGTAAACCCTGTTCACAATAAGATATTTACTTAAACCTTTTTTACAGTCCGTTCAACCGATTTTGACTTATATTGCGTTGGTAGCATGACAAATGGCAACTGCAGTAAACAGTTGTTATTGTAACCACTTTTTTGCCTCTAATGTCATCCTTAAGCCTACGGAATAGAAGTCAAAATCGGTTGAAGGGACTGTAACAAAGGTTTGTGTTTATGTCTAATCTTATTGTGAACAGGGTTTTAATGTTTACCAACAATCTACGGTTTAAATCTGAAATAAAATGTTTATTATATTTTTTATCCACAATAATATAGCTTTCTATGAGTGAAATAATGTTTGTAATTAAATCAGTACCTCCAGATAATTATTACAAACAAACTTTATCTCTTATAAAAGTATTAGTTTAGGCCAAATGCATACACATGTATATATATATAGTCAGATACTGAGTTTATGATTAACAAAAAAAACAGTCGACCACGGGACGTCAACCACGTCTGTCTTGTAAACAAATTGTTGATAAGAACTTAGCGGCTGTTATTATTTCAACTGATACCGGCAAGGTAAGAGTATTTTATTTAGTAACTGTAATTAAAGTGTAATGAAATATACTGTAGATACTGCCAATAGGCACAACGCCGAATGTACCTTCTGTAAACACAGGTTTGATATTATGTAATTTATCAATTGCAAACCACGTGACTAACTGACAAATTGACTATACTCCATTTACAATACCATTAGACAGAAGTTAAAAAAAGGTTCTTTTTAATGCACACTTTGTAACAAAAGTACAATAAACATGTTAAAGTTACGATTGACACCGAATTTATTATAATCTATTTTTACAGTAGCTGTCGCGCGTATTTTTGTAACTATTCTAATAATTTATCTTCTAAAATTATGTGGCTGTCATTTAGTTGTATATTTAACTCCAATTTAAAATTACAGTGTCAATGCTAAAAACCTAACAGAAACAGGGATGAACAATACCCGGAATGTTATTCGTTTCACTGTAATTCTACCAAATTTAAAATGTAACCTAATCTTTAAAATACTTTTATTCTGTTTATGCTATTATTCGTCCATATTTAGTACCATCTTAGATCAATTTATCAAAATTATGTCAAAATAAGCTTAATTAAAATTGTTTTAACTTATCTTTGAAATAAAATGTTTTCCATTCCTGCGTCTACGAGCCTCTTTTTTCTAATGCTATTATAAATGGAGTATAGGTACTTATCAGATTTATCGTTATCAAGTAAATGCAAAAACAAAACAGATAATTCCAATTCGGTTAAATAATAACCACACGATATAAATACGTTACACGTTCATCTTTGCTAAAAACTAGGTTGTATTCTTACAGTGCAAAATTGAGTGACAATGGTAGAAGTGAAAGTACAGCAAGGATGGTTGTCTGGAGAGCTACTGGACACCGTCACGGGTGATAGCAAGTACTACAGCTTCAAAGGCATCCCCTACGCTCAACCACCGCTGGGCAAACTGAGGTTCAAGGTGAATTACAACATTATTTTTGAAAACCAGCATTGGGTAAACTGAAATTAACGAAACTGGCGTGCACTATCACGCGTCGCAAATATATGTGATAAAATGAAAGCATTTATTATGCAATACAAAAATTAACCATACAAATTCCGATTAGAAAATGTTAGTCCATTTAAGTGCAAGAGAAACGTTACTTTTCTATGCACGTAATATTTGTGTACATAATTGCAATCTTAGAAGTAGATTACATTAACGTTGTAAACATTTGTTTAGTGATTTTGATTAACCTATAACACTTGTACTTGCAAATCCTTAAAAAAAATAAAAAAAAATGTTTCAGGCTCCACTACCACCTCTTCCATGGGAGGGTACACGGAAAGCTACAGAACATGGTCCTATCTGCCCTCAGAAATGCATATTCACAGACACTATCCTATTAGGAAATGAAGACTGCTTGTACCTCAATGTGTACAGCCCCGAAATCAAGCCAGCCTCTCCATTACCAGTTATGCTGTTCATCCATGGAGGGGGTTATAAAGCTGGCTCTGCTAATGACGATAACTACGGACCAGATTTCCTTGTCTCCCATGGCGTAGTACTTGTAACTGTGAACTACAGATTAGAAACACTCGGTTTCTTGTGCTTAGACACTGAAGAAGTTCCTGGAAACGCTGGATTAAAGGATCAAGTTGCTGCTTTACGGTGGGTGCGAGATAACATTGGCAGCTTTGGTGGAGATGCGAACAATGTCACCGTCTTTGGTGAAAGCGCTGGAGGTGCGTCTACTTGTCTCCATATTACGTCACCCATGACCAAGGGCCTGTTTCAAAAAGCAATTTCAATGAGTGGTGCTCCTTCGTGTGATTGGTCTGTATCATTTGAACCACAAAAAAGAGCGTTTCTACTTGGCAAAGATCTAGGTTTTGAGACTAATGACCCTAATGAGCTTCTAGATTTCTTACAAAGCGTCCCAGTGGAAAAACTACTAGGCACAAATCCAGTTGTCTTATCTTTTGAAGAATATAACAATCATATAATTAAGTTCTATCACTTCACTCCAGTTGTGGAAAAAGATTTTGGCAAAGAACGTTTCGTGACAGAAGATTCCTTTGATGCCTTAAAGAATAAAAGAATTAACGATGTAGACGTCCTTATCGGATATACCAGCGAAGAATCCCTACTCGCAATTCCATTATTTGAACAATCACTTCTACAACGTTATAACCGGTATCCAGAACTGTTGGTGCCAAGGAAGATACTAATGAGTTGCACTCCGGAGACAATTTTAGAAGTATCAAAGAGAATACATGAATATTACTTCAAAGGGAAACCAATTAAGGAAGACGTTATGAAAGAATTTGTAACTTATGCTAGTCACGCGTATTTCGTCTATGACGTCAACAGATTTATTTTCCAATTGCCGAAAGTTGGTAATGGTCGTAGATTTATGTACAAGCTCTCCTGTTTCTCTGATAGAAACGTCTACGGCAGTCCTGGACGGAAGTATGGGATCCTAGGAGCATCCCATTTAGATGACGTGATGTATTTATTTAACGGTAACAAACATAACTTGAAGGTCGAGAAAGATACTAAAGAGTATAAGCTAATAAATTTGGTGTGTACTGTATTTACCAACTTCGCTAAATATGGGTAAGTGATTGATAAGTATGTACTTGAAAACTGGTATAGTTATTTGTTGTATTATTAATGTTTAATGTAATGGCGTTTAATATCTAAATAGACACTGTTTGACCGTCAAACCCCGACTTCCAGAGTAGGTTTTTATTTATCAAATTGTATCAGTTGCTTGTGCAATAAATGCATGGCATCAACGTAAGTTTAAACAGTAGAAAACTTGACTTGTACTTGTCGACAGTAGAAAAGTTGACTACAAATTCCTACTTGATACAAAGCATTTATGCCATGCACTTTTGTTGAAACCCAGATCTCTGTTCACAGCAATCCAACTCCTGACTCCTCGCTTGGTACAACCTGGCCTGAATACAATAATTCGACCAAAGCCTACGTGGATATTGGAGACACCCTAACTCGTAAAACTGCGCCTGATGCCGAAGCTTTAGAATTCTGGAGGAGTATCTTTGAATATGCTGGACTAGAATTTTAAACATCTTGTGTTTTTTAATGTAGGTGCTAAGGTTAAATTAATGTAAATCGCATCATCATAAAAACAAAATGAGTACACAATTGTTTTTTTTCCGCATCAGAAATGTACCTAAGGAGAGTAAGTTTTACAATAGGTTAATAATTTATGCATACTACTGTGTCAAGTAAGTACCGGGAACTATTCAATAAAAAACAAAATATGTATTAAATATCTTAATTTATTGTATCGCCTTCGAAGTATGTCTATTCCGTAATAATTCACTAAAGCCCACGAATAACACAATAACTCATTGAACTATACTACTAGCGTATAGTAGTACCTCATTTCAATAATTATAACATTTTTTAGACGTACTTTTTGTAATCGACTTCAGTAGTTGGCACGAATTTAATTTTAGGTCATCTTTTTTCAGTTAGAAGGCGCCATTCCGATTCTTGTTGACTCGTTTGCATGTCCAACTCGTAAACCCATGTCTCGTCACCAGTAACAATCCTCATAATCATCATATCAGCTTATTGCCTTCCACTGCTGAACGTAGGCCTCCCCCAGAGACCGCCAACCAACCCGGTCTTGGGCAACCAGAATCCATCCGCTGCCAGCCCCTTTCTTTAAATCGCCGGCCCATCGTGCCGCAGGGCGTCCCACACTACGCTTGCCCAAACGCGGTCTCCACTCTAGAGTGTGTCTGCTCCAAATAACTGAATGACTTCATTGCGAATTCTATCCACCAGAGAAACCCCGAGCATCGCCTCTCCATAGCACGCTGAGCAATCTTGAATTGGTCGACCAGGCCCACGGTGAGTGTCCACGTTTCGGCTCCGTAAGTTATTACGGGTAGGACGCACTGGTTAAAGACCCTGGTCTTAAGGGATTGTGGGATCGACGATTTAAAGATATCACGTAGCTTCCCGAATGCTGCCCAGCTCAAGCGTATCCTTCTGTTCGCCTCCTTCTCGAAATTATGCCGCCCCAATTGTATATTTTGGCCAAGATATATGTATTCTTGTACAATCTCGAGAATAGCGCCATTTACGGCTACGGGTCTCGGGAAGACATGACCATATTGTACATGATTTTGGTCTTATCTAGGTTCATCCCGAGGCCCACGCGTCTTGAAGAATTGCTTAGGTCGTTTAGCATCAGCTCCAGCTCCTGCAGATACTCGCCATGATCACCAGTAACAATGCGTTTTATGAATGTGGGGTCGGAATTAACTCTTTCTAACGCCTCCTTCTAGCAACGTTTACACGATTGAGATTTTGCATACGATTCAAATCGTTCAGTACTAGTCGAGCGGCAACGCATTTCATGCCAAAATAATCGTTTAAAACGGTACAAATTGATTCTTGAGATGCAGAAATTTTAGCAGCTGTCTCTCCTAGACTAAAACAACGATTTTCAGTCACCATTTCCTTTATTATAGCGATGTAAGTTCAATGAAAGACGTTGATGGCCGACCGAACGAGGCAAATGGTTGGCAGAAGAGGTTGGCTTGATTTCAGGGCTGTGCACATTGAGGTATAAGCTGTCTTCATTTCCGAGCATTGCGTTAGGAGCGGCGGATCTTCATTAAATCAAATTCCATGCACCCTAGCGCAAGGTTTGTTCTTTATTATTGAAATCTTTGCGAATCATTTTTCTAATTAATTTTAACAATTTTTAATCGCGTCTATAGGAATTTTATGTCGGATACATAGAGTGGACCACGTTTGTAAGACGACATAAATGCTACGGTGTATAAAGCAAAGTTTAAATAAGGGATTGCTGTGACTTTATCAATATGCAATGATTTGCAGTCTATGGAGGTAATCTTAGGTCTATAATTATAAATAGGTAAATATTACTAGTCATTCTTATGTAATTGTGTGTTTACTTATCACATAATGACGATAGGTATAATAATGTTATCTGTACGCATTAGTCAGAGTGACTGATATACCTACATAGTAATATGACCGCATGATTGGCTATTTTTTCAAATAAGATACAAAGTGTAAAAATACACGTCAAGTAGCCGATAACTTAGCATAAGTACAGCCAGCATACCAAAATAAAAGTCGACTTTTATTTTGGTATGGTTTCTTAATCAGTATGAAGATGTTAGCAAGTTCGACATTATAACGATTCGGTACCTATCTACCGGTAAAAAAGTTTGACGGGCGATTGCCTTCAAACTGAACTCACTCACCACCAATCGTAATGTTGGTTGATCCAGAAACAGTAGCGTGTGAGTATCTGGCCAATAATATTCCAATTCCTCATTGATCAGTTCACTTATGACTAAGTCTGGTGCTGTCTCTATCATTTTATGTTAAAGCGACTGTGACAGTGCGAGACAGCATCTTAAAATTGAGAAGTGTTTTGAGTATTTGGTCAATATTATTCTAATTCCTTAATGATCAGTTTACTTATGACTAGTCGTACCGCTCAGTTTTTCGATTATCATGTTTGTTATCAATATTTAGGTATATTTCATTCTAGCGCACACACAGCTGGGATTCCGTGCTTTGTGCGTGTCATGGTTACCTCATAATAGTGCACATCATTGTACATACGTTGAACTTTACTAACACTAGCTTTTGCGCGCGGTTGCATCCGCGTGGAAGTCTTCATTGAAATGACATACGTAAGGGTACCATGAGTACCTCAACATGAAGTTGAATTTCATATCTATCATGTTCATATCTATCATGTTCATATCTATCATGTTCATATCTATCATGTTCATATCTATCATGTTCATATCTACCTATTTATACATAGTAGGAACATTGAATTACGCAACTAGTATACAAATTACGTGCTCTAAAAGGAAAATTATATCTCTATTAAATGCTAATGATATCAAAATAATTTTGTATGAAATTTATTCTTTATATACGCATACAAATTATCTCTTTTAAATTGTTTTCAACTTTTTACATGGAAACTGTTATTGTGTCTAACAAAGTTAGATCTATACCATCGCGAACTTTTCATAGAACTAATAAAATCATACAGTTTTTATAAAATTGCGTTGATTTTATTCATACCGTTTGGTGTAAGCGCAGGCCGATATTGAAGCAGCCAATGAAATTATTTTTCTACGGCTTGATTAACTAATCCAGTGTTTTTATGCTAAAGAATATTTTTAAGGTAATAATTATCCTATGACATCCCACAATAATCTAGCTTACTACACGTGAAGCAATTTTTGCAGTCCAATCGATACTACCAGATACAACAAACAAATTCAACCTCTCTAATACATTAGTTTACGAAATGGATATATAGATACATGTATATATGTATATATGTCGGCACATACTTAGTTGAATCCTGACTAACAAAAAAACAGTCGACCTCGGAACGCCGAGCATGTCTGTCGACTTGTAAACAAATTGTTGATAACGATTTAGCTGCTATTATAATTTCAACTGATACCGGCAAGGTAAGAGTTTTTTATTTATTTTCTGTAAAGTGTTATGTAATGTACTGTAGGTACTGCGAACAGATGCAGCGCTACTTACACCGTCTGTGAAAACGGGTTTGATGGTATGAAAATCAAGTGCAATTCAAAGTCTAACTGTGTACCTTTAATTTTTATCTCCAATTAATTCGAAAACTAAACTGTTCTCTGCCAGTATTGCCAAATCCGTTCCCCATTCCAAATAAGCTACACAAATCTTTGCTTAAAACCAGGTTGTATTTTTACAGTGTAAAATTGAGTGACAATGGTGGAAGTGAAAGTGCAGCAAGGATGGTTGTCTGGTCAACTACTGGAGACTGTCACGGGTGATAGCAAGTACTACAGCTTCAAAGGCATTCCCTACGCGCAACCACCGCTGGGCAAACTGAGATTCAAGGTAAGCTTCCTTCCTTACGCCAAAAATATGATCTGTCAGTACTTATTAACCAGCCTTGCAAACACCTCCATAAATATGTCTTGTTAGTTGCTAGAAAAGAAGCTTGTTGTTCCGAAAGTGACTAAATACTTTGGTAAGCGCACAAGGAAATACATAACGCCGACGTTAGTGAATGAGCTACCACCGAACTTGATAATATGTGTAAATAAAATACAAATAAAATTCAGTCAAGAAAATTTTAAAGAAACACTATCTGCCATTGTCCATAGTCATTTTTTGCAGCAGTTGGCAATCAAAATTACATAGTAAGTTTAATAAGTTTTAGTAACACACGCACAGTTGTTTGTAAAAACAACATAAATAGTTTAATTAACAAGAACAACTCCCGACAAACTGTTGTGCAGTTTAACAGAATTTATATTTTAAGTTTTGTGTAAAATTTGAATAAACACAAAAAAAAAAGTTTTATAACGATGTGTGATCATGTATTACCCATGAGTCCTTCTAATACTATTAAAAAAAAAACATTTTTTCAGGCCCCGCAACCAGCTCTTCCATGGAAAGTTACACGGAAAGCCACAGAACATGGCCCTAAATGCATTCAGAAACTTGACGGTGTTGAAGTTGGAAGCGAAGACTGCTTGTATCTCAATGTGTACAGCCCGGAAATTAAGCCAGCCTCTCCATTACCTGTTATGGTGTTCATCCACGGAGGTGGTTATAAAGTTGGCTCTGGTAATGACGATAACTACGGACCAGATTTTCTTGTTTCTCACGGCGTAGTACTTGTAACTGTGAACTACAGATTAGAAACACTTGGTTTCTTGTGCTTAGACACCGAAGAAGTTCCTGGAAACGCTGGATTAAAAGATCAAGTTGCTGCTTTGCGGTGGGTGCGAGATAATATTGACAGCTTTGGTGGAGATCCGAACAATGTAACAGTTTTTGGTGAAAGCGCTGGAGGTGCGTCAACTTGTCTCCATATTACCTCACCCATGTCAAAGGGCCTGTTTAAAAAAGCAATTTCAATGAGTGGTGCTCCTTCTTGTGATTGGTCTGTGTCATTTGCACCACAAAAAAGAGCATTCCTACTTGGCAAAGATCTAGGTTTTGAAACTAATGATCCTAATGAGCTTTTAGATTTCTTACAAAGCGTCCCGGTAGAAAAACTAATAGACACAAACACAAATGTGTTATCTTTTGAAGAATATAACAATAATCTAATTAAGTTTTATCACTTCACTCCTGTTGTGGAAAAAGATTTTGGCAAAGAACGTTTCGTGACAGAAGATTCCTTTGATGCCTTAAAGAATAAAAGAATTAACGATGTAGATGTCCTTATCGGATACACCAGTGAGGAATCTCTACTCGCAATCCCATTGTTCGAACAATCACTTCTACAACGGTGTAATAGGTATCCAGAACTGTTGGTGCCAAGGAAGATACTGATGAAATGCACTCCTGAGACAATTTTAGAAGTATCGAAGAGAATACACGATTATTACTTTAAAGGGAAACCTCTTAAGAATGACGTTATGGAAGAATTCGTAACTTATGCTAGTCATACGTATTTCGTCTACGACGTCCACAGATTTATTTTGCATTTACCGAAAGTTGGTAATGGTCGGAGATTTATGTATAAGCTCTCCTGTTTCTCTCATAGAAACGTCTACGGGAGTCCTGGACTGAAGTACGGGATCCAAGGAGCATCCCATTTGGATGACCTGATGTATTTATTTAACGCCAAAAAACATAACTTGAAGGTCGATAAAAATACTAAAGAGTATGAGCTGATCAATTTGGTGTGTACTATATTTACCAACTTCGCTAAATTTGGGTGAGTGATTCATACTATACTATATTTTAAAAAGGGGTATAAATAGAGGGTTAGATGGATTTAAGAATAGGGACTGTGGAATAGGGCTTTGACCTCGACTCTCTGAGTAGGTTATCTTTATCAACTTTAATTAGTTGCTTGTGGAATTAATGTATGGCATCATCATAAGTCTTAACAGCAGGTATTTGTTAATTAACAGTGGAAAACTTGATTACTTTTGTTGAAACCTAAATCTTTTTTCACAGCAATCCAACGCCTGACTCCTCACTTGGTACATCCTGGCCTGAATACAACAACGCGACCAAAGACTACGTGGAGATAGGGGACACCCTAACTCGTAAATCTGCGCCTGAAGCTGAAGCCTTAGAATTCTGGAGGAGTATCTTTGATTATGCTGGACTGGAATTTTAAGCATCTCGTATTTTTTTTGTATAGGTGCTAAGGTTTAATTGGTGTAAGTCACAAGAATTTATTGTCATTATAAATATAAAATTAATACACTGTTAGTTTGTTTTCACATGAGAAATGTAAGGAGAGTGACGAGGTCGTGGTTAAGTAAAAGCCGTACATATCGATCGGTCAAAGGTTAAGCTACGCTTGCCGCGGTGGATCTGTAGATGGGTAACCATTCAGTTCATAACGAATGAATGAATGCTTTATTTGCTAGAATATAGGTACATTTTATAATGGTAAAAATTGATATACCGTTTCACTATATTCGACTTTCCAGTCGTGCAAATTTTTACTCAATACTCACTCAATAATATTTATTGCTTTTCCATAAATACAAAAAAGGTGGTAGGTGTTTGGTTAGGATCAATATGGACCCTGATCGGGCACAGCAATAGGGTAGAAGAGAGAGGTAGCTCTGTTTTAGAAAAATAATAAATTAACGTAGGAACTATATGCATGTTTGGTAGACCGATGCAAAGCCGTAAAGCGGAGCTAGTATAGACTATTTCTAACTATTTGAACAAAACTTGGCTTAGATGAAGTGTGACTATTTTTTTAGCAAAACCCAGCAATATTTCGCAATACTTTACAATGTATATTTATAGCAGTATTTTGGATTTTTGATGACAAAATCCAAAATATTGCAGATAGTTGCAAATAATGGCCAGTTTGAAAGGTAAATCTTTTATTTTTTATTTTATTGTATTAAAGCAATATGCAAACAATCAATCAGATTTTGTCATGATTTTGTTGCTTATATCTTTTTTTGAGGAATAAAAGAGAGTTCGATTAGTTTCACTGCGATCCCCAAGACGCCTGCCAAGCGTGGGGATTATGGCAACTCCTTGTTGGAGACCTTTGTCCAACAGTGGACGTCTTCCGGCTGATGATGATGATGACGATTAGTTTCTCAGACTTGCTTTTATCTCATCGTACCAGTATTGATTGAGTGTTTGATGATCCCTGATGCAAGTCCACACTAACACTGAATGTGTCGCAGTTTCCAGCTTCTGACCGAACATGAGTGATTAAACGATTGTACGTGCATAGCACGAATTAACTCCTTGATAGTACAATAAAAAACGTAGAAAATCATTCTTAAACTCGATAACCACAACGCCTAGCGCCATCTCGTATCGAAAAGAGAGTTATTTAGTGGAACCTTATCTTTATTTTCTCAGTTTCCTGCCCTTTGAAAGTTTTTTATCTGTAAACAAAAATTGCAAAAATCAAACAATATTTGCTGCACATTGTTTAAGACATTTTGGCAGTCGCCCATAGTCCTACTGGTCATATCCTGGGTCTATACTTGCGGTAACCGACACTCATGCGAACAAAGACGAAAGCACAAGCTAATAAGTTCATATTTTATACTATTATTAATACTTTATTATACATCTAAATATTTAAAAGCGAAAGGTCATTCACTCACTCATCACGAAATATCGAAAACCACTTGACATATTAAGATGAAGTTTGGCAGGGAGGTAGTAAATAGTTAGTAGACGTGTGCTAAGAACGGATTTTGCGACAGAGCCGGATTAAGGACGTCTAATGGGTCCCGAAAGTTTGTATGAAAGTCCTTAATTTTTTGCGCCACAAACTTGAATTTCGGCAGAGAGGTAGGTAATAAGTAGTAATCGTCCGCTAAGAACGGATTTACTCGGTAATAATAGTCACGGACAGGGCTGTATTAAGGAGGTCTAATGGCTCTCGCAAGTTTGTATGAAGGTCCTTCATTTTTTGCGCTACGAACTTGAAATTCGGCAGAAAGGTACTTAATAAGTAGTAGACGTCTGCTAAGAACAGATTTTTCGACAGGGCCGGATTAAGGAAGTTTTTCGCAACTTCGTATGAAAATCCTTGATTTTTTGTGCTACAAACTTGCAACTTGCTAGGGAGGTAATTTATAGTTAAGAGACGTCCGCTAAAAATAGACTTGGGACAGGGCTGGATTAAGGATGTCTAATGGCTCTTGCAAGTTTGTATGGAAGTCCTTCATTGTTGTGCTATAGACTTGCTATTTGGCAGAGAGATAGTTAATATTTAGTTCACGTCCGCTAACATCAGATTTTGCGACAGGGCCGGATTAAGGAGGTCAAATGGGGCTCTCGCAACTTTGTATGAAAATCCATTTTTTGTGTTACAAACTTGATATTTGGCAGGGAGATAGTTAATATTTAGTAGACGTCCGCTAACAACGGATTTTGCGAAAGGGTCCGAGTAAGGAGGTCTAATGGCTCTCGCAAGTTTGTATGAAAGTCCTTCATTTTTTGCGCTACAAACTTGAATTTCGGCAGAGAGGTAGGTAATAAGTAGTAATCGTTCGCTAAGAACGGATTTTTCGACAGGGCTGGATTAAGGAGGTCTAATGGCTCTCGCAAGTTTGTATGTAGGTCCTTCATTTTTTGCGCTACGAACTTGAAAATCGGCAGAGAGGTAGTTAATAAGTAGTAGACGTCCGCTAAGAATGGATTTTACGACAGGGCAGGATTAAGGAAGTCTAATGGTTCTCGCAACTTTGTTTGGGAGTCCTTGATTTTTGGTGCTACAAACTTGCAATTTGCTAGGGAGGTACTTTATAGTTAATAGACGTCCGCTAAGAACAGACTTGGGACAGGGCCGAATTAGGGAGGTCTCAGGGCTCTTGCAAGTTTGTATGAAAGTCCTTTATTGTTGTGTTATAGCTTCATATTTGGCCGGGAAATAGTTAATATTTAGTAGGCGTCCGCTAACAACGGATTTTGCGACATGGTCGGATTAAGGTCTAATGACTCTTGCAAGTTTGTATGGAAGTCCTTAATTTTTTGTGCTACAACCTTGAAATTTGTCAGGGCAGTAGTTAATAGTTAGTAGACGTCCGCTAAAAACGGAAACTTAATGAAATTCAAACCAACCGAGGTCTTAATATTTTTTAGTTATTTATATTATAAAGTTATAGCTCAAAATTTATTTGTATTTTACCCTGGATACTACTGTGACGCTTTTTTGTGGTTCAAAGTATCTTATAGTACGTAGAACCTGGTATTCACATCTAACACCATATTAATAACCAAATTCCAGACAACATTTTATATATCTATGTTTATCCCACATTGACCATCGTTTTCTGTAAAAAATGTGACCTTAAAAACTCACATATACTGTCCATCCCCTCTACAAACATACAACAGTTTCGAGTATACTTAGGAATCGGAAAAGTTTTCTCCGCAGCACACAGGTCATCCAGGACTGACCACGTCGGTCAGACGAAAGTCGTGGGAACATCACCCACCGCTACTGAACTTCTTTCAATCCAGGAACACTTGACACTCGTAAATGATTTGCCGTGGCCTAAATGGAAAGCGCTCAATAGAGTGTGCTCCCAAGAAGACACAACCTAACAAAATGGGGGATTATACATCCATAAGTAATTAAAGTAATGACCCAGTGTGAGCGCGGTGCTCCTGACCAGACAATGGCCCACTTACTACAGTGCCCAGTCACCTGCACCTTAGAGGACATTAAAAACGCCACTAATGCTGCGATTAATGCAGCTCCTACTAGGCCCAAGCAGTCTAACCACGGATATGAGTCTCACACAAAAAAAAAGAACACAACCATCGATTCAAAACGAAGAAGACCACTGTATCATAATCACAAATGCCATCTCTTCAAATATATAATGAATTGAAATAAACTGCAGCCTGAAAATAAAACTATAAATGTGGTGTGTAGGTAGGTTTTAAGAAAATAACAACATCTATTTTTTTTACAAATTGTTGCCTTATAAAATAGGCATTTTCTGTTGACTGAAATATAAAAATAGTTTGCGTTCAACAAACATCATTAAACTCCATATCTTCATAACCACGCGGACAAAGTCGCGGGCAACAGCTAGTAATCCATACTTCCATACTGTAATATTATAAATGTGAAAGTAACTCTGTCTGTTACGCTTTCACGATGAAACGGCAGAACCGATTGATGAAATTTGGCATTAAGATAGTTTGAATCCTGGGGAAGGACATAGGCTATTTTTTAATCCGTGGCTTTGTCTGCATCTGCGATAACCGACATTCACGCGGGCGAAGTCGCGGCCAAAAGCTAGTACTAGATAATTATTACCAATTAAGCACGAGGGCGGACTCCAGACGTTTACAGAAAAAAATATTAAAAACGCACCATCACAACTAGTTGAAGAAATTATGATGGCATAGAATTCAATACATATTCCCTTAAGTAACACTTGGTCCACGTGAGCGAAGCCGCGGGCATATAAAGATAAAAAACTAAAATAACAGACGAGTACCAATATAGTTATAATGACAATTGTTGTGATTTGTGACAGTATCTAAAAAAAAACTGCAAGATATCTTAAAATTCCAGTCCAGCATATCCAAAGATGCTCTTCCAGAACTCTAGTGCTTCAGCGTCAGGTGCTGTTTTCGAAGTTAGAGTGTCTTCTATCTCCACGTAAGCTTTGGTCGCGTTATTGTATTCAGGCCAGATAACACCAAGAGAGACGTCAGGAGTTGGATTGCTGGAAACGGAGAATTAAGGGTTTAAAATCTGTACGAGTACGAGGTAAACGTAAAAAGTTTGTTAAAAGTTCCATTGTTGAAGTAAAACAATATTAATATATAAAATTTAATATGAATAATATAGACTATTCGACCACAGTCGAGTCTGTAAAATTTAATAAAATCGTTAATCTAAGGAGTTCTACAAACGGTCTAAAGGCTAATTATTATTAGCCTTTTTATTTAATTTGTTGTGCATTTTATATTTGGCTATGAAATCATAGTGCAGTGTTGATTTATTAAATACCAATCGAATACTTGAGTAGATAACTCATTTTACGAAGATCAAAATCATTATATAACAATCTTGTCTAGCCTTATCTAGTTAACACTCACCCATATTTGGCAAAGTTGCTAAACACAGCACACACAAAATGAATCAGCTCATATTCTTTAGTATTTCTTCCGACCTTCAAATCATGTGTTTTAGCGTTAAATAAATACATCAGGTCATCCATATGACCAGTTCCTCGAATCCCGAACTTCTCCCCACGATTCCCGTAGACGTTTCTATCAGAGGAACAGGAGAACTTATACATGTATCTTCGACCATTACCAAGCTTTGGCAAATGTGAAATAAATCTATTTATGTCGTAGATTAAGGACGTATGATTAGAGTAGGTTATGTATTCCTTCATAGCCTCCACGGTGAGAGGTTTCCCTTTGAAATAATATTGGTGTATCCTCTTCGATACTTCTAATATTGTTTCCGGAGTACATTTCATGAGGACCTTCCTTGGGGCCAACAGTTCTAAATACCGGTTGTATCGCTGAAAATATGATTCATCAAATTTTGGAATGAGAATTGTGATTTCCTCGCTAGTGTATCCAATTATCACATCTACATCATTGATTCTTTTATTTTTCAATGCTTCCAAGGGATCTTCTGTTAAAAAATGTTCATTTCCAAAATCTTTTTCCACAACTGGAGTGAAATGATTCAACTTATTGATATTATTGTTGAATTCTTCAAAAGATAACACAATTGGGTTTGTGTGTATTAATTTTTCCACTGGAACACTTTGTAGGAAGTCCAGAAGCTCATTCGGGTCATTGGTTTCAAAACCAAGATCTTTGCCTAGCATGAATGCTCGTTTTTGTGGCATAAAAGACAGAGACCAATCGCAAAACGGTACACCACTCATTGGAATAGCTCTTTTAAAAAGACCCTTCGACATAGGTGAAATAATATGGAGGCAAGAAGATGCACCTCCAGCACTTTCACCAAAAACTGTAACATTGTTTGAATCTCCACCAAAGCTGCCAATGTTATCTCGCACCCATCGTAAAGCAGCCACTTGATCTTTTAATCCAGCGTTTCCAGGAACTTCTTCGGTGTCTAAGCACAAGAAACCGAGTGCTTCTAATCTGTAGTTCACAGTTACAAGTACTATACCGTGGGAGACAAGGAAATCTGGTCCGTAGTTATCGTCATCACCAGAGCCACTTCTAAAACCACCTCCGTGGATAAACACCATAACTGGTAATGGAGAGGCTGGCTTGATTTCGGGGCTGTACACATTGAGGTACAAGCAGTCTTCATTTCCTAAATTGATAATTTCTGTGAATATGCATTTCTGAGGGCAGTTGGGACCATGTTCTGTAGCTTTCCATAGACCTTTCCATGGAAGAGGTGGTTGAGGAGCCTGAAACATTTTTTTAACTTTACTAGGATACGAAAGTGCTAGTATAATTGCTATTGATGATGATACATTAAAATTGCTAAGCAAAAGCGCTACCTACGTTAATGTAATCTACTGGAAACACGATAGTTGTATTCTCAATGCCAACAACTTATAAGATTGCAATAATATACACAAATTTTACGTGATATTTATTTTGTTCTATTTGTATCGTCATCTTGGTTTCGTATATAGAAAATTAACTATCCCTTTTCCCTTGGATTTTAATTGAACTAGGTTTCAGTATGCAGAATTTTAATGGTTCATTATTATATTGGATATTAATTGCTCGCATAACGCGAGCTTCATCATCATCATCATTTCAGCCGCAAGACGTCCACTGCTGGACATAGGCCTCCCCAAGGAGGGGTTTGAGCTTCACTTACGATTTATTAGCATCACTTACATATTTGCGACGCATTATAGTGCGTGCCAGTTTTGTTCATACCAATTCACTAAGTACTGATTGTTAAAACAAAAGTTGTAGTTCACCTTGAATCTCAGTTTGCCCAGCGGTGGTTGAGCGTAGGGGACGCCTTTGAAGCTGTAGTACTTGCTATCACCCGTGACGGTCTCCAGTAGCTCTCCAGACAACCATCCTTGCTGCACTTTTACTTCTACCATTGTCACTCAATCTTACACTGTAAGAATACAACGTGATTTTATGCACCTTTTTCTTTTTCAATACTATCTTATCTTTGATAAGATAGTATTGACAAATATGTTACCCATTATATAAATATTACATAAAAAGGTGCATGTTTTGCTTTTGAATTTATTTGATAACGATAAAAACAAACCGGTCAAAAGTAAATTGAGCTCGCACAACTGAGGTTCCGAACTAAACTGCACTGTGCACTTATAAGACTGACCTCTACTTTGTCGTACTTAAGGCGACGATATGTACGCCGGCGACCTTGAGCAACCATCGTATGCGCTACGTCCAAAACTCTCAAAGTTTAGTCGAAAAAATTAAATAAATGATTATATTCTTTAACTTAAAAAAACGACGTATACTAAAAGATAGGTAATAAAATTGTCTGTAAGATAGTAATAGTTTTGTTTAAATATTCCTGGTAGATTTTGTGTGATTATCAATGTTTTGTCTGCGTCAGACACAACTTTACGATTTAATTAAAGTATTTAATATGAACTAAATTAAAAATATTCACATACTAAATAATTAAAAGGTTGTTCTAGTTTAACATATATTTTTTTTAATCATTTTCACCACACATTTTGACGTGATTGTCAGTTTAAAATCTGCAAAAACCGCATGTTAGCGTCTTAATTACTGTATTAAGATATGCAAAATGAGCCTGGCGATGTCTCCGCGCGCCACAAGAACAGCCGGTTCAACCTGCCTCATTAGATGTTTCACATCAAAAGGCCCGTTTTTCCCTATCGAGGTACGGAATGATAGGAACCAGTTTGTCGTTGATTTGCACTTGATAAATTACATAACATCGCGGTTGTTTTCACACAAAGGGCAGGCAACACTGTAGGCACTTATTGGTAACACAGTACAGTACGTTTAATTTCAGTTCAATAACAGTAAATTCCCCATTTCTACCCGTTTGTGTCGTAGAAAGCGACAGAGGGATATTGACCAGAGGATGGGCAGCAGTGTCCTTCCTATAACATCTACTGCGATCGCCCTCATGCATCGGCCAAGCATGGCGATTACGGCTGAACCCCCCTTGAGGGAGACTATGCCCAGCAGTGTATTAAGGTTGAAGAAGAAGAACAGTAAATAAATAAAAAATAATTACCGTGCCTGTTTCGGTGTAAGTTATAATAGCTATTTTATCAACAACTTTTACAAAAACGGACAGACGTGGTCGCGGTTACGTGGTCAACTAATGTATTTCATTAATCATAATTTAACGATACTTTAACGTAGGTAGGTACCTAATATGTTATTTCCTAACTTAAGCTTGTAAGTATTTTTTGTGCTATTAACAACAATATGGATGCATGGAAATAAATGATTTATTGTTATTATTGTATTATACTAGCGGACCCGGCAGACGTTGTCTTGCCCTGAAAATAGAACCCGACAACAGCGCCACCTACCGGGTCCAATTGTGAATCGAAACCATTCTCGAACCCACTGGAACACACACAAAAAAAAATCAACAGAATCGGTCCAACCGTTTAGGAGGAGTTCACTTTCATACACACGCACCGAAGTTTTTTATATATAAGATAAGATAAGCTCGAGCTCGTGGCTAAGTAAAAGCCGGACAGTTCGATCGGTTAAAGGTTAAGCTACACTTGCCGCGGTCGGTCTGCGGATGGGTGATCATCCATTTCATACCAAGTTCCCTCCGTTCCTCGTAAAGCCGTAGGTCCCGGCTGTCCTTTGTAGATCTTTGGCAGTCTTTGTGGGTAGTCAGAAACTAGAAATTCAAACGACACGGTTGGCGCAGTGGCTGAGCGATCGACTGCTGCGCAGCGTGTTACGGGTTCGATTCCCGCCCAGGGTAAATATTTGTGTGATGAGCACTTGTGTTTGCCTTGTGTCTGGGTGTTGTTTATCTATATATGTATGTATTTAAAATATATTTGTGTATGTATATCAGCTGTCTGACACCCATAGTACAGGGTCTCCCCAGTTTGGGGTCAGATGGCCGTGTGTGAAATGTCCCCACATATTATTATATTATATTTAACAACCAGACTTACCACGGGGTATCATGTTACCCAGTAACTAGGTTGTAGGGGTCCGATTGGCAGTCGCTCCATGTCAAACACTAGATAGTATTCAGCTGCATCCAGTTGGACTGGAACCCGACTCTAACATAGCTGAGGAAAGGTTCAGCAGATAATGATGATAATAGAAATATTTACGATTAATCATGTTTTTTTTACCGACTTCAAAAAAGGAGGTAGTTCTCGATTTTTAATAGATCATGGCAGAATTTGTACAAAAAAAAGGATGTTTAGAGAAGTGGAAATTATATTTCTTATATTCTTGGGTACCTAAAGAGTATCTTCAGGTTTTTACAATATTTTTAAAACCCCGCAAAAAAAGTGAATAGTTTAACGAAAAACTCATTATTTCAGAACGAAACGGCGACTAGCAGTAACACTGACACTGACAGCCGCCGTAACGCAGTTCTTGAACTGAAATTTATCGTTTTATGAGAAATAATATCATAAATAATGTTTTTTTTCCACGTACTTGTCACATCACTTGTCTGCCAATTTGATAGACCCGTTAACGTCACTTGTAACTTTCTTTTTATTATAAACACGAAATGGGCATCGAGATGAAACGAAAAAGTGTTATGTTGGTTTCGTAATATTTTAATTTTGCGGGGGTTTAAAAATATGGTAAGTATATCTATCTACTCCTGGTAATGTATTCTTTACATTGGAAAATATTTTAAATCCTCTAAATTATTTATGTTTTTCATACAAATGAATGTATGGATGTCGCCATGATTCTTTCATAAACATATTCCGCCTCTAAGGGTGGGAAAGTTAAGAGTCTAATTAATTAATCAGATTACCATCTGCATCTCCGCCTCTAATCAGAAGTTCGATACCCAATAAATCTT
This sequence comes from Charanyca ferruginea, assembly GCA_947361185.1. Taxonomy (NCBI): domain Eukaryota; kingdom Metazoa; phylum Arthropoda; class Insecta; order Lepidoptera; family Noctuidae; genus Charanyca; species Charanyca ferruginea. Next base: position 24,862,634 of record OX376068.1, read on the forward strand.
TACTTTTAGTGATATTTTAAACATTTTTTGTGATGCTGCAAGGGTCCCAAATGTCAATAATAGTACATTATGATACTAGTGAGGCAAGTTTGTCTCTATGGTCGAGTCTGGATTGGAGCCCTAGCGGCCAAGATTGTAATCATAAAATGCTCACTCGTTTTACGATTGTAAGGAAAGTTAAAAATAAAATCTTAAACTTCAGCTTTGGGCATAGACACAAAGTACATAAAGCTGCGGCATAGATTTATGAAAATGGCGCGCAAAATTCTTAATTCAAATTTCGAATTTTCGTCTGAACCCTGAGTTTGCCCATGCCCGTTGACCGTTGACCGTTGATTGTCCTAGCCGCCAAACAGGCTGATTTATTTGAGCGATTTGAGCGCTGGCCGTTTCACGCGGGAATGACGCATGTTTCTGACTCGGACATATTTTTAATTTTTACTTTTTTTTCTGAATTTACTTGTTCAGTTATAAGTTAATATTGTTACACAATACAATACAATAAATACAATAAATAGCTTTTCTTTCTTCTTTCTTTATTTCTTTCTTTCATTCAAAAATAAAAACTGAGTAGTTTACCACAAATTACTGCTATTTTTTACAAAAATGTATAAATTCAACTAAATAAAATGTTTATTTATTAACATTCTTTGATTTATTCACAAAATATAAAGTATAAAAACATTATATATACCTAGGTATTATATACAAAAACACAACACACTTTGCAAGATTAAAAAAAAAAAATATCGTACTAGTGCGTTTTAGTTACTTATTTAAAAGGTTTCTTATTTTCTACAATCCCTAAAATAATAAATGTAGAAATTAATCAAGTACATGGATGTAATGAACAGATATCTGATAACTTTACAACTGTGCTAAAGGTCTTTTGCGAGGAAAAGAAACCGGTATCACTGACAGCTTGCATAGTAAACAAGCCGCATTAGGAATAAGGAGATTTTACATTGCTTATCTTACATCCTATTGCTAACTGGTTTTTTATGTCACCAACACCAACTATAAAACTCATTTAATTGATTCGGATAAAGGTAATGTCAAGGTCAGACGGCAGCTGGTCCGATTAAGATATATATCTCTACAGTCAAAGTATAATCGTTTGTTAAGAAAAGGTTAGATACTAGATAGATGCTAGATTGCTACATGGTGAACTGTAAAACAAATAACTATTGTTACTTGTGTCTAAATGGAAACTAAAGTCTTAATATTCCAGTCCAGCATATTCTAAGAAGCTCCTCTAGAAATACAAAGCTTCAGCGTCAGGTACTGTTTTCGGAGTAAGGGTGTCTCCTATCTTTACGTAAGCTCTGATCGAGCTGTTGTATCCTGCAAGGCTGGACTAATAGATGAGGAGTTACCTCATCATCAATCACTGAACGGATCGTAATAAAGTTTTATTTTTATTTTTTGACGATATATGCCGGCAGCCTTGAGCGACCAGAAAATCGTATGCACTGTGTCCAAAACTCTCGAAGTGTAGCCGAAAAAATTAAATATCAGATAGTATTCTTTAATTAAAAAAAAGACGTATAATAAAAGATAAATAATAAAATTGTCTGTAAGATAGTGAAAGTTTCGTTTAAATATACCTGATAGATTTTGTGTGATTATCAGTGTTATGTCTGCATCAGACACAACTTCAGGAGTTAATTCAACTATTTAATATAAACTTAATCAAAAATATTCACATACTAAATGCTTAAAAGAATGTTCTAATTTAACATATTTATTTTTCAAATCATTTACACTACACATTTTGACGTGATTGTCTGTTTAAAATCTGTCAAAGTCGCTTGTTAGCGCCTTAATACGTGACTTTGTCTGCATCCGCGGTAACCAATGTTCATACGGACGAAAGCATGCACAAACTTTTTTTTGATAATATTTTGTAGAACTAGCGAAACTATACAAAATTCCTCATGTATAATAAAAAAAGGTTTACTAATGTTTGCCATAATTTAAAATGCCATAATTTCATATGTCATACTTTTATTTGCCATAATTTAATTAGAATTAATGCTTCAGTTGCTATCATCGTTAAATGACATAAAACCATTTTCACTAATTTCATTAGTCATAATCGGTCAAGTGTCATAATAATGTTAATCCATAAATTTATTTGCTATAACTTTTATTTTCAATAATTTCGTTTTCCATAACATTTATTCACCAGTACCCACACTAGTACAACAATGCTAGTTCAGTACAATCACTTGCAATGTTGATGTTATGATCATGATAGCAGACACAGATTTTTTAATTACAAGGAAACCTAAAATAAACCTTCTCTATCCATTTGCATAACATTTTAAGACCTAATATAACTTAGCATACATTTGTTTCTTCCTAATTATATTTTCGCAATAACATTATTTACGTATAACAGCTTACGCATAATTTTTCTAATCATAATAATGATTAGGCTTAACATTCTAAAGCATATATTTATTTACGCATAATGATATTAAAACATATTTTTACTATGCATGCAGTAACCACGCAAACATGTAAACAAGCATACACCATGCATGCAACAAGCAAGCATGCAGAATGCAAGCAAGCATGCAGCAAGCATGCGGCAAGCATGTAGCATGCAAGCATGCAGCATGCCAGGAAGGATGCAGCATGCAAGCAAGCATGCAGCATGCAACATGCAGCAGGCATGGTTTTTGTCACGGCTCCGGCGCTGCGGGGCTCCGGCGGTCCCACGCGAGCTTATCGTCGCAGATGTGTTTTACGCTCACCACCGAAGCTTCGGATTGCTGGCCGGCTGCGCCGGCCAGCCTCAGCCACGGTGGCGAGCGTTAAAACCACCTGCTCCTCGGCTCGCGGGCCGCCTCACCCCTCCGCGCCTACGCGGGCTTAGATTACACTCTAGGGGTAGGGCAGACAAGACTACGTGGAGTCGGTTTTGCAGCGATTCGTTTCTGTCACTAACTTTTGTAGCACAAATTATTGTTTTTTTAAGACAATACTTTAGCGTGGCACAATAGATTTGCACATTATGCCTAGTAACATTATGCGAATTTAATTTATGCCAAAACAAATGTCTAAATATTATTTTTGACATTAATTTTTGTACAAAACAATAAACGTTTCTAAATTTCATTAAATTTTGCTTATGTCAAATAACGATTATGTAATGTGTTACTTATAGAAACGAATGATTATAACATATGTTATTATAGCAACTAATTTTATGGCAACTGAAAGTTATGACTAATAAGTTAATATGACAAACGTTATTAGTATAAATGATAATAGTGCAAGTAAATATTATGACGGGGGACGATTATGGAAAACAATAATAGTACAAATGATTTTATGGAAAACGAGACAATACCATAAAAAAAACACATGTGTTAATAATTTAGTTACTAAACCTTATTGTCAAGAAAACAACAAAATGTCTTAATATTCCAGTCCAGCATATTCAAAGATGCTCTTCCAGAACTCCAGAGCTTCAGGGTCAGGTGATGTTTTTGAAGTTAGGGTGTCTCCTATCTCCACGTAATCTTTGGTGGAGTTGTTGTATTCAGGCCAGGTTACACCAAGAGAAGAGTCAGGCGTTGGATTGCTGGAAAAAGATAATTCAGGGTTTAAATCAGTGCGAGGTAAACTTGTTATGCTAGTTTAAAGTTTCATTGGTGGAGTAAAAAAATAAAACTTAATATGAATGACATTCCTGTGATCCTAGAGCTGGTTTTTATCTCGGTCAGAGCCCAAAGGTCAAGCATTGCCATACAAGGTGGCAATGACACCAGTCTCTTGACCACAATTCCAGAGGATTTCGATGTAGAGGATTTTTTTGATGCCTTATGAGTATATGAGTTTTTTAGTTTCATAGTTATAGGCTTTCCGTTTTTATTATCTCTGCAAAGAAAAGACAGACTATTTGCCCCCAGTGGCGTCTATAACTAAATTAATTAATTAATTATGAGGAGTTCTGTGATCGGTCTAAAGGCTACCACGCTATATGTATTTATCTATGGGTATTGCCACGTTGGATGGCAATGCTTAACCTCTGTCCGAGGTAAAAACCAGCCCTTGGATCACGGGAAGTGTCAACCAACCTTTTGGAAATTTCTTTAAAAAGTAGATGAGCACTTGGACCCCACGACCCGAGGGTTGACGCCAGTCTCTTGGGCACATTCCCAGTTGACGACGATGTGGGGGAATTTTTTGATGCCTTATTGTCTTAGCTTTTCTTTTTGTTTTAATAGTTATAGGTTTTCCTTTTTTTATTTTTTTTTATGGGTATTAAATCGTAGTTCTGTGCTGGAAAGAAACACAATAGTTATCTTATCAAGTTATCACTCACCCATATTTTGCGAAGTTACTAAACACTGTGCACACAAAATTAATCAGTTCATACTCTTTAGTATTTTTCTCGACCTTCAAATTATGTTTTTTTGCGTATAATAGATACATCAGGTCATCCAAATGAGCAGCTCCTCGAATCCCGTACTTTAGCCCGCTTCTCCCGTAGACATTTCTTTCAGAGAAACAAGAGAACTTATACAAATATCTTCGGCCATTACCAATCTTTGGTAAATGTGAAATAAATCTGTTAACGTCGTAAAGAAAACAGCCATGATTAGCGTAGGTTATGAATTCCCTCATAGCTTTTAAATTGAGAGGTTTTCCTTTAAAATAATATTCGTGTATCCTCTTCGATATTTCTAACACCTTCTCCGGAGTATTTTTCATTAGGACCTTCCTTGGGACCAACAATTCTGGATACCGGCTGTAATGCTGTAGAATTGATTCTTCAATTTTTTGGATTCCAATTGTGGCTTCCTCGTTAGTGTGTCCAATTAATACATCTACATCATTAATTCTTTTATTTTTCAATGCTTCCAAGGGTTCTTCTGTTAAAAAGTGTTCCTTACCAAAATCTTTTTCAACAACTGGAGTGAAATGGTAAAACTTAAGTATATTATTATTGAATTCTTCAAAAGATAACACGACTGGATTTGTGTGTATTAATTTTTCCACTGGAACACTTTGTAGGAAGTCCAGAAGCTCATTCGGGTCATTGGTTTCAAAGCCAAGATCTTTGCCAAGCATAAATGCTCGTTTTTGTGGCACAAAAGACACAGACCAATCGCAAAACGGTACACCACTCATGGGAATAGCTCTTTTAAAAAGACCCTTCGACATAGGTGAAATAATATGGAAACAAGTAGATGCACCTCCAGCGCTTTCACCAAAAACTGTGACATTGTTCGCATCTCCACCAAAGCAGCCAATATTATCTCGCACCCACCGTAAAGCAGCAACTTGGTCTTTTAATCCAGCATTTCCAGGAACTTCTGCGGTGTCTAAGCACAAGAAACCGAGTGCTTCTAACCTGTAGTTAATAGTTACAAGTACTACGCCGTGGGAGACAAGGAAATCTGGTCCGTAGTGATCGTCATCACCAGAGCCACTTTTATAACCACCTCCGTGGATAAATACCATAACTGGCAATGGAGAGGCAGACATGATGTCTGGGCTGTACACATTGAGGTACAAGCAATCTTCATTTCCTAATTCTAGAGTGTCTGTGAATATATCTTGCTGAGGGCATTTAGGGCCATGTTTTGTAGCTTTCCGTATACCTTCCCAAGGGAGAGGTGGCTGCGGAGCCTGAAAAATTAAAGAAAATTAACTTCACGACAATATTGCGAGTACAAGTGTAATCATAATAGGGTAATGGACCACTATGCAAACGTTACAATGATTATCTAATCCACTGGAAACGCGATAATTGTTTTATCAAAGCCAACAACTTCTAAGATTCTAATAATGTACTACTTACACGAATATTACGTGTTGTTTACTTAAATACATAATTGTTCCGTTCACAAAAAATTAACTATACGGTTGGATTTTAATTGAACTAGTTTTCATAAAGCGGTATTGGTTTGGTCTTCTTTTATTTTAGACCAGACTAACTGCGGTGCTATTCTGTTCAATGAACAATCTCACTTGTGAACACTTAGGTGAAGTGAGGTGTCATCCGTCCCGATGCTTGGGATTGACAAAGCAGACGGACGGATGACAGCTTATTTCACCTAGGTGTTCACCGAGGGAGATTGTAACAGAATAGACGTACAGATAGGTGATGTCCGCGTGCCCATTTTTGTCGGTTACCTGCTGGTTTTGGTTTTTCGCAGAACTCAATTTTTTTTCTAATATAAAAGTAGCCTATGTTACTTCTTTTGACATCAGCTATCTGCCAGTGTAAAGATTAGCCTTAAAAATTACAAAAATGTTAAAAATTGGTTTTATGACATTTGTACCGTATATAAGTACTTATACGGTACATAAATCAAAAAAATAATATGCATTTGTACCCTGTTCACAATAAGATTAGACATTTTCACAAACCTTTTTTTGCGTTCTATTGCGTTGGTAGCATGACAAATGGCAACTGCAGTAAACAGTTGTTATTGTAACCACTTTTTTCCCTCTAATGTCATCCTTAAGCCTACGGAATAGAAGTCAAAATCGGTTGAAGGGACTGTAAAAAAGGTTTGTGTTTATGTTTAATCTTATTGTGAACAGCGTAAAGTGAAAAGCTGTTATTTTGACAGTACAAACAGACACTTCAATTGTACTTATTTGTATACATGTACAGATATAAATTTTACATTACATCACTGATCGCACGTGTATGCAACGATGCACAATTAAATAGTCCACGTCAGGTTTGTTCATACTAGTTCACTGAGTACTGGTTAATAAAACAAAAGTTATAGTTCACCTTGAACCTCAGTTTGCCCAGCGGTGGTTGAGCGTAGGGGATGCCTTTGAAGCTGTAGTACTTGCTATCACCCGTGACGGTCTCCAGTAGCTCTCCAGACAACCATCCCTGCTGCACTTTCACTTCTACCATTGTCACTCAATTTTGCACTGTAAGAATACAACCTGACTTTATATACCTTTTTATGTAGCGTTTTGGTGTGATTGGCAATTTGTTTTTTTTTGATAACGATAACAGTGATATTACACGCTGCATATTTTGATGTTGATTAGCACTTGATAAATTACATAACATAAAATAATTATCGGTAGCACAGTACCTACTACTATTTATTTTCACTACAACGCAGTAAATAAATAAAACTTCTTACCTTGCCCGAGCAGTCCGCCTTAAAACAGCAGGTAAATTGTTATCAATATCAATTCGTATTACGAACGAACAGACGTGGGCGCTGTTCCGAGGTTGACTGATGTTTCTTAATCATGACTCGACTTAGTAATATATTTACGACTGTTTAGTCCGGTTAGACTGGAAGTCGCTTACGAGTATATTTACAACAGGTTATACATGATAAGAATACAGTGATCTAATTTATCGCTATAGCTAACGATATAAACTATTACAAATATTAGGTAACCATGACACACAGCGCACTTAGACGCCGTAGTTACCGGCGCACGCGATGATTGCTTGTTCTTTGCTGACACATCTTGTTTATCCGATTATGGTGTTTATGAACGGTGGCAATACAAAACAACAAATAGAACAGCCAAGCCAGCGACTTCCGAAACTAAAGTCATGTGTGTTCTGTATTAAAATTATTTTTCACTTTTTGGTTTTTGAAGGCGGTTGTCTTTTTTGTAAAAAAGCTTTTTTTTATTTTTGCATAGTGCCTTCTTGATCGGTAGATTGTATCGACAGCGCGCTCGATACGAAACTACTCTAGTCATGTTTTGTTTAATAAGTAATTAAGTTCGATGAAATTTTAGCCCGGATATGACGTCAATATGTATCCTTGTGGTAAGCAATAGAATGCTTTTTATTGTGCTATGTATTATGTATTTTACAAAATTTATACTCAGTTAAAGAGGGGTCGTGGCTAAGTAAACGGCGTAAGGATCGATAGGTTATGGTTAAGCTACCCTTACTGCGGTGATTCTGTCGACGGGTGACCATCAATTTTATACGGAGACCCCACCGTGTCTAGGAAAGCACGTCAACCATTTGTCCCGGCTGTAATTTGTAAGTCTTTGACAGTCGTTATGGGTAGTCAGAAGCCAAAAAGTCTGACAATCAGTCTTATCAAGGGATATCGTGAATGCCAGTTACTAGGTTGTGAAGGTCCGACAGGTAGTCGTTCCATGTAAAACGCTGGTATTCAGCTGCAGCTGCGGTTAGCCTGGAAGCCGACCCCAATATAGTTGGGAAAAGGCTGGGTAGATGATGAGCCTGTACACGATGAAGCACCTGTTCACATTATCTTTGTTATTTTATTCATGAAACAAATAAGAAAATACCAAAATTAACTTGTTTCTTGATATTTTGTTTCAAGGCTTTTTTCGTAAAGGTAATTTCATTTTAATTACAAAACGTTGGTATAATAGTAGTTTTTTAAATGCAATTAGGAAGGAGACTTTTCTCATAATTAAATTAAAAGACGTCAATAAAATATTTGTCATTTATAATCTTTTTAAAATAATTTTAAATTACTCGGATTTGCTTTTGATTCATTACATAATTTGAAGAGTAAAAATAAAGATGAAATACCTGTTGTTGTTGTGTGTACAATGTTGATATTGCTTAAACAGTATTCGATACTAAATGGGACTCCAACGAATTTGTAGATGCTGGTTCTGTTTCATTGTATTTTAATGATAAGGTAAGGTATCTTTTTTTAAATTCTTTACTTTTTAGGAGAATCAGGTTGCTTAAATAGAACTGGGCTGGCCATGTATGCAGGTTAGAAAACGATCGATGGCCTAATTAAAAATGTAACTGAGTGGATACTCAGAGACGAAAATAGAAGTAGCGGCCAAAGAAAAGGTGGGAAGACATATTTCGAGAGAAAGGTGGACCAGGGTGGATGACTGAAGCTAGGGATAGGAATCAGTGGAAAGTAATGGGGGAGGCCTACGCCGGAAAGGCGACTACTGCACGCACGGAACTTTAATGTACTTACCAGTACCATTAAAAACGATTAAATAATAAGTAGTTTAATAAATTAATGAGTGTAAGTGTGAGTAAGTAACTTAACCCTTAATTTATCTGTTAGGTCCCAGGGACTCCGGAGGGACTCTAATTATCGCGTTCTTTTTTTCGTGCGTCTCAGTAACTTCTTGCAGTAGTGTCCCGAATATAGGGTGAAGAGTATGTGCGTTTGCATATATATATATTTGACTCTTTTTATACACTGCTCAGGCTCACATACTGATTCATTGTTTGTTAAAATATAAGGAGTGGTCGTCTACTGTTTCAACATTTGTTATAATATGTGAACACTGTGTATCTATGTACATATAACTTAGTCTGTCATTCCTAAATCTGTGATACTTTGTACACACTTTCAAATACCTAGTGTTTTTATGCAAGGTACATCGTATTCACGTATAATTATATAATTCCTGTAAATGCAAATATTGTTAACATCGTTTTTAAAAGAGTAAGTATGGAGTTTCTTTTCTCATTTGGCGTTCAAAAGTGCCTTATAATGGTCTAATTGAAATAAATGATTTGACTTTGACTTGACTTTGACTTTGCGTCTCATGTATAGGTGAGTAACTGTGCCCGTGGAGTCCGCTGGACTCCATGGGGGTATTTGTGTGACAAATATATTATTTTGCTGGGTTGTTATATTATCATTTTTGCATGTTATTTTCGTGTTTTAGGCTACGAAATGGCTTTACACAGTTGGTCAGTCAATCTACTTCAACCAGAAGTTGACTCGGTAGTACTAAACTGGCTCAAATGTGATGATAAGGGGTCCGACGACGATCATCAAAGTACCCCCTACCACAGGTGAACAAAATGCCCTACTTGAAAACTTGTTACGAGATCAAACAAAATACTGTAATACAATGTCCCAGCCGCCTAAAAAAAAGACAGTACACTTACGCCAGAGCAGTTATGGATGAAAATCAGTATTCGGTGTACAGCTAAAGATAGGGAGTAAAAAGTGATTTTTGTATTATCCAGTGAGATTTTTTATTTATTTTTTAAAAGTTGAGTATATTTTAGACTTATTATTGAAAGAAATAGTTTCAAATAATTGTTATTGCATTTAAATTTCGGGTCAGAAGTTGGCATTAATTTTCGTTTTCTTAATTTTTTGTCTATTAGGTTTTTCAATTGTCTACAAGACATTTACAAACTAATAACGAAATGCGATATTAAAGCATATAAGTATAATGTTGCTACGTCTAATAAACCATTTTTGAGTACACATATTGCTTTTATTTGATCAATGATTTTTGTGCAAGGAGTCCCATGGACTCCATGGGGTAAATTAAGACTTGAGGTCACTAGGTAAACTAAGGGTTAATCATTCTATGCAGAGTAATAGAATAAAGGCTATTTTATTTTTATTTTATTTATTTATTTAGACGCTTTTACCTTAAGCCTCGTCATACCCTAATCTAATTAACTAATACACTTACTTACTTACAATATTATTATTTTGTACATTATTGCTTAAGTGAGGGAGATAGTCATGCGTAAAACGGTTTACGTTTAACCTAAAGTTGCCGTTGGGTGGCTCATGCAGTCATGCCTTTGTCACCGTATAAATATTAGTACTACCGTATAGTAGCAACACGCTCCGCCTCCCTTCGAAACTATTCCTCACCCTGTCCCGCGTTGAATGATTGGTACTGGGAACTATTTTTAGTTCGAGCGGCGTGTAGACACGCACACACACGCACTTATTTGTACAGTCTGTGATTTTGGTAGTAGTGTAGGTAATTATATCGATTCGTTTCTGTGGAGTGTAACTTTTAAAGAAGTATTAATATTCATAAGTATATTAATTTAATTAAGATACGATAGTGACTCCTCAATCCTTACGCACATAGGCATTCGACCATGCGCTACTCTTACTAGGGTATCATCGTCATCAAATGCGATGTTTTGCACTGTATTTTTCTATCACGACAACACAATTGTCGAGTCAGTAGGAGAAGTCATCACGAGGATTCCGCACTCGTGTCATAATGAAAAGGTTATCCAGTCGGCAATTAATGAATGAAGGCCGACTGCCCAGGGTACGCCAGACAGTCTGACAAGTTGTATGTGTTTGACATAAATGAGCGTGGTGGTTGAGAGCATTGTAATGCTCACTCAAATGTCTCACTTGGATCATTCGGTTACCTTCGCAATAGTTCAGCTTAATGGCGCTGATCTACGCGTCATGTTAGTGAACGAGCGCTGTCGCTTGATATTGGTCATCTCTTAACTGCTATGGCTTTTTTTGTAAGTTTTCACATTATTATAGAAGCAACAAGAATAATGTAACCAGCATTTTGTAAATACTTGATTTAAAAGAGTGTCGTTGGAGTTTCTAGCTCGTTATATTCTTCTCCATAGAGATTTACCTTTGTTTTGCGAGCTTCAACTTTCTGACCAACTTACCGCCTCCTTGACAATTTAAAAATACCTGGGAATGCTTTAAACAAATGCTTTGACTTTGCACTGGGAACACAAACTTACTGTTAGACACGCTTCTACTGTACTGTGACTACAGATATTTCTTTATTCATGTGTAATGAGTGCCTATAGTAGCGAGACAGTGCCGAGACAGATGGCTTGTTTATTCATATCTCATTATGTGTTTATCAGAAAAATTGTAACAAGGGTTCTCACTATTACCAAAATGCATAGCACGGTGGCGTCATGTGAAGTGCACGTGTGTAGAGTAATTCGAATCAATTTGCTATACAATAATAATAAAAAGAACAGTGATCCAACAGTGTCGCTACATTCTATTTAATATTTATTATCACTTATGAAAAACATGTCTGTTTTTTCGCACATTCACACAACACGTAAGGGTGTTACCACACCAATCGATCGATCGTCGATCGATGCTATAAATCGACATCGATCGACGTTGATCGATTGATGTAGTAGCTTTGGCTGATCGACGGATACCGTTCCACTAACTAATCGATCAATGATCGATGATGATCGATTATGTCAATTATAATCCGTGGTGCTTAGCAACTGGGTTTCTCCCAGTTGTAAACGTCCCTTTGTGCCTATTGGCCTAGTTCTGTTCTGTCTCCTGCTTGATTTGGAGGGAAGTGGAAAATATGTTTTTCTTACTCCTCCGCTGTTCTTTTCTGATTAATTTCGTTGCGGGATCCAAGACAGTTGAATCGTTTTGCTGGATCGGTTGTATCTAATTCAAAAGTGCCTGTAAATGGTTTATTTGAAATAAATGATTTGAGTTTGAGTTAACGGGTTGTGGAGGTCAGATTGGTAGACGCTCCATGTAAAACACTGGTATTCAGCTGCATCCGGTTAGACTGGAAGCCGACCCTAACATAGTTGTGAAAGGCGAGATGATGATGATAATGACTATTTTCCTGTAGCTACCCGTCTCAATTACCTATCCTTTATTCTTTAAGGGCGCGTATTCGATTTAGCGCAACCCAAAATCTAAATGATTGCTAGAATGGCGTAGCTGCATTGACACACACTAGTACAACACAATAGTCGGTTTGTGTGCATCAGAAAAAGATATACGCACGAAATAAGCACAAATCATTGAAATTGATCGGCAAACGACAGCGCGCGATGTTTTACAGGGCTTCTTAAAATAATTGTCTAAAATAAATGAGCTCGTATAACGGACTGAAAAATATTCTGTATATTAAGCATAACATTTACTTTCATAAAATAAATAAATCAGTTATGTTTTTATTCAAATACTGGTGAAAACAAATTGACAAAGTAAACCGATTTTTATAATTTTGGCTCTGTAGGTGTCTTTATGACTGTGTATACTGTTGGAAAAACTCATAAAACAAAATATTTTGGCATATTGTAATGGTTGTACTCGTCCTGAAAGTTAACTCTGACGTCTATTTTCGTAAAAAGATATGAAAGAATTGTCTTCGCTTTAAAAAACCATAATTAAAAATTATACTTTTACTCTGTAGCTGTCTAAATCAATACTTAATCTTTCTAAAACTGTAAATTGTCAATCAATCAATCAATCATAAAAAAAAAATGAATGAATGAATGGTCTTAAAATAATCTGCTCACATAATTACGACATTGCTCTGGGCAAAACGCAAAAACATGAAGTTTTCGTCACGAATCGAATACGCGCTCTTAACAGGTCGTTGACAAAAATAAACATCCGAATTGATAACCTCCTCCTTTCTAAAGTAGGTTAAAAGTTATACTCCGTTTACAATAAGATTAGACATTTACACAAACCTTTTTTACAGTCCCTTCAAGCGATTTTGACTTTTATTTCGTAGGCTTAAGGGGCTATTAACCGACTTTTACAGATTTTAAACTGACAATCACGTCAAAATGTGCAGTGTAAATGATTTGAAAAAAATATATGTTAAACTAGAACATTCTCTTAATCACTTAGAAGGTGAATATTTTTAATTATATTCATATTATATAGTTTAATTAATACGTGAAGTTGTGTCTGACGCGGACAAAACATTGACAATTACACAAAATCTACCAGGTATAATTAAACGAAACTTACACCAACTTACAGACAATTTTATTATCTATCTTTTAGTATACGCCTTTTTTTTAATTTTGAAAGAATACTACTTTTATGTAATTTTTTCGACTAAATTTTGAAAGTTTTGGACGCAGACTGCGTCCGTTCTGCATCAGTTTTGCGTCCAAAACTCTCAAAGTTTAGTCGAAAAAATTACATAAAAGTAGTATTCTTTCAAAATTAAAAAAAAGGCGTATACTAAAAGATAGATAATAAAATTGTCTGTAAGTTGGTGTAAGTTTCGTTTAATTATACCTGGTAGATTTTATGTGATTGTCAATGTTTTGTCCGCGTCAGACACAACTTCACGTATTAATTAAACTATATAATATGAATATAATTAAAAATATTCACTTACTAAGTGATTAAGAGAATGTTCTAGTTTAACATATATTTTTTTCATATCATTTCCACTGCACATTTTGACGTGATTGTCAGTTTAAAATCTGTAAAAGTCGTATATCGTCGCCTTAAGGGTGACATTAGAGGCAAAAAAGTGGTTACAATAACAACTGTTTTTGCAGCTGCCATTTGTCATGCCACCAACGCAATATAAGTCAAATTCGGTTGGACGGACTGTAAAGAAGTTTGTGTATATGTCTAATTTTATTGTGAACGGAGTATAGGTATCCGTAAAAAAAAGTGGCACAAGCTAGTACAAATATATAATTGGCGGAGGATTCTCTAATTTGCCCCCAATTAATGATACCTATATTTTCGTTCTAAAATACGAATCTTACACGTGACAGCAGTGACAAAGAAAGCCTTTATTATTATTTTCAACCGACTTCAAAAAAAAAGGATGTTCTCAATTCGACACGCATATACAGGATGAAATTGAATTCATTAGAAAATTTTAAGAAGTGACTCAGACCACGAACCTGAACAACTTTCATTATGGAGCCAACTCAACAGCGCGAAAAAAAAACAGCCGTTTTGGCCGAGTACTTACCTATTGCACTTCTGTATGGAACAGCTGTTTTTTTTTCGCGCTGTTTGAGTTGGCTCCATAATGAAAGTTGTTCAGGTTCGTGGTCTGAGTCACTCCTTAAAATTTTGCTAATAAATTCAATTGCATCCTTGTTTTTTTTTATGTTCGACTACGCGTAACTTTTTTCAGTACCTATAGTCCGATTTCGAAGATTCTTTTTACCTCAGATTTGGTCCGATATAAATTTCATGAGAATATTCCACCACTAAGGGTAGAACGTTAAGGGATGATTGAAATTTTTGTCATTTTTGTTATTAATTTGTATGTTATGAAGTAGGTAGGCACTAAAAACCTAAAAAAATATTTTTATCAAAAGAGGCACCCGAAAAAATAACTTTAAAATTCTCAAGTCGGCTTTGGTTTTGTTGGCTGTTTTGTATTGCCACCGACTTGCGAATATAAAGTTATTTTTAACTTTTTGAAGGCGGTTGTCTTTTTTTATCGTCTTCAGTTAAAACAGTTTTGGTTGTTCACACTTAATTATTTACTGTAAGGCTTTTGACGTCATACTGTGTGAAAATTAAATCAGTTGTAAAAATGTGGCAATCAAGTAAATAAACTCAATGAATGGTGATAGGTACTACGTGTTACAGGCAGAATAGCTTGCCTCATTACATTAGCAGCGTTATTTACATCATAACACTACATTAGGTACTATTTCAAAGTCCTTGATAATCTTATCTATGACATCACATTATCGAGTCGTATCAGTTATCAATAGAGTTAATAGATATTGGTTACAAACTATTTATGTTAGAACGACAACAGAAGATGTTTACGTTGTCTGTGGACCAAGCACAACTGCGCGAAGAAAACGTATTACATAAATATCTTACGTAATAGATAGATCTAGGCTGTACCTGTATTTTGGAGGTCAGAGTTCATTATATGAACTAAATATGTGCGAATCCGGTATATATTTTATACTGGTTTCGCACATATTTAGCTCGAAGGTTTCACTCATGTCAATGAGTGTGGTTATCGTATAAAATGAAGCCAATTTCAAAGTCAATGTCATATCATTTATTCCAATTAGACCATTCAAATGTACTTTTGAACGTCATACAAGAGATTTGAATCTAGTTGTTACAAAGCTAGCTTCGTATGGAAAAGAATGGGCAAAAAACTCCACACATACTCTTAAAAAAATGTTTACAATATTTTGCATTTACTGGAGTTATTATATGTTTAATTATACGTGAATACGATGTACAGCAGCTATATTCATAGATAAGTAGTGTTCACATATTTATAAATATTAAAACAGTAGTAGACCACTCCTTATATTTCAACAAACAATGAAATAGTGTGTGGGCCATAGTATTTAGCTATACTTATAGTATATCTCTAAGTACCTACAGAAAAAAAAAAAGTATTGAATTAAGTTGATTAAAAATAGCATAGCAATCAGTTTGATTTTGTCTAGACTGGAGATTGTTGCCGAGCTACCATGTTTCCAAGCACTTGGATATAATCCTCTAAATTATAAAATGCTTAAACCATATTAAACGATGATTAATTTTAAATCTATTTTAAGTACAAAGGAGTCTGTTCTAAGTCATAGTCGTCTATGAATCCATAAGGTGAGGATACCTCAAATGTACCCCATTATTATTTATATAATACATAATTTATTTTTGAGAATAATGTATAAATTCAGAGTAGGTATGTATGCTTTTGCTATATTTTTTGTTTGTGAAACGTTTTAAATGGGTATTTCTGACTGTGTTCATTATATTCTTACTATTTCGGTATTTTCTTAAACAAAAACCAATGTCAGTAGGTACCTAACTATGACAATGACAATTCTCATGGTTGGTGTTTGGTTGACAACAGAAAGCCAATTCTACTAATTAAAAATATTCATAATCTAGTGGCAATTTCGTCACAGTCAATGTCAAAAATGCAGGTAAAATAAAGGCGTTTTTCACAGATTGACACTCAGATTGAGATGAGACTGGTTGGTATGGCACGGCGCTAATTCTTTTTATTCACTTAGGCCCACTTGCGCCAAAACGTTGACTTAAATAAATAACTCGAGGCTCACTGACTCAGTGTTATAGTGTAGAGGCTACATCCGGTGCAGTTTATTATGCGGACCTTGTGGAAACTAGAACTAATTTCCGTGCGTTTAAGCGTTTTTGCCATACCTATTATTGGAATCAAATTTAATGTAGTAGCTCACTTTTTAGGGCCCATTAATTATGTCAATTATAATCCGTGGTGCTTAGCAACTGGGTTTCTCCCAGTTGTAAACGTCCCTTTGTGCCTATTGGCCTAGTTCTGTTCTGTCTCCTGCTTGATTTGGAAGGAAGTGGAAAATATGTTTTTCTTACTCCTCCGCTGTACTTTTCTGATTAATTTCGTTGCGGGATCCAAGACAGTTGAATCGTTTCTCTGGGACTCGTCGAGCTTCATTGCTCTGGCGCTTTTCTGGTGGTCGCCACTGTTGATTCTGGCTTACAGGAGTTACAGTGGTTAGGGAATAGCGTGGCGGGCTTGTCCCATAAAAAAAAAAAAAATAACTCAGTGTTAAATTTTAAATTTTTAACTCACAGTTTATATTGCATCAGTAAAAATTAACCCAGAGTCAACTGACCCAAGTCATGTCATGTCCATTCATTCTTTTTACAATCGGCAAAATATGGCAGATTGAATGCTGAATGAATTAAGTGTACAGCAGGTCGATTCTGTAAAATTCAAACAACAACTCGCATTTCACATCGCTATTCACTCTCACTTCGCATAAGGTTCTAAATGACCTTGATATATTTGACACTTTGAATCGGGTTCGAGTGCGAAGTGAGCATCGAAGTGACGGGGAAATTACCTTACAAAATGCCACTTCTTACGTCATCTCATACTTTATCTGTCAAAATCTCCCTGTCAATTTAGTTCAACTCGCTGACACACGCGGCCCAAATTTCACAAATGGCAACAATTTGCTACTGTGCGATATAGTAGAAAAATAAAAATATATAATTGAAAAAAAAAAAACCGATGTAGCCAACCTTCTACAGAAACAAAAACCTTTGTTGGAAGTGGCATAAGAATTTAATGCTACCGCCACTGGTCATCGAAAGTTTACAACAAAATTATAAGAATTTAAAAAAGAAAACAAAAATATACATAAAAATACTAGCCCAGAGTTAGTTGACTCTAACGCTCCCACATCAGTGGGTTAAAAATTAAAAACAAAAACTCTTTGTTAAACTCTTGTTGGTGCAAGACATAATTAGAATTTAACTCCAAAGTAGCATTTGCCTCTGAGTTAACCGTGATAAACCTAGTCTGGCGCAAGTGGGCCTTAGTTTCAAGCACGCTAGGTCAAATAGGTGTCAAACGTTGTCAATTGAAACGATGGTGAAGAGACATAATTATTACACCATTATAATTACTTACGTCATCTTGAAACTTGGGCCACATACAAATCAAGTAGGTAGTAGTAGCCTTCTATCAATGGAAGTTTTTTGTAATTGGGATTGCCTTGTACTTACTGAGATTTTCTCTTACAGACACAAAAATATAGGTACAGTCTGAGATTATCAAACAAAAGGCAGATAGACCGTGCGGAACACTGGGAATGAAGCCAAAAAAGCAAATACAAATTCAAAAGCGAATACCTACAATCTCGTGATTGTATTCGCTTTTGAATTTTTATTTGTATTAGTATTTTGTTTTTTTTTTTAACAGTGCTTCGCTTCGTGCTGTGCTGACTCGTGTCAGTACAGCGCGAAGCGAATAAGGTATTCGTTTTTTTAATTTGTATTTGCTTTTGTGGCTTCACTCGCAGTGTTCCTTACAATTTATAATATTAATATAGAAGTATAAATGTAGTATAAGCTAAAATAAGAAATCAATAGGTAATTAATAATTATTATTTCGAATAGGTATTAGAAAAGTATTCACTGTGTGGACCATTATATAGGCTATAGTACAAGTTATAGATAGCTACAATTGGTAATTTTTTCTCAATTTGCACACTACTAGCGGCTACTTTGAAGCCAATGTTCAAAGAAATTGACTTTAGTCAATGTAAACAGTAGTTGTTTAATTGCCAATATTTATTATGTAAGTAGATACGGTACGGTCCGTAGATTGTATGAGCAACGCCTAAGAATTTAATCAAAGCAACTTTATTTCGAATGTAACTTAATGCAACAAGAATTTGGATAGTTCATAGAAATTAAAATTGAAAACCTGCAATTTTTTTTAATGCGTTATCCTACACTAGGAGTTTCTCCTGTATCGTCGGGGCGTTTACAAACATTAAAACAAAAAAAAAAAAATATAATAGTTTATTGCCTCACGATAACTAAATCTGTGCTGATTTTTATTCAAACTGATGGTGTTTACATTTTTTGTTACGTTTTTCTTTACAATGACACCGATAGGGGTAAAGCGGGAAGTCGGCTAAGTCATAGATCCAGTCCCAAAATCGGCAGTCTTTACCGCTAGGATTTCGTTTCAGCGTCACCGTGTCTGTAAATTCCAGATAGTCCAAGTGTTCCGTTGTGAATAACGGCCAATCCTTGTCTCTATCCGCGTCAGGTGTAGGGTCACTGTAATATGAATTAAAAAGATTTAAATATATGTTGCTAATGTCACGTAGGTCGGTGCGAACGAAGATGCCACGCTTGCGGCATCTGTTATCGAGTAGCAGAAGTATACATTTAAAATAAATAAAATATGTGGGGACATTTCACATACGGCCATCTGACCCCAAACTAGGGAGACCATGTACTATGGGTGTCAGACAGCTGATATACATACACAAATACATTTAAATACATACATATATAGATAAACAACACCCAGACACAAGGCAAACACAAGTACTCATCACACAAATATTTACCCTGGGCGGGAATTGAATCCACAACACGCTGCGCAGCAGTCAATCGCTCAACCACTGCTCCAACCATGTTGTCAACTTGAAATTAATCGGCGTTAAATTTTCATAATCATTAATGATTTACAAAAATGGGAGAAATTTTTACTTGGGGTTTGTTTTGGCAGGATTAAATCTAAGTATTACAAAAGAGAGATTATGCATACATACCCACAAACAGCGAAGTTAATAATAGTATTCGTGAATTGCTTGATGAGAGCATATTCTCTGCAATCGATGTCTATGGTCATGTTCAGTGGCTTAGGGTTGAACATGTAAAAGGCCGGGTCAGCGTGAGAAGCTCCCACAATGCCGTATTTAAGACCTTCCACTCCGTAAAAGTTTCTTCTAGAAGTAGAACGAAACTCGAACAAATATGTAGCAGTGAACTGAGAAACCTTTTTGGCGAAACTTAACACATCATATATCATACAAGAGTGACTGTTGCAGTTAACGAATTCCTTGATAGTATCAATGCAAACAGATTTGTCTCCAAAATGGAAGTCCTTTATTAAACTAGCTAAGTCTAGAATATCGTTTGGAGTCGAATGATATTGTATTTTATTAGGAACAAACATTTCTGGAAATCTATCAAAGATTTTTATTAAATAGTCTGCAAATTCTTCAATGACAATAAGAGACTCTTTGTCGGAGTAGCCTATCATGACCTCGACCTGATTCAGAAGACCGCAATCCAAATCGGTCATGAAATCTTCAAGTATGAATCTTTCTTGACCAAAATCTTCTTCAACAACAGGCACGAATGGAACCATTTTCTTCAGTAACTGATTCGTTGTTTGTTCGGCAGCCAACACTTCACATGTTGTATTAATCAACTGATTATAAGGAACGCTTTGAAGGAAACATAAAAGTTCACATCCGTTTTTAGTGTCCATACCTAACAATTTGCCCAGTACATATGACTTTTCCTCAACTTTGTATGGAAAAATAGCATCACAAGAAGGCACGCCACTTATCATTATTGCTTTGTGGAATAAACCAGTGGACATCGGCGACATCAGGTGATGACCAATGGCAGCTGAACCAGAACTTAAGCCAGCCACAGTCACACTTTTGCGATCGCCTCCAAAGCATTCAATATTATCTCTCACCCATCTCAACATTTTGACCTGGTCTTTCAAAGCAGCATTTCCAGGTACATCTTTAGTACCGAGGTTAAGAAATCCCAGAGCATCTTTCCTGCAGTTGAATGTCACTACTACAACGTTTTTGACAAGAAAGTCAGCACCGTATAGGTCTACATAATCTCCATCAAACTTGTATGCAAATCCGGGAAAATAAACAATCACTGGTGTTTTTGCTGTTAAGTTACTTGAGTAAACGTTAAGGGTTAGACAGTCCTCACAGCCAGGTGTCAGTTTTTTAGTTAGAGGATTATACTGCGGACACATGGGCCCTAATGCTGTGGCATCTCTCGTTCCTTCCCATGACTCTGGGTCTTCAGGAGCCTGTAAAAGGACAGTTGAACATAAAAAAATACTTGTAATTTTTAGAATAGAGTTTTAAGAGGAAGGTTTATAATATGTATAGTTAGATCTACATTGCAGACGTGTAAAGCCGATGCGGGTCGCTAGATTGTAATAAATACTAGTGTTTTAATGCGCAACAATTTGTGCATATCGGTATTCAAAGTAATTCATTTTTAAAGTTTTTGTTTCTTAGGTGACCTTTACTGCCATAAACATATTTGTTCAGTGTGTGAATCGAAACGGTGACACGCAGTGCAACAACCGATGGCTCGGTCACTGCACCAAGCGTGTCTTCATATTGTGGATGATGAGTAGTAAGGTATTTACCTTAAACCTGAGACTTCCAACAGGTGGCTTGGCGTAGGGAATATTTTCGAAACTGTAGAACTGAAAGCCGCCTAAGATTGCGTCTTGTACTTTACCACGTAACCAGCCCTGCTGTACTCTCACTAAAAGGTCAGAACAGGACAGCGTTTGCGATGTGCTGTAAAATGAGGAAAAGAAAGGAAAACTATTATTTACTTGAAAGTGACGCACAAAGAATCATGGTGAGATCCATACATTCATTTCCTACAAATCCTACAAAGTTTATACAAAACAAGTTCGAAAAGTTATAAGTACAAATCTAAACGTTTCTTTACACAAAAGTTTACTGTATAATTATCATGTAATCATTATATTATTTAAACCATCACTTGTAAAAATCAAATGAACGGCTCGCCAGCACAGATAAACCCTGAGAGGTTTCCGTTGTATGGCAATAATACCATCTGTATTATACAACGTGTATCTTATTTAACGCTATACCTCAGACACCCCAATTAGAATATTAAATTATAAGTCTAAAACAACATCCGTAATTTAATAAATGTAAACCAAACCCAGTCTTTTTTTATAAAATAGTTATCCTTACTAAACGCAAAACGTATGTGCGTCCTACAACATCCCTACGCACACACTCATGCAATGCTAGCGGCCGACGTGCACACACTCGAGCGCCCGCCAGCTGACCAGTGCAGTAGGCATAAGTTAGGCGTTAGTTCAATGAACGAATTTTACGTACCTAACATGTCACAGACCGATAAGAATAACTTTTGATAATAAATTGAGTTTACCATGTAATTATTGATAGTTTTCTAGCAAGTAACATTATGATTCCATCTTTCTATCACACGTGCGCAGGCTTGGAACTTAGCGGCTTCAAATAATTTTGTTTACTTTTACGATCGATTCAAGTTCAACACGAATCCAAAATTTTAAGCTTAGTGAAGGGGACGCATTTAATACAGCTACTTTTTACCCGTTAACGATGTGAAGTACAAAACGGACTCCGTTCGGCACCCGCCGGCGCGGGCGCGGCGGGTGCCGGCTTGAACGGTAAAACAAAGCTTTTTCATAAAAAAGAGAAGGAATACAAAACAACAAACGAAACAAAGCCACCGACTTCCGATACTTAAGTCATGTGTGTTCTGTGCTAAAGTTATTTTTCACTTTTAAGTTTTTGAAGGCGGTTGTCTTATTTGTGAAAAAGCTTTTTATTTTCCGCTTTTTAGTACCTCCTTCTTATCGAAATCCATTAAGACACCTTAAAACAGACATTGAAAGTACTCCCAAGATTGAGGCATACCCAGTCCATTAAAAAAAGATTTTTCAAAATCGATTTAAATTTGCCGGAGAAATTGCGTAACAAACATACAGTCGATTGAGAACTTTTTGTAGTCGGTTGAAAATAATCTCAGATGCGTAGGTAACTATCGCAATATCAGCTACCTGATAAATAGGTCGTATTTACTTCAATTTCAATTTAATTTATTCAATAACAATTTACATTGTGTCTGAAATCATTCATAATAAATAAAAAATGAGTACTGCTTATTACCTACGTGAAAAAAAAAACAAATTGTGATTTGGGTCATACCTAATTCATAATTGAAACATAAAAAGATTTAAACCACAAACAGCAAACTTCGCTGCCGGGTGCCCGGTGCCCGCGCACGGAAAAATACCTACTTTGATGATGGCCGGCCGGGGACCGGGTGTAGCGCGCCCGTCGGCATGTAAAGGGAAAGCCGGTTTTGTGCCTCTCGCTTATCACATTATTCTTACATTTGCAAAGGACGGAGGTACTAGGTACCAGAAAATTGTCTACTATTTTCGACATTAATTTCTCGATAAATTAATGAGACATGCGGAATACAAATCGGTCGTGCATTTAAATAAGCCTTGTTGTTGGGACGAATGGATTAAATTCTCTTACATCAACTGTTTTATTAAACGCGCTCTACTTCAAATGTAAAATGCTTTGATATTATTTATGTGCACGTGTGCTTTACGAACCTTAAAATTAGGTTTAGCATTGAAGTAGGTACTTATGTTTGTTCAATGCTAGCGGCGCGTGCTCACACGGCAAGGCCGCATCACCAGCTTGAACTGTAGGTAGGTGTAGGCATTACTGCGTTAGGTACCTATGACTATTGACCGTAATGACCGTACGAATTCAACGACCAAACATTACTTTAGCTAGATATGGTAGTGATACCTATGCGATATCACCGTGTAAAATTCAATCTTTCCATCACACTTTCACAGGCTTTAGACCGGCTTTGAATTGTCTCTACGCTCTACGCGCGGCCGCCGTTTCGTTCGTCGCGTGTCGTTTTTACGAGTATCTACCTAGGTATCTATCTTTAGAGATGTCACACCACAGTTTATTACAGTTTATTGTTTGTACCTACTACAAAAATATTCAAAGACGGCGTGTTTAAAAGATTTGAATCATTTTTCATTTACAGTGATTAGAATACAATCGTATTGATAGGAAGAAGTAGGTACTTACGTGACTGAACTATTTACACTTTACACTTAATTAATTTACACTATTTCGGCGATCCACTTTCATTATACTTTCAAAATGACCACCGCCTTGGCCTATGCACTTATTTGCACGCTTTCTTAAATTGTGTTTTAATTTTGTAAGCACTTCAGTGTCACGTTTCACTGTCACAAATGCTTCTTCAATTTTCGGTTTAAGTTCATCGACACTTGTACATTGACTGACGTACACGAGCGATTTTATGCGACCCCACAAATAAAAGTCTAGTGGCGTTAAGTCAGGCCATCTGGGAGGCCACGGTACAGGTCCTCCGCGACCTATTCAACGACTGCCATACTCCGCATCCAGATGCCGTCGAACGGTCCGCGTGAAATGCGCGGGAGCACCGTCTTGTTGGTAAAACATGTCACGTAAAAGACCGGCAGGGACGTCATCTAGTAAGTCCGGCAAAGTCTCCTGCAGGAACCGCAGGTAGGTATCTCGCTCTTGCAGTCGAGTAGTCCGCACATTCGTCCCCGTGTCCAGAGCCGTATTTGGAAAGAAAGTCCCGGAGTCCATCAGTCGCTGAGTGGCAGCAAGCATCGTCCTGGCACTCACACTGAACGGGCATTAAACTCCCGACAAGCTAACGCGACATTATCCAGACAACGAGCCAGGGTCCTCACCATCTCCGTGTACTGGATGTTGGTATAGCGGAAAGCCATCGCGCGCGGAAACAAGAGTATGACGGAGAAGTTAGCCAAGCAACAACTACATTAGATCGCTACCGGCGGATGACTAGCTTTTGATGTTAGGTACTCATGTTAGTCGGGCGGCAGCGGCGGCGCGTTTGTCGGCATTTCGCATAAAACTCAAAGGGGTAGCCGACAAATGCTTTATCTCTTTGAAATAAGTTCTAAATTTCTTTAAATTAATTGTATTTATTTTAAAATCCCTAAAAATTGTTTATGTGTAACTCTGATGACCGAACTATGTTGGGTCGTGCATTTCAATAATCCTTACTCATTGGAGCCAAGGTTGGAATTTCTTTAATTTACCTATTTTGATGCTCACTACCTTTGAAGTAAAATGCGTTGAATTTTTTTTTGTGTGTGTGTATTACGAGCTATGTGTGAACTACAAATTATGTCGTGCGTTTAAGTAGGCTTTATTGCGCTGCGTTAAGGTTTAAATTTCCTTGAATTAAGAATTGTATTAACTTGTCATGTGTGTATTACGAGCTATCTGTGAACTACAAATTATGTCGTGCGTTTAAGTATGCTTTATTGCGCTGCGTTAAGGTTTCAATTTCCTTGAATTAAGAATTGTACTAACTTGTCATGATACTGTGCTTCCAATTTAAGTTAATTAAAAGATTTTTCCGTCAAAATTTAACACCTATTTTTAATGACGGAAATGGATTCAGAAGCCGATTCTGAACCAACAACTTTCAGGAATTGCGTTATATTTGTTACAGCTTGTATAAAAAAAAAAATCAGACCTCCCATACAAAATCGATCAGCTGACTATTGATTTTGCATGGGACGGTCGATTTTTTTTTCATATTTTGACCCATGTTCCTTGGAGAAAGTTGTTCAATTTCACGGGTATTATCACCCTGAAAAATTTGGACGGTGACTGAAAAATCACCCTGTATATAATCCACCGACTTAAAAAAGAAAAACACCTAGAAAACAAACTAAATTAAAATGCAAGTTGCGAAGGAAGCAAACAAAAGATAATTATGTCTGTAATCGTTAATTATTGTAATATTATTACTGTATTAAAATGTTGTTTGTATTAAAAATAAATATTAAAAGAAATCTACTGTAAGTTATTGAAAAGCGAGATTTATTTCCTGACTAAATAAAATCTTAAAGTTGTGTGTATAATTTATTTATTTGTTCAATACAAAATATTCATATAGTTAGGTACATACATAACATTCATAAAAAGATGCTGTCATAATGTATCTTTTAATAAGGTGCACATTTTATAGCAGTAATGTTAAAGTATTACGAATATAGGTAATATTTATTATAAATTCCGTTAAAATAGGTATTTTCTGAAAGTTGCCATGGTTATTTCACGAGAAAATTGCTTTTGAATTAGGGTAAGTGACCCTATGCATGGCATGGCTTTTTCGTGACTCGAAAAATCAGGAAAGTTACCTAATCTGACAGTTTATGAAAGACTTACCAAAAAGCAGCAAGGCAAAATATTAATGACAAAACATACATTTTATTGCACTTAAACTTACTTACACACTACAACTATATGTACTGTCGATGATCGACATAGTAGTAATGTGTTTTATACCGATAAATTATATTGATATTATTTACCTTAATTATGGGAATAAACCTATGAGTATTTACACAACTGGCAATTATCGATAAGCAAATATTTTCAATAAATAAATAATTGCCAACGAAACGCAGCAACAAATACATGTAAGATATGTCATTTTTGCTTTTGTCTATATTTTAAAGCGTCCTTAAAGAAACAGCCCGCCACACTATTTCCAAATCACTGTAACTTCTGAATGCCAGAACCAACAGTGGCGACCACCAGAAAAATGCCGAAGCAATGATGCTCGAAACTGCATAGAAAAGGTAATGGACGGAAATCCAGAGCCCCTAGACCGTTGAAATTTTACAGACCTACCTAGCCGTAACACTTGAACATTAGTAAATAAGTTACCTTTTATATCTGAAAGAGGGCCAAGTACAGTACGGTCAACGTAACTTGGCGCGTCTGAAGTTAGCCGATTAGCTGCGCAGTAGACAATTTCGTTCCTAAAAGTTCCATTGCGCAGCCAAACAGCTAACTTCAGACGCGCCAAGTTACGTTGACCGTATTGTACGTACAAGATATGTGAGTGCACAAGAGTGTGGGCAAACGCAAGTGCACTCCCTGTTCCCTCACTCTCATGAGCCATATATCTATATGAAACTTGTATGTTTGTACGGAAACATAAATATCTATTCAGAGCAGCAGCAGATGTAAGCTCTAGGAGTCGGCGTGACCAACATACTTGTTTTAGATGAATTACCTCGATTAACAAAATATTGAACAGCATTATAGTGAGCTGCTTAGCTATGGCTGTACGTATACAGAATGGGGACCACATATATGCAATAAATTATACAACATACTTGTTATCGCCTTTTCTGACGATATACAAAAAATGAACGAAATCGGTCCAGTAATTAGGTCAAAAAGTAGAGTTTTAATTTTGAACAAATTTAAACACTCTGTAGAATAGGATCACTAGGTCAATGACTCAATGAACTTGAATCCTCTTAACACTGAAAAGCGACGTTGCCACGGAGTGCAAAACTACAAACTATCACGACTCTGTTATGTACCTATTCTAGTTACTTGCCTAAATGTAAAATTCGCTTCGAGGTCAAGGCACGTTGTCTTTAAACAGAGTGTTTACTTTAACTGAATTTATTTTCATATTTATTTTGTTAGAAAATTTAACTTTTTTAATTTTCGGCTTTTAATTTAATATTTAATTTTGCTATACTTCTGTGGACTTCTAGAGGTTTAATTTATAGCATTTAAGTGAGTTCCATATTGTATATAACAAGTTACTCTGTAAACTTAAATTACTAAATAGTAGACTGTTTAAAATACACTTGTTTAAATGGCTAAATGATAACAATTTTTATAGCATTAAGGAATATAAGCAATTTTTATAACTTTGAACATAAGTTATGTTAATCACTTTGCATGCTTAAGTCTTAAGCAAAACATGTATGATCACATTTTGAACTCATACAACACCTTTGTATACCATGTTCTATGCAAATAAATAAATAAAATGGGATGGCAATGCGACACGACCGGGGAGATATCAAAAAGAGGCACAGGAGTGTTACACCACCAACTTCCAAACTCCTATCTGCTATTGACATTCGAAATCATCATAATCACTTTAGCTTTCTAAAACTCTAGTGTTGGACATATGCCTCCTCCATGGCGCGTCATAGTTCTCGGTCCTCTGCCTTCCGCACCCAGCCACTATTGGCTACCTTCTTCAGGACATTAGGCCATCGGGGTGGAGGGTATCCTACGCTGCGCCAACCTATTCGCGGTCTTCACCCCAAGGACAAGTCTGCTCCATCGGGCATCGCTCCGGCGACAGACGTGACCAGCCCACTGCCACTTCGGCTTGCTGATTTTGCGAGCAACTGAGATACGCAATGGATAAACCAGAAAACACAGAAACGAGACTAACGTGGCAGTTTTACCATGAAAAATCGCTTGCAAAGTTTTGAATAAAATTAAACTTTTACTGTGGCAATTTGTGGAACGAAACCACTCTTATAACAGTGTCTACAACGATATTTGTACAAATGGCTGAGTCTATTTTACCATTAAGAATAGAGAAATGACGTTGGTGTTTTATTAAAATAGAATTATTAATGTTGATGGCAATAAACATTATCTATATAAATAAAAATGAATGTTTGAACGTTTGACCTCTATGCGCTCCTAAACCATTTATCCTATTGTGATGAAAATTTGGTGGAAGAAAAAAAAAATATTGGGTACGAAGTTGCGGATCGCAGTTAGTAATAAGTATAATTGGCAAATATGTATAATTGATCACTTGATAATTTGTTACATATTAGATGAAATAACCTGCAAAATCTACTTATAATACAACTAGCGACCCGACCCGGGTACAATGTAGATCAAAATATACGTATATACGAATACCATTATCAAATATCTTAATAGATAATAAATACATAGTCGCGTACATACTTCCGTTCTCCTTCAGAGAGGAGCGCTAACATCTAAGCAAATAATTCAAATGCCTTCACTTACTATGGTAATGAGCAATCCGGGAGACATTGCAGGATTTGTTAGACCATCCACCTGAGGAAATGATACATCATTTTGATTTAAGATGCCACCACCATCATGCAATGAATTGTAACTTAAAATAAAATGGTGAAAAGGACCTTTTACATCGAATGAATGATTTAAGTTTTGGTCCTGTTTCATTAATTACCCGACTACGGCAAAGCCAAAGGAGGGTTATGAGTTTGACAGGCTATGTATGTATGTATGTATGTATGTATGTATGTATGTATGTATGTATGTTCATCTGTACGCTCATAGCTCCTAAACTACTTATCAGAACTGAACAAATGAGGTATCGTTAGAAGCGTCTTGATCGTCCGCTGGTTATAGGCTATATGACGTATCACCGAATCCAATGTGGCGCCCTCTGGCGGACAAAAAAACCAATATTAAAAAAAAAAATGAAGACAAGCATACCGTGTTTGGTATCATTGGAAAGG
This sequence comes from Charanyca ferruginea, assembly GCA_947361185.1. Lineage (NCBI taxonomy): Eukaryota > Metazoa > Arthropoda > Insecta > Lepidoptera > Noctuidae > Charanyca > Charanyca ferruginea. Next base: position 24,891,656 of record OX376068.1, read on the forward strand.
GGTTCACTAGTACATTTCAAATTTATATAATATTTAGTGGTAATTTGTCACAAATTATTGTAAAAAAAGGAAAGATTACCAAATAAAGTAAGATACGCATACCGTGTTTGGTATCATTGGAAAGGGGTTCACTAGTACCTATTAAATATATAATACTTAGCTGTGACTCCAAAATGGTTTAAATAAAAATATAAAGTTTAAAAACTAAAACCCGACCACAACAAAAAGTGATCTAAAAAGTACAAAACAAGAAAATATTTCACACAGAAATCAAGACATAGGTACAAAATGGTCAAGGTAAGCCGTGGTTGCATGCCATTATATTCATGTTCATCGCACTCATATGGGATACAGGCATGCAACCACGGCTTACCTTGACCATTTTGTACCTATGTCTTGATTTCTGTGTGAAATATTTTCTTGTTTTGTACTTTTTAGATCACTTTTTGTTGTGGTCGGGTTTTAGTTTTTAAACTTTATATTTTTTTTGATGTCGGTTTTGATCGAGTTTTACATAATTGGTGTTTATTTTTCGTTGAATAATTTATTGGTTCCCTGAGGCAGCAATGCTCTTACTGTTCAATATCAAGTTATTAAAAAATTACTGGCAATACTCTGGGGGTCAAGTAAAGGTTGATTGTTTGTGACCATTTAAGACCTGTTTCATCCATCACCTTCACACAATATTTGGCAGATAATTTTCTGACATTCCATTTTTTTGTTGATTTAAAAAGGAAAGAAAGTAAAATTATGCAAAACTGACTGCCAAACTTTGTAGTTCGGAGAGGCACTAGAAAAAGAAGAAAATAGTGTATATTCATAGGTAGTGAAACAAGCCACATTGATCTTAAGCTAGAATACCATTTAGTAATTACTACTAGATTTTATTTCTAGCCGTTCAGCTGAGCATCATCATCTGCCTAGCCTTTTCCTAACTACGTCAGGGTCGGGTTCCAGTCTGCAGCAGCAGCTAAATACCAGTGTTAACATAGAACGACTTTAATTGGGACAAGCCCGCCACACTATTCCCTAACCACTGTAACTCCTGTAAGCCGCAGAAAGCAGAAAAGCGCCAGAGCAATGAAGCTCGACGAGTCCCAGAGAAACGATTCAACTGTCTTGGATCCCGCAACGAAATTAATCAGAAAAGAACAGCGGAGGAGTAAGAAAAGCATATTTTACACTTCCCTCCAAATCAAGCAGGAGACAGAACAGAACTAGGCCAATAGGCACAAAGGGACGTTTACAACTGGGAGAAACCCAGTTGCTAAGCACCACGGATTATAATTAACATAAATAATGGGCCCTAAAAAAGTGAGCTCTTACATTCAATTTGATTCCAATAATAGGTATGGCAAAAACGCTTGAACGCACGGAAATTAGTTCTAGTTTCCACATAGAACGACTGCCGTTCTGACCTCCACAACCAAGTTACTGGGTAACGCGATAACCCTTGATAAGATTGGTTGTCAGTCTTTCTGCCTTGTGACTTCCCATCATCATCATCATCAGCCGGAAGACGTCCACTGTTGAACAAAGGCCTCCCCCATAGAACGCCACAATGAGCAGAAACCTGCCGCTTGCATCCCAAACCGACCATACCATATCAATGACTGCCGGGACCAACGGCTTTGCGTGCTTTCCGAGACACAAAACGGATCTCGGAAACGGTTTCGGTATAAAACGGATGGTCACCCATCCACAGACACACCGCGTTAAGAATACCTTAACCATGACTGAGCTTTCCGTACGGTTGTTACTTAGCCTTGAGCCCCTCTTCAACTGAGTAAAACAATACTACCACTATAAAATACACAATCTGTTGCTTAGCAATTCAAACTGTACCTTTTACCAAATAAGGTATCGACTCTAAAATAATACCAATAATTACTTAATATACAATAAATTAATTTGAATTTGAAGCTTTTCTATATTGCCTAAAAGGCTTGCTGACTATTTGGGCACAATATATTCGGACACAGTGTCCGAATTGATATTGTTTTCACTGATGATTTGGACACCAAAAAAGAAGCTGTTTTACAGCTATAGGTTGAGCGGAAGACAGATGGATATCCGAAACATTAGTGAAAAAAAACTTGAGCGGTTGAAGTTCGTGTCTGTACAGAAACAAAAAAATATATAAAAATAATAATAATTATATCACGAGCAGGCGAGTGCGCGCAGCAGCGGCTCGACACACGCACACATACACACACGCATTTCGTTACGTGACGATTTCTACTATTTTGCATGTAAGCAGCGTTAGGGAACTTCGTTCCAAAAATCAATTCGGATTCTGTGTCTAAATATATTGTGTCCGAATCGTCAGCAAGCCATCTAAAATATAGGTCGTCGTTGCATGGTGACGCGATGATATTGATAAAACCACTATAGAAAGAACCTTTATCAAAGCAGCTGACAAGGGCACGGCCCTGGATTACCTACATGCAGCGATGAGCGAAAAACGCGCTTTAATTACAATGTGTCGTGTTTCCGATTTGTAACAAACTAGCAACCCGACCCGGCTTCGCCTGGGCCTATAGCCTTCCTCGATAAATGGACTATCCAATACAAAAACAAATTTTTCAATTCGAATCAGTAGATCTCTTCAGCTTTATAATATTAAGTATAGATATTATATTGGAAACTAGTTTAATACCGCTACTTCGTCCGCGCGTAAGTCGGTTATCTGCAGGGTTTAAATTTGTGCGTTTCTTTTTAAAATAAAAGTCTTGTTACTCCATATAGCATCAGCTAACTGTCAGTGAAATACTCGTCAAAATTAGACCAGCCGTTTTGGAGATTATTCGTAACAAACAGACAGACAGATATGTTATTTTTTTTGGTACAAGTAACATGTTAACATGTTATTTTAACATCACAAAAAACACTTCATTTTGATTTATTTGTATATATAATTTTATTATCTAACATATTAATGAGCACAATAATTTGCTACTAACTAGGAGTAGGTACTTACCCTTGTTTGAGAATACTTGTCATTATTTTGATGATAACAATAATAATGATTTGTATGGTGTATCTACCTATTTTTCCAAAAAGGTATGTTTAGGTGACAATAACAAAGCTGTAGAGCTGGTTGGTTAGCGATCTCTGGGGGAGGCCTACGTTCAGCAGTGGACGGCAATAGGCTGATTTGATGCTGATGAGAGCTTGGAACTGGGACCTGACATAGACACTCAAAATATAAACCTGGTATCAGAACTTTAAGAGCTAACACCAGCCTATAATTGTAAGGCACGAGCATTGATCACCACGCTAAGCCAAGGCGAATTGGTACTTTAAGACCTAACCAACACAAAATATGCGTTTCCCAAATTTTATAAATTCTACGACTAACCTACACCTGCGTTCTAAAACATAATTATTGTAACTCTTAAGAAAAGAAGTAAAGACGATTGGGTATCATAACAACGGGGGCTGGCTTCGTAAACTTTGCAATAATTCTAGAAATATCTTATTCCAGTGTACCATTAAAATGCCGTCTAATTGCCGTAGAGCCCTGACGACTATGTTGTTGTTGGTTTAAAGCATACGATGTAGCGGAAAAGGACATAATATAAATCGTCGAAAGTTTTAAAAGAATTTTTAGCCTTTTTGACGCAAAATAGTACGAGCCTAAATAATCATCATCATGTCAATCTCTAGACGTATAGGTCGCCCCCAAAGGGGGATTCATCCGTAACCGCCATGCTTGGTCGATGCATGTTGGCGATCGCAGTAGGTGTTCTGGTAGTTAGCAGGACGCTGCTTCCCCATCATCTGGGGAATATCCATCTGTCGCCTTCTACGACACCTACGGGTAGAAATTGTGTGGTGCTATTCGCGGTTGGCGCCACACGACTTAAACGGACCTAAATAGATGGTGCTAACTAGTGATGGAACAGGCATGTGGCGAGATTTAAACGTAACTTGTTGTGCACAACACTACTGCAATAAACCATTTGTGAATGCAATCGTGTTATACGCTTTATGGCGTTGCGTCTGATAAATTATATATTAAAATGCCTATCATTTAGGCGATTCTATTGACGCTATTGTCTAAGTTTTTCTTCTATACAGGATGAAATTAAATTCATCAGCAAAATTTTAAGGAGTGACTCAGAAAACGAACCTAAACAACTTTCATTATGGAGCTAACTCAAACGGTGCGAAAAAAAATCAGCTGTGTTGTGCATACAGAAGTGCAATAGGTACTTGTTCAAAATGTATGAAACAGCAGTTTTTTTTTCGCGCTGTTTCAGTTGGCTCCATAATGAAAGTTATTGAGGTCTAAGTCACTTCTTAAAAATTTGATAATGAATTCAATTTCATCCTGTATACCTGTATCAGAAAGTAGATTTAAACTACCCAGTTCCGCCCATATCTTGGACCAAACTCTCTGCTGACCGTCGTTTTAGCATAGTAATGGGAATATCCAGAATAACGCTGTGCTTACCAACCTTAGTTATAACGAGATTTCACTACGCTTCGACGGAACCCATTATAATGAATCGCTCCTCTTCGGACATGGTTCAAGTCTAAATAAACTTGCGAAACTTTTCTTGCTGATATTTTATGATTAATTATTTTTGTATAAATGATTCTGTTGCAACCAGTACGCTATCAGTATATTGTTATCATAATATAATATGTGGGGACATTTTCACACACGGCCATCTGACCCCAAACTAGGGAGACCCTGTACTATGGGTGTCAGACAGCTGATATACATACACTACATTTTTTTTTGTGAATACATACATATATAGATAAACAACACCCAGACACAAGGCAAACACAAGTGCTCATCACAGCAATGTTTACCCTGGGCGGGAATCGAACCCGCAACACGCTGCGCAGCAGTCGAACGCTCAGCCACTGCGCCAACCGTGTCGTCATGTCAATGATCCAAACGACATCAGGGACTATCAAGATACGACTGAAAAATATAGTTCATTAGCTTTTTTCCTGCGATTTCGTCCGCATAAATATGTTTGCCTAGGTATTTAATTCCTCGCTGGTCGCTCATCGAGTCACAAAAGTGCCGCCTCGGAGTTTGCCAAAGAGCAATTGAGCGCAGCATTCTGGGTGTAAAGCGACAGGACAGAATCAGGAAAACAGGCAAAAAGGCGGCCAAGCTTAAGTGGGATTGGGCGGGTCACGTCAGCCGCATGCAGAGTGACCGCTGGGCGAGAGTCCAGTGTCCAAAAGACCTGGACGCGTACCACGAGGGTTGGTTCGAGGTGGCGCTGGACAAAAGTTTGTGGAAGCATTTGGGGCAGGCCTTTGCCCAGCATTGGGACAGCATAGGCTAATTGAAAAAAAAAACCTAGATAATTCCTCTTTCTATTGCTGGAAACCATAAATGTAAATCCGTATAGTAGTTTCTGAGATTAGACCGAACGAATATTTCTAAGCGTGGCGGGGGACTTTAATTTATAATACGTAATGATAGTAATGAGCTCGTGGCTAAGTAAAAGCCGTACTATCGATCAGTCATGATGGCTTGCCGCGGTCGATCTACAGATGGGTGACCATTCATTTCATATCGAGACCACAAAGTACGTAAAGCTGCGGCGCGCCCGAACAGAGAGACCACTCAGAACAAGCCGCCATTTTTCGCACGCACACATTGACATTACGTTTATAGGCATTCTCAAGCAGTTTCAAGCAGACTTCAGTCTCGACTGTCACGTGTTGTCGAAATGAAGAAATGATAGACATTGACATTTCATGACGAACGGGAAAATTAAATTTCATATTGTCACAAATAAAACCTACAGAGTCAAAACAGTAGCAGCTCTAGTGAGACTGGCAAGTTTATGTAATTATTTTTGAAGATGGCGGGAGCGGTCCTTCTGTAACCTTTATATTTTGTGCCGAGACCCCTTTTTGTTTCGTAAAGCACGTAAAGCTGTTGGTCCCGGCTGTCATTCGTTGATCTGTGACAGTCGTTAGAAAAGAAGAAGTCTGTCGTCAGTAGACGTTAGAAAATCTGACAACCAGTCTTACCAAGAGGTATCGTGTTACTCAGCAACTGGGTTGTGGAGGTCAGATAGGCAGTCGCTCCATGTAAAACACTGGTATCAGCTGCATCCGTTTACACTGGAAGCCGACCCCAGCATAATTATGTAGTCAGGAAAAGGTAGATTAGTGATAGGTAGTGGCGACATAGCTCTCAGAATATGCAAGTTGAAGTGGCAATGGGCAGGCCACATCGCTCGTAGAACCGATAACCGATGGGGAGGAAAGGGTCTCCAGTGGCGACCACGAATTGGAAGATGCAGCGTTGGTAGGCCTCCCACCGACGCCATTGTCAAGGTCACGGGTAACCGTTGTGGCATTCTATGGGGGAGGCCTATGTTCAACAGTGGACGTCTTCCAGCTGATGATGATGATGAGTGTTGAAGGATAAGCTAATAAGATACTAGTTATGAAAAAAGAAATGGAAACCTAGACTTTTATTAAAATTGTAATTAACTTTTATTCGTTTTTGTTTATCAGACTAAACAGGCTTTGTTCTAGAACTATTGCGTATCTAATTAAAACTGTGAAACATTTTTTTATTTTATACTAACGGTCTCCAATATATTGTTTGTAAAAACTATTTTGAAACGCATAGATTTTTTTGACAGATACGTTCCGTTAAATGTAATTAAAGGCAGTATCATTATTTGAGAAAACTAAATAAATAAATATTGATATTTTTATTGACATTGATTTAACTTAATTGCTTACGATGTCACTGAAAGATATGCTGCCAACTTTCACAGCTTTTAGTTGTTCAAAACAATATTTTCTTTTTAAATTTTCAAACTTTAAGTACCTTGATATTATTGACAGTTTTTTACTGTACCTATTCAAAATGAAATCTATACTAATATTATAAAGCTGAAGAGTTTGTTTGTTTGGTTGAACGCGCTAATCTCAGGATCTACTGGTTCGAATTGAAAAAATCTTTTTGTGTTGGATAGTCCATTTATCGAGGAAGGCTATAGGCCCAGGCCAAGCCGGGTCGGATCGCTAGTATCAGATAAGTCACATGCCAAAAACCCCATTATTTTGATTAGCATCAACCAAATATTACCAAAACCTTTTTAAGTACCTAATACCATATATACGTATAACTTGGTACTTATAAACATCAGTAAGATCCACAAAGGGCTGCAAACATTATTTTCCTCTCAGCGTATCCCTTTCGTTACCATTTTAATTTACTAATGCGTACTCTTTGATGCGAGTGATCTTCTTTAATATCTGGTGCTCTGGTTTTGAGGCCTCTACGTATTCTCAAACCCTAAGTTGATTTGAAAGAGAGTTCTTTTTTTCAGCACTATCACCAGTCACTTAATTATGGTATTTATAATGAAGTATTAACACACAGTACAAGTACACACACACAGTACACAGTACATAGTATTGGTACATTATTTTCCAGCGGGGCAAAGGCCTCTTCTCCTCTTCTTCTCTGATGTTGCATGCCATACGATAGAATGTACTGGATTCAATTGTTTTAGTTCACATACATTGCAAATAAATGATTTCAGATTTTTTTTCCCTAAAAATAGGGCACGAGCATTGTTCACCACACTTGCTCTAGGCGAACAGGCGATTTCAGAATTATTTTAATTAGAAGTGTAGATTTCCTCACGACGTTTTCCTTTATCGATCTCAGTGATGTCCAAAATAACATTAGAAAGTACATAGGAATTGAAAAAGTTACATTGGTACTTTATTAATTTGGTTCAGTTCTGACAATAGCATCCATGAGAAAACCGTATAAGTCTTAAATTTGTATTAAGTATGTGCGCGATTTGTTACGCGATTTCTCCTTTACTGAATAATTAACTGACCAGAATAACTTACAATAATTATAACACAACATAACAATAATCATAAAATACAGGTAGGCACAAAGAGTATTAAGAATTATCAACAGACTTACAGTTTGTTTGATCCGTAGCTTTTCCAAAAACCAAGTGGACGAACCGATTGCCGTATCGCGCTTTTATAACCGTCACCGCTTGGTGTAGCCACAATCATAATCGTTCACAATAATCGATAAGTTGGTTTAGTCGATTTTAAGACTCAAATAAATGAACCTAACAGTATGCATTTCTTGGCCAAACCGGAGGTCTTGCAATACCGTTGCCATGATTTCACTACCTGTAATATTACACCAGCCCGCAAACCCCTAAAACTTAAACACAAGAACACAAAGAGCTGCTATACTACCTACTATTACGCCATTATTTGTTGGTTTATCATGTAAAGCTTGATCCAATAAAAACGAGAAGATATTGTTTTACCCATTACCGTATTCACAAAACACAATCCGACCGTTGTCTGCACGTTTCATATTTCCAGGATTTATGTTTACCCTTTATAGCGATAAATTTGAAGGGTGCGTCTTGGGACCGGTGACCTCTGTCAAGGTCTAAGGTTAGCCACATTAAGATATAGCATCTCTCATACAGGGACAGAGTGAAGAATCGTGGAAATGCTTAAAACTTTGACAAAGTCTGACTAATAGACTGGTCTACTCGGTAAATATCTCCCTTGATGATTTAAACAAAATGAGTTTAAAGTTAGTTGACATATTGAAATCTGTAACGTAAACAGTATTGTAGTAGATAAATTAATAAAATTGATATGCATGCATAATTATGCCTTTCAACATCTACTAAGTGCGTATTAGATTATGTTAAGTAGTTGATTAATAAACTTAAGAGCGCCCATCCCGTCATATTTCCCATACAAACGCTCGTACGCGATTACGGCGTTATAACAAATTATTTCTTAAATATTTTTAACACCCAGGTATCTTGCGGTTAAAATCTAGGTTTGTATGAAGCCAAAAATAAACTTTTTTGAGAAACTAATTCAGTAAACACGTCCGAAAATCAGATTTTTTGCACAATTTTATCTGAACTTTGGCCGTTCATAATGCACTCATACATTGAAAAAGTAAAAAAAAACAGCTTCATACAAACCTTGTACATGTAATGGTGATTCTAAATTACAAACATTATTATCAAAAACCTGTAAGGCTTTTTCAAAAACACGTATGTCCTGGAACAAATTTTGTGAAATTTCCGCGCGCCAATTTTCCTGTGATGTTATCGCGTTCTCACTCACTCGTTTGTTTTCGAGCTTTGCGTTGGTTGAAACAAAAAAAAATCAATCACGCTCGCGTTGAAGTTCGTACGATGGGGAAGGGCGCTCTTAAGTAGAAGATACTGAATGTGCAACTGACTTACTTTTGCCGCCAAATATACGGAATCAGGTGCTTCGTTAAGAAACTTTTCAATTTCAGATGCTGTGAAAACCTTCGATGTTTTTGGTTAATGACCAGATGAGGCACTTTTTAAAAATGCCACTAATTTAGTATAGGTGTAGTCATGTATGTCTTTTTTCATCTTTAGTGTTGCTTTTAGCATTGAATACGTACTCCATGGAGTGCTTGATTTCTTGATTTCAGATAATTTTATAAGATATGCCAGTAAAACGTTTTCTGAGAAAATGTTGGCTCCTTTAGCTAGTCACCACGTGTTAAATATATCGTACTGTTTCAAATACTTCTCGCGTGATTGTTGAGGGAGAAAGTTCATTTGCGCATTATTAACAGTTTCAGTCAATTCTGTTGGCGTCAAATAAACTTCCTTGTCACTAGAACGTCTCATTTTAGGTTTTTCACTTGTTTTCTAGTTTTTTGTGTTTAACCTAAGGTTTTAACAAAATGACATATTTGTTACCTGAATTAAATGATATAAAAATATTACAATTAATAAAGTATTCGTAATTATTCTGTATCTAAATCCACCCTTATTATCTGCGGGTCGTTATAAAAGGGCAAAAAAAGGATTGTATTACTGAAATAAGTAGGTACCTACACATTTTGTACGACTGTAATGTTCTCGTTAATTTGCGTATCACTGGATTTGGGCAGTATTATGTACGCACGGATAAGTATGATATTTACCCAGACATTTTGTTAAACCTTTAATATAAATTTTATATTACGATCAGTCTGTATAAATTGTAAATGTGTTTCCATACAAGGCGAAGTTGTTACAGATTCAGTTATCGGTTATTACTCTGTTGGCAGCACTTTGCTGTCAACAGAGCCAACTTCAGCTGTCGACAGAAGTAACTGCTACTGTCGACAAAAGCAACTGCTGCAGTATTCGACACGCCGACTGCTGCCCACCATTTTTGAAGGCGGTTGTCTTTTTTTGTACAAAGTTTTTTTTGTTACTCGTGTTTCTTTCTAAATTCATTTTGTTATTGTCTGTATTCATTACTATAACAACGTTTGCGGCGAGCTATAATAATGCTGTCGACATGGTTGGCACTCGGCAGCAGTCGGCGTGTCGACTACTGCAGTGGTTGCTTTTGTCGACAGTAGCAGTTGTCTCTGTCGTCAGCTGAAGTTGGCTTATAGGCTGGTTGGTAGCATGTCGCCAGTCACGCGGTGGCTGTAATCGGTGGACCATTTGCGTGGAGCCTAAAAGTCACGAGAATTGCTACCCCCCACTACTTCATATACTATGTAAGTATCTGCGCAACCTACTACCTGCGCAAAACGTAGCAAACGTAACATTTTCTGAGCAAGTCTTATCACAATATAACACCAATAACCATTGCTCCAGTCCAAACAAAATCTCGTGTCGTGATTCCTGCGAAAAATAAAAACGGGAAATATTTTCCGTTACATTATCGTTCCAATGTCACGGTATGAGTTATTTTGTCACGAAAATGTGACGATTGCGATACCAGGTGCCGAGAATTTGCGGGATTAATTCCCGCATCCTGCTTTGTGACGAACCGACGACGACACGTAATCTGCAAAGCGTAATGCTTTCATGACGTATAGACCTGTAAATCATTGCTGGTTTTCATTAAACTTTATTATTTTGTTAGAGTGATAAATTGTTACCTATTTCTTTTTTAATTTCCAGGGTTATAGACATCAATTTCAATGAATTATGGATGATATACATTGACACCCCCCGTGCCCCCCGTGGGTAGTCCGGACTAGAATAGCACCCCCCCATTTCATCCCGATGGTGTCGTCGAAGGCGACTAAGGGAAAATCCGGAAGTCGGGCAGCAGCGGACCGTGCGGGCCGTGTACTTAACAACATCACTACGATCCCCAAGACGCCTGCCAAGCGTGGGGATTATGGGTGGCCTTTGTTCAACAGTGGACGTCTTTAGGCTGATGATGATGATGATGTGTGTTCAAATAAACGGGGTAAATTCACATGGTTTAAAAGTACAAATGGGAGTTCCATAAGGCTCAATTTTAGGTCCTTTCCTCTTTTTAGTATACATTAATGATCTACCCCGGTTATTAAAAAATCAGCCACAAATGATGTTATTTGCCGATGACACTTCTTTAATTTTTAAAATAAATAGGCGGACTGAAAATCTTGACTACCTAAATAACGCCTTACTTCAGGTCCAAAATTGGTTCACAGCTAATAACGAAATTATTAAATTAGCCGTGAACCAATTTTGGACCTGAAGTAAGGCGTTAATTAGGTAGTCAAGATTAAAAGGGAAAAAAACGAAGTACACCAGATTTGCTTTACCAAATGTCAAAAGTAGTGATTGTAACATAGTTTTAATAAAGAGAAACTGGAATTCGTGGATAAAACTGGGGGATCACGCTCGACTCGAGGCTACAATGGGGTCCTCATTTAACATCTCTCGCAGGACGGCTAAGTTCGGCAGCATATGCTGTCAGAAAAATCCAGCAATTTACCGATGTGGATACCGCGAGACTGGTCTATTTTAGTTACTTTCATAGTATAATGCCTAACGGTATTTTATTGTGGGGTCGAGCTGCAGGCATCGACTCTATTTATATTCTGCAGAAAAGAGCTACCAGAGCCATTTACAACCTGCGTATGCGCGATTCTCTAAGGGAATTGTTTAAGGAAATTAACATAATGACAGTACCTTGTCAATACATCTATGAAAACATCATGTACGTTAGAAAAAATCTGCATCTTTTTGATAAAAGATGTGACAGACATAATTATAATACTAGAAGTCGGGACCATCTAGTTCAACCAGATTTTAGGCTGGCTATTAATGTAGATTCATCTTTCATGGGGTACTGTCACAGAATACTTAATAGTACTACATAGTACTGTTTAAAATGTTACAATAATATACCTCCCCACAATCTTCAACTAAATGAGAGGAAGTTTAAGTCTTATACAAAACGCACACTATGCAGCCGAGCATAATTATTATAAGTTGGGTGATTACATCACTGATAAAAATGCTTGGCTGGATGCTGGTCCTGCTCCACAATGACAAGGCTTCATAGATTAATTTATTAGCATTTGATGGAGCTGCTGAAGATGGAGATATTTGCATTGTCTTGCTGTCAGTATGTCTATTCTTCCGTAGACATAGTAGACATAGCGTGACCACGCTATGTCTACGGAAGAATAGACATACTGACAGCAAGAATAGACAAACTCAATGTGTTATTAGTATATAATTTTTCATTACATGTGAGCACTATATACTTTAAAGCTACCATTTACTAGGTATGTCTTTCATTGACTTGAATATGCCCTGGCAGTTGGGAGTTTGTCATGCTTACTTTAATGTCTTGCTGATGGTGGCGCATGTGTCGGATCATTCGGTTCACTTTAAAATGGTTTAGCTAAGTGGTGTCGATCCATGCGTCATGTTCGTGAACGGGCGCCGTCAGTTGGGACTGGTTATCTCATAGCTGCCTCGGTTATTTTAAACTAATTTTGAATTGTTTATGATTGTCTCTAGACCTCTTTTAACGTGCACAACTTGTTACATTTTTCTCACATTTGTGTACCGTAAATTCAACATGAGTGATTATTTAAAAAAAAAAGAGTGTTCATGGAGTTTCTTGCTTGTTCTTCTCCATAGAAACCTACTGTTTGGAACGAGCAACTAGCCTCAACTTTTTGACTAACTGACTCCTTGACAATTCAAAAGTGCCTGTAAATGGTTTATTTGAAATAAATGATTTGAGTTGAGTTGATGACATTGAAATTACTGTAGTAGGGAAAGATATATTTAAATGTAATATGTTTATCTGTACGAAACCTGTCGTACAATATCACTGGTTTACCGTACTTGGAAGCCAGGAAAATGAAGTCTGAGAAAAAAAAAAATATATTATTCAGAGTAATTTCGTTGTTTTAAAACATAAATGCGAACACACAGGCGAACAGGGCGAAATAACCCTGTTGCTCCTCTGACAACTGAAAGTATACGAAGTTGTAATTGTACTTATCTTTTAAGGTAACTTTCGACATTGAACTATTTCCGAAATTGCGAAAAAAGTACCTCGTTTCAGGTTTTCAGTTCACAAATCAAACGTAAAACAAGGCACTTTTAACAGTTATCAAAAGTAAACCTAGTTTCTGATTTCCCTTTAAAATAACAGTGGCTCAAAACTGTTCTCTGAATTCAGCAACAAAGTAACTGGACAAATTGAAAAGTCAGTATGTACGTTCTCCAATTACTGTTTCAAGTTGAAATTTAACACGAGAACCGAGAACACGACCAGAGCTGTGAAATGGGATCAAATTTCGAGTGCAAAGTCTGCAAAGGCACGTCACTGAAGCTTCTAACTGAATATACCACCACGACTGCGACATATCCCATCCAATTTTCCATTTGAGTTCATACGATTACAGTTTTCAATGGCTGCTGTGTCGTCGATAAACAGAATTCAATATCTGCAGCGCGAAGAGGATTCGGATTTGAAGGTGTATGAAGATTGATAAGGCCAGTCCCCATTTATCGTGTACTCGTAGTAACTTTGCTAAAATATAGATGTTGGTAGCTTTCATAGCATTTTGGTTAAGACTGCGCCGAGCAAAATAATTCAAAACAGTCGTCACTGTTAAACTGTCACTGTCGCTTAGTTATTTTATTATTAATTTTTGTTTTAATTGACGCGCTGTTTTGAATCATACATACATACGTTGCGTATGATTCAAAACAGCGCGAAAAATTAATAATAAAATAACTAAGCGACATTTCGAAAATGTAAAAACTACAAATTGTAGTATGAATGTTAAAGATTAATATGAATTCAAGTTTGTGAAAAAAAAATACAGTTTACTAACAAAACTCAACTAAATACGAGATTTTTTTAAAGATTTTTGTACAACTTTACGTATTTTTGTTTATTAAATTAAACAGTATTCTTATTTTTTGCCAACGATAATCGGTTAACACATTCACTGTGGTATTCATTACATATTTTTTATGGCAATTATGGTAAAAGTATTGATTATATCACTTTAACAGTGACGACTGTTTTGAATTATTTTGCTCGGTACAGTCTTAAACGAAATACGAATGTAGCATGCATTTCAATGTTAGTATTTTATATTTAGCATAAGGTACGATGAGATTGCCATCGTCATTATATTTACAAAAATCCCTTATATTTTAATAAAAAATATTATAAAGAAATTGTTAACGTTACTTTTTGTTTACAACAACGACAGCATTAATTCAGATTTTGGTAAATTGAACGGATTAATAGGACTAAATTCTAACATGATCTACAAAGTACAAATGCTGTCCAAAAGTAAACATTACGAATAAACTTATACAGAAAAAAAAAAATACAAAACTAACTAAACAAAAATGAGGATATGTAATATGTTAATTTATTTAAACAACAAATCGCCAACTGCGTCCCCATACTTACGTCTCTTGGACTTTCCCAGACTAAAATTCAATTCCCAAATGTTTCAAGGTACTTTATCCGTTAGGAACTGTCTCCCCCGAGGGCTTTTAGCTCGGTTTAGGAAACTAAAAGGGTCTACATTAAAACTAAGTTGGTCTGACCGGTGACTAGCCGGCATCCGTTAATTTATGAAACATTTTGATTGAACGACTAATTAAATAGTTTAGTTTGGACATCCTACACAGTTCATCAGATTATTTTGCTTAGAAATTATTATTAATATTGTTGTTTGTTAGCTAAGTAGGTACAGTCGAACAAGCTATTTGGTTTACAGGCAAAAATATTCATCTTTCTACCACACACACAATATTTTATTTTATTTTATTTTTTTAACTCGAGGACGTAGGTATCCCTGGTAGCTACCAATATGCACGATATAAAGCAAATAAATTAAATATTGTAATTGTAGTAGAAAGATGAATATTTTTGCCTGTAAACCAAATAGCTTGTTCGACTGTACTTAAAATATCATAATTTTGACTGCCAGTAACTTTGTCTATTTCAAAAGTTCGAATCAAAACGTGGAGTCTAAGCTGGGTTCCCACGGTGCGTGATACCGCGGACGGACGCCGACCATTCTGTAAGAACTCATTCTAAACTTCGAATCTGAATCCGCTGTGAGTTTCTTGATTGGCATTCTAAAAACTCGGTTGATAATTCGAATTTACACTAGCGCCACCCTTGCGAGCGTGACAGCGAGTTGAACTAAATCGACAGGTAGATTTTGACAGATAAAGTATGAGATGACGTAAAAAGTGGCATTCTATAAGAAAATTTCCCCGTCACTTCGACGCCCTGTCTGTGTGCGTTGCCGTCCGTGGTCGTCGGGCTGTGCGTTATGATCCGCAGAATCACGCACCGTGGGAACCCAGCTTAAAACTGTTCTTAATGTAGGTACTATGTAAAGTTCGATAGGCAGCAGTCTTTGGAAATATAAACATGGCATGATGATAGCGTCCGAATATTACAGGACTTCAAAATATTTATGTATGTCGATATGTCATGCTCACTGGAATGTCTCGCTGACGGTGGCGTCATCATCATCATTCAGTTCCCTTCAAAATGGTTGAACCAAATGATGCCGATCCGTGCGTCATGTTCGTGAACGGGCGCCGTTACTTGGGACTGGTCATCTCTTAGCTGCCTCGGTTATTCTAAATTTATTTTGAATTGTTTATTATGATTATATTTTTATCTAAACCTCTTTTAACGTAGGTACACGACTTGTTACATTGTTCTCACATTGTACCCTAGATTCAATATGAATGATGTAACCGAAATTTGCAACATAATTATTGATTTTAAAAAGAGTGTTGTTCATGGAGTTTCTTGCTCGTTCTTCTCCATAGAAACCTACTGTTTGGAACGAGCAACTAGCTTCAACTTTCTGACTGACTGACTCTGACAACTCAAAAGTACCTGTAAATGGTTTATTAGAAATAAATGATTTTGAGTTTATCAAATAGTACCAAAAAGGTACTGTATTTTGGCATTTTCTAAACATCAAATATCTCTATTGGTCCAGCCCCCTAACCATGTTAGAAACGTTTCGTATCGTTTCTTTTTCTACAATAATTAACGCCTCGACTTAATCCATTTTTGATTTTCGATGACGTGACTTATCGTTGAAATGACGTCACTCCCATACATTTAATTAGTTTTCTATTAGCGTTATCGATTGTAGACTGTCAATTTGGGTAATATGGCTATGGGGGGGGGGGGGGTTCTGACGCTTACTTTTTAACTACATGCTCCACCATCTATTCTCACAATCATGCCGTAATGACGTAGGTCTTAGGGATCTTGGACCATAAACGTCACTAACGATATCGTCGATCAAGATCTAAAGCGTAAATACATTTTTAACATTTCAATACCCCAGAGTCCTGTTAGGTTTGGCTAGCGAAGACTTACTCGTAAACTCATTCTCAATTCTATTTGGTTCAGACGTATATGGTGGTGGTGTTGCCTTAGGAATATAAAGTAAACCGTATATGTTGTATAATGCAAGCGCTATCTATGGAAAAGACGGGGTAACTGCAGTAGACAGCACTGTATGCACAAATTTTGTATAGAGAGGTACAAGGTAATGAATTTGAAATTTCACGTACCAACGTCGGTGTAGCGCCTGAAAATGTCGGTGTGTTCTTGGTGTATTTTATCGACATGTATTTATAAGCTTCTAACATGAGAACAACACTGTTGTTAGTACAGTATTATAATAGACTTGATGTTGTTAAGGGATTGAATTAAGTAATTCATATGAAACTATATAGCGACATGTAAAAACGTTGAGATTTCTGTGTTATAGAGGCTGTGCCGTACGCTCACTTAATGAAGTTACATATTTTTCTATTTAAACATGCATTGCTGCCACAAAATATATTAATTTAACTATACTCAAGTGTGTTATATCGTTATAATTGCTGGTTAATAAGATATCGTTTTTATGCATATCAATCAATTTCAATTTCAAATATCTTTATTTAACATAAAAATTAACAAAATGCACTTACCCTAAGATACATTCAAATCATAGTAAAAACAAACACTTTATGAGGCTAACAGTTCGCCTTTTAAAGTTTGTAATAGATTGCTTAGCACTGTAACTGATCACAACATAAACTTAACACTCAACTATATGGAAACAATGTAATTAACGCAAATTATTTAGGAGTTATAATTTTGCTATTTTCTTGTGGGTATGACATAAATAAAATAAAATACCAAAGCAGATTTTTTGCTGATCGCACGGTGTACCGTAGATACTAGTAGCCGTGCGGCCAGCTAACGATCAGCGGACGGATCCTCCCTGCCTCGCGCATGCTGGTACTACAGCGGCCGGGGCCGGGGCAGCAGCGAGCCTCGCAGGGGTCAAGCCACTGGTCGCTCGTACTTCAGTTGGTGGGAACAATTGATAGTGATGCGGTAGGCGGTAAGTGCCGTATCTATCGACATATATGGTAATTTGTCTAACGTCGATGAACATAGATTTGTGATTTGTGTGTCCCTAGTTTGGGGTCAGATGGCCGTGTGTGAAAATGTCCCCACATATTATTATTATTATTATTATTCTCGTTTATTCATTTTGTTAACATATTAAATTACATTTTTAAATATTAGTAAAAAAATAAATAAAAACATTTAAAAATATAAAAAAATAGTAGCCCACCGGTATCGGGAACAGGGTCCAAGCTACCGGTGGTCAGGGCTCCTGAGAGAGGAATCTCCTGACTATACGCGCCGTGTCCAGGAGTACCGCTTTCTGTATCAAGCCCTTGATCCAGCTGCCCAACGAGAGCCTCCTTAGGTGTTGGTCGAGGCTCTTGGAAATGAGTCCATTGGCCGTAACGACTATCGGCACAATGACTGCTGTATTCACATCCCACATGTCGACAACCTCGCGAGCCAAGTCAAGATACTTAATTTGTTTATCTTTCTCGGTTTTCACGAGGTTCTCGTCATGCGGAACCGCTATATCAACAATCATTGCGCGACGCTCTAATCGATCTATCACCACTATGTCAGGTTTATTCGCAACAATAGTCCTGTCAGTGATGATAGATCGATCCCAATACAACGTGATATGGCCATTTTCGAGAACTGGGTCGGGCACATACCTGTAGTACGGTACCTCCGACTCCACAAGCCTGTACTTTAGAGCAAGTTGCTGGTGGATAATCCTAGCTACAAGGTTGTGTCTATGCAAGTAGTCTCCGTTAGCTAGACGAGAGCACCCAGAGATAATGTGTCGGATTGATTCTCCCGGTCGGTGGCATGCCCGACAAATGTCAACCGTGCCGTCCTTCACAATATACCTCCGGTAGTTGTTCGTCATCATAACTTCGTCCATAATCGCACAGACAAAACCTTCGGTTTCCCCAAACAGGTCACCGAAACGCAGCCAGGATACGGACGCCAAGAAATCTACATCAGGCCCATGTAGGGCCCGGTAGAAGCGCCCGTGAAGCTCCTTGCTCTGCCATACCTCCTTGCGGTCATTAGTATCGAGTACTACAGGTTTGCGCCAGTTCTCGTTCGCTAAGGAGAGCGGGGTGAGGCCCTTGTCCACTGAGACCACATCTCGATGCATACCCACGTCGGTTTTAAGGAAGTACTCCCTGAGACTGCATACCTCACGATTGTGCAGGGACTTAGCATTAAGAAAGCCTCGGCCTCCGCACTTTCGTGGGATATACAGTCTCATTACCGATGACCGTGGGTGATGCATCCGATTTGCGGTCAGCAATGTACGGACCCTCCTATCCAGGGCGTCAAGTTCCGTCTGAGTCCACTTGAGTATGCCGAAAGAGTACATCAAAACCGGCATGACCCATCCGTTGAAGGCGCGCACCTTGTTTCCGCCTGATAAAAGACTATTTAACACTTTATTCAGGCGGCCAAAGAAGCGCTCCTTCAACGATTGTTTCATGTCGGCAGCATTGATGCCTAACGCTTCCGACATACCCAAGTACTTGTAGGTTTCGGTTGAGGAGAGGGATCTAAGGCGTATGGAATCCGAGAGTTGGGTTCCCACGGATTCCATAATCTCCCCTCGCTTCACATGCATGACTGCACATTTGTCCACACCAAATTCCATCCTGATGGCGCTACTGAAAGCTTCTGTTACTTTCAGTAGCTCCATCAGTCGCAAATTGTTGGGGGCAAAGAGTTTCAGATCATCCATGTAAAGGAGGTGAGATATGACCTGACCTCCTCTTCTCAACCGATACCCCAAACCCGAACCCTCCAGCAACGTGCTTAGAGGGTTCAAGGCTAAACAGAACCATAGTGGACTCAGACTATCACCCTGAAATATACCTCGCTCGATCCTTATCGGTTCGCTATTCTCCCGGATCTGCCGACATCCTGGACAGCGAAGGACCGTCCTCCATTGCCCCATACATGACATCAGGAAGGTGCGCAGAGTTGTATCTACCTTATACAACTCCAACACCCTCATGAGCCATGTATGTGGCACAGAATCATAGGCCTTCTTATAGTCTATCCAACATGTCGACAGATCCCTTCGGGAACGACGAACCTGCTGGTTAATGGCCATATCAATGAGGAGTAGCTCCTTAGTACCACGAGACCCATTCCTGCATCCATTTTGAGAGGCAGACATGATTGAATTTTTGTCAATGTGTTCGTTAATTTTCACTCTCAAAATGGATGTAAGAACTTTATAGACCGTTGGCAGACAAGTAATCGGCCTATAATTTTTGGGTTCCGTAGTACTACCAGATTTATGGAGCAGGTGGGTTATTCCAGTAGTTAGGAATTGGGGCAACGATCCTGACTCTAAGGCTGACTGGAACTGAGATGCTAAGCGAACGTGCGATCTTTGAAACCATTTTATCCAAAAATTTTGCAGCCCGTCCGGCCCTGGAGATTTCCAGTTAGGCAACGGACGGACTGCACGAGCTACATCTTGGGGGCTTATGGTAATTGCCCCCATTTCTAGTATTGGTTCACACGCTCGCTCAACTTCCCGAGTCCAGTCGCCCTCAGTGTGGCTGACAGGCACCGACCAGATGCTGCGCCAAAACGAACACATGGCAGCATCATCTGGCCGGTGCGCATCAGCCACGCCTTGGTCCGGTTGCTCCCAAGTCCTATACACCCACCGCTCATCACTCTGGAATATGCGATTCTGAGTGTACCGCTCCACTCGTCGCTTGTACCGTCGAATACGGTTTGCCCATGCACAGATCTTCTGCTTCAGGAAGTCGATACGCTCTGTGATGCAGGACAAATAATCTCGAGGATTGATATCAGTCCCCGAGAATGCCCGCCTCACAAAGCGCATCACTCTAGGGCGCGTGTTGCCCTCCCTGAAGCAGATAAGCTTGCCGATGAGTGCTCTAGCCTCACCAATACGACGCTCAATCCTGTACTGCCATGCTGGTACAGCTGGTTTTGGTCGTGCAGCTCCGTCACTGTTGGGAAATTTGACATGAGCTACACGACATGCTGCTACAGCCGCGCAGTACAAGATCGAGTGGGTATCAGCGAGGTCTTTGCTGCTGTCAAAATAATTTGACAGCTGCGAATCTAAAGCACACACCAGCGCCCTATTTTTCTTGTGCATGGGTAAACGAGGTAGTCGCGGTTTTAATTCAGGCGGTGTGGAGCGATACTCCCGGAACGCATCCTCCAAAGCACTCCTCAATTGAACATTGCACTGGGTACTCACGGATATAACCTCGCCATCATCCTCTTCACCACCGTCGTCAGGTCGCGGTGAAGCACTGGGTAAATCTTGCGATTGTACCGCGACCGCAACCAGTGGCAAAGCAGACGTGACATGGCTACTCCGTGATTCTAGGCGTAGTCGATCAAGTACAACGTCATCCAGCATATGGTTACGCTGGATGACCCGCACCTGATCCGACAGTCGCTGTGCCGACACGTTGACAGCTGGCTCAAGCACCTGAAACAGAGAGAGCATCCGACCACGGTACGCAGTCAAGTTACTTCCCCCCTCTGTAGCCCCATAGTATGAGCGCATGACACTTTCATTAATTGACTGCGTCCATCTCATGCGCTGCACACTTCCACCGGGAGCGGGGACCCTATCAGAGACCGGTGGGTCTCGAAGTCCCAAGCTGTCCGGCGGCCGGCGTCGTCCCCGCCGACGCACAGGTGGTGGCGTCGTCGGCGGAGAGAAATACTCGTCGCTCGAGCTCGACGCAACTGCCGAGGCCGGTGTCACAGCACTCACTATAGGGCTGGGTTCCGGCGGCGGCGAGGCGGAGCTGAGCGACGGGTCCGGAGATGGTGGGCGTGCTCGGCGTGCTGCTGATCTTAAAATCATGTTGTCATCGTCGTTTCTGATCCATTATTACATAGGTATTTTTCTTCATTTTAAATTAATTTCTCGGTGCGTAAGTAGTACATTAGGTATTATATTTCCGTTCACTGATTATATTATATATCGAAATTATTTTCAGTTTTTGAGGTTTTCATTGACTTATGTCACTTTTGGTTGAATCTGTTTAAAACTGTATATATCATAAATTATTTTTCAAAAAGGTTGATTATATGGATGTAATATTAAATTGTGTAGCGAAATTAATAGGAAATATCAAAAAACTATTGAATTTGTAGAAATAAATTAAGGAAGTAAGGAGACGACGTATGATGACACTAAGGGTTGCCAGCTTATTATTATTATTATTAAGGGATTATTAGTATTAATTTTATTCTTATTATAAAATTTTGCATATCAATGAAATTCTCTCAAACATCTGCATACAAGTTTGCAGCTGTACCTATTTACATTGTCAATGAAATATCTATTTATAAAAAAAGTTGTACATATTTGAATAATTTATAGTGGTACGGTTTAGTGGTATCACTATTCGTTACGTGTTATAAAACAAAAGTCTCCGGTCACGTCTGTCTCTCTGTTCGCGATAACCTCAAAAACTGTAAAATGTAATCTTCCGACCGGATTTCGGTCACGGCGGCCAATCTCAATGGAGATCAGCCAAGTACGCAGAAGATATTATAGTGCACAAGTGTGTGCGCAAACACAGGTGCACTCCCTCTTCCCTCACTCTCACAGTCCGGTGGGACGACAATCCGACACCACCGGAGAACCGCGGCGAACTTCAAAAACCACTGAAGTTTTTACCACCAGGCAGAGTGATTCATGAGGAAGGTTTCGGTGTATGATTTGTTAAGGTTTTGTGTAAATTAGTTGAAATATGACAATTCGTAAATATGAAAAGCAATTATAAACATCCTTATTAATATGTTGCTGTATGTTGTTTGTTTGCTACATTTTCACAACTTAGCTCCTGAACCGTTTTTCATGAAATGGTATGGTTTTTTTTTGTGTAAACTTATACCGTAAGAAAGGATATTAGTTAAAATATTAGATGAATAAGATACTTAACAGAAGGAATAAGGAAATTACTTTTAAATTCGTGATTTCATCTGTATCCCAAGGCAATCGATATTCACGTGCATGAAGTCGCGAGAAACCTCTTTTATTTTATTTATAAATCGCTTACAAATGATTTTTTTAACCTTTAGGAGGGCTGTTTATCAATACATGAAAATCATCGTCAAACCAGAAATTAGTCCTATCTGAAAAATTATGCAAATTAATTTTTGGATTTCTTAATTAAAAAACTAATTAATTCTAACGTAATTTTCATTTTTTACAGATTATTTCGGGCGACCCTCAGCTTCAGGCGGGTGAGTGCGAAATCTTTCTGTATTTTTTAGTACTGCCAAAATGAGACAACCCACAATCTTTCAATTACTATTAATAATATCAAACTAATTAAACAAAAATTGTATAATCAATAAGCACTGAAAACAGATTTAAAATTTTGCCTGTCAGGGTCAATAAAAACATCCTCAGATTTTAATTATTAATCTTCTAAAAAAAAATCTCAACCAATCTAGACAAAAACCTTATTTTAAAAGTCACGTTTTAATCTTTAGCTTAGCGTTTACGTAGTACTGTTAAGTATTCTGTGCCTGGACTTAAGAACGGCCCAAATATTTTGGTACTTACCTACCTCTAAATATTCTAAAACTAAATAACTGTTGCCAGTGGTCACGCGTCCAAAGGTCGGTTCTTTCGTTTTATCGTGAAAACGTAACAGAGAGTTACTTTTGCATCTAAAATAGTAAGGATAGTTGTATTTCCTATATATAATATTTGTTTTTCTGTGTTTGATAAGTGTGTAACTATCTATACTGAAATAAAAATAAATTATGTGTCGGATCAGTCAGGATTTAGTCCGTTAGAATCAGTCATCATGTGGGCAGAATATGGGTTTCGTGCAATGAAAACATACTGGGTATAGGATACAATACACGGCGTTTATTAAAACCACAATTAATTTAAAATAAACTCAGACACTATAATTAACATAGACATAGGTTCACTTTCACTTTAACAACGAATCGTAAGTACAGTTTCGGGACGTATATAGAATCCAGTGTCTGATCGCAACGGAGCTACCGTTGCGATCAGACACTGGATTCTGAATGTCCTGCTCGCTGTGGGCTGAAAACATCACGACTCACACGGCTTGCGATTCGTTCGTTTCACGTTCATACTATTGACCGGATACGACATATATTTATGTTGATCTAAGTAGTTGTCTACATAATATTATATAAAGAAATACATACATATGCAACTGCAGTTTATCTTTATGGCGCCTTCAAATTAGTCGCGCGCCAGCAGCGCGACAGCAGCGCGGATTTACAAAGCAGCGCTGCTGTCGCGCTGCTGTCGCGCTGCGCCCTTAGGTGTAATGCACTCGATTGCTCATAACGTCATACATTGTAATCTACGTTAATGCTTTAGCATTCACGTCGCGTTCTGTATAAGTGTTGTACGCGACATTAGACATTATTTCATTACCGTTTAATGTTTACGATCCCTTGACTTTAAGTAGTTGCTTTATAATATTTCACGTCATGATCGTGTCGGTATGTCTTGCTAGGATTTGAGTTATCGTGTGCATTTTTAATTGCATAATTAAATAGATTATCATAATTATAGGCCTGAAAGCGTCCATTTTCAAAAATTAGTTTGAGTCGTTATCGATCGACTGTGAGCAGCTCGTGGCTAAGTATAAGTCGTACGGATCGATCGATCATGGGTAAGCTACGCTTGCCGCGGTCAGTCGGTGGATGGGTGACCATCCATTTCACACCGGCACCCCACCGTGCCTCGGAAAGCACATAAAACCGTTGGTCTCGGCCGTCAATCGTAGATCTTTGACAGTTGTTATGGGTAGTCAGAAGCTAGAAAGTCTGACGACCAGTTTTACCAAAGGGTATGTTGCCTAGTAACTGGGTTGTGGAGACCAGACATGATCGCTTCATGTAAAACACTGGCATTCAGCTGCATCTGGTTAGACTGGAAGCCGGTTCCAACATAGTTGGGAAAAAGAAAGGTGCAGTGGCTGAGCGATCGGCTACTGCGCTGCGTGTCGCGGGTTCGATAACCGCACAATACAAATATTTGTATGGCCTACAGATAGTTGTTCCGGGTCTGGCTGTTTGTGTATGTGAGTGTATATGTTTGCAAATGCAGGCGAAATTCCTAGTGTGGGGCAACGTTTCTTATAGAAAAAACAAAACAAAGCTAGGCAGGTGATGAGCCTGAGTCGTTATCGACTTTGATTAT
Organism: Charanyca ferruginea; assembly: GCA_947361185.1. Lineage (NCBI taxonomy): Eukaryota > Metazoa > Arthropoda > Insecta > Lepidoptera > Noctuidae > Charanyca > Charanyca ferruginea. Next base: position 24,916,599 of record OX376068.1, read on the forward strand.
TAATTATAACGTCTTGGTCATAGATCTACGGTAAAAATACTGAAAAGCGAAAAATATCCTTCACATTCGCCAATATACACGACGGATTTATTCCCTTGACGTCGAGTCGCCGCCATGTCGAGTCGCCGTCACGTCTACTTGTTCTATTGATATTTCCTTAGGTTTTTTATTAAAAAAATCTGCCTGGTGCCGCCACGTCGAATGTGACGAAAGGTACAGTCAACGCAATAAATTATTCAAATCATAATACAGTCTGTATAACATTTTCATTTATTTAGACTGTAATAATTGAATGAAATATTTCGTTGACTGTACCTTTCGTCACATTCGACGTGACCAGGCAGTTTTTCTGCAAGTAGACGTGACGGCGACTCGACATGGCGGCGACTCGACGTAGTGGCGATTCGACGTAGCGGCGACTCGACGTGGCGGCGACTCGACGTGGCGGCGACTCGACGTGGCGGCGACTCGACGTGGTGCGATTCGACGTCAAGGGAATAAATCCACGACGAGCTTCTGAAGTAGGTAGACAACATTTTCGAACAAAACCAAGAGAAGAGAGGAAAAAATTAACAGTTTAAAAAATGACGAGGAAAAAGCATTTTATATTCCACAATGGCCCTCAACTTGCGAGCCGAGCTCTTCTGCGATAACAATCGTTGGCTTGTTTATTCTTGTTAAAATATAGGCTTTTTTATTATCACAAGTTTACCTTAATTATATAAAAGATGATAAAAATAAATCTTTATGTTTTGCGGAAACAACTAAACAAAACACGTGTCATTAAGTAAGAAACGAAATAATTATTTTCCTACGGAAAAGATAGTTTTTAGGATTCCGTACCTCTAAAGGAAAAAACGTAACCCTTACAGGATAATTTTGTTGTCCGTCTGTCTGTCACGACCCTTTTTCTCGGGAACGTGAGATATCTAGTTAAAATTAAACCATGTATTCAGGTCTTCAGCCCCTTGAAGCTGTGAAAAAAACAAACTTCGGAGTCAACGTAAAAAAAATACGACTGTTTATGCCACAAAAAACGTATATTTCGACACTCTCAAGGGGTATAATTAGGGGAATTTATAGGCTATTTTCCGTTGACCTAGAACTATGAAATTTAGCAAGTAATTTCGTCTTATACAGCAAGTACCTACAGGGAATATTCTGAAAACTATACATATTTGTACGTAACCCTCGGTGGGCGAGTCCGACTCGCTCTTGTCCGGTTCTTTCTTAAGGTGTGTGTACCATATGTTGCGACGATATCTCAGTTGGAGAATATAAATGAATAGCGGACTGTATGAAAACGTATAATGTATAAAGGATGTAAAAATGAACAATACATAAAAGTTAAAGACTTCGTAATTATGTAAATACACACACACACACATAAGCATATTCATTTCTTTTTGCATAGTACGTAGGTATATTGTAACCATGCTGGGTCAAATAACTGCTGAACTGCCAAGTGTTAAAGGAACAACGATTGTCAATAGCTACTATCCCAAAATAAATTAAATACTTTTAATCACGAGTGCATTACAAGGTAACTCCAAACCCTATGCGTTAATGATCACTTAATTAATTAAGGCTGCGCCGAGCAAAATCATTCAAAACAGTCGTCACTGTTAAAGTGATATAATCAATACTTTTACCATAATTGCCATAAAAAATATGTAATGAATACCACAGTGAATGTGTTAACCGATTATCGTTGGCAAAAAATAAGAATACTGTTTAATTGAATAAACAAAAATACGTAAAGTTGTACAAAAATCTTTAAAAAAATCTCGTATTTAGTTGAGTTTTGTTAGTAAACTGTATTTTTTTTTCACAAACTTGAATTCATATTAATCTTTAACATTCATACTACAATTTGTAGTTTTTACATTTTCGAAATGTCGCTTAGTTATTTTGTTATTAATTTTTGTTTTAATTGACGCGCTGTTTTGAATCATACATACATACGTTGCGTATGATTCAAAACAGCGCGAAAAATGAATAATAAAATAACTAAGCGACATTTCGAAAATGTAAAAACTACAAATTGTAGTATGAATGTTAAAGATTAATATGAATTCAAGTTTGTGAAAAAAAAATACAGTTTACTAACAAAACTCAATTAAATACGAGATTTTTTTAAAGATTTTTGTACAACTTTACGTATTTTTGTTTATTAAATTAAACAGTATTCTTATTTTTTGCCAACGATAATCGGTTAACACATTCACTGTGGTATTCATTACATATTTTTTATGGCAATTATGGTAAAAGTATTGATTATATCACTTTAACAGTGACGACTGTTTTGAATGATTTTGCTCGGCGCAGCCTTAACTACACGTTCTAATCAGTTATTGATGTCATTCGGACGCCGTCATCAGGTCAATGTCAGTCAACCACAACGTGACTCGACTGATGATCGCCGAATATCCTCTATAACGTCCTTATCACACCATTTATGATACAACAAAGCACCATAAACTTATCATCATAGTATAAATTGGTCTGAAATATGAAGACCAGCATCATTCAACTGCTCAACACCAATCATGAAGTTCCTAGTTCTGTCTTGTGTTGTGATCGGAGCACTGGCTGAGCTGCCTCGCTTCAGACCAGCGAGGTTCAGGTTCCAGCGCCAAGAATTAGCTCCGACAACCACTGACTCACCAACTGAAGCGACCACGGAGCCATCAGGACCTTACCCTGCATCCGGGTGGAAACCTGCAGGGGAACCATTCACATTGCCTAACGAAGAACAGCCTGAAAAGCCAGCTGATCAATACGGAGCTCCTGATACTGGATACCCTGCTTCAGGTTGGAAGCCTCAAGGACAAGCCTTCGAACTACCGAAGCAGACGCCACCAGCAACCAGCTACGGCGTCCCGGACAACACATACGGAGTCCCCGATTCCACTGAAGTTCCAACCACTGATAATCCTCAGGCGGAAAGGTTAGAAGGTCCTGTGGAAGTACAGAAGAGCATCGGAAGCTACTATGTCTTGCTTCCTAATAAACAGCTGCAGAGAGTGGATTTTGTCACGGAAAATGATGTTCAGAACATGAAGTATTCTGCGAGGCTTCAGCTGCGGAACCCTGCTCCTCTTCTAGTGTTGAGACCTTAGATTGTGATGTTATCAAGTTATGATTATTTTAATAAAAGTGTTTATCAATAAAACTGGAAGCTTTAATTTAAAGTAAGGTCAGGAAGGTGTTATATTTTGAGAATTGAGCTGCATTTTGAGGTACAGCATTATTTAGTAAAATTTTATGAAGCTTAGTGTTATTCAATTTTCACAGTTGCAATTCTTTGAATGCTCTTCATATCAATTCGCCTTGTTCTGCTGACAGCACTTCGTGCATGACTATTCATTGATACAGAATTTTTGGGGTATATTTCTTTTTCATCCCTGGCTGGAGGCCTTCACAAAAATCACTTTTTATGGCACAACAGGATTGTCCGGTTAAGCAGTCAACAACCTCTAGGTTGAACTGCGAGATGCCATATCGAAAAAAAAATCTTTTTCATTTATTGAAAGGAGAATCAGTAACGGTAAAGAGTAATATATAAAAAATCTTTTTATTAATTGGATAAGTAAATTGAATTTCAATTGCACTAATCGTTGTGATACTTACTTAAGCCAATTTAATGGTTGAAAACATAAGTATTTTAGGACTTTAAGTTAATACAATTGTGATAGAAACGATCGTGATGATTCAAGTAATTGGGTTTAGTAACCACGTCATAATTTCTCCGAAGTACTAAATCGTAACCATTTTGAAAATTTAATGCTTATTAATTTTAAACCTCTAAGCATAAGTGTCCTTGCACTGCGTGTTGACCTTTGGGTAAGCCTCTACACGTTACCGCGTCGCCGAGGACGGCGGCGAGATGACCTGGGGGGCAAGTCTGCTATTACAATAGTGTCAGAATGGTCTATCATTTATTTTCATAATAACGCCATTATATTAGTAGATTACCAAACTTGTCAAAATCAAGAATTATGAAATCAATTATAAACCATTCTGACACTATTGTAATAGCAGACTTGAGGCCCTGGACCATGAACGCGTACCACCAGGACTAAAAAAAAACGGGCAAGTGCGAGTCGAATTTGCCCATGAAGGGTTCCGTAGCAGCAAGTAAAATAATATAAAAGTTCTTGTTAGTTTAATGAAAGGTAAATTGCGGTTTACGATTTATGACGTATTAAAAAAAACTACTTACTAGATCTTGTTCAAACCAATTTTCGGTGGAAGTTTACATAGTAATGTACAGAGGCCACCACATCAAGCTACTACAATCTGTCAAATTTCTTTGATAGATTTTCAACTTTATTACAAAATTATAAGGTTCATATTTAATTGGGAAAATTTGACAGTAAGGTATGGCTTGATGTGCTGGCGTCTGTACATCATATATTTTTTTTAGTTTTATCATTCTCTTATTTTAGAAATTACAGGGGGGGGGGAGAAATTTTACCACTTCGGAAGTGTCTCTCGCGCAAACTATTCAGTTTACGAAAAAATAATATTAGAAACTCAATATCATTATTGAAGAGCTATCCATAGATAACCCACAAGTATGGGTTTGATAAAAAAAAAATGAGTTTCCCAAAATTTATTGTTTTTTTTTCTACTTTTGTGTGAAAATCTTAATGCGGTTCACAGAATACATCTACTTAGTTTCAACAGTATAGTTCTTACAGTTTCGGAAAAAAGTGGCTGTGACATACGGACGGACAGACAGACAGACAGACATGACGAATCCATAAGGGTTCCGTTTTTTGCCCTAAAAATCCTGAAAGGACTCGGAGAAAGCCTTTGCTTAACAGTGGAACAGCAGAGCCTAGATAAAGAAAAAAGACAACCGCCTTCAAAAACTAAAAAGTGAAAAATAACTTTAGCACAGAACACACATTAACTTTAGTTTCGAAATTCAGTGGCTTTGTTGTGTTTGTTGTTTTATATTGCCACCGACTTCCGAAACTAAAGTCAATGTGTGTTCTGTGCTAAAGTTATTTTTCACTTTTTAGTTTTTGAAGGCGGTTGTCTTTTTTGTAAAAAGATTTTTATTTTCCGCTTTTTAGTACCTCCTTCTCATCCAAATCTATTAAGAAGAGATTGAAAGTTAACTACTACAAAGATTGATGGTTGCTTTTTGGACATTTCTTGATTTTTCAAAAAATGCTAAATCAATTTGGATACAATTTATATGGGACCACCCCTGAAGCATACCCTATCCATAAAAAAAATAATTTTCAAAATCGGTTTACGTTTGCCGGAGAAATCGCGTAACAAATCGCGCACATACTTAATGCAAATTTAAGACTTATACGGTTTTCTCGTGGATGCCATTGTCAGAACTGGATCAAATTAAAATGGGACCACACGGGAAGCACTAGCTTTCAAATAAAAAAAGAATCATCAAAATCGGTTCACCCAGTCCAAAGAAATCAGGTAACAAACATAAAAAAAAAACAAACGAATTGATAACCTCCTCCTTTTTTGAAGTCGGTTGAAAAGCATAATAATATGTTTTGAATGGCCATTGAATTATAATGTTCTATTTGTCATTTGTATTAGTTTAATGTAATTAATTTAATTATTAAAAGTTTGTAGGTTGATTCGTTTTAGCAGAATAAAGCTCGCTTTGTTTTTTGTTTTGTTTAAAACATAACATTGCCCCGCACTAGGAATTTCTCCTGTTTCGTGGGTGCGTTTAGAAACATAAACTCACATCACAAACATCTGACCAGGAACACCCAGGCCATACAAATATTTGTTCCGTGCGGGAATCGAACCCACGACGCGCAGCGCAGCAGCCAATCACTCAGTGGCTGCGCCAACCGTGACCTCAAAATTATAATATTCACAGTTCTATATTAACTATTTAATCTCCAAAAGAATCATGGCAGGATTTGTACAAAAAAAAATATAATAATATAATATGTGGGGACCCCAAACTAGGGAGACCCTGTACTATGGGTGTCAGACCGCTGATATACATACACAAATATATTTTAAATACATACATATATAGATAACCAACACCCAGCCACAAGGCAAACACAAGTGCTCATCACACAAATATTTACCCTGGGCGGGAATCGAACCCGCAACACGCTGCGCAGCAGTCGATCGCTCAGCCACTGCGCCAACCGTGTCGTCAAATATATATATATATATATATTTGTTTTGTATAACTTCTCCAACACGCATCGAAGGCAAAATGTATTTATTTAGATATAAACAATTACTTTGTATCTCATTGTAAGTGAACCTATGTATTGTTCTTATGAGAATAAATTCTTTAAATAAGATGTTTAGAGAAGTTGAAATTCTAATTCTTATATTCTTGGGTACCTAAAGAGTATCTTCAGGCATTTACAATATTTTTAAAGCCCCGCAAACAAAAGTTAATAGTTTATTGAAAAGCTCATTATTTTAGAACGAAACGGTGACTGTCAGTAACAGTGACACTGACAGCCAACGTTTCGTAGTTTTTACATTGAAATTGCATCGTTTTATGGGAAAAAATTACAAATAATGATTATATTTTTCCACACACTTGTCACATCACTTGTCTGTCAATTTTATAGATCTTCGCTTGTCACGTTCTTTTTTTAATAAACACAAAATGGGCATTGAGATGAAACGAAAAAGTGTTATTTTAATTTCGTAATATTTTAATTATGCGGGGTTTTAAAAATATGCTAAGTATATCAATCTGCTCCTGGCAATGTGTTCTACACATTGGAAAATATTTGAAACACTCTAAATTACTTCTTTATTTCATACAAATGAATGTATGAATCTCGACATGATTCTTTTGTTAATACTTAAGTGTTTATTTTACATTTCCTCAGCTATTTACTTACCGAGTAGAGAGATGCACAGGCAGGTGACAATATTCCCATGCGGATTGTGTGGATCACACCAAAGAATTAGGTCATGAGTGTCTTATGTATGGAGCTACTTTGTATACAAAGTTTTGTAAAAAGGAGCACTAAGTTTTTAAGAGCGTTTGGTTGAAGGACCGAACCTTTTTGTCAGGGAGAGCGAGGGGAAGGGGGGGGGGACTAGTGTCGACCCAAGAACCTATGTCTGAAGTGTCACGGTAATTGAGATATTATTATGTTATTTTGTAATTACCCTCACTCTAAAGTCATCATGACTTTTTTCTCGTTGTTTTAAGCCTTGCAAAATTAATTAATATAATATTAATACAAAATTATAAAAATTGTAAATACGTAAAAATACACAATTCAGAATATTTAAATAGCATTAATGACAGGCCTATGAAAAGTTACCACCAGTACTATCTATCACATTTATGTTTGAAGTTGAACACTAGAATTGACTACAAAAAATACCAGACTGAGATTCTTAATCAATTTAAAACCAAGCACATTATCCAGAACAGAACGAACACATATACGACTCCGCGAAACACAACACAAACCAAAATTACTGCGTTCTTTCAGAAAATAAAGCAAGTAGGTAATGACGCCAAAATTGGGTTTTTTCGCAAATAAAACTAAATATACTACAGTCACGGTAATCCACCAAAATATTGCTGGAGTATTAAATAAACAGGAATTAATAGAGGTGGCCATTTCAGATTTACAAAAAGAACTGGGTTCCGTTGATATTATATGTTTAACTGAAACTTTCCTTAAAAGTGGTTGTGAACCAAACCTTAGACTTAATAACTATAAAATGGTATCCTTCTTCTCTCGAACTAACCAACGACGGGGAGGTTCGTGTATCTTATTAAAAAATAACTTACAATTTAAAGAAGTAAAAAATCTACCTCTCCCCATTCCCCTTCAATTCGAATGCTGTGCCATCGAAATAATTAAACTTAACCTAATTGTAGTGTGCATATATAGAACACCGACACGCGATGCCACAGTATTTTTAAATAATTTGGAAGTTCTTACAAATAAACTAGCTAAAAAAGGGAACAAAAAAATTATCATTTGTGGCGATTGGAATATTGATACACTGAAAACAAATAAAACATCCAATGACCTAAATTCTATACTTAGTAATAATAATTTAATAAACCACATAAAACTGGCTACGAGGAAAAATGCATGTTTGGACTTAATAGTAAGTAACATTCGCGAAGCTAAGTCTGCAATTCACTATTTAGCTCTTTCAGACCACGAATCAGCACAATCAATCACGGTTAGGTTAGAAACTGATTTTCAAGTTAAAGATATTCATAGCTTTTGGTTCAAAAATGTAAGAGAGTTGAGCGACGACAATATAATTAAATTTAATAACTGCATCGCAAGTCTATCATTTTCCGAAGTTTACGAAGCTCAAACAACAAATGACGCCTTCGATAGACTACATGATACAATCACCCTGTTCTACAATCTATGCTTTCCCATAGTTAAAGTCAAAACTACTTGTAAACAAGTGAAAAATAGAGGTCTAACCAGGGGGATAAAAAGATGCTGTTTTAAAAAACGGACATTATACTTAAAATACCATCTTGACAGACATAATAAAAAACAAAACAAAAAAAAATATGACGACTACACTAAAATACTGAAAAAATGCATACACAAGGCTCAGCAGATTACCAGCTTAGACTATATTAATAAGGCTAAAAATACAAGTAAAGCGGCCTGGAACACGATTAAAACAAACACAGATAACATGACAAGTAACTGTGAAATTGACGAAATTGATGCTAATAGTAGAGTTTATGACAATCCAAGCCAAATATGTGACTTATTTAATGACTATTATATATCCCAAACAAAAACGACCAATAATGCGCAAAAATATGACACGAAAGTAATCACTTCCCAAAACCCTAAATGCATCTTCCTTACACCAGTAGACGAATCAGACGTTTATAAAATAATTCACAGTTTAAGGAACACAAACTCGACTGGGTATGACGACCTGAGTACCAAAGTTTTAAAAACGTGTGCAATTAATTTAGTGTCTCCCTTAACCTACGTTATCAATCTGTCACTAACAGAAGGAGTATTCCCAACACGTCTGAAAAGGTCAATTGTCAAACCTCTTTACAAGAAAGGTGTAAAAACTGACATGAGCAATTATCGCCCAATAACTGTAATCCCAGTCATATCCAAAATCTTTGAGAAAGTGATGTTTATTAAAATAGAGAACTTTTTAACAGCAAGTGACATTCTTAAAAAAGAACAATTTGGATTTAGGAAGGGTAGTTCCACTGCTTTGGCATGTTTTACGTTAATAAAGCACATAACTGAAAGTTTAAATAAAAAATCTAAGATAAGTTGCGTGTTCCTAGATATGACAAAAGCTTTTGATTTTGTTTGCCACAAAACACTACTCTCAAAGCTAGAGCATTATGGCATCCGAGGTAAGGCCAATGACTGGATCAAAAGCTATCTTTCTGAAAGAGTTCAATGCGTGGAAATAACAAAAACCTGTCAAAAGGAAAAAAAAATCTTTAGATCGGAATATAAACAAAATAATTACGGCACGCCTCAGGGAGGGATCGTATCCCCACTACTCTTTCTAGTTTATATTAACGATATTCCAGAGGCGATAGGCAAAGATTGCATACTATTCGCTGATGACACTACAATAATAATAGAGAGTGACACAAACAAAAATTTAGAAAATGAAATCGTACAAGCTCTGGATAATGCAATTAACTGGCTAGAAAAAAATAACTTAAAAATAAATATGACTAAAACAAATGTAATACAATTTCAGACATACAATGCAAACATAAATAAACTAGACATTAATTATAAAGATTCTCACTTGACCACTGTCGACAATTGTGTATTCTTGGGTATAACGGTCGATAAATATTGCAATTGGAAACCACACCTAGATAAAATTGTTACAAAAATTGATCGTTTTATATATGTGCTAAAACGAATTAAGCAAACTGTTAACCATGATACTGCAATGCTGGCTTACCATGGGTATGTATCATCCATCCTCCGATACGGTATTATAATATGGGGTAACTCAGTAGATTTTGACAGAGTTTTTAAAGCTCAAAAAAAATGTATCCGAGCAATTTGTGGAGCTCACTTTTTAGACAGTTGTAAGCCACTGTTCCAAAAACTTCAAATTCTGCCTTTGCCATGTATATATATTTTTGAAATATGTATCTTTGTTAAGAAAAACTATAACTTATTTGAAGCTACCACTGACAGGCCAAATAGCCGAACTAGGCATAAAGATAGACTTCGGCTGCCAGCAATAAAACTCAAATTATTTAAAAAAAATGTATACTGCATGTCGATTATTATTTACAATCATTTACCTAATTGTTTCCAAGACTTACCTCTGACTTTATTTAAAAAAAAGCTTTTCAAACTACTTGTATTTAAAAGTTATTATACCATTAAGGACTATTTAGAAGACAAGTCAATAGAATCTGTTCTTTGTAAGTAAGTTAGATTAATTGACATTGCTAATTGCTACAACATTTGCACGCCATTTTATGGCAGGATATGCTGAAATAAAATTAATGTAACACCTTATATACCATATTCGAGCAAATAAATATTTTTGATTTGATATTTTTGATTTGATTTGCTAATTTATTTTATCCATAAGACATAAGATGTAAGTACATACATATTATGCGAAATGGATACAAAAATTAGGAATGTATTTCTTGCCTTAAAATATTAGTAAATGAACGTAAAACGTCTATTTCAAAATTCATTACAAAATTAACATTTTTGAGTAAGCGAATGACCCCCACAATTCCTCAAAGAATGTGTCATTTTATATAGTCATCTAGATCTAGCCAGTCAGTTTGTCAGTTTGTCTAGACATAGAATCAGCGGCTTTTGTTAGGTACGTCGTAAAAGGCCACTAAAGCCCGTTTACCGAAGTCTTATGAGCGCAATAGGCCGTTTTGCTTACCAGCCGTAACTTTTCGACATGCCGGGGAGTTTATTGATAACATTTTGGAGGTTATCAGTTGCTGTGAAGGCTTTTAAATGATCGAAAGGTCTTCTGTACCTAGATGGTATGATGAGGAACAGACAGACAGAGGTGACCTTTTTAGGGTTCTGTAGAGATGTGATGTGTTTCTGAGATAATAGCCATTATAATATACTCTATGACAGAACACTCAGCAAGCTTCTAGAATAAGTTCAAATCGTAGATTTGTATTGTTTTAGATTTGACATTAGGATGACTTAGCCTGATCTTGTCACGGGCACACGTTAAAATCATATATAAATATAAACCAGTTCCAAGTATAAACAAATATAAACCAGTTTCCAACCATTAGTGCTTTCATTCCAAGTATTTCTTGATTAAACCTAATACAATAAACGCCACAACCTGGTACCAGTAAGAAGCCCTAGAGTTGGACTTCTTACAGTTCCGTAGCCAAATGGCAAAAAACGGAACTTTTATAGATTCGTCATGTCTACATACTACACAATTAATTTTGGGGGTTCCCCATACTTAGAACTGAAACTCAAAAAATTTTTTTCATCAAACCCATACATGTGTGTTATCCCGGCCTTGACCTTGAGCGACCAGAGAATCGTATGCGCTACGTCCAAAACTCTCAAAGTTTAGTCGAAAAAAATAAATAAAAGACAGTATTCTTTAGCTTAAAACAAGGCGTATACTAAAAGATAGATAATGCAACTGTCTGTAAGATAGTGTAAGTTTCATTTAATTGTACCTGGTAGATTTTGTGTGATTGTCAATGTTTTGTTCGCGTCAAACACAACTTCACGAGTTAATTAAACTATTTAAGAGCGCCCATCCCGTCATATTTCCTATACAAACGCTCGTACGCGATTACGGCGTTATAACAAATTATTTCCTTAATATTTTTAACACCCAGGTATCTTGTGGTTAAAATCTAGGTTTGTATGAAGCCAAAAATATTTTTTTTTGAGAAACTAATTCAGTAAACACGTCCGAAAATCAGCTTTTTTGCACAATTTTATCTGAAATTTGGCCGTTCATAATGCAGTCATTTTCAATGTATGAAAATGTAAAAAAACAGCTTCATACAAACCTTGTACATGTAATGGTGATTCTAAATTACAAACATTACTACCAAAAACCTGTAAGGCTTTTTCAAAAACACGTATGTCCTGGAGCAAGTTTTGTGAAATTTCGCCAAATTTCCTGTGATGTTATCGCGTTCTCACTCACTCGTTTGTTTTCGAGCTTTGCGTTGGTTGAAACAAAAAAAAAACAATCACGCTCGCGTTGGAGTTCGTTCGATGGGGAAGGGCGCTCTTAATATGAATATAATCAAAAATATTCACATACTAAATGATTAAGAGCATGTTCTACTTTAACGTATATTTTTTTCAAATCATTTACACTACACATTTTGACGTGATTGTCAGTTTAAAATCTGTAAAAGTCGTTAATAGCCCCTTAAACCTAACGACACAATAATTATCACCTGTGATTATCACTTTTGCTTATTCAAAAGAGCAAGCAGCCTCCGATTTTATTGATGTCAGTAAGAAGATACAGCTTCAAGCTCACAGCTCTATTCATTAAGGGGTGACGGTAAACGTCGGAGTCTCCGCAATAATTATGTCATTTATAATGGAGACGGATTTTAATTGCTCTACCCGCATTCATCTGTTGGCATTCATTTGCTTTAGCTGTTTCTGTGTGTGTGTTTGGCGTTTAAATTAAGGCAACTGTTTTTGATGTAGGTCGGTTAATTCCGTTTTGGGTGAAAGTTGATGTGTTGGTAATCTTTAATGATGGTTCAAGGTTCGTCATTTTCGCATGGCAATAATTTTGAGGAAATTTAAATTCAAATGTTTGTTGGTCAACACAGTCTTCTTCAGGCGACGATGTACGCCGGCGACCTTGAGCGACCAGAGAATCGAATGTGTTGCGTCCAAAACTCTCAAAGTTTAGCCGAAAAAATTTAATAAGAGATATAGTATTCTTAAACTTAAAAAACACGTATACTAAAAGATAGATAATAATATTGTCTGTAAGATAGTGAAAGTTTTGTTTAAATAAACCTGGTGGATTTTGTGTGATTATCAATGTTTTGTCCGCGTGAGACACAATTTCACGAGTTAATTAAACTAAATCAAACATATTTACATTCTAAATGATTAAGAGAATGTTCTAGTTTAACATATATTTTTTTCAAATCATTTACACTACATATTTTGACGTGATTGTCAGTTTATAAAAGTCGCTTGTTAGCGCCTTCATTGCTGAAGGTCGTGTCTAGTATAAAGTGTTGATCACTTGATGTACTACGTTCTTCCGCGTAGTTCTGTCCTCGGCAGTAGCTTTGGTTATTGGCAGGCCAGTGAGCGTCTTTACTAGGTCTAGCCACCGGATAGGTGAAGGACCTCGTGCTCTTTTCCCGTTGACCTGACCAACCACCATTAGCTTCTCTAGGCTGTCAGGACTTCTACGAGCGATGACCGATCATATATTTCCAGATGTTGAGTAAAGGTGCCGACAACTGTGTAGGCACTAATTCAGACAAGCAAATTGTATCATTCATCATCATCATTTCAGCCGAAAGACGTCCACTGCTGGACATAGGCCTCCCCAAGCGGGGGTTTTGCCATAATCGCCACGCTTGGCAGGCGGGTTGGCGATCGCAGTATAGTTGTTACAAAGGCACAGAGAACGCTGCTGCCCATTCTCTGGTAAGTCCCTTAGTCGCCTCATACGATACCCACGGGAAGATATGGGATGGTGCTATTAGTGAATAATTTCGTACTTTATTAGTGAATAATTCATTGGAGTTCCTTATAAATAAATAAATCATAATTCGATATTGCCAAAACATTTCCGGTTGCTACAAGTCGCTTCAATCAAACGCTTCGGCAGACGCAAAGTTTCCGCCCTTTATAGCATCTGGCAATAATGTATATTGGTTACAATATCCTCTTAAATATGTCCAAAAACCATAAGCTTGAACATAAGACGAAGAACTTAAACTGAAGAAAATTCCGAACAAACCACAAGAGTCCTAAAAATTTGAATAACTGACCGCTCAGTCACACATTACTATGAAAAGGATATGATTATTACCCACCTGTTGTCCCAGCGGTCTACGTAACCCCATGCATGTTATCTACAAGATCAGTGCGTATGTGGACACTTCCGGACCAAGGGACCGTACTAAACACACCATTTGCATCACAAATAAGATTTTGAGGAGATAAATGACTGTTTTGTATGGTTTTTTTTTTGTGGGTGTAATAGGGAAATTTTGTGCCAAGATGTGAAATTTGCTATAAGGTAAAGATTTTCTTCGTTAATAAATGGGTAAGGTTAAGGAGAGAAGGTAGCTAATCGACAATGTTTTGAATTTACGGGAAATTTAAATTAGAATGTTTTATATCTTGACGGCGGATCAATGCGGGTTGCCCAAGACCGGGATGGTTGGCGATCTCTGGGGGAGGCCTTTGGTCAACAGTGGATGGTAATAGGCTGATAATAATGATGATGATGATCTTGACGGCCTCACTGGTATAGTTTTTTTCTGTTTCAGTCAAATATGCAAGTTAATATACCTATTTATTTCATACTAGCAACCCGACCCGGCTTCGCATAGGCCTATAGCCTTTCTCGATAAATGGACTATCCAACACAAAAAGATTTTTTCAAATCGAACAAGTAGATCCTGAGATTAGCGCGTTCAACCAAACAAACAAACAAACTCTTCAGCTTTATGATATTAGTATAGATTTATTTTCAAATGGTTGCCACATTTGTCTGGTGGTGACAATCGTTGCATTATTATTTTCTAAAAAACAAAACCATAACAGTTTTTCCAGCTCGAGACTGGTCTGTATTTGATAGTGATTAGATACCTTTTCATATATTTATTTAGTACTCATGTATTATTCGTGTATTATTAATAATGGATCTTTAGGGATCACATTACCCTATCGAATACTCTTGTGTTTTATACCTTTTATTTTAATGACTGGTAATAATTTTGTAAAATTAGCGCGTTAAACCAAACAAACAAACAAACAAACTCTTCAGCTTTAGAACATTAGTATAGATTCAAGTCTAGTAGTAGAGGTAACTAACAAATTTAAAAAAAGGTGCATAGCAACTATGTATAAGGACTGGCAAAAAATAACACAAAAAAACCGCTGCCTTTCAACCTGTGTTTTGGGAGTTTTTTGTTACTTTATAGTTTATAATTGTTGCAAATAATAATTTACTTTTTTACATCGTTTTAATTTATGCAAATAATTTAGTATTTAGGGCTGAGTAAAATTTAATAGAAAGTGAGTGTGTATGTGTGTGAGTATGTGTGTGAGTATGTGTGTGAGTATGTGTGTGGGTATGTGTGTGTGGAGTGTATGAGTGAGTGTGAAATCAGAAGAAGTGGGATGGGATAGTGTATTTTTAATTTCTTATTTTAGAAATCTCTTATCCCTGCTCTGGATTAACTGTTTACTTTTCAATCGTCTACTATTTTCCTCACAAGATTCACAGTTTTACTCACGAGTTTAAAGTTAACTACGAGCACATAGATACCACCGCAGGTAATGAGAAATAAAACTTTGTTCCAAATATTACCTCTTTATTTAACAGTTACAAAATTTTTAATTGTTAGTCTGTTTGTAGTTAGCTGAATGATGAACTTTTTATTCGCAATCTGTGTTTCGGGACCATACGTTGTATTTGCCCTGAAAATAAATAGACATTAATTAACAAATGTAATGCAGGAACTGCTGTAAACTAACGATGTATGCACAGCATTCGGCATTTCAGTTATTAATAAAGCTCGGCTTTGTATCGTCGTCTCCCTTACTCATACTTGTGTGTTTCTTACTAGAGCTGGATACTGTAATTTTAAAGGGTGCTCTTTTAGAAGCATTTATTGTTACGGAAAATAAACAAGTTGCCCAAACACTTCTTTTTAAAAAAATACTTTATAATAACCCTAAAAATCCCTAGGATTAGGAGGAAATCGGTTAAAAATAAGGGATATGATGTGTTATATGAAAAATTGTGTGAGGAGGTGAAGAATTGTGTGAGGTGAGGAGCTTGTGGTTAAGTAAAAACTGGACAGATCTACCAGACAAAGGTAAAGCTATGCTTGTCGCAGTCGGTCTGTGGGTAGGTGACCATCCATTTCAGACCGAGTTTCCTGCGTGCCTCAGAAAGCACGTAAAGCCGTTGGTCCCGGCTGTCATTCGTAGATCTTTGGCAGTCGTTATGGGTAGTCAGAAGCTAGAAAGTCTGACAATCAGTCCTACCAAGCAGTATCGTGTTACCCAGTAACTGGGTTAAGGAAGTTCGATAAGCAGTCGCTCCATGTAAAACACTGGTATTCAGCAACATCCGGTTAGTCTGGAAGCCGACCCTAATATAGCTGTGAAAAGGCTTGGCAGATGAACCCTGAAAACCCGATTTATTTTAAATTTACTGTCAAATGTGATTTTTCGTTACTTTAAAATTAATAAATTGTCAATAGAGTTGCAAAAAAAGTGACGTCACATTTTACTATTGTCATATAAAATCTATGGGAAATCACGTTTTGACAGTTTATAAAAAATTATGTCAATTGATTAGTGGTGTCATTATTTGACACCACTTTCACCAATTCCAATATTATGGAGGGTAGGTAAGAAGCACGATCTGTGTATGAAAGTATCCGTAAAAATCTGCCACATAAGGGATGGCGCTACAATCGCGACCTGGTAAAAAAATTCTAAATCGACATGCTTCAATTCGTCAACAGCTGCTACTATAGTGTATGTAGATATCTATTTATCACGCTACAAACAGATGACAGTATTATGACGTTGTCTCGGGCGTGCACATCGCTCGGTTATAAATACAGGTTCAATAGGTGGGGCAGTCATCATCCCCGACCGTTGCTCGTGCCAGCCCGCGCCGCTGAGCCTGTAGCTTTAAATTCGTCCCTAAATAATAGAAATCCGATCCAGCCTGTCCCTTTGCTGTCCTCCCCCAGCGACGCCCTAAGCCGTACCCCACACGGGGTATCCTTAGCGTGTAGTCGCTTAGTTTGTAAGTTATTTTGCCCTGGCTGGAGGCCCTATAAATAATAATTTTAAGGCACCACAGGAAAGTCCGGTTAAGCAGCCGACAACCTCCTAGGTTGACTTGCGAGATGATATTCCGAAAAAAAAATGGGGAGGTCAGTCGTCGTCGGGCTGCCGGCCTGAGCGGTCGTGCGTTGGCGAGCCAACTATTATGTTAATAAGTATGCATATTTTACATTGCCCACCTACATACACTACAGCTACATTCACGGATCTATGGCTATATTCATACCATACCGTGCCTACGCTAGCGCCATTTTGGTTTCGGAACTGTTACTTTTTGCATAAACCTGGACAATTTTTAAACTTTTCCCCCTATTTAATATAGTGCTCTTTACCACTACCCTTCATATCCAATCATCACCATCATCATCATCAGCCGAATGACGTCCACTGGTGAACATAGGCCTCCCCTATAGAACGCCACAACGAGCGGCAACCTGCCGTTTGCATCCACTGGTTACATGCGACCTTGACAATGTCGTTTTCCATCTGGCGGGAGGCCTACCAACGCTACGTCTTCCGGTTCGTGGTCGCCATTCGAGAACCTTTCTTCCCTATCGGTTATCGATTCTTCGAGCGATGTGGCCTGCCCATTGCCACTTCAACTTACATATTCTGAGAGCTATGTCGGTGACCTTAGTTCTTTGGTGAATTTCCTCGTTCTGAATTCTATAGCGCAAAGAAACTCCGAGTATAGCTCTCTCCATGGCTCGCTGCGTGACCCTGAGCTTCTCTACGAGGCCAGCAGTTAAGGACCACGTTTCTGTGCCATTTGTCATCACTGGCAACACTTACTGGTTATAAACCCTCGTCTTTAGACACTGTGGAATTTTGGACGAAAAAATATGTCGTAGTTTCCTGAACGCTGCCCATCCGAGTTGAAGTTCATACCCAATATACATAAATATTTCCATTGGGGATTGAGAGATGTGAAAATATTGACATCAGCTGGGCAGAGTGGGCTGCCTAAATGTATTTTGACAATTATTATTATAGCGTTAATATGTACGCAAGCGAAGTTCTGGGACTTACAGTAGATAACTAATAAACGTTAAAACGGATGACCAACTTGAGATCCTAACTTCGGAACTTAGGATAGTCCCTTGAGCGTAATAATTATAAATTATGGACTTCATAACATACTTACTAAGCGGTTAATATGATAAATTCAAAGTCTAGTTTCGAACGTATATACTTAAGTTCATCACCGGATGCAGCTGAACACCAGTGTTTTATATGACGCGATTCGACTGTCTATCTGACCTCCACAACCCACTTAAGCCACGCAACCAAATAACACAAGCGCAACACAACGCTTGACCGCAACTCACCTGATCTTAACTGATGATACGACCTAAGGTGGAACACGCTTGCCAAGGATGAACCGGTCCACTCGTGTCTTGAAGATACCCAGATTATACTTATCGGGGAACAGAGGCGGGCAGTGAATTCCACAGTCTGGCAGTTCGCACAGTAAATGTGAAATCAAAGCTCTAAGGCTCGAGACCGTAGAATTTCTGCCATATAGCGGTGACGCTTCGCCGTACGCCGCTCGTCCGATGATGGAATTTAGTAAGTTGTGCAGTTCTAAAGCATTATTTCCGAAATGTACCCGATAATAATAATAGTTATAATATAATAGCTCCTTGCTACCGATAGGCTGACAATGGTGTGGTGAAAATGCGGTTATTCTTCATTATCTACATACCACTGAAGTCAGTGTGAGATGCAGTCGATGGGACGACAGTTTACTTAAATTCACAGAGGGTTTTTTTACAGTGCAGACTAGCTGATAACGGCAGCCATATTTTCCGACTATTTTAACGATAGCTGCATAAAAATGAGTGCAATCCCACCATATGTAAATTTTAATCCAAATCGAATGATCTCTTAGGGGCTAACTACACTTATTCAGGTCAATTCAGTTTTTGTCTATACCAAAATACCATTTTTGTATCGCATCCGTTTAGACGCGGAAAAGTGAACAGATGCGTACGCAACTCCATACTAAACCCGTGTTCCTATGGACAGAAGCTGAATTTAACTGAATCATCATTGTCATCAGCCGAAAGACGTCCACTGTTGAGCAAAGGCCTCCCCCATAAAAGGGAGGGGTTACCATAAGCCCCACGCTTGGCAGGCGTCTTGGGGACCGCAGTGAACCTGTTGAGTATACGAAAGCCGCTGCTGCCCGACTTCCGGATTTTTCTTTAGTCGCCTTCTACGACAGTCTTGGGATGTAATGGGTGGGTGCTATTCTAGCCCGGACACCCCACGGGTGAATGATGGAATTCAGCTAAATTTGTTTAATTACTGTTTAATTTAAAAAACGGAATCAACTTACGATAACGTTGTAAACCTTCAAAATAATTGTCTTTGACTATCCAGAAGTTGACAACCCATTGGACGAAACCTCTCATGCTTATGTACGCCAGAAGTACAGCGATCCAGGATGTATCTTCAACGTTGAATACCCCTGGAGTGATCGGCTTCTTGTTCATAGCACGGAGGTGGCCTTTAGATGCCAGATAACGGAGAATCGCAGCTGTGGAACAAGGAGCTTATAATTCATATTGGTACCTAACTTTATTAAAACAAGGGAATTTTTATTAATTCAATAAAACCCATAGCGTTCAGGGATAACACCATCTGCCTAGACTTTTCCCAACTATGTTGGCGTTGGCTTCCAGTCTGACCGGATGCAGCTGAATACGAGTGGTTTACTTGGAGCGACTGCCTATTTGACCACCACAACCGAGTCACTGGGTAACACGATACACCTTGGTAAGACTAGTTGTCAGACTTTCTGGCTTCTGACTACCCATAATGACTGCCAAAGATCTACGAATGACAGCCGGGACCAACGGCTTTACGTATTTTCCGAGGCACGGAGGGAACTCGGTATGAAATGAACGGTGAGCCATCCACAGACCGACCGCGGCAAGCGTAGCTTAACCTTGAGTGATCAATCCGTTCGGCTGGTACTTAGCTACGAGCTCCTGTTAACGATCCGATAACGTTGTTTCTTATTTTGGGAAGAATTTACAGTTCCGGACCAGGATTTCTTGGCCTGCCAAAATCCTGCCGAAATCCTGCCGAAATCCTGCCTGCCGAACACAAACTACACTTTATAATATGAAGTGAGAAGTGTTGTAGTGAGCAATCAACATCATATCAGCCTATTGCCTTCCATTTCTGAACGCAGGCCTCTCCCAGATATCGCCAACCAACCCGTTCTCGGGCAGCCCGAATTCATCCGCTGCCAGCCACCTTCTTCAAATGGTCGGTCCATCGTGCCGCAGGGCGTCCCACACTACGCTTGCCAAAACGCGGTCTCCACTCTAGAGCGTTTCTGGTACATCTACCGCTTGTCCGTCTACAGACATGACCGGCTCACCACCACTTCAGCGTGCTAATTCGACACGCAATGTCGGTGACTTTAAGTTCTTTTAGCGATTGACTGCATTGCGAATTCTGTCCACCAGAGAAAGTATGTCACAATAGTGATAGTGACTATTTCCCTTCTCAGAACAGTGACCACTAAAACCCAAAGTCGTAATCAAAGGATTAAATTCCTATTGAATCTAGGCTCGTCCTAGATTCGTATATTAGTACTCCACTAGTATGGAATGCAGTCGACGTGGGTAGATTAAATGGATCTGTCTGCGTTACGAAGCGGCCATCTAGCTCCGGAGCGGGCATAGCAGGCATCAATTACTAAGAGTCGGGTATGTGGCCTTATTCAGGGTTGTTCGAGTAAATGTGGTACTAGTCGTTACCATTACGGCCATAAAGCTTAAGATATAGGGGGGACGTGATATTAATGTTATGTAAATTGACAATGTTATTGATAATTTGGTTGAATGATATTAGATAAGCCGGTGCCGGTGTATTTTGGTAGCTGCTGGTGACTGGTTGCGGAATGCAGAGGACCGGGAAAAATGACGCGCCATGTTGTTCGGCTTATGTCACTAAGTACGTAAGGTTGCGGCGCGGTGCTTATGTCCAACGGTGGTACCGATTCCCTTGTTCACAAACTAAATTAAACTTAGGCATTTGGCATCTCTTACTACCAGGCAGCTGAAGAAAAGGACGGCGACAGACAAGGACTAAGTTAGAGATGTCAAATTAGTTTTTGTTTTCTCTTTAACTTCGCAGTGTTTTTAATCAATACGTTCTGAAATGACAACTATAATTATATGAACATTTTAGATCAACTTAAATTGACAGTTCTAATTAATATATGTCTCATTCTTGTTATATTGGAGAGAAAGAGATATAAATTGCTTAAAATTAATTATTTAGTTCGTGCACAACAGTCACCATTGTTTACTAGTAAGCTCAAGTGACAAAGACGATATTAAAGGAATTAAGTTTCTTACAATACTGAGACTTTTGCTATAGAACCAACGCTGAAATCAACGTTTGCGGTCAGGGGACCCTCGTCAGGAACGATTTCTTTTTCTGATTGGCATCTCGCACGTTAACCTAGGAGGTTGTCGGCTACTTAACCGGACTTTCCTTGAATTTAAGACCTCCAGCCAGGGCAAAAACACTTATAAACTAAGCGACTACACGCTAACAGCACAGCCTGTGAGTACAGGCTCCGGCTTAGGGTGTCGCTGGGGAAGGGCATCAAAGGGACAGGCTGGATTGGATCTCGATTACTTAGGGACGAATTTAAAGCTACAGGCTTAGCGGCGCGGCATGGCAGTGCAAAAGTTGGGGAGGGGTCTGTTACGAAGTTCCCCACGCATTTTTACACTCATACGCTCACACACACACACACACTAGAAATTGAAAGAAAGAGAGAAGGTGCGATATGCGTAGCCTGCTTACAGAAATATACACAATGAGAAAGATAAAGGCGTATGAAGGGGATATAACGCACACATCTTACGTATTTCATGTAGGTACTCTTTACTAAAAGTCAGCGTATAATATTGATGCATATTACAGACAAGGTCTGATCGCTTTTGTAGGGATACAATCACAAATTTCACCTCCTTTATAAATTTTTC
Source organism: Charanyca ferruginea (assembly GCA_947361185.1). Lineage (NCBI taxonomy): Eukaryota > Metazoa > Arthropoda > Insecta > Lepidoptera > Noctuidae > Charanyca > Charanyca ferruginea. The sequence continues at coordinate 24,938,668 of OX376068.1, forward strand.
AACATTTATTATGCTGATTAAAATAAAAAAAATTTACTCGGTCTAATAATAGATATTATGCAATGCTAAAAATAATGATTCCATTTTAATAAAAGTTTTGTAATTTATTCATTAAATCTGTATTACATTTTGTTGCTCAAATCTGAAGAACCAAATTCATCTCAGAATAATCCTGCAAAATTGCCTCTGAGCTTTATACCTTGTGTAAAGTTCCCGAAACCTTAACATATACGCATTTATTTCAAACTATAGCTGCCTTTGAAAGGATAATAGTAGTCAGGTTTCGTACAAAACCCGCAATGGATCGAGTGGTTGATCGGATATCATTTTACAAAGGGGGATTTACTGTTCCGCATTTGAATTGCGTATACTTTGTTGTGTTTGTTTCTTGTTACAGCCTTTAATGCTTTGGTTGCCTATTGTGATTCCCGACTCATACTAATCGGAGGAGATAAAACAGCGAATTTCATCTCGATTCAAGTTTTTTTAATTACCCTTTTGCACCATTTGCAACATTATAAAAAATTAAAAAAAACGTTGCCCCACACTAGTTATATCTCCTGTGTTGTGGATGCGTTTATAAACATATAAACTCACATATATAAATAGCCAGGAATCGCGAAACCGAACCCGCGACACGCAGCGCAGCAGTCAAGCGGTCAACCACTGCGCGAACCGTGTTGTCAATTGATTAATTATTTATTGATTTAAAAGCGACAAAAAAAAGTTTTATCTTGTAATTTATTGGTGTCTATTACTTATTTGGCCTTCAGTATACTTACATTCACTGTACGTATGCTTCGCGTCAATAATGAACAACATGGCGTGTATTGCATCGACAAAGAGCAGAGTAACTCCGGTGATCGTGAACGGTAACAAGGTTGCGTAGAAGCTGCACGAGCGCGCTCCCTGCGTCACGTTGATGATGGCAAACATTATCCAGAGCAAATGGAGAGACAGCCAGAGCTGGATCTTGCTGAAATAAGGAAACTTTCTTTTGCTAACAAAGTTGCAACGGGCTTCCGGCACAACACTAGAAGACCAGAATCAACAGTAAGATCACCAGAAAAGCGTCTACGTTACGAAGCTTGACAAGTCTCGGAGATACGATTCAACTGTCTTGGATCCAGCAACGAAATTTATCAAAAAAGAACCGCGAACTATCGCGGTTCTTTTTTGATTGGAATAAACATAATTTTCTCTTTCCACCATATTAAACAGGCAATAGGTTCAAATGCACGTTTACAACTGGAAAAAGCTCAACAGATGTTAACAGGGTTTCTGTATTTATTTTATTTTTAGCCTGTATTATCCTACTGTGCAAAGACCTCCCTTTCTCCTTTCTAACCCACTTTATTTACAGCTAGGGTGGACCAATCCCTCCTGTAAGCGTCGAGCTTATCCCGTCATCTTCGCCTGGTCGCTGGACGTCTGCCGGGACCCACACCATTATGGTTGTTTCAGCCCATGACCCGTTCGACATGAAGCAGATTCGGCCGGCCCAGTCCCAGTTTCGACTCTGACACACGAACGGCATGTTGCCAACGCGAGAGGGAATTGCAGCCGTCGACACGTTTACAGTTGGTATGTCGACAGCTGCCGCTGATGCGTGTCAACGTCTGCAGTTACCTCTGCCATTGACAACAAGCCGCCCGTATAATCGTGTGTCATCATCATTATTTCAGCCTAAAGACGTCCACTGCTGGACATAGGCCTCCCCAAGGGGGGGTTTTGCCGTAATCGCCACGCTTGGCAGGCGGGTTGGCGATCGCAGTATGGTTGTTACAAAGGCACAGAGAACGCTGCTGCCCATTCTCTGGTAAGTCCCTTAGTCGCCTCTTACGACACTCACGGGAAGATATGGGATGGTGCTATTCTTTACGTCCGGTACCTGGGACTCTAATCGTGTGTAAGAGCTCTTAACCATGGCTGTTTTTTGAGTGATGTCGGCGATTCGCGTTTGATTTCAGTTCTGAAGTAGCAGTTTTTGTAAACACCTACTTGTCTTGTCTACTTGCTACCACTTACGTTCTAAATCTAGCCGCAACGTGATTCTTTACAGGCCATACCACGCTGGTGTAACTTCTCTCTTGACTGACGCTGGAGGTCAGGTTGTAGAAATGTAGCCTCCCACAAGCTTCAGGGTCATACAAGTACAGGATCTTCATCAACGTGATCTCGTGAAGCTCTGTTGCGCTTGGCTCGAACTTGCAGTCTAGAGTTAACCAGCTCATTATCACGCAAAACAATGCTGAAATGATTTGTATTGTTAAGGATTAAGGTTATATTTAAAACCAAGCTGTTGATAGCATTTTCGGTATTTTCTTATTCTTTAAAAAAATATATTTGCTGGGGAATCTCCTGGTTTATCAAGTAAGGAGAAAGCTTGTGTTCCAACATAATGCAAATGTTAATAAAATGTATATTAGGAAGGTAAATAACCATTACTAGTTAACAAGACAAAGAATATTAACAATATCCGAAGCAACGACACTTACTTTGGTATAAAATTGCCAGCATACTCCAAAATTCTAGTGATCCCATAATTTTGGGGTATTATTGCGACAGTCATTAAATAACATAAACCTTTTTCAATTCAAGGCCGTACTCAAATTCGTTACGAAACGTTTCCGAGACAATCTAGAGAGCAAACAAATTTCAAGTGGGCCGCGTACCAATTTGCTGTCACTAAAATGGGTCTGTCCCATGTTTTGATTACAGGTAAAGTCCAGAATTAATGGGCAACGTCTCCCGCCGAGGTGATAATGAAAAATTTAATAGCGTCCTTCTACCAACGCCAACGGTTGAAATTGAATTCGTTCAAGAACAGAACCACTTCATTTCATTTCTCGTTACCGAACGCCCTTTGGGAAAAATCATTGCTTTCTAATCCAGATAATAAAAGACAGCTACTTTTAAATAATGTCTGTTTTTTAGAAAACCAATATCAAATTTCATTGAACTTTCAACGGCAGTTGGTAAGTGAGGGAGAAGATTTGTACTAGATCTATTCGTTATATTTAATATTAGTACATAGCCTATGACTTCATCTACACAGTTTTTGTTCTTCTCCTACAAACCAACAGCGCTAGACTTTGAGGGGTAAATAAAATAAAACCGTTATATTTTATTATTTACATACGTATTGTTGGCATTAGTGCTGTCTTAAGTTGATAAATAAATAAATAAAATAAAAAATGCCCACAACTCTCTTTAGAAAATAAAAAATCCTCAGCAGTTTTGATTTATATACTTGGTTATGAATAGCTAAAGCATTTTCAATTTTTTCATAATCATCATCATCTGCCTAGCCTTTTCCCAACTATATTGGGGTCGGCTTCCAGTCTAATCGGATGCAGCTGAATACCAGTGTTTTACATGGAGCGACTGCCTATCGGACCTCAACAACCCGGTTACTGGTTAACACGATAATCCTTGGTAAGACTGGTTGTCGGACTTTCAGGCTTCTGACAAACCATAACGACTGCTAAAGATCTACAAATGACAGGCGGGACCAACAGCTTTACGTGCTTTCCGAGGCACGGAGGGAACTCGGTATAATAATAATAATAAAAAATAATAATAATGTGTGGGGACATTTTCACACACGGCCATCTGACCCCACACTAGGGAGACCCTGTACTATGGGTGTCAGACAGCTGATATACATACACAAATACATTTTTTTTTTGTAAATACATACATATATAGATAATCAACACCCAGACACAAGCCAAACACAAGTGCTCATCACACAAATGTTTACCCTGTGCGGGAATCGAACCCGCAATACGCTGCGCAGCAGTCGATCGCTCAGCCACTGCGCCAACCGTGTCGTCGAAAGGGATCCATCCACAGACCGACCGCGGCTAGCGTAGCTTAACCTTTGACCGATCGATCTGTACGGCTTTAACTTAGCCACGAGCTCCTCACCTCACACAATTCTTCACCTCCTCACACAATTTTTCATAATACACATCATATCCCTTATTTTTAACCGACTTCAAAAAGGAGGAGGTTATCAAGTCGAATGTTTATATATTTTTTTTTTATGTATGTTCGGGCATAACTCTGTCATATATAGACGGATCGAAAGGCGTTTATTCCGAAATGGTCCCATATAAATTTTACTAAAATTGATCCAGCCCTTTTTGAGAAAATCAACAAAATCCCAAAAAATTACTTAGACGACGTTTTAGTTCCTTTAATCTTTGGAGGACTTACAATCTCTTTTAAGTGTGTCGCCGTTTCTTAATGGATTTGAATGATAATGCAATACTAAAAAGCGAAAAACAAAAAGCTTTTTCAATAAAAAAAGAAAACCGCCTTCGAAAACGAAGAAGTGATAAATAACTTTAACACAGAACACACATTACTTTACTTTCGGAAGTCGGTGGCAATACAAAACAACAAACACAAAGCCACCGCCACCGACTTCCGAAAGTGAAGTAATGTGTGTTCTGTGCTAAAGTTATTTATCACTTTTCAGTTTTTGAAGGCGGTTTTCTTTTTTTTTGTAAAAGCTTTTTACTCTCTTAGAGGCAGCTCTAAGAGAGTAATAAGTCTAACCGGATGCGGCTGAAAAAGCAGTTTTTCAGCCGCACCGGTTAGACTGGAAGCCGAGCCCAGCATAGTTGGGGAAAGGCTAGTCAGATGATGATGAGAACTGCTTTTCGAATAACGATTTATCCACCATTTCGGAATAAACCCCTTTCGAACAAAATAAGAATTTGGCAAATCCGTTTTATACTATATATTATAATGACAGAGTTATGCCCGAACATACATAAAAAAATACAAACATCCAAATTGATAACCTCCTCCTTTTTGAAGTCGGTTAAAAATACATTTTTTTGGTTTGGTTTTACATACATCCACTTCCACTACTACAAAAAGGGATGATATCCGTTTTTTACCCCCTTCAGGGTTAGTAAAAAAACAATGTACTTTGTTTTTTTTTATTATTTCTATAAGTAACTAAAATGTTAAGTTTATATGATAACTTTCATCCCCATTTGACGACATTAGAAATGAAAATTAAAAATATCTGAAACAGGTATTTTAGTATTTTTAACTAAACTAAATTGTAATACTAAAAACTGAAAACCAAGTTTGATAGGTACCTACTCTAAAAAAATGACGGATTTTCATTTAGTTTTTCATTCTCTACTTCACCCTCCTAGGGGTTGAATTTTTGTACATTATAAAAGAAAGCCGTGCGCAAAGTTGCTCGTTCCTAGTTCCACTAGTTTCGGCTGTCAGTCAGGTTCTCCTTTTATATAAATAGAAAAATCCGAATTTACCTTAAGGGTACCTACTCGTGCCGTATTGCGTCCTACACTGCGCTTGCCCAAACGCGGTCACCACTTTCTCACGATGGACCGACGATTTTAAAAAGTGGCTGGTAGCGGATGGATGCGGGCTGCCCAAGACCGGGTTGGTTGGTTGATGATGTACCTACTCGTACCCTCGAGGGTTCCGTCTCAAAGTTGTATCCGGTTACCCGCGGCTTCGCTTAAGTGACACGGCCTTTGAATTCCCGGTTGAAAAAGTTCTGAAAAGTTCTCCCATACATGGTTCAGAATCTTCAACTGCAAATTATGTAACTTATTTAGGTACTTTTTTGATTTGATGTACTTTTAAATGATAAATTATAATTTTTTGGATATATAACTTTACATATCAGTTCCCTTTTTCTTTCAAAGTACATACGTACTTCCGCATTCACCCTAGTCAGATACTCACTAGTTAGTCCAAGGGTTACCGCAAGGTCTTAAAAAAATAATTTCTTTTGCGGGTATTTCTCGCCAACTCGGAATACTAGAATTTTAGAGTCAGTTATTTGTACTTGCTCAGCTTCAGGAATAGGCTGATACTTTTCTATCTTCGTTTTCGTCTTGATTAATCTCGTTTTAATTTTTTTTCTTGTAATCCTGATTATTCTACAAAAGTACAAATTCATTGCGAAGAACAAGATACCTCGCAGCCAGCAAGCCGAAGCCACGATTGGTAGCCAACCAGCAAAGTCGTCAGAATTCGTTAGTCTCAACTCGGTACTCCATCCACTGTACCTTAGAATCATGCCTTTGCTTAAGCTTTGCGTGATGTGAGTGACGTAGACGGCGGCCATGGATATGTCGAAGCAAACGATGAACACACAGATATAGTAGAACGTAACAAGTGTCAATTTCAAAAGGGGCACATTCGAGCTCTTTGTTATGATGACTCGATAAGTAACGGTTAGGATGAACCATATGACGTGGATGATAACGCTTAATATTATGTACCTGCAACAGATTGTAAAAGAGTACATTGGGTATTTTAAGACAATGTTATAAAAATGGTGGCCGAACACGCTACGAATTAGAAATGTCGCTACAAATAAATAATTTATTTGTCGACACCTCAGATTATGAAACAATAGGCAGATAGACCGCGCGGAACACTGAGAGTGAAGACAAAAAAGCAAATACAAATTCATAATTGAATACCTGCAATATCGTGATTGTATTCGCTTTTGAATTTGTATTTGTATTTTTATTTTTTTTTGTTAACAATACAGCGTTTTGCGCTATACTGGCTCGTGTCAGTACAGCACGAAGCGCGTTGTAGGTATTCAATTTGGAATTTGTATTTGCTTTTTTGGCTTCACTTTCAGTGTTCCGCGCGGTCTATCTGGTGCTCATTACATCATTTCACTATAAACATACACACACACATACACGTCCCTCTACATACATACACACACACACACACATACACGTCCCTCTAAATACATACACACACAAACACAACACTATTTACATACTTAAACAAAAGATAAGCGGTATAATTGTGACCTACTTTTATTTTACTTAAATTGTTAATTTAATTTATTTGTATTTTTAACTTTAATTTTAAAATGATATTAAGTAATGGATCTGTCATAAAAATGTGCAACCATTCATTTTGTAAACAAACAAAGCATCTAAAAACTTTGCGTAGACTATGTCAACTTTAAGAACTACCTACAAAGTAAAAAAAAAAAAAAGAACTACTCAATAATGTTACGTCTACCTACCCTTGTAACTTACTTTGCTTTGTTATTAATTAATTCATATTCAATACTTAAATGCCACAAGCCTAATGTAGAACCTATACCGCGACCGAGGAAAACTGTTCCACCGTAATACAGTTTATACTAGTACGGGGGACAGAGTGACTCAGTTCCGTATAAACTAACAACCAATATTATTAGGTACTCCATAAAATTAGACTTAACTTAGTTTATATTCTTTGATATAACTGTAAAAGAACTATAATGCTATCCAAGGTTGTTAGATTCATTAAGCAAATAAAGATTTTTTTTTTTTTTTTTTTTTTTTTATCTGCCTTTTGTTTCATAATCTGAGGTCGACACGATGATTTTATTACCATTATCCTCAAAATCTTGGATGAAAATATTAGGTAAATATGTACAGTTTAAAGACAATACTTATACTGTGATAAAGACTTTAAAACGAGTTGGTTCGAAGCTTAACTCTTCCTATCTAAAGTCAATTTGAAATATATGCAAAACGCGATCTAAATTGTAGTTTCATAGAAAGTAAAAATTATAAAACATGCTGCGATAGTAACATGGTTTCTTGAATAAAACAGGGTTAACATAGGTAAAATCGTATCTTCACTCTTTTATTTGCCAGTGGGCAAACCTACTGTCATCAATCGCTTCGAGGAATTTCTAAAGCAAACTTTAATATTGTTATACTAGCTGACCCGACAGACGTTGTCCTGTCCCGATCTACCTACTTACCTGCCTATTTACTACATCTACCCTACACCTACCCTACACCTACCCTACACCTACCCTACACCTACCCTACACCTACCCTACACCTACCCTACACCTACCCTACACCTACCCTACACCTACCCTACACCTACCCTACACCTACCCTACACCTACCCTACACCTACCCTACACCTACCCTACACCTACCCTACACCTACCCTACACCTACCCTACACCTACCCTACACCTACCCTACACCTACCCTACACCTACCCTACACCTACCCTATACCTACCCTACACCTACCCTACACCTACCCTACACCTACCCTACACCTACCCTACACCTACCCTACACCTACCCTACACCTACCCTACACCTACCCTACACCTACCCTACACCTACGCTACACCTACCCTACACCTACCCTACACCTACCCTACACCTACCCTACACCTACCCTACACCTACCCTACACCTACCCTACACCTACCCTACACCTACCCTACACCTACCCTACACCTACCCTACACCTACCCTACACCTACCCTACACCTACCCTACACCTACCCTACACCTACCCTACACCTACCCTACACCTACCCTACACCTACCCTACACCTACCCTACACCTACCCTACACCTACCCTACACCTACCCTACACCTACCCTACACCTACCCTACACCTACCCTACACCTACCCTACACCTACCCTACACCTACCCTACACCTACCCTACACCTACCCTACACCTACCCTACACCTACCCTACACCTACCCTACACCTACCCTACACCTACCCTACACCTACCCTACACCTACCCTACACCTACCCTACACCTACCCTACACCTACCCTACACCTACCCTACACCTACCCTACACCTACCCTACACCTACCCTACACCTACCCTACACCTACCCTACACCTACCCTACACCTACCCTACACCTACCCTACACCTACCCTACACCTACCCTACACCTACCCTACACCTACCCTACACCTACCCTACACCTACCCTACACCTACCCTACACCTACCCTACACCTACCCTACACCTACCCTACACCTACCCTACACCTACCCTACACCTACCCTACACCTACCCTACACCTACCCTACACCTACCCTACACCTACCCTACACCTACCCTACACCTACCCTACACCTACCCTACACCTACCCTACACCTACCCTACACCTACCCTACACCTACCCTACACCTACCCTACACCTACCCTACACCTACCCTACACCTACCCTACACCTACCCTACACCTACCCTACACCTACCCTACACCTACCCTACACCTACCCTACACCTACCCTACACCTACCCTACACCTACCCTACACCTACCCTACACCTACCCTACACCTACCCTACACCTACCCTACACCTACCACTACCTAAGTGCAAAATTGACTCTTTGACGTTAGGAACATACCTACATTGTTTAAACAACAGTGACTGCTTGTAATTATGAACTTTATACAATAGCAATAAAGCTCGTTTTAGTTAGAAAACGTTTGTATGGGAAAAAGAAAAGGGCTCTTTTTAGGGTTTTTCCGGCAATTATTCGATTTTTTCTCGCCGTAAAAACCATCTTTGAACTTCAACGAACATTTTAAAAAAAGAATTGGCCAAATTGGTCCAGGCGTTGTTGAGTTATGCGCTTACCAACACATTTTGCGATTCATTTTTATATTATAGATACGAAAGCCGTATTTTGTGTGAAATCTTAAAATCAGCAATTTATAAAATAATACCAGTACAAAGGCCTCTTCACATACAGAGAAGACACGATCATTGATCACCACAGTTGCTCAAGGCGGATTAGCGATTTCCTCACAATGTTTTCCTTCACCGATGCCAATGATGTCCAAGATAAACTAAGAAAGTACATATGTAATTGAAAATGTCACATTGGTACTTGTTCGTGCTCGGTTGCGATCTCACAACCCCGTGCATAAAAAGCGGGCTCCTTAACTACTACTAAAGTATACAAAAGCGGGCTCCTTGACTACTACTAAAATATACAAAAGTGGGCTTCTTAACTACTACTACGTAGTACTATTAAGTATTCTGTGCTACTACTAAAGTATACAAAAGCGGGTTTCTTAACTACTACTAAAGTATACAAAAGCGGGGTCCTTTACTAGTTCTAAAGTATACAAAAGCGGGCTCCATAACAACTACTAAAGTATACAAAAGCGGGTTCCTTAACTACTACTAAAGTATACAAAAGCGGGCTCCTTGACTACTACTAAAGTATACAAAAGCGGGCTCCTTGACTACTACTAAAGTATACAAAAGCGGGCTCCTTGACTACTACTAAAGTATACAAAAGCGGGCTCCTTGACTACTACTAAAGTATTCAAGCACTTACTGCCTAGTCTTAGCAGAAAGGCGAGTAGACACGCTGGGTATCACTGGTGAACACTTGATAGGCAGTACATTCAGTCCGAAGGTGTTGTTGCTCAGTTGGAGGTTAGCTATACCTTTATTTATCCTAAGTTTGTACCCGCAGGCCTTGAAGTCGTACAGATACATAATGCGAGTCAGTTTAGAGTAGTCGTTTATTGAATTCTCAGGGGTCCAGAAACAGCCAAGGATTGAGATGGCGCCAACGAATACTAAAATGCCTGAAGAGAAGCAAGAGAAGATACAATAAATAAAGCCAGTATTAAGCTTGGCTGTAATTTATTATTTCAAGCGGTTTCAAGTCAGACAAACAGTCTCACCACAGGGTATCGTGTTACCCAGTAACTGGGTTGTAGAGTACGCTCCATGTAAAACATTGCTATACCCTGTTCACAATAAGATTAGACATTTACTCAAACCTTTTTTACAGTCCGTTCAACCGATTTTGACTTATATTGCGTTGGTAGCATGACAAATGGCAACTGCGCTAAACAATTGTTATTGTAACCACTTTTTTGCCTCTAATGTCATCCTTAAGCCTACGGAATAGAAGTCAAAATCGGTTGAAGGGATTGTAAAAAAGGTTTATGTTTATGTCTAATCTTATTGTGAACAGGGTATAGATAGAAACACGACTAGAACCAGACTCCAACATATATGGAAAATAGCTAGGCAGATGAAGATGGCATTGCAGTTTCATTGAGATTATTGTCGTTCCAATTGGTAATCGTTCACAAGCAACGTGAACTATTCAAGCAGTGTTTAGCCCTGTATATGTCATTAGAAGAATAACAAGGAAAGATCATAATGCATGTTTTGGGTTGGATCTAGAACACGGAAACACGAGTTGGGGGATAAAGAGTGATGAAATTGGTAGGGATTGGGTCCTGATTATAACACTACTACTTTCATTAAAGGAAACCGCGTAGTTTTCGAGAAATTAATAAAATAAGTTACTAACCACAAATTATATCATACCACGTAAAAAGTGAAAACGAAAGGTTATAAAAATTAAATTAAAAATTTAAAAAACCCCCAACGCAAAACATAAAAGCGATTATGTAAAAAGTAAAAAATAATACTTTTGTTGAGCCATCAAATGTTTGTTCGTTGAAATGGCGCTATAATGTCGCGGCGGGGTACCGCTTAAGTAAGTCAGTCCCTCAATTTCATTCACTGTCTATTAATTTACCAGCATTTCCGACCAATTTGCTTCGATATTATCAAATTTTTGTTGCTAATCTAGTTGTTAATCTTGTTGCAAATCTAGTTACCATCAGTTCGCTATTTTAGATATTTAGTTATTGCTTTAAACTTAGCGGTACCCCGCCGCGACATTATAGCGCCATTTCAACGAACAAACATTTGATGGCTCAACAAAAGTATTATTTTTTACTTTTTACATAATCGCTTTTATGTTTTGCGTTGGGGGTTTTCTTAAATTTTTAATTTAATTTTTATTTTAAATTTTTTAAATGTAATTTAGTTTGGTTTTGTGTGGTCAGTGTGGTCACCTATAATAATATGTTTGAAAGCAAAGTAAACATCCGGTATGCGTCTAAGATCCCTACCGCAGCATACAAAAGAGCTGATAACTTTAAAACTGCTGAACCGATTTTGATGAAACATGTCTAAGAACCATCGCTAGAGAATCTACTTTCAAATAAAAAAAACCGCATTCAAATCGGTTCACCCGTTAAAGAGCTACAGTGCCACAGACAGACACACAGACACACAGACACACAGACACACAGACACACAGACACGTCAAACTTATAACACCCCTCTTTTTCGTCGGGGGTTAAAAAAAGAAATAACATTTGTGTGTGTCAAACTTGCGACAGATGAAAAAATTTAGGTATAGGTCGACATCAGAGGCACCCCGGGGTTCGGTTGGTTAGGTTCCTTTAAACCCTATAGACAGAAATAGGAATCCCGCGCAGCGGGGCTCCGTCGACCTGAGGGCGGCCGTCTTTCTGCCAATTTTCGTACCCGTTGCCGACAGTCGACGCCTTTTAGGCAACTTTATCTAGTGTTTGAGGTTAGATTACAATTTTTTTTTCCCTTCATGGGAATGATACCAGGAAATCGAGAGGTCGCCCCCTACCCCCTCCCACCATCCCCCACTCCCAATTCATATTTCCACATATTAGATTTCAACCCATGTTTTTTACTTACACTGTAGAATGATAACATCAGCTAAGAAAATGCATTTTTTCCTGTCTCTTTGCATCAAAGTAATGGAAGGTTCTTCAAATGTTACACTGTCTTCAAACAACATGATGAATATTATTCAAGTTATTGTTTTCTTTGGTGTCGGAAAATAACTGAAACAGATAACACAAACCACGAGGTACTCAACTACGTAGGTATGTAACTTGTTAACCAGAATAACTTTTCCGATATCACAAAGAACTTTGTTTTAATAGCTAACATGACAGTTGACATGTTACTGTGACATGTATTATTTTTAATCTCGGTCATATTTATCCGAACCAAGCTATCTGACTGACGGGTGCCTTTTGGAACTACTAAGTGATTATATACTCTTTGGATCGACCGCACTCAATATGAGAAGTGACAAACTCTGTAATTTTTCCAGGGTTTGAGTTGGCAAAAAACTGACTTCACGTCCTATTGCCACACATATGTAGCATAATCTTGTTTTAAAAAGAATGTCAATTTAATGGTGTCCAGTACCCAACCACAAGGGTGTATGGAGTACTGCTCTCATCTCTGGGACGGATCTGCCAGATACCAGCTTGATGCCCTAGAGACAATTGAGAAACGAGCCAAGAGGATCATCGGCAATAATAGGCTCGTCGAGCCAAAGCTCCAAAGCCTTCAGCATCGACGCCGAGTTGCCTGTCGGTTTTCTATCGGTTGCATTTTGGGGAGTGTTTGACGGAATTGCATAATTTAATTCCGCCGAGCCCGTTCCATCATCGGACCACAAGACGTACGACGATGCGCCACCGGTACATGGTGGGCATCCCCCCCACACGCACAAAACGTTTTAGGAACTCATTCATTGTGCGTACTGCTAAGGAGTGGAATTCCCTGCCTGAGTCTGTGTTTCCTGATAACTACAACCTGGGAGTCTTAAGTCAAGGGTGATCAGGTTACATCTAGGCAAGCGTGCTCCATCTTAGACCGCATCATCGCTTCCCAACAGGTGAGATAGTGGTCAAACGTATGCCTTTCAATAGATAAAAAAAAAACAAAGTGCGTAAGGCTGCGGCGCGCCCGAGCAGAGAAACCACTCAGAACAAAAACGCAATGTTTCGCACGCACACATTGCCATTACGTTTACAGGCATTCTCAGGCATATTCAAGCAGACTTCAGTCTCGACTAGCGACACATGTCGTCAAAATAAATGATCAAAATGATGTAATTGACATTTCACGACAAACAGGAAAATTTTGTACTTAGAGTTTCAACGAGTGTCAATAAAATTCCATAATGCCACAAATAAAACCTACAAAGTCAATACTACAGTATAACCTTTATATTTTGTGGCAAGAATGTGCATCTTCATGGTGTGTAAGAGCTCTGCCTCATTAAGACGCCATGGCGACGTCGCCAGCGGCGCAGGCCTGGCTACTTCTGGCATTCGAAGGTCGCCAAGTCGAGTGGCCATGGCGTCCCGACAAGTCGATCGTCAGTTCGTTTACGTCGTCAGGAATGCATGTCGAAGAAATCGTACTTCTTTGTTATCTATGTCGCAGAAAAATGGAAAAAATTCACCGATTGAGAGTTCACAGAAAAGAGCGGTTGGAGCAATTTCGTTGACCAATATCACGGAGTATTTTAACCTTTAGATCGCCACGCGCGGGTATAGCCGATAAATGAATACGTGCCTAACACACACCACCACCACCACCACCACCACCACCACCTGCCGACTAGAGCTGACAAGAACACGTTACACGGAATATTTTTAAGTACATACAAAACAAATATTATACTACTATTTAAAACTACATCTATATCTATATACATATAAACAGGAACAAAACTGTGTCTGTACATTGAATATATTAAAAAAAAAATAATTGAGCAGGGTTTAGGAACAGTAATAGAGCACGAATCCAAAAAAAAAATTCTGTCTGTTTGTCTGTTTGTCTGTTTGTCTGTTTGTCTGTTTGTCTGTTTGTCTGTTTGTTTGTACACGCTAATCTTCGGAACTACTGGGCGGATTTGAATGATTTTTCTTTTGTTGTATAGGTATTAAGTCTGTGCAACATAAAGGCTATAATTTATCTTGGAAACTTGAACACCTGATGCAAAACCGCAACAGACCAGCAAAACTATAAGAGATACAAAAATGGTACCATAGCAAAAATTGTTCCACGTGATGAGCATTTTCTGCTGAGAGAATAAATTTGAAGATCTGGAACACCTGATGTGGAACTCCAAGAGCCCGCTACACCATGACACATATAGGAATGACGTCTTAGCAAATGTTGTTCGGTCTGATGGGCATTTCCTGTTGACTTATAAAAATCGAAAATCAGAAACATCTGATGTGAAAATCAAAGCTATCACTAATTTCACTGTATCTTATAAAATGACATAAGCTGGGAGTACCTCCACGCGGTGAAGGCGGTAACAGTTTAGGACTGATTTTTGATGACGATGGTATATCATTGAAAATTTGACTCTACTGGGCAAAATTCCCATTTATTTTTTTATTTTATCGTATAAATATGCCTTCGGGCTTATGTTATTTGGGTGTTTAATTTCCTTTTCCATTTATCTTCGTGACACGGTAGCCTACCCGGTAACGCAGGGCACTTAGATTTTAATTGATCAGGTATCTTCTTTACAATAAAACTATAACCATGCCTAGAAAGAGGTCAAATCTTTCCCAATGTTCCAAAGGAGCTAAAAGATTGAGGATCATAAGATCCCAAGAATCTACCGATGAGCGTCAGGAGAGACGTGATGCTGTTCGAGAACATCAGGCTGCAACTCGCTCCGTGGAAACCTCTTCAGATCGCGAAGCACGCCTGCGTTCTCAGCGTATTTACGCATCTACATCCAGGTCTCTAGAGACCAGTGAAGAGTATGATGCGCGACTGACCGCTGATCGTGAACGTCATACATTGTCTCGCGAGTCGAAGACGTTCACGGATAGAGAATTGCGCTTGAGTTCTCAGCGTATCTACGCATCTGCTGCGGAGCGTGATGCGCGACTGTCCGCTGATCGTGAGCGACATGCATTGTCTCGCGAATCGGAAACGTTTACCGATACAGAATCACGCTTGAGTTCTCAGCGTATTCGCACATCAACTAACAGGTCTTTTGAACCGAATGATGAACGTGATGCACGACTAACTGCTGATCGAGATTATCATACACTAGCGACCCGACCCAGCTTCGCATTGGCCTATAGCCTTTCTCGGTAAATGGACTATCCAACACAAAAAGATTTTTTTAATTCGAACCAGTAGATCCTGAGATTAGCGCGTTCAACCAAACAAACAAACAAACTTCAGCTTTATAATATTATAGTATAGATTGTCCCGAACACGCACACAACAAAATATTCATTATCAGTTAGAAAGTGAGAGAAAAAGAATTGCTGGAGTACGGTATGAAGAGACAGAAAAAGAGCGCAACGAACGTTTGAATTCTGATCGACTTTGACATTCTCTGAACTGAATGTCGATATCATCTGAAGAATCGGATGTGTCCCAAGATATAGCCGTAGGTCATGGCGACCTTCCTTGGGTTGGTAAGGAATGGAGTTCATTCGTTAATGAACTCCGATTCCGATGGCGGAATATGTGGCGTAGTCAATCATAGGAGTATACGTTTATACTCCTATGATTGACTACGCCACATATTCCGCCATCGGAGGTATGATTCAAAATTGTACTTTTTGAACGTCTCGAATCATCTCGCGCATCCCGTTGGTTTCCCGTCCCCGGGCTCTTAGAATTCGACATCAGACGTTTCAGATCTTCGATTTTGCCGACCCCGTTGTCGCTGGCATAAGCAACAGGATCCGCGTACGAAGTCGCGGGCAGAAGCTAGTTCATTAAATATTTGAAAAAGGCAGTTCAGAGAGATATATCCAATAGTTATTTCCCCATTTTATTTGTATGTATTTGTGCTTGCAATGCGTCGCAATGCTCTGGCGTTAAAAAGTTAATGGAAACAACCAGTTTAATCAGACCATTAACAAAACCTATCTTCCACTCAGCTCTACTCGAAACGCTTCTATTTATAATTGCCCTCAATAACATTGATCCGTCTAACCTAAATTGCTACGAAAGCGTAATTAAAATGAAACGCTTCTTTAGCAAACAAACAGTAGGTACACAGATACGTTCAAATTCGGACGCAATCAATCATGTTTGAACAAGCTTACATATTCTCGACTTCGGCATGTTGAGGGTTGTCGAGGATACTCCACGTGAAGGGATGAGTGTGTGGTCGGGTCCTAGAAACATGTCTCAGACTCAAGCCGAGTTGGTTTACAAGTATTTTAGAATTTAAAATACAGAACCGCTATCTTGGATGGAAATCGCCGAAAAGTTCTGAATAATAAAAGTAGGTACTTAGGTACATAGTTTTTCATTCAATTTCTTTCAATTGTTTTTTTTCTTCAAAAGATAAAAATTAAGATAATTTTAAGCCAGAAACTTTTGTAATTTCGAAGTGAATGTAAGTCTAAAGTTGTTATTGCGAATTCAAGTCTGAGACACTTATTTCACGAACATTTTGTTGCCAAATCTATTGTTACTGTAAAATTAAATATATTGAACATATTATTTCTAAAACCTTTTGTTTCCAAAACACATAATTTTTTTTGACATGACTTACCAAGAACTAGGTTAGAATCTGAACCTGGAATATACTTACCATATAGGTACATAATGACGAATGCCACTTATTTTTTTCTAATTTTAAATAAAAGATTGTAAGAAATGCTTTAATAAACTGTGTGATCACACTTCTTTTTCTTTTGTGTGAAGTTTGACAGTGACGGCGATTTAGCTGTTGCCTAAAGAATTTAAAATGTTGTTTGTTTACTTACTAGCCTTTTATGTTCTGATTAGGTTATTAAAGTATCAAGTTTTGCGTCTGCTTATCTTTATTGTTATGAAGATAGAAAATTGAACTGTCTAAAATGAAAATATAGGTAGGTGAGGTGTCTGATATGGTATTTGTCTGTTTTCTCTCTCTGTACTGCCATTTTTAACTGACTTCAAAAATGGAGGAGGTACTTAATTTGACACGTAGATTTTTGTTTTTCTTTCAAAATCAATCAATCAATTTTCTTTCTCATTTGACGTTCAAAAGTGTGTGTTACTTTATGTATGCTTTGTTAAAGGCACACAGGACAGACCCCGGTGAACCACATGCAAGCACCCCCTACAGCGACAGGCTAACCCTCCCCCCCTCGCCCCTTGTTCATCCATCACCCCTCGTAAGAACAGTTGAGATGGTGTGGTGTGCAGTGGGGATGGGAACCACGCCCCCCCCCCCCCCAAAGTTATACGTGGTCATTACTTTTTTAAATGTAGGATTTCGATGATTCTTGTTTTTAGTGGATACTGTACACGTCGAAGTTGGTTCCATAAAATGAATCTCATGGAAATGTTTTACTTCTAAGCATGGAAAATTAAGGGATGACTTAATTTGTTTGGCGTTACCGTTTCTTGGATAATTTGGATAATAAAAAGTTGGGTCTAAAAAAACCAAAGCATTATAATATAATTATCAGCTTCGAAAAACACTGTTGTATTTGTTTCAAAAGTGGAAAACTGAAAATCATTTTGATGTTATGGAGGACACATTTCGTTCAGGGATAAAGTCATGGTCCTCACTCACAACAAAACAACGGCCCGGCCTGAACCACCTGGAAAATCCAACATCTGCAACCACTGTTTTATTTTGTCATAATAAAAATTACTTTAATGCACACGTGGTAAAGCCCTTAGTTGAATGGTGAATTATTTGCCTTGTCGGAGCGATGACCCTTAGGCTGCCTGCCCACGTCAGATTTGTTGTAGGACCGATTATCGGATCGGTCGATTATTTCATAGTTTCGTGAGACCGACTTTTTGTGGGACATCTGCGTTGGTCATATGTTCCATATCTCTCCGACGAAACATCGGTCACCGATTGTCTGACGTGGGCAAAGACCCTTATACAGATCTTTTCACAGACAGTAATTTACAGGAAAAAAAGTTAAAACAACCCAATACCTTCAACACTGCCTGCAATGTATTCAGAATTCTTAATTCGATTCGCTCTATCTCTTAATTAGAACATTTCAATTAACTTTGTTGTGCGTCCGATGGCAGGTACGTTTTGAAGCGACGAACTTCATTTGTTAATTGAATGAAACAATTGAATGCTGGCGTGAGGAAGCCGATGACAATAATTACGTCACGGTGGTAGTTAGGACATAAAAGGGAGTGCCGAAGTCACAGTGGTTATAATCTACTATTACTACTACTAACTACTACTGACTAACTGTGTATCAACAGGAACTTATTACTAACTAGCTGACCCGACAGACGTTGTCCTGTCCCTACGCCTACCCTACGCCTACCCTACGCCTACCCTACGCCTACCCTACGCCTACCTTACGTCTACCCTACGTCTACCCTACATCTACCCTATACTAGCCTACTACCCTACACTAGTGTAACACTAACACGATTTTCTTTTATATGTATAGGTATATATATAGATAAAAAATCGACACATCAAATCATACAACCATTATGACATCAAAGATTACGAAAGAAGATATGATTAATTAATAATTAATCACAACTAAAGTAGAATACCTATTCAAACATACGAGTATTGATCCCAAGTCTAAGTAAATTACTTCAAGCAATGATTCATGATAAATTAGAGTAGCGGTGTTTTTACCGACTTAAAAAAAAGGAGGTTCTCAGTTTGACCAGTATGTATGTATGTATGTATGTTTATATGTTTGTCCGCGATTATCTCCCGTTTATCTGGACCGATTTTGATGCAGTTTTCAGATAAGTGTTCAGAACATTCTGGAAAAGGTTTTGGTATACAACAAATTGAAATTTATTCAGCGCTTTTTGAAAAAATGTACACATACCAATACCTAAATTAAACATATATAGACATTACATTATATGCCATTACGTTACATTGTATATTTAGATGACGTTTTCGTATCCTCCATATTTGGAGGACTTACAATGTCTTTTTTAACTGTGTTGCTGTTTCTTAATGGATTTGATTTGATAAAAACTTTTTACAAAAAAGAGAACCGCTTTCAAAAACTATAAAGAAATTAAATAACTTTAGCACAGAACGACTTTAGTTTCGGACGTCGGTGGCAATACAAAACAACAAACAGAACAAAGCCACCGACTTCCGCAACTAAAGTCATGTGTTTTCTGTGCTAAAGTTATTTAATCACTTTTTAGTTTTTGAAGGCGGTTCCCTCTTAGGTACGATTCAGACCAACCGGCTCGCATCGGGCCGGGCCGTGCGGCATTTTACAATGCGGTAAAGAATATTGAAATGTATCAACAGTAATTACAGTTCATATTTGCATGCAACTTCCGCATAGTTACCTCCGTCGGCATCCCGCACGTCGCGACGCGTCGCGCGTTTCGGCTGTCGCGACGGCCGACCGGCCCCGACCAGCTCCGAACGGCGCTGTCGGCATCCAATCGGCTGCCGTCGGATCCGTTCGTAGCCGGTCGGCCGTGCGTCGTGGAATACGAACGGAGATTACGGTGCAGCAACTAGCGAATCATTCAAGTTGTGTTCTTCAAGCCACAGTTTCAAAAATGGATACGGAAGAAAAACTAACTTCTTTCTACGCTTGGAGTGCGTACGGATTCCAGCGGACGCTGCACACGAACACAGCTACCGCGGCAGCCCTACGCATGCCGCAGTAGCGGTACGGCTCCGACGGACGCGTACGTCTCCGTTCCGATGCGGCGCGATGCGAGCCGGTTGGTCTGAATCGTACCTTAGTAAAAAGTTTTTATTGTTTCCATTTAGCAAAAGTTGCTTTGAACTTTCAATCCCTGTTCTAACTTTGTTGCCCCTATATATATTTTTTTTTAAGATTTGGATGATAAAATAATAAAAACATTACCGGCTTTTGTTCTGTTTGTTGTTTTAAATTAATTATGAAGTCATATGTGTTCTTTGGCGATCTCTAAGGGAGGCCTACGATCAGCAGTGAACGGTAATAGGCTAATACGATGATGATGTGTTCTGTGCTTAAGGTATTTATCACTTTTTAAAAGGTTTTTATTGAAATTCGAATCTTGTGGTATGTAACACATCTAGGTACACATTTTAACTTGTAATTATAATCGACTTTTAATATGAAATAACGTCGAGTTAGAGTTTGAGTTCGAAGTACATTTCATTAATCCACTACCAATCATATTCAAATGCTCGTCCTAAAATAGACCGCTCTAGCCGAGAGACAATACCGAACCAGACATTCAACAAGGTACAAAACATCATGTCAGATTTTAGCAAACCGCAGACAACATGTGTCTATCTATCTACATATATATGTAACAGGCAAAACTAGTCTTGGCTGGCTTCAGACAAAACCTTAAGATAAAACGCCTTTTTCGTTACAAAAACCAAAATATGAAACGCCCTACATAAAATATAAGAATCACTACAAAACAAAAGTTTTAAAAGGGTCACAAATAAAAAACTAACCAACTTATTGGGTTTTTAAGTATTAATCGGACAAGGAATACTGAGAGCCATATATGAAGCTAATTATTTCTTTATATATGGCTGTCAATATTCCTGCTAACAATTTTTTTTTTTAATTTTTTTTATATAAATGTTTTTAATTAATATTTTTAACAATAATGTAATTATATTTTAATTCAATTTTTATTCATTTTCAATATTTTAATCTCAATTTTAAGTGTATTTCAATTCAATTCAATTCAATTGTATGTAATTTGTCGTATGGGTGTCTTGCCTGAAATAAATGAATTTTATTTTATTTATTTATTTTATTAAGGATAAATTGAAACCGTTTAAAAGTAATTGACTGATTTTTGTAGTCAAAAGTAATTTTGATTAGTTAAGAGTATTGATTGTGAAATTTATTAGTATATTATATATCTTATAGCATTTCCACCGAATACTGCTGACGCGACTTGACGTATTGTATTCAGAAACTGAACGTTTGTTCTTTTGATTCAGTACTAACAATAAAGGCATAGAGTTTATTGGCATTAAAAGTTCTTTGTTCTATTTTTATTTTTTTATATTCTATAATTTTAAGGGACTTTTCCGCGTAGCGTATGACAGTCCCATCGTAACCTAAACTTACAATATACCCTAAACTAAAACTAACTAAATAATCTGGGCCATGAATTGAAAAAAGTCTCTTGCATCGTCACAATTCGGATTACTTAAAATTTGGTAAAAGGTGCCTACATCAGTCTTGTTCAAGTTCAAAGTCCTGAGTATATCTCTTCTTATTGAGTCATATCGGACACATTCCATCAGCAAGTGGTGTAGATCTTCAACCACTCCACACACCTCACAGTTGGGTGATGATACTTTCTTCATCATAAAGCTAAATTTTCTACATGGAATATGTCCGGATCTGACTCTGTGAGCTAAAACAAGTAATTTCCTACTACAACTACTATTAATAAACCAGGGCACACGACAAGGCTGACATTGGATAGTTTTGTACCATATTATCTTATCTTCTTATTTATCAAAACTTTCTTTTCTATTTTTATTTCATGTGTCTGACTGCCCCGATGGGTCTTGATCCCAAGTGCACAACAATAGTAGCACTATCTGTTATTTTCCTTTGAATATTCTGCAATAGTTACTGACATTTGTATAGAGTCAATATGGTTCCAGTTTCCAAATAACCAAAGAGTTTTTGGAAAACTATTCAATTTTGCAAAGAAAGACCAGACCCAAATACCAAAACTATCTTTTTTTCTTACTTCTCTTTGTAATACAAAAACATTTTAAGTTGCAAATGTGCATTTTTATGACATAACGATGGCATAATGTAGCTCCGTAAGTAAAACGGTTCGTAATTACCAAATCGGGACATCATTTGTTATGTTAATCTGTTGAAAGTGTTGACGACATTTTTGTTTGTTATGTTTCATAAGTTTGGGTTGCTTTTACGATATTATTGTGCTAAAGCGACGATTTTATGACAGTGAGGAACTTATTGCAAACTGGAAGAAATATAGCTGTTACAACCGACTAAAGTTCTACCACAATGACCGAACACAGTCATGTTCAAATTGCTTACATTTTTAGCAATAATATTGTAATGATTTTGAGATTGCAAAACTTTGAGTGAAGCAAAACTGTCAAATTTATTTGATAGTTTTTCAACTTTATTACAGAAGAATAAGGTTGATGGTTAATTTTGAAAAAATGACAGTTGGGATAGCGTGCTATACTGGCGTCTGTACATTGATATGACTTGTTTCTGCTGGATAATAAAGTAACTCATTTTGCGTATTGAATTAGATTGACGTAATTAGTAAGCTTAATTTGAGTCAAGTTTCATCATTTCACCTTAGAGGTATTTTAAGCAAAAATATGGGTTTGATGTTTGATTCCGATGATACATTTTAATTGCAATAATTCAAAAATTTGTGTCAAAGCGTTCCGATATAAATCTTTTGTCAGAAGCTTTTCGTAATTAATTCAGCAATATATTTTCACTTAATTAATTGCCTCTTGATGCGAGATGATGGATTGATTTCATTGTATGCTAATTAATTAAAGACTCTATTTTTATTGAATTCAGTTTTTTCATTGAAAATTCTCTTCAGAAACCTATCGGAATAAGGTCCATGTGTCTATGAGTTGTTTTTGCGTAAAAGGTTTTTGCTTAAATACACGCCATTTAAAGGAGCTTAATAATTATTTTAGTTTGCCCTTATTATACGTACCTACATTATGTCAATTTAGTCAATAAGACAGAAAATTCCTTTTACTACACAAATCCTTGCTATGCAAATAGACTCGATTTTACCTCAAAAACATAACACATAAACGCTATCACATCAACCCTTTAACTACGACACTCATGAAATAGTCAAAACACATCAAATTATGTAAAACAAAGACATTTATTTACAACCTCCTGAATAAATTACATAAAAATATATTTGGTGGTTATTACCGTACTGAAAACGATTCAGTATAAATATCGGAATACGACATTGAACAATAAATTCGTTTGAAAAACGATATTTCCGTATCTCTGTATCGGATCTGGTTTAATCCTCGCAAATCTAAATTGCATCCGTTTGGGGGTAACATTGGTTGAAAGGGTCTGAATTAGAATAATTGTACGTAAGCCGCGGATTGGTACTGGGGCACAGCTGTGTACACGTACACTGGGGCACGGTCTTCATCCTTGTACTGAAGACGGGCAGTGTACGCCATGTTCCTTGCGTCGTTTACTGTCTGGAACTGCACCCTCTGGAGCTGAGCACCAGGCAGCAGCACGTAGTACACACCTTGAGCACTCACTACTTCAGTATCCTTGGATGCATCTTCAAGATTTTCCTTTTCACCATTTTCTTCTACTCTGTTTTCCTCTTTTTGTTCAGTATCACCATCTTCCTCTTTTTCTTCACCTTCATTCTTATCAGGAACACCGTACTGTGTGTCTGGGGCGCCATACTCCGTTTGAGGAGCGGTGTAAGTCTTCAAAGGAGCACCGTAGCTGTCGTCAGGAACGCCGTACGAAGTAGAGGGAGGAGATGCTTCCTGGCGAGTTGGCAAGTTGAATTCCTTCGAGGGTCTGAAGCCAGCTGGAGGATATGGTGCGTCTCCATTTTGAACGTCGCTCTCAACACCAGAGTCAAGTTCTTGTCTCTGGAACCTGAGTCTGTATCGAGGAGGTTCAGCTACCACCACAGCTGCGAGCAGGAGTACACACACATAAGATTTCATGTTGAACTGATTCCTTCGACTGACTGAAGACGAATGATGCTGTGGTCTCACTGCGTCTCGCTTATATACATTTCCCTTTTTCAAAGTTTCCGCGATCACCGGATGTGTCATCTCTTTACCATGATCGATATTCTGGGCGAGTGGACCACGACATTGGCCTCCTAACCGACGATCATTGGTTGTGTAACGGACGATTAGGACTCTGTCATTGTGCGTACGTGATTTGCGTACAGTCTGCTTAACAAAGTATAGTTTTATCAATATTCATAAATGTAAGGTAAACCGCTTTCTTTTGCTCCACTAATTAGTGAATATTCGGCTGATTGTGGGCATAATGGGTCGGCTCGTGTAATCACCGCCCAAAAGGACGGTGTTGCCAGTTGGCTGACGTAATTAAGAAGCCGAGGGCAGAATTGTATAGTGTCTTTATTATGCAAATAGCGATTAGCAGGTGGTTGTTACAAAGTGAATTGTTCTGGTGTTTCTCTTGTCTGTTCTAATTGTATCTACCAAACATTTTATTTGTAGATCAAGTTAATAATCGATGAAAATTAATTATTCTTAGTGGAAAACTAATAAACGAAATGGAATGAAGCCTAGTAGAACTTTGAAGTTATTGAAATGGGCCATTATATTCAACTACTTCTGTAACAATAATTAATTTGAATGGTTCTAATATTTAATATTTACTATAATATCTAGGTTCTAATAATGAAACTCAAACACGATTCTAAATAATTTTGAAATTGTAACTTAATATTTGCGTCACTAATATTAAGATCGAATCCATAATATCGAGGAGCATTCCTATAATATCTGCAGTTCATTACCAAAACGCTCCAAACTTGCAACCGCAACACAACTATCGCACAACGGTCGCTCGGTTAAATTCCACAATAGCACCAATTATTGTAACGTCCAATGGTTGGCATGTATTATGCATGGTGCACATCATTCTCCTTGGCAGTCAATTATGGCGTTAGTTGGCATCAGGTGCCAATGTTACTGGTAACATGCGTGACCGAATTCGAAAACGGTGATTCATTTGTTGTATTGTTTTTGTACATACATTACTGACCCGACACACGAGCGGTCGTTGATTCTATTAAGAAATATTAGGTACCATATATAATGGAATTCTTTGGTGTTTGATGTTGTTAGAGGTTATTTTTTTAATTTGATAATATTATTGAAGGCGAAACACTGTTAAAATTTTCATTTTACTAATCCACAAAATTTCTGTGTTGATACAATAATTATTAAGATTGTCGACACGCTAAGAAATGAGAAAAAGCAGTACCGATAGAAAACAAACCATGGTTTTGCATCTTTATATATTTGATAAAAAAGATTGATGATGATGAAAAAGAACCTGATGAAAAAGATATTCTGCTAAATGTGTTCAGTTGTGTAAATGCCTTTCCCAGTCAATATATTTCAAGCGAAACTTTTAGATATCTTTTTTTTGTGTCTAGCCAATCAAGTAGAACAAATTACAAAAGCAGCTAATTGAACTAACAAATCCAGGCATGAATGATTTTAATAAGAATCAAATTGTTTAAAGAAACTACGCTTCAAAAAGCACTTGTTATTGTAAAATACCACTAGACATTGCTATACTTCGGCTTTTAATTCTATTCAGTAACATGCGCTAGCCAAATTACCCAAATTGACAATCTACAATCGATAAAGCTAATAGTAAACTGATCAAATGTGTGAGAATGACGTTATCTCAACGATAAATCACGTGATCAAAAATCAAAAATGGATTACGACGTGGCGTTAATTAGTGTAGAAAGAGATACGATACGAAACGATTGTAACTTGGCTAGGCCTACAGCACATACTGACAGGAAGAATATAGTACAAATTGTACTGACTTGTCTATTCTTGCTGTCAGTATGTCTATTCTTCCGTAGATATAGCGTGGTCATGCTACGCGTGCTGGACAGTTCAAAGAATAATAATGTTACCATACTAAAACTAATAGTGTTGGGGTAGTGAGCGATTTTGCGTTAAGAACGATTGATAAAATGGTGACTTTAAATATTGGTATGTAAGATGCTGTGTGTGATGTATTGGAATATAAGAACAATTAATAATTCGTATTTCCTTACTTTATTTATACTATATTACTATTTACTATATTTATATACTCTTCCACTGTCAAGTGACTGAATAGAATTAAAAGTCAAAGTATAGAAGCCAATTTTCATTTACTTATTCATAATAAAATTCTTCACACGTCATTATAAGCTTCAAAGGAGTGCTGAATTAATATTCGATTCGCATCCACGAATAAATATAAAAAGGCGTTAAAACATTTTCCAGGCAACGCGACGCGCCGATTCCCTCATGCATGTTTATACGCAAAATGGTTGCCTGACGTTTAATTACGCGGGAATACGGCGTCTGGCGACTGATGGCGGGAAAAAGTCTGCGTTGATATGACTATTGATATTTTTGCTGTAGTTAAATATCTATGCTTATGTTAGGTACCTTCTGCGAATGATTTGCCATTTAATTGAATAAACGGTGTATTTTTTCGTGTCGGAGGTGGAAATTTTCATTTGATCTATGCTTTTATCAAAATGACATGATGGCAGTTGACGTTTAATTACGGAGTCAATTTCGTTCAGTGTTACTGTTTGACAATATTTTATCTGACATGAAAACGTGTTTTATTATATTCTTGTTGATGGTTATTTCCGTAGTAAGTAATTAACTACAATATTTAATTCTGGAGTAAAACCATAAATTATTCATTTTCTGTAAACTGCGGTTTACGAATACGGCGGACGATGCTTAAAGTATTTCTGCAAAAGTTGGTTCATGGGTTCATATCAAACAAAAAACAAAATGGTTGCTTAAATTATGCGGTCAAATGTCGTCTAGCCCCTTGTGAGCCTGTCGGAAAAGTAATCTATCTATCCATATGTATATTAATATAATAATGCTTAAGAGTAGGATGTTTGTTTGAAAGCGCTAATTTTCGAAACTACTATTATGATTCTGAAAATTCATGCGCGAATTCGAAGCTACGTTATCAATGAGTAATACTCATTTTATTATAAAAAAAATAGGAATTCGTATGAAATATAACGCGAACGAAGTCGCGGGAAAGTGGTTGTAGAACCATAATTTGAATTCGGTTTATATCACTTATTATCATCAATGTTCGCATTCATAATTTGGACAAATGGAAACTTATCTACTAAATAGGAAAGATTTGTATCACAACCTTTGATAGTAAATGAACAGCAAGCAATAAGATGTTCATAACAAAAGGATCCTGACAATTTCAATCTGAGTTACTTACGTTTACAGACAAGTCCCATTTTCTGTAACGCGATTTAATACTTTTAATGAATAAAGACCGTATGCGATGAAATTATCCGAAAATGGCTTCTAACACTGTGGAGTTTTTTCGTAACAAATTGGAAAACTCCACGAAATACGACTGTATTTTATTTCGACTCCCGCGTTCCTAATTTTATGATGAATCCATTTGGGGCTAATAAATCATGTTTGTTATTTCGTGTATTTTTAACCCCCGACGTAAAAACGACGGGGTGTTATAAGTTTGACGTGTCTGTGTGTGTGTGTGTGTGTGTGTCTGTCTGTGGCATCGTAGCTCCCGAACGGATGAACCGATTTTGTTTTTGTTTTTTTTATTTGAAAGGTGAATTAGTCGGGAGTGTTCTTAGCTATGTTTGATGAAAATCGGACCAAGATGGCCGCCGCTACAAAATAGCTAATCACATATTTTTTCACAACTCCATCAATATGGGTATCAAATGAAAGGGCTTCACTAGTAGAATACTTTACACTATGATAAATTTCAAGGCCAAGATGACCGGCACCACAAAATGGCGAATTATATATACCAAACGCATTCTCAGGGTGATATCTTTAATATCTTTAATATCAAAAAAGATCCATGTGACTAAATACAACTTTAGACGTATCTACAACTTCTCAAAACCAGACTAAATTACATTTAAAAACTTTCAAATAAAAATTAAATTAAAAATTTAAAAAACCCCCAACGCAAAACATAAAAGCAATTATTTAAAAAGTAAAAAATAATATCTTTTGTTGAGCCATCAAATGTTTGTCCGTTGAAATGGCGCTATAATGTCGCGGCGGGGTACCGCTAAGTCAGCAATAGCTAAATAGGTAAAATAGCGAACTCATGGATTTGCAATGAGATTTGACTTAGCGGTACCCCGCCGCGACATTATAGCGCCATTTCAACGGACAAACATTTGATGGCTCAACAAAAGATATTATTTTTTACTTTTTAAATAATTGCTTTTATGTTTTGCGTTGGGGGTTTTTTAAATTTTTAATTTAATTTTTTGATCAAAAGTTTTAATTGATTTTTTAATGTTGAATAAAGGGATGTTTCGTTTCGTATTAAATTATGGCGTTCGACGAATTCTGAATGTAAGTGAAAATCCCGTGTTGTTGTTTACTCATTTTATTTGGTACTTCAAAAACTGTTGTTAGTTCTATAGGAAATGTTTTGGTCGTATGAAACTGGACATAACTTATAAGCCTTCCATGAAATGTTACAAACAAGACACCAAAGTCCAAGTTCCCAGAAATCCTGATCGATAAATTACCTACCTATTGTTTGTTATTTTACCTCATCATCTGCCTAGCCTTTTCTCAACTATATCGGGGTCGGCTTCCAGTCTAACCAGATGCAGCTGAATACCAGTGTTGTATCGGACCTCCACAACCCACTTACTGGGTAACATACTTTCTGGTTTCTGACTGCTAACTTAAGTGAAACCTAACCCCTAACGACTGCCAAAGATCTACGAAAGACAGCCGGGGCCAACGGCTTCATGTGCTTTCTGAGGCACGGAGGAAACTCGGTATAAAAATTGATGGTCACCCATCTACAGACCCACCGCGGCAAGCGTAGCTTAACCTTTGACCGATCGAGCTGTACGGTTTTTATTTAGCCACGAGCTCCCTACCTACGTGAAGTCAAAACAATTCTAAAATAGTTTCAAATCACTTTCTCATTGGATGGCTGCGGCGCTAAATTGGCGGTGATTGCTCGTCGTTTGCAATTTGCATGCATTTCCCTTGATTTGTTACAATTTTGCTCGCCGTTGTGAACAATGTTTCCGGACCTGTTATTAGGGTGCCTGATGACGTCATCGCTGTCATATTAATTCGATGATGTGTGAAACGTGTTACATAGGACCGTAGACTTGATGAATTAGAGTCAGTTTATATCATCGGAATTACATTTCCATATTTAATGGTCTGTTTTGTGGTTCGAATTCGGATAATTCTGTCGGGAATTACTTATGAAGTAGGTAATTAAGATAAACAAATATTATAAAACACGTAGAAAATAAATATATCTCTACGTACCTAACTGCTAACGTTACTTTGGGGTTTCAAACGTTTTATTATTACTTTCATTTAAAATGTTTTTTACTGACTTCCGATTAAGTGTTTATTTTTCGTAATGTAACTACTTGTTTTAGCTTACAAAAGGAGGTCGAATCGGTACCACATTTACTACCGTACAGTAGCGACTGCCCCGCCTCCCTCCGAAACACTGTTCCTCACCTCTCCCCGCGTCGAACGTGCTATCGAAACTGCTTTTAGTTCTCGCAGCGCGTAGGCACGCACATACACGCACGTATTTGTACGTCTGTTATTTTGGTAATAGTGTAGGTAATTAAATCGTTTCGTTTGTATGAAGTGTCGTAGGTGTGTCGGTACTGTGAAGCCTGTATAAGAATTTAAAAACATCTTCCACCTCGCCATCATCTGGGATTGTTCCCAAGAGACTGGCGTTATTACCATGTTGGGTGGCAATGCTTAACCTCTGACCGAGGTAAAAACCAGCTCTTGGATCACAGGAAGTCTCAATAAATTTTATTTTTAACTAGTGACTAGTGAAGTAGTTTCAGCTTTCTAGGACTTCCGGAAGTACCCCAACAATTTTGATGATTATCACTAAGTGAGTCAGTGACGAAGTCGTGATTTTTTAAATATCAATAAAATCTAAAGTATAAGAGCTATGCAATTGAAACTTTATATATTTAACTAGCGACCCGACCCAGCTTCGCATGGCCCTATAGCCTTCCTCGATAAATGAACTATCCAACACAAAAATATTTTTTCAATTCGAACCAGTAGATCCTGAGATTAGAGCGTTCAACCAAACAAACAAACTCTTCAGCTTTATAATATTAGTATAGATAAAAAATTGTACAGACAGCGCATCAAACGATACCAAACTAGCAAATGTTCCCAATTGAATATGAACCATAATTCCTTTTGTAATAAAATTGAAAATCTATTAAAGAAATTTGACATATTATTTTAGTAGCTTGATTTGTTGGCCTCTGTACTACAAATCAATTCGGTAAAAAAGAATCTATAGTCACAAATTGGACTTCTCAATCTAATCATGATTGCCGCACGTGGGCAAAGTTAACATTCTGATCTTCACGAAGGTTCCCTGGGTGAATAGTTCCTTTAGGTAACCTTACGTGTTGGCTCGCAAGCCATTATAACCTTTAATTTTTACGCATACGTCCCTTACGTTTGTTGAAATATTTTCCGCGGCATTGGTAACGAGGAAAGTGTTGGAATTGATTTGTTTTTATTCGTCTGGTACTGGTTTTCCTAGTGTTTTGCCAAGGTTTGTTTGTTTGAAGGACTTTTCGTGTTTGAAATAATTCAAATGTTATGTCTATTTACAAAACTCTTTTAATAAAAGGCTCCATCGGTTGTGTACGGCGCAGTGTTAGCAGACAGCCCTGCTGCTGTTGTTGTTTGGCTATTATATTTAAGCTAGGTATGTATTATATGTGTTACATTCAAAACTCTTAACCAGTCAAAACTACTTTTGACTGGGTTCAGTCAAAACCCTCACTAAGATAGAACGCATTTGCGCTACAAAATAAATACGGAACGCTTAAGTTATAAGAATCACTACAAAACCAAAGTTTTAAAAGGGTCACAAAAAAATACCTGCCAGCCTAATGGGTTTCTAAATGTTAAGGATAAATTTAAACCATTCAAAAGTACTGTTTTTTGTAGTCAAAGGTAGTTTTGACTTGTTAAGAGTATTAACTGACATATGGAATTTCGCCGAACTACTAAGGTCACCGACAAGACGTAGGTCAACAAAGGTTTCATCATCATCATCAGCCGAAAGACGTCCATTGTTGAACAAAGGCTTCCCCCAAGGAGAGCCATAATCCCCACGCTTGGCAGGCGTCTTGGGGATGGCAGTGAAGCTGTTAATTACACGGAAGCCGCTGCTGTCCAACTTCCAGATTTTCCCTTAGACGCCTTCGACGACACCCTCGGGATGAAATGGGTGGGTGCTAATCTAGCCCGGACAGCCCACGGGAAAAAAATATATTCGGTCTCAGAATATGCAAGGTGAAGTGGCATTGGGCAGGCCACATCGCTCGAAGAACCGAAAACTGATAGGGAAGAATGGTTCTCAAGTGGTGACCACAAACCGAAAGGCGCGGCGTTGGTAGGCCTCCCACCAGATGGACCACGACATCGTCAAGGTTGAGGGTAACCGGTGGATGCAAGCGGCAGGTTGCCGTGAGTTTTGTCATTCTATTGGGGAAGCCTTTGTTCGTCTTTTGGCTGATGATGATGTACTAAACAAAACCATGTACTTTAAAATATCGTGATGGGCCAGTGGTTAAGACCCCCGCCTCTCATGCATAGGCAAGGTCGCGGGTTCTATACCGGGCATGTACCAATGTGACTTTTTCAATTCATACCTACTAAGTTAGTTACCTACTATGTTTATCTAGCTAGAACATCGCTGGTATCGATTTAGGAAATCAACATGACGAAACTTGAACTTAAAATATTAATATAAGTGTGAAATCGCCAATACGCCTTGACCAACCAACCAAACCAAGAGGCTTTTGCCCTACAGAAGAATAATTATCAGCTCGTAGTTATTAGTACCTGGGCGACCGAGTTAACTATAATATTTAAATAATATTCTTTATTTAAAAGACTTTGGTCCACTGACATTACAAACATGACTACAAGAAAAACATACGACTATATGTTAGTAGACAGTTTAACTTATAAAACTATGTTAGTTCATATGTTCTACTGTAGACAAGGTGGTTTTTAGAAGATGCCTCATTATGGGGCTTTCATCATGCCTATCAGCAATAACTCTCAAGAGGCTGTTGCTACTGCCCCGCAATCTGGCAAGAAGAGACGCATTATTTTTAAGCACGGCAGCTGAGAAGCTGTCTACTCCTGGCGTGTGCAAACATTGCAGACACTCGGATTTTTTTTATCGTGTTATTTACAAATGAAACCTAGCTAGATCGATTTATCGCCCCCGAAACCCCCTACATACTTAATTTCATGAAAATCGTTGGAGCCGTTTCTGAGATTCAGATCAGAAATATATACAAGGTGTAACGTCAAATACGCAAAACCTGAAAATAGTTTAATTAGAATAACGAGCAGAATCAATTCAACCACTTTTTAATATAGGTCACATTTTTCAAAAAATCTTCATTAAACATGTTGCCCTGTCTATTTATTAATAAGTCAAGCCATCACGTGCGCAAGCCTGCCAAAATAGGTAAACAAACACAAATGGTTGTCATCCAATTAAAATTTTCTCATACGCGTGATAATAATAGTTCTTATTTCAATGCAAATACGAGTCTTGGTAAAACTAAAACAGCACATGAAACCTTTAATTTTTTTTATGCTTTTTTTCTCTCAGAATTAGGTTAATTGAATTAAAAATCTAATTAAAACCATTTAAAAAGGAGGAGGAGGTTCTCAATATGATCCGTACCTATGTTTTTTTATGTTTGTGGACAATGTTCAACCGAATAAGGGCGGGTTCCTTCAACTATACATTACTGACCGGCAATAGTCAAAAATGGCGCTAACTATCGTCAAATAATAACAATGGGTTGTTTCACAAAGGTGTACGTCAAAAAGTTACTATCAACTAGTCAACGTAATTTAGTGTTGTCAAATGTTTGAAGTAGCTACTTCAAACATCAAAATATTACGGAATCTCTTTTTCAATCACTTTAACTGACGGATTTTTATGTCATGAAACAACCCGTTACATTACGTACGTTAAACATCTCACGTCATAGTAACTTTTTAACCGTCCGTACGTAACGTTAACCGACTGTTTGAAACAACCCGCCCTAAGATGATTCTTTTTTTACACGAAAGGTTTGTGTTTTTCGAAGAAAAATGAAGAAAAAAATTTCATAAAAGAAAAAAGTTACAGGTAATAAATACCTACTTACTCAAATAAAAATAAATCACGCGAATAGTCCGAGCAAGCAACTTGTAATTTTTCTCTTTCACTCAATTAAGTGTGACTCATTAATCATTCCTTAGGACACCTGAGGTATCTATTTTTCTACTTCGTATTAATCTGAAGGAATAGTCCTCGGTATTTTCACAGAGGTATTTTTTTTAGTATTGTCGTCTTTATCAAGATTTGTTAGCAAAGTTTAGCTAAGATTTTGTTACCTAGTCGATGCTGGGAAAATCTTTAGATGGATCATTTCAGCTTTATATTTTTGATAGGTCCCTAGGCCTGTCAATAATCTAAGATTTCGGCAGTCAAGTCAAAATGAATTCAAAGTAATAGCATTCTAGCTGAACCGAATTCAGATGCAGCTAAAATGCTATACTCATTTGAATTTTAGAAGTGTTTAATGTTAAAAGTAAGTTATTAGATTAGGAAGCTTTAGGATAAGGTACGATGGGATTGTCATCGTCATTTTATGTACAAAAATCCCTTGTAAACCAATAAGGAATGTAAAAAAAAATTCAAAGTATTACCGAATTAAATATATAAGTACCTACAAAGCTTAAAAATAAATAAAAAAGTATATTTGTACATAAATATAATTTTTGGAGGGCGCACAGGTAGGGTTACCAACTCAGTTGATCAGGAATCCGGGAGATGGAAAAAAATAAATAAACATCCAATATTTTTATACTGCGAAAAATGTTAACCTTTTCATTAGAAACGATAAAATCATACGAATTCTTTACTTATCATAAGCATAAGCCGTGAGGTCCCGGTCGCGAGTAGCACCACCCCATTTCTACCCGTGGGTGTCGGTAGAAGGCGACAGAAGGATATTGACTAGAGGATGGGCAGCAGCGTCCTTCTGAGTACCATAACATCTACTGCGATCCCCAATATGCATCGACCAAGCATGGCGATTATGGCTCAACCCCCCCTTGGGGGAGACCTATGCACAGCAGTGGGCGAGATAGAGATCTACCTACGTTTTGGAACGAGCAACTAGCTTCAACTTTTCTGACTAACTGACCGACTCCTTGACAATTCAAAAGTGCCTGTAAATGGTTTAATTGAAATAAATGCTTTGACTTTGGCGTCTTAAGGTTGACATGATGATGATGATGACTTATCATAGAATTTGAAATTCGTGCACACCTGTATTTCAAATTTTACATGCGTATCATTAGGCCATTGCGACTTTTCGACCACAGTTCGTTTACTACACTGAAAAACACGTTAATCGAATAATCGCATTTGAGACTGGTACAGAGGCCATCACATCAAGCTACTACAATCTGTCAAATTTATTTGATAGATTTTCAACTTTATTACAAAAGCATAAAGTTCATATTTAATTGGGAAAAAGGTATAGCTTGATGTGCTGGCGTCTGTACCTATCGGTAGAGTGAATAACACGTTTTTTTATTTCGTTGCCAAACTCATCATTAGAACATTAAAAAAAAAAACCAACGCAAGTCTACTACTTCTTGTAAATAGAGTCATCAAATTCGTACCACGTAACCAAAAGTCAAGCATCGCTACCGAAAATCCGGGAGATTTAAGCTGCGTTCCTGGAGCCGGGAGATTTCAAAATCTAATGTCCATTTTCCGGGAGTATCCCGGAATTCCGGGAGAGTTGGCAACCCTACGCACAGGGCATCAAAAAACTCGTCCGCATCACTCTCAATAGAATAAGTGCCCAAAAGGCTAGCAGCATTACCACGTTGAATGGCAATGCTAATTATTTGGCCCAAGGAAAGGCCAGCCGCTTCGCAATGTCCCTAAAAACAAGGCAAGCACTCGGGCCCCTATTTCAATTAAACCATTTATTTCATTTAGGTAAACCCTTTCCAGGCACTTTTAAATTGTCAAAGAGTCAGAAAGTTGAAGCTAGTTGCTTGTTCCAAAATGTAGGTAGGTCTCAATGGAGAAGAACGAGCAAGAAACTGTACGGACACACTTTTTAATCAAGTTTTTACAAAATCCTGGTTACATTATTCTTGTTGCTTCTGTAATTGAAAACAATGTATTCTTAGATGAAAAGCAACCCAAAACATGAGCTAATAAAAAAATAAAAATATAGGCCATGGTAACTAAGAGATGACCAATCTCAACTGACAGCACCCGTTCACGAACATGACGGGCGGATCAGCACCATTTACCTCAACCATTTATGGCAATGATTTTTACGGTCATCATCATCTGCCTAGGATTTTTCCAACTATGTTGGGGTCGGCTTCCAGCCTAACCGGATGCAGCTGAATACCAGTGTTCTACATGGAGCGACTACCTATCGGACCTCCACAACCCAGTTACTGGGTAACATGATACCCCTTGGTAAGACTGGTTGTCAAACTTTCTGGCTTCTGACTACCCATAACGACTGCCAAAGATCTACAAATGACAGCCGGGACCAACGGCTTTACGTGCTTTCCGAGGCACGGAGGGAACTCGGTATGAAAAGGTTGGTCACACATCCCATGACCGCGCTTAGCGTAGCTTAACCTTTGAGCGATCGATCTGTACACGGCTATTAGCCACGAGCACGGGAGCACAGTAATGTACGAATTCTCTAAGGTAAGTATTTTAAGGCCTGGGGGTACTCAGTTAACGGCACTCTTTGTCTATATCAATATACCTACTTACCTATATTATAAAGGTAAATAAGTACGTCACATGATATGCATAATTGAATCGCGTCCGCTCACCGAAGCGTTTGTCTCGATTCGAATCGATCGATTCATTATGCGAGTCACGTCTGCGACGTATTCAACGAAAACGCTTTGAAAGTGATCGTTTGATATTATAATGTATAATGTATAAAATGTCAATAAAAATATTTAAAGAAATACAGATAAAAAGTTATGTTAGCATCAAATACTACCAAAGAGAGTCAGTCCGTGAATTACGCTTTCTGCGGTCATTTTGAAGATTGGTTAGAAGAATGTAGTTCTCGTAAATCTCGGATCGCCGTCCATGCTGCTAGCACAAAATATAGAGGGTACAGAAGGACCGCACCCGCCATATTAAAAAATAATTACCTATAATTGCCAGACTCACTAGGGCTGCTACTGTATTGACTCTGTAGGTTTTATTTGTGACAATATGAAATTTTATTGACACTGGTTGGAACACTTTGCAATTTTTTATAACAAAATTTTCTTTTTCGTCGTGAAATGTCAATGTCTCTCATTTATTCATTTAGACAACACATGACAGTCGAGTCTGAAGTCTGCTTGAAACTGCTTGAGAATGCCTATAAACGTAATGTCAATGTGTGCGTGGTAAAAATGGCGGTTTGTTCTAAGCGGTCTCTCTGCTCGGGCTCGACGCAGCCTTACTTACTTTGTGCTGCTAGGCAGTCCTTTTTTGTAAAAGCTTATTTTACATAACCTTATAACTCGCCTTCTACAACACTCATTAAAAAATACAGACGAGATCTTTTTTTGGAATAAAACCTATTCTAATTAATATTGCTCACCTTGTTTTTTGGGATATCACCAAGCGGCTGGTCAACTCTTTACGTGATCAAAGGATTTATTTGTTTTTGAGCTAAATAATCAGGATTCCCGTACGTGACAATGCTGCTAGCCTTTAGAGCACATACTTGTCCTATTGACAATATCATCATTATTTATCAGTTTGTATAATACATTTTTAAAGGAGCATAGAACAATTAAGGATATAGATATATAGTAGTAGTAGTATGACAGGCTGGTGTCCGCAACTCCACGTCTCAGCACGTATTTTGCGTACAGGTGGGAAGTAAATCATTCGATTCACCCCAGCTCCCCAAGAAAGGCCAGCAGCGCCTTGACGTTGCTGGCGATCTCCCGTAGGTTACCTGGGTTATCGAAGTACTTCGTGCCTTGTATGAAGGGACCTCAGGGCAGACTGCGACCCTGCCTGCTGTCGTGCTTACATGGTGACCCTGCCACTAAACAGGGCTTGAATCATGTGCGCAATTAGTGTAGACTTTGTTCTGCGCGGCAACTGTTTAAGTGAGAGATATATTAAAAGTGACTTTCAATCATGTGTAACCACGAAGTAACCTACTTCGTGTGTGTAACTCAAAAGTAACAAATGAAGAGGTATTTCTCAATCAAAATAGCGCCGATAAAAACACCGCGACGGTGGAGGAATTCCAATTTCATTTGTCGGCCATAAGTATCGTGTTAACAATCATTTGCACGATTTTATTCCTTGATACGCTATACTTCATGTATAAAATTTACAAGAGATGTCATGAGTCTTGTACCATATCTTGTGATGTTTCATTCAACCTGACACCTGACCTTACATGGCGCGGTCGGCTACGAAACATTTGGAAAGCCACATTAATTAGGAATATCATCAAAGTGGCAGACCGGGGAATTAGAATAAGAACGCTGAAATGGAAATGGACGGGATAGGTTTACGTGAAGGAATAAGACAGACAATTGGACAAGAAAATTCACCGAATGGTACCCCAGAAATGGGAAGAGACAAAGAGGAAGACAGATAGATCGGAGGACGATCTGCCAAGGAAATGGAGAAGAATATCGCTGGACCGAAACGAATGGAGAGAATTAGAGGAGGCCTATGTCCAAAGCAACCTGTCCTGTTGCTGATAGCTAGTTGTAATTTTAGATTTTTACTGAAAATAGTAAGTAAATTAACTGCTTCTAAGATAGAAAGTAGAAAAAAATGTATTTAGCAGGTTTTTTTTTATTATCAAATAGGCTTGCGTTTGACCGCAATTCATCTGATCTTAAGTGATAATGCGGCCTAAGTTGGAACACGCTTGCCTAGGATGAACCGGTTCACTCGTGCCTTGAAGATACCCAGATTATACTTATCAGGGAACAGAGAGGCGGGCAGCGAATTCCACAGTCTGGCAGTTCGCATAATAAATGTGGAGTCGAAGCGCTTGATTCGAGACCGTGGAACTTCAACCATATAGCGGTGACACTTCGCCGTATCTCTGCTCGTCCGATGATGGAATGGGGATAGCGGAATGAAATTGTGCAATTCCAAAGCACACTCTCCGAAATGCACCCGATAAAAGACTAGCAACGGTGCGGCGATGTTCAAGGGTCTGGAGCTTAGCCCTAAGCAGGGAGTCGTTGTTAATGAGCCTCTTGGCACGTCTATCAATGACTTCCAACGCCTCCAGTTGGTATTCTGCTGATACATCCCAAAGGTGCGAACAGTACTCCATGCACGATCGAACTTGTGCTTGGTATAAGTTGAGCAGCTGTTCCGACGTGAAGTACTTTCGCACCTTTGCGAGGACTCCCAGCTTTTTGGCAGCTAGTTTGGCCTTGGATTCAGTGAATGCCCAAAGTTAAGATTCGACGTCAAAGTAAGGTAAGTAAGTTAGAGGTAAATAAAGGTTATTTTTATTTTCATCATCATCGACGTCCACTGTTAGACAAAGGCCTCCCACAAGGGGTGAGGGGGGAGGCGGACTGCCATAATCTCCACGCTTGGCATGCGTCTTGGGGGCGCAGTGAGGTTTTAAGTACACGAAACTTCACGGAAGCCGCTGTTGCCCGACTTCCGAATTTTCCTTCAGTCGCCTTCTACGACACCCTCGGGATGAAATGGATGGCTGATAAACTGGCCCGGACACCCCACGGGTTGGCAAATATTTATTTTATTTATTTTAAATTCAATACAGATTTAAGTTTAAAATGTATTTATATTCAAAATCAACACGGTCATAAAACCTTTGACATCATTTATGTCGATCGTATTTCATATAAAATGAGGCACATTTACGATCTCATTTCCGAGACCTGTCGAGAGAGTATGTACTTAGAAACCAAACAGAAATTGTCCGGCGGACAATGTCAGCGTATTCATAAACCCAATCTAACTTTACGTTATGAATTTGAGGTTCTAAATATGTTATAAATTAGAAGCTAATTTTAATTGCGTGGGTGGGGGTTCAGAAGCTAATTGAACTGTGTAACTATGTATTATTAAACTTAATTAGGTACTTAATTCAATAGGTATTTGTAATAGCGTAAATCTAGTACATATTAAATATTTATGCTTCTATTCCTAGAAAATCAATTCAATTATTAATTTATCTCATTACTAGCTAGCGGCCCTGCTTTAAAATAAACCGGCAAATGAGGGGTTAGTGAGACTGGTGAGTATGGTTGAAGTGAGAATAGCAGTAAGTGGAATGAAGAATGGCAAGGCTTTAAGTCCAGATGGAATACCAGTGGAAGTGTGGAAGTTATTGAGGGTTGATGGATGGATGTGGTTAGCTTTATTCTTCAATAAGTTGTTGATGGAAGAAGCCATACCTGATGAATGGTGCAACAGTTCACTGGTGCCCATCTTTAAAAATAAAGGTGACGTGCTGGAGTGCAACAACTATAGAGGGATAAAGCTAATGTCACATAGTAAGTATGAAAGTTTGGGAGAAAGTTATTGAAAGGCGGTTGAGAGAAGAGAGTGAAATTTCACAAAACTAATTCGGTTTTATGCCTGGTCGAGGCACAACGGACGCCATTTTTGCTATCCGCCAGTTGTGTCAAAAATACATAAGTGTGCATAAAAACTTGCACATGGTGTTCGTTGACCTCGAAAAGGCATACGACCGGGTGCCTCGGGAAGTATTGTGGTGGGCCTTGCAGGAGAAAAGTGTGCCTGGGAAGTATGTGCGGTTGATTCGAGCAATGTACAGTCGATGCAGTACCCAAGTCCGGTCTACTGTGGGCACTACTGGCAGCTTCAATGTGGCCGTCGGCTTGCACCAAGGGTCGGCTCTCAGCCTTTACCTCTTTCTGGTTATAATGGACGCTTTGACGTCGGACATCCAGGAAGAGGCACCCTGGTGTATGCTGTTCGCCGACGACATTGTGCTGGTAGCCGAAAGTGGCCTAGAGGTCCAGAGCAGATTAGAGGTGTGGTGGCAAAGACTAGAGAGTGTTGGCCTGAAATTGAGCAGAACCAAAACTGAGTACTTGTTTTGCAATTTCGGCGGTCTCTCTAGTCCTGTGCCCATGTCTTTAGACGGAACGCCCATACCGACCTGCTCCGACTTTAGATACCTCGGGTCGCTGGTCCAAGGGGATGGCGATGTAGACCGAGACGTAACGCACCGGATCAACGCAGGATGGATGAAATGGCGACAGGTCACTGGAACAACTTTTGACCCACGGATGCCCCTCAAGTTAAAGGGGAAAATCTACAAGTCCGTGATAAGACCTGTCGTACTGTATGGATCGGAATGTTGGGCCGTGAAGAAGATGGATGAAAACTCATTGCACGTAGCGGAGATGAGAATGTAGAGATGGATGTGTGGAGTTACCAGAATGGATAAGTTGAGACATGAATATATTAGAGGAAGTTTGAAAGTGGCGCCAGTGACAGAAAAGTTGAAAGGGAATCGTTTGTCTTGGTATGGGCATGTGAAGAGAAGAGACAAAACTCATGTGACCAAAAGAGCTATGAATATTAGTTTGGATGAATGGAGAGGGAGAGGAAGGCCAAAGACAAGATGGGTGGATTGTGTGAAGAATGATATGAATGAAAAGGGAGTCAGTGAAAGCATGACGTTGGACAGGACGGAATGGAAGAAGAAAACATGTTGCGCCGACCCCAAGTAACATGGGATAAGGACAGAAAAAGAAGAAGACTAGCTTGCGGCCCGCCTTGGCTTTCGAGTGCAATGTAGATTAAACTATACCTACGTGTAAAGGAGATTGTTCTGCATCCATACATGTTTTGCCCCAGATCCAACAGCGAAGGAAATTTACTTTGCGTGTTCTAAATTACAAGAATAAGCCTATGAAGACAAAGTTTAACGACGAACAACTTGTAGAAAGCATTTATTTAAAAAGAAAACAAAGAAACAAAGAAGAAGAAGAAAACAATACGTAGAAATATGGTAGTAAATGGCTGTCACTAATGCTATTTCTATTGCATTTCTATGTCATCATGTCATGTGACTAGTTAACCCTGCAGTAGTCGCGCACCTAAAAGTAACGGGAGTGGTCGCACGAGCTACATACGTAGTCCATTTTCAAATTGAAATAAATAAACTCATAAACATAAACGGTTTATTAGACATATGAAAATATAATCAGTACAGTTTTCTTAACTAAATATGATTAACATAACCTAATCACAACCTCTGTGTTACAAAAAATCAACAAAAATGAAAAACCTCCCTAAATTGGCACTAAAATCACAGAATTCGCTCTAATTGAGATCACAATAAAAAAAATACTAGGAACTAATTTCTAACTTCTATTTTCTGCACAGGACAGACACATAATCTTCAAATGATCCCCACATACGAACTTGTTACACGCGGTGCACATCTTTCTGGTGCTTTGACTGCGCGCTCTTCCAAAGTCATAGCAACGGCGCACAACATTACTCAATGTCGCTGCCGAGGGAGTTGGTTGGGTTTCTGTGAATCATAGAGGAAACCTCTATTCAGAGGAATCGTTTTTGACCACAATGTATTGTCAACTCCGGTACATGTGTCAATGCGCGCGCGTTGCTGAGGCGGTTCATCATCTTCAGCCATGCCTCAATCGGTGCACCTCGTTTATTATCCATTTTTATGCTAAACAATAAAAAGTCACTTATGTTAAATCAATCCGAAACTAATAAACAAAGTTTAAATAACGAATTTAAGTTAATTATCATAAAATTAATAAAAACACAAAAGTTTGACATGATAAAAATACTTACGTAATTGGTCGCGCGGGCTACAATTGTAGTTTATGCACTTCGCTGAAGTCCTGTGACACAACCGGTCGCGACTGACGCTTGCGCTACACTTAGCGTGTCTCTCGTACATTCGTTCGAAAGTACCTGGGGGCGCAGAAACCTAACGCTTACCGATCCTAAGAAATTCTCGATTTTGTATGAGTGGGCTACGTACGTAGCCCACGCGACTACTCCAGGGTTAAGCTATGAGTTAAGCTAAGAGATTCAGTAAAACATTTAACCAGATCCTTATGTCCTAGGTACCTGTCTTATATAAGTAGTGTAACGAATGATCTGAACTCGAATTATCTGCACCCACTAATTTACAAATTCGACTTGAATATTAGTAGGTTACTAATTTTCATAATCACTACTAATATTAGTAACTACTAATGGCGTCGCGTCGGTACTCGGTAGTTCGTCGGGAATGAAATAAAATGAAGTCGTTCTATTCATGTTGTTGTTCGAATGAATGGTTGAACGAGCAGTTGAATGTTGAAAAATGTATTAAATCTGAATTTATTCGAATAATTCGAGTGAGTAGAAAAATTTAATTGAAAAATGAAGACTGTCTTGTTACCTAGCGTATACTTTTAATGATTAATAATGCTTTTTAACTTTATAAGCACGTTTATTGGTTTACGTACTACTAACCAGCTACTAAACATTACTATTAACTAATAATTCTATTAAACCTAAATAGAATTATTTTACCATTACACACAAAGTGACAAAGTCGTACATCCAATTCGAATATCCAATTAGTTACTGTTTTTTCAATCACTCGAAACATCCGAATGATTCGTTCAGTCGAATGACTCGAATGAATTCATTCGCAGTCGCGCATCACTATTGTCAAAGATGGCCATTTTTGATTTGTGATGTCGTAAATGGTTGAAGCTCTTTTAATTGTTCAATAGAGAACGCAGGATGTCCGTTTCATACAGATATTCGCAATAAGTATAATAAAATATACTTATAATTATCATGTACATCAGATCTTTGTTGGTCCTGGGGCCATTTACGACGATGTCCTTTCCTCTTGAATCACTATCTATTGGTGAAAACTGCATATAAAATCTGTTGCGTAGTTTAAAAACTGGCCAAGTACGAGTCGGACTCGCGCACGAAGGGTTCCGTACAAAATCGGCTTAAAATCCCGTTTGTTGCATGGGATTAAATATTTATTTTAAATATTTATTTTATTGTGTTTTTAGTATTTGTTGATAGCGTCAGCAGAAATACATAATTTATGAAAGTTCCAACTGTTTAGCTATCGCGGTTCTTGAGTTACAGCCTGGTGACCGATAGACGAACGGACAGACAGCGAAGTCTTAGTAATAGGGTCCCGTTTTTACCCTTTGGGTACCTACGGCGGCGGGAAGCGATTTTGTTGTATACTATGTAAATATGTTGAATTTATGATTGCATCAACATGTTTACCTTCAATGCAATTACAAACACCAAAATACGTTATACCATACACCAAAATATGTTACGTTAATTAAGTATTGTTATTTACAGTATCTGTATGGGTGCGAAGAAAAAAATACAGGTAATTCGTAACGTTTATCATAATCGCTCAGAATAACAAAATAAATCGATTCTTGGGCTCTTATACCTAATCGAATTAAGTAAGAAAGGGAGAATCGACCAAAAATGTAAATAAAACAATCTCCCCTCTCTGTTAGCGGGTAATCGGACCCAAATCGTAACAACGTAACGGCAGATCACAAATAAAGTATCAAATTGATTCCTAAGTCTTCGTGCTTCGGCCGATTCAATTTGAAAGTCAAAAAGGGCTCTGAAAATATTTTCATTGCGCACCCAATACGGTAGAAAACGGGCCGGACCGGCTGGGTTAAGGGTTGTCAAAGTGTCAAAAGAACAATAAAATAGGTTTTGCTACATCTATCTAATACCTTTAAACGAGAAATTCTATGTAATGTATATAAATATATTATTTGAATCTCAGAAACGGCTCCAACAATTTTAATGAAATTTAGTTTTTTTTTTTTTTTTAATATGGGACAAGCCCGCCACTCTATTCCCTAACCACTGTAACTCCTGTAAGCCAGCACCCTTTTGAGTACCATTACACCTACTGCGACTGCCGACATGCATCGGCCAAGTATGGCGATTACGGCTAAATGGGCCCTTAGGGAAGACCTATGCCCAGCAGTGGGTATGAACCTAAAGGTTGACATGATGATGTGTATTCTTATGGCGTTTAAAATAACCATAAATGATAAATCCATACTTATTTTA
Source organism: Charanyca ferruginea (assembly GCA_947361185.1). Taxonomy (NCBI): domain Eukaryota; kingdom Metazoa; phylum Arthropoda; class Insecta; order Lepidoptera; family Noctuidae; genus Charanyca; species Charanyca ferruginea. The sequence goes on from OX376068.1 coordinate 24,983,146, forward strand.
CTTATCCATACTTTATTACTTTATTAATATTATAAATGCGAAAGTAACTCTGTCTGTTACGCTTTCACGACAAAACGGCTGAACCGATTTTGATGACATTTGGTATGAAAATAGCTTAAACCCTGGGGAAGAATATAGCCTACTTTTTAATCAGGGGGTCAATCAGCTATTTTTATAATTTCGTCATTCCAACACGATCCGATTGTCATTTTGCTAAAAGTTCGTAATCTGCTAAATTCATAATGGTCGATCATTGATCGGTCGAATTAAAAGCAATGACTGCACAATGACGTTCTAATGGTAGGTCACTGATCAAAGGAACTGTCAAATTGTAGCAGATTACCGCCTATGTCAGTTATTCATTTGTCATTTTGTACGAGATTACCAGTATATTATATCATTTCTTTCAATGGCGTGTCAGTGGTTGACCATTGGAAAGTCATAATGACGCCATTATATTAGTAGATTACCAAACTTGTCAAAATCAACAATTATTAAGTCAATGATAGACCATTCTGACACTATTGGAATAGCAGACTTGAGGCCCTGGAACGATATCTGCATTCGCGATAACCGACATTCACGCGGACGAAGTCGCGGGCAAAAGCTAGTATAATATAAAGTTGAAAATTAAAGGAAGTCCCCATACCTAAGGTGGAAATATTGTACGGTAGTACGGACCCATTCGTGAGTGAGTACTGCTCGCATTTGACCAGTGTTTTCCCTTTACACAAACACTATAATCGTCATTTACGACACCAACAGAAAGCAAAGGCTTGTCTTTACTTCTGCCGAAACGGTCTAATGCAAACATGGGACCACTCGGCAAAGGAAATGACTATTACATACGTCTAAAAACAGGAAAAACTGCAAGAAATAGCAACAAGTTGAATACAATACGTTTTTGGACACAACATCAAAGCCGTCGGCAACCCTAAGCCGGTTCAGTCTCGTTTGATCCCCAACAAATGGTTCGGCGTATTGTATACAAATAAACTGATTTCCTACTATCACGCATAAACAATTTATTTTAGCAGCTTTTCATAAAATTTTATTGATATTGATAGCGTTTGGTATTTCATTATAGAGTTAATTTTGAAACGGGGCAATACAGTTATAAGTACATATTTTTTAATCTAATAAATTAAAGAAATTGTAGAAATTAGTGCTCGGCGTTATGGTAGCCTAACACTCCTTTCTCGTATTGCTAATATGGTATTGTATGGTAAAGTAAAAGTCTCAAATTATAAGGGAAATAGCTATATTAAATCACTATAACACGGTAATATGAAATGGTAAAAAATGGTAAACTATAACAACTAAATTGGTAAAAATGGTAATGGTAATGGTTTGAGAACGAGATGTCTCTAGCGAGATCTAACGCGAACTGAACTCACATTTTGGTGGACGAGCGAATGTGCATACTTGCGTTCGATGCAATTATGCATTTTCGCTGAGTGTTCGATTAACTCGAACAGAAATACTCTTTTGCTATCAGCAAATATACGACAAGTTACTACCTATTAAATTTTAATAAATATTATTGTCTCAGAACGACAGACGAGATTATGTAAGCATTACCAAATATTAAGACAGATTATATTAACCCAGATTGTTGTAATGGTTGTTGCGCAAGCTAAGATAAAAAAGCGGCCAACTGCGAGTCTGACTCGCCCATGAAGAGTTCCGTAGCAGCAAGTAAGGTAAATTGCGGTTTACGATTTATGGAAGTTTACATTTAATGTACATCATATATATTTTTTTAGTTTAGTTATAGGGGGGGGGGGACACACTCATTTTACCAATTTGGAAGTGTCTCTCGCGCCAACAAAAGACCTACCCATAGATAACCCACACGAATGTGTTTGATGACAAACAAAATTTTTGAGTTTCAGTTCTAAGTATGGGGGATTGTTTTTTTTCTATTTTAGTGTGAAAATAATAATAATAATATGTGGGGATATTTCACACACGGCCATCTGACCCCAAACTAGGGAGACCCTGTACTATGGGTGTCAGACAGCTGATATACATACACAAATATATTTTAAATACATACATATATAGATAAACAACACCCAGACACAAGGCAAACACAAGTGCTCATCACACAAATATTTACCCTGGGCGGGAATCGAACCCGCAACACGCTGCACAGCAGTCGATCGCTAAACCACGGCGCCAACCGTGTCGTCAAACAACTTAATGCGGTTCACAGAATACATCTACTTACCAAGTTTTAACAGTGTAGTTCTTATAGTTTCGGAAAAAAGTGGCTGTGACATACGGACGGACAGACAGACAGACATGACGAATCTATAAGGGTTCCATTTTTTGCCAATTGGCTACGAAACCCTAAAAACGAATGAAAAGTGGATATCAACCACTTCTGAACAGTATACTTTGAATGCTCAGCTTCGTATAATGCAATAAATAATTCATTGGAAAATTACCTTTAACACGGTTGAACTGTCAAAAGCCTTTGATTTTCGCATGCAAATGACCGATAGTTGTAACCGCAAGTCCGCAACACGAGAGGGTTTGCCGTTATAATGAATCACACGGGAGGCAACACGTTAAAGGACAGATTTTCACACATAGATGTTAAATCGGAGAACCAATCTCTTCAAAAATGAAATTATTCAATATGAACTTAAAACTACAAAAACGTACTCTTTTTTAACCGACTTCAAAAAGGAGGAGGTTATCAACTCTGTCATTTATAGACAGGTTTGCAAAATTCTTTTTTGTTCGAAAGGTGTTTAATCCGAAATGGTCCCATATAAATTTTACCAAAACTGATCCAGCCCCTTTTGAAAAAATCAACAAAACCCAAAAAAATACTTAGTTGACGTTTTAGTTGCTTCAATATTTGGAGGACTTACAAGCTCTGTTTTAAGTGTGTCGCCGTTTCTTAATGAATTTGAATGTTAAGGCAATACTAAAAAGCGAAAAAAAATGAAAAACTGAAATGTGAAAATTAACTTTAGCACATTACTTTACTTTCGGAAGTCGGTGGCAATACAAAACGTTGACTGGTAGAAAACGCCCATGGCATTAAGTCCGCCTCTGTACTTTGTGCTTGAAGTGTTAATTTATAAATAAATAAAAAATACAACAAAGCCCCACCGACTTCCGAAACGAAAGTAGGTAATGTGCTAAAGTTATTTATCACTTTTCAGTTTTTTGAAGGCGGTTTTCTTTTTTGCTTCTTTGTACGGCGCAATAAAATTTCTTAGCAATTTAAAATCAATAGATACCTATTGGTTCTTTTAATTCAAGTTATGAATAGTTTTGTACCGTAGTGGTTATAGCACACAAGATAGCATACAATCTCAATGTGATAAATACTCCTCAAATAGAAGTAACCATCACATTGTCATTTGGTTTCTAATCAAGCTCTTTCATTAAAATACACTTACGAGATCGTCATTTACAAAAAAAAAGAAAGAACTGAATCTAGTTGCCTCTGCCAAAAGTTTCATAAGCTGAAGAATGGACAAGAAATTCCATATGCATTAAGAGCGTGTATTCGTGACGAAACTTCATGTTTTCGCGTTTTGCCCAGACCAATATCGTAATGATGTGAGCAGATTATTTAAAGACAATTTAGAGTTTTAGAAAGATTAAGTCTTGATTTAGGGAACTACAGATTAAAAGTATAATTTTTAATTATGGTTTTTCAAAGCGAAGACAATCCTTTCATAGCGTTTTACGAAAAAGCTTTTTACAAAAAAGACAACCGCCTTCAAAAACTAAAAAGTGAAAAATAACTTTAGCACAGAACACACATTGACTTTAGTTTCGAAATTCAGTGGCTTTGTTCTGTTTGTTGTTTTGTATTGCCACCGACTTCCGAAACTAAAGTCAATGTGTGTTCTGTGCTAAAGTTATTTTTCACTTTTTAGTTTTTGAAGGCGGTTGTCTTTTTTGTAAAAAGCTTTTTATTTTCCGCTTTTTAGTAAGTACCTCCTTCTCATCCAAATTTATTAAGAAGAGATTGAAAGTTAACTACTACAAAGATTAATGAAACTAAAACGTCTTCTATGTAAAATGTTTGGGTATTTGTTGATTTTTCAAAAAGTGCTAAATCAATTTCGATAAAATTTATATGGGACCACCCCTGAAGCATACCCTATCCATAAAAAAAGAATTTTCAAAATCGGTTTACGTTTGCCGGAGAAATCGCGTAACAAATCGCGCACATAAAAGGACATTGCCCAAAAGTAGTATCGCTATATTTTAATAGAATATAGCTATGAAAATGTGTTCATAAATTATAAAATATTTATTTAACTTGTCTTAGTTTACTTGATCGAAATCGTATATGGCGTTAATATTTTGTATTTAATTAGGTTTTTAGTTGATTTTATTGCAATACTTTCCAAATGGCATATTCTAATCAAAGCAGTGTTGTCAATTTCAAGGACCTCCCCATAATCGGTCTTGACAGACATTAAAAAGGGTGACACTTCATTTAAAAAATAATTTCAACTAACCCTTTTTTTCTCGTTATTAATATTAATATTTTTAATTAACATAATTAAAATAATACGTTTTATGGATTAATATCCATAAAATAATATTCCTTACATTTTAAAAATCTTTTTTTACTTGACAAATCACTATTAGTCGTGGTGATTTAGATTAACTGTTGGCAACACTATCACGGGTAAACTGAAAGGTGAACTGTCAAAGTGAAAGTGTCATGTCAATCATGTTGTGTCACTGTCAATCGTGTCGGCATTTGGCGGCAGCGAAATAGCGAAGTTTTGTTTAGTATTTTTTACTTGCATTGATAGTTGTTGTTGAGTTTGTGTACCAATAAATAACTTTTCATTGCGTTGAGTTCGTGTCCAGTCGAGTCTCAAAATTCCTGCACGATCAAGAAGTCTAGAAGACAATAATTGTTGTTTCTGTGCTGGTGGTGTGACTGTGTAGAACGTTTTTACGAGTAACTACAGACCGTGTCATCTGTGCAGTAAATCATCAACGATTTCGTTTAAAATGTCAGCCCTAAGACGACCCACTGACCAACTGTTCTCTTTCTTTGGTACCTACATCCTCTAACCTGTCGTCAAGTAGGGGAGGCAACAGATGTAATGGTTAGAATTTTACGATCCTGGATTACTCCAGCGACGGTTAGTATCTCTTATTTATTCAATTATATTTTATTATAATTTTTTACCACTTTTCTCAGTTTTTCGTCTTTTTAGGCGTATGTGCAAATCAAGACATACAACAACAACACACACAATGCTTTTTAATAATATTGTATTGATAATATAGATAATATTAATAATAAGAAACTGTAGCTCAAGTCTTTCAGCACTATTATTATTTTATTGTTTACAGTTTACTTTTACAGCTAATACTAGAAACTGTCTATGTTAAAAATATATATGTACATGTTAATATGAACCACTACACTTAATTTACAATAGCATTAGACAGAAGTTGAAAAAAGTTATTTTTAATGCACACGTTGTAACAAAAGTACAATAAACATGTTACAGTTATGATAGACGTCGAATTTATTATAATCTACATATTTTTACTGCAGCCGTCACATTTAATTTTAACTATTTTAATATTTTATCTTATGAAATTATGTGGCTTTCATTTAGTTGTAATAATTCATTCCAATTCAACATTACAGTGTCAATGCTAAAAACCTAAAAGAAGCAGGAATGAACAACACTGGGAATGTTATTAATTTCACTATAATTCTTTTAAAATGTTACCTAATCTTTAAAATACCTAATCCTTATTTTCTTTACATTCATATTTAGTACTATCTTAGATTTATTTATCAAAGTTATGGTAAAATAATTTTAAATAAAATTGTTTTAACTTATCTTTAAAATAAAATATTTTGCATTCCTGCTTTTACGAGCCTCTTTTTTCTTATGAATGCTATTATATATTTGTTTGCATACCAACCACATATAGCACTATTGTATTAATATGACCATTTTTGTAAACATACCGTTTCTGGGCAAATAAATAAATAAATATAAATAGAGTATGGTTATACTTTTCTTAGTTTGATTTGATATTGTTTTGCTTTTGTGTCTGTGATAATGATCTAGATATATTTTCTTTTAAACTAATACCTAAGACCATTATCTAACCTGAATATATTGTATATCTATTACATTTATTTTTAGATGTCAGTTGAAGATGTCCTTTGTCAAGAATGTTATGCAATACTAGAAAGAGCATCTCTAAACTTGTCAAGTGAATCAACTGCTGTACGAGCTTATGGACATCAACAAGTGTGGTTTGTCTGCGGATCTTACATATTAAGAGCTAAGACACACAAAGTATCAATTGATAGGCCTGAGGGAAATGTCATCATGTCATGCATACCATCTCAGCAGGTATCAATATGTTTAATAACACTTGCTGCATTAAAATATTGAATGGTGTTTGTGTACAATCCGAGAACTGTTCTTAGATTTTACACAAACACCTCATGAAATATGGAGCATGCTATTTTCTAACTTGGTTCAGTGTATTATTGTTGTTTATTCCACATTATCTGAATTGATTTTAGGTACACAGACTTGAAAAAGTTTGCTTATGTGGTTGGACAAAGGCTTATAGAAATGTAAGGAGACAAACTCAGCAAGATCAGAATAGGCAACAGCAGATTGTTCATGAAGAAGTTTCTGTACCACAAGGTAGTATGGATGTTCCTACATCAAGTCAAGACAGGGTTTGTATATTAGAAACTTTTAAGTCTTCAAGGAATTTATCAATACCGACACCACCACCACAACCCATTCAGCAATTGCATCAGGAGCATAATGTTGTATACCGCCCCAAAATAATCTCACGTATATATAAAAAAGCTGCTGCATCATCACGGCATTGTATTTTTGATTACTGTAGTAATACAGAACGGACAACCGTTCTGTATAAAGTAAAAACTGTAGAATACCATCTGTTATAAAGGATATGTTACTGTTAGAGCATAAATAAAAAAATTATGGCCTATATAAATATGTTAATTTGGTAAAACCTTGACTTGCCTTTGTCTCTGGGAACGGACAAGTAATTAGTAAAGAGAAAAATTAAGTCACGACTTGTTGGCAGTAAGGTGTACTACGCCTACATTTTAGTTAATAGGGCTGCAAGTAACTCAGTAGATATTATAGATTGAGAAAAACGGATTAACTCACTGTGTTGCCAGGATCGTCCAACTAGTTTCGATGGCAATCTCAACAGCAACTCAGTAGATGATATTACTGGCTATTATAGCAATTGTTGGGTGGGTAATCGGACAGTGGGATGCTGTGCTCACGTTATGACTATTTTGTGGTATCTTAGTTGGGTTTGATTTAGGTCTGTTGAGCCGCCGGCTCCGTTTTTATTAGATGACATTATGATGTAGAGGTTATGGACCAATAATAAATGATTTAAATTCCTTTTTTCTTTAACTTACATTATTTTTATAACTACCTATTAGACATTATATTTATAACTGTTAGACATTATTTTTAAAACTATTTGACATTTATATTTAAAAGAAATGTTAATTAATAAATCATAGTTCTTTGTATTTGTAGGTATGTGTAAAGCATGTGTGTATTCAACATAATGTAAATTGTTTTATGAATTAATAAATGATTAATGAATAAAACTATAATATTTCATTCTATATTAAAGTATTTTTATTATCTACTTCCTATACAAACCCACATTTAGTATTTGCTTCCTATGAATAGAATTAAAAAGAATTACATAAGTAATATTATTGATTTGGGATCATTTATTATTTTGTTTAAACTATTATCTATTATTATTCTATATTATATTTATGTGAAATCAAATCATATTGGACTGTTTTTATGGTGAAAGGTCTGTTACAAAACTAACCTCAAAACTGAACAGAAAATCAAAGAACAACGAAAACCCCCACAGAATACATGGATAATTTTTATTTCCTTTAAAAGTACGACATCACCCCTCTTTTATCTCCAATTTATTTAAACATACAAAAATTTTTGTTGCGCAACCGTGGTCTATAGTAGAATGAACAATCTCCTTTAAGACTTATAATACGGGTTTCTCATGGATGTCATTGTCAGAACTGGACTAAATTAAAACAAGAATCATCAAAATCGGTTGACACAGTCCAAAGAAAAAAAAAAAAATACAGACGAATTGATAACCTCCTCCTTTTTTGAAGTTGGTTGAAAATAGACGTCAGAGTTAACTTTCAGGATGAATACAACAATTACAGTATGCCAAAATATTATGTTATATGCATTTTTACATCAGGATACAGTCTTAAAGTCTACTACAGAGCCAAAATTACGAAAATATTACTATTATATATTAAAAAACAATGTTGAAAAAGTACAAAATCGGTTTACATTGACAAGTTTTTTTTCACCAGTATTTGAATAAAAACCTAACTGATATATTTATTTTATGAAAATAAGGGCTTATGCTTATTATACAGGATATTTTTCAGTCCGTTATACGAATTAGTTTAATTAGTTTTAGACAATTATTTTAAAAAGTACTCAGACATCGCGCGCTGTCGTTTGCCGATCAATTTCAATGATTCGTGCTTATTTCGTGCGTATTTTTTTTCTGATGCACACAAACAGACTATTGTATTGTACTAGTGTGTGTCAATGCTGCTACGCTGTTCTAGCCATCGTTTAGATTTTGAGTTAAATCGAATACGCGCCCTTAAGTCTTTTACAATAAATATTTGTCATCTACATCAGTAGGTACAGTAAATTTACTAAGATTCTAAATTCAAAATCACGTTCCAATAAAACCCAAAATCACAGAACAGGTCACCTGATCCAATCTCGAGAACAGATTGAGCCTTTTAATTTGTCAGTCTCGTCGGATCCAGTCGGGTCCGGTCGCTGCTAACTAATGGAGTGAGAGACAGATTGTCGCTGTGTCGCTCGCTGCTGCGACTTCACCATTTGTTTGGGAAAAGCCTTTGTTAGATTCGGTTGAAAAACTAGGAGTTCCGCTGTTTTATTTAGGTGCTACAGCGCTTTTTTGCCTGCCAGTTTTTGGGTCTTAGCAAATTGGACGGTTTTGTTACGTTTCAGTTTTTTGGGTGTGATGTCATGAATTTTTAGGTTTAATCCATTGTAGATGTTAGTAATAACAAAACTGCTTTTTTCGGCAATGTGTTGCTTAATTTAATTTAGGTCAAAGTGTAATTAAATAATAATTAACTTAAATTCGTCACTTACGGAGGATCCCATTAGCTCTTCCTCCGTCTGAAGAGAGAGGCTAATTGGATCCTTCTCAACTGTCTAAAAATAGCCAAATACGAAACACAAAGCTGCTTACTTAGTTAAATTATTGTTTAACTCAATACAGCGAATGTATCCTTTTTCGTCCTTGTATAATCTTCCCATAGCCCGTAATTGCTCGTTGGTCCGTCTTTGTCTACCCAAACCAAGTAGTTAAAATGTTAAACAGAGCTAATATTGCCCAAAGGTGGAGGGATTGGCATAACAGCTATAACCCCGCAGGGATTAATAGTGGATTTAATACGTGTTCGGGATCCATCCGCCATTCACTTGGGAGGGATGTGGCCCAGACTGAAGGCATGCCCTACTCAACCCTTGCAACCTCTCTTTTACAATAAAATATATACACACGCAATACATGTATTTGTAACTTTAATGTAATCAAGATAAGGTGTCAATTCCTTCGACACGCGTGATGTGAAATGTATTGAAGCAGGCGCCTTTGTAGTGAAAGGCGTAAGGTTGAATATTAAAGCGGGGAGAGAAGGAAAATCTTGAAAACATGCGAAGGAAATAATACAATCAGAGATTAAAATAAGGTCATAGTATCGAAACAGCTTCTGCAACCAACAAACAAATAAATACGTACCGTTAAGTTGTTCTTTTTTTATGGTAGATCAAAGGATTCACATTAACTGGATTGTGCCTATTTGGCGAAGCTGTGGGCCACACAAACTGTTTTTTTGTATTATAATTACAAGTATTTTTTTTCTTTTTGTGTATCATATAAACTGGGACGAGTATGTGTGTGAATCGTCCCGATGGCCCAGTGGTTATGGGGTCCCGCTCTCATGCATTAGGTTGCGGGTTCGATACCGGACACACGCAAGCACCAGACTTTTTCAATTCATATGCACTGTAAAGGTTGCATGCATTTATCATAGCATCTAGCACATTTAAGTATAATTATGGCATCGACGGAACACTCTGGAAACTTCAAAGATTATAAGTGACATTCAAATATATTAGAACGTAGTTGTTTATGTATGATATTATGAGACTGACAGCTAGGGTTCCGTCAGTGACTGATGTACAGACAGTGTCATCAACTGATTACCCCCTACTTCTCCGAAGAAATTTTATTACGTGGGTGATGACGCAGTCTGTACATGTAGAATTGTTAGCGTAATCTGCGGTATTATGAATAATCTAAGTATTCCTTCTTTAACTCATAGTAGTTAGTCCCGTATTTATAAAAACCTCTTATAGTACTTTCTAAGTTTATCTTGGATATCACTGACATCGGTGACGGAAAACATTGTAAAGAAACCTGGACTTTTATTAATGTCAGGTGATTGCAGGTTTTCTACTATTTAAGACTCTTCAAGCAAAACAAACTTGGTATTTAATTTGAATATAATGTAGATAGACAATCAACTTATTAAATCAATAATTCACTTTAAAATAAATCTGTAGGTAACAAAATTAAGCAAAGGTAAGCTCAGCACAAGCGTCCACGTCGAGGTCGGTCGCTGGAAAGGGGCGATCATCACGCCGTTTCTACCGGCGTCACCTCGGTCCCTCCTCCCTCACCGCCGCTCTCAGTAGCTTCACTCGGTGTTGCCAACATTAATGTAATCCTGTAATCGCCAATCCGCCTTGAGCGTACGTGGTGATCAATGCTCGTGCCTTCTCTGTATGAGAAGAGGCCTTTGCCTTGCAATAATGAGCTGTATGGTATCGGTCGCGAATAGCATCACCCCATTTCTACCCGTGCGTGTCGTAGTTTTCTGTTCTGGTCCAAACACGCATCCTAAAATATTTCGGACTTGCCTCAAGACGAAATGATGAGTCCATTGAGCGTCTAGTCGTACCGGGTAGAGTGGATGGTACCAGGTCACGAGGAAGATCCGCAGTGGGCGATCTATTCCATGAGTCTCCAGAATTACCAAATGTCACGACTAATGGCGAGAAATCGTGAGGCGCCGGCGGAGACGCCAGAACAACTTTTCCTTGCTGTTTTTAACCTAGTTACTTTTTAATTTTATAGGTAGGTACTGTAACACCTGAGTTACACTAGTAGCGTGTACGAACTATCGTGAGTCTAAGCTACGTTGAATAAAAGATATTATCGACTTGTAGAAGACTGTATTAATCAGATTAGCGAGAGGAAAACTTTATCAGACCGCAGCTCTGAGCTTAGCTGGGTATAACTGACATCACATGTCATAGTATATCAAAACTATCCTTCTACATTATTCAAATATATTCCTAAGGTATCCAGAAGGTTCTAACCATAGACTAAATAGTTATGGCTTCATTACATAAAGCCTCCCTCGATGGGCAAAGCTCTACATCAGCTACGCCCCCTTCATGAATAAAAGGGACTAGTAGCTTTTATTCATGTTCTGAACGTTCTGGACACCAATACTAGTTTACGAAGTAATTGACTAACTAACCTAACAACTACCTAAACCTATAGTAAAGTCCCTACCTATGTGTGGGAAACAATGGGTCTGCCTCTCTTGAGGTGGCTTAACTCATGACATACGACGTTATAACATTTATATGGAAATAGAATAAAAACAATAGATGCGAGCGTGCATCAGCTCAAATACAACGACATCATGTTTAAGCCTTACATAAACAAAACCACACTAAAACTTTATGAACAGCCCACTAGACAAATGACATGGCCAAATCCATGTCCTCCTTTCTTGGTGACCTATATTTCTTCCTTTATGAGGTTTACAATTAAATGAGAAAAGACTAAACTCGAAACAAACTTTGTTCACTTAATAAACCATGCGTGTCATCGACAGCTTACGCAGAGATTATACTCTGTTAGCGTAATTGGCTACGTCAGTGAACGAGGTCTGTTGGAGTCCTATTCTACACTATTACTACTACAGCACTTAGCATAAATCCAATAGACTTCAAGAAATGTGGGCACCATTCACCCATCAGTCTTCAGCTCGTAGTAAATATGAAAATACAAAAAAACACGCATTATTATCATGTCGAAATATTTCTAATCACATACATAACAATACACCTAGCATCAACTGTCCATCATGACAGACCTAAATAGCCATGGTAACTATGCTGTGTAACAACCTATAATTAATAAAATGACAAATAATACACAACCTAGAAATATTATTCACAAAAAGTTTCTATGAATTTTTTTTTTATATTGTTATAGGCTTGCGTTTGACCGCAACTCACCTGATCTTAAGTGATGATGCGGCCTAAGGTGGAGCACGCTTGCCTTAATTATATTTGTCGTAACCTATATATGTCAAGAATTATTATAAACAAAAAGTTTCAATTCAATCGTATTCATAAAAGATATTATGATACAAAACTGTTTAGAGCTAGCCATAAAAATAAAAATAAAATCATCTTTCAAAAATTGACAATAATAAAATTTACCTAAAGGAGTGTTCATTCTACCGAATATTTTCTTCATCAAAGCTAGTCGTCATAAATTATTTTTAACCGATTTCGACGGAAAGAGGTTCTCAGTTCGACCTATATGTTTATTAATATATTTCATTTTTGTTTCACTCTTCTTTGAACCTAATAAGGATTTCAATTTACTCCGTTTTATATATTTATTTATGTATTTTTTATGAGCGGGATTAACAGTTTTGTATCTTGTTGTTGTGTTTGTGTTATATCTTTTATTCAACATAGCTTAGACTCACGATAGTACGTACACGCTACTAGTGTAACTCAGGTGTTATAAATTGGTGGAGGCGCCGGGTATAACTGACATCACATGTCATAGTATATCAAAACTATCCTTCTACATTATTCAAATATATTCCTAAGGTATCCAGAAGGTTCTAACCATAGACTAAATAGTTATGGCTTCATTACATAAAGCCTCCCTCGATGGGCAAAGCTCTACAGTACCTACTATAGTGTTCAATTGTAAAATGGCTAACAATGACGGGTGATGAATAATATTGGTGCACAAGAGTTTTTCCTCGTTTAAGCCCAGATGCACTTTCTCAAGTACTTATCTTTCCACCTTATAGAATAATTTCCTTGTTTGTTTGTCCTGTAAATTAGGTTGTCTTGGTTTAATCAAGGGTGGCTGTATTTAATGAAATAAATGCCATCGACTGCCATCATTCTACCAGCGATCAAACTGATGTTTCATATCATACCCAACGAAGCTCCTATAAGGTCTACAGTAGCGGTCTTAGCTCAGAACACTGCATTAAGGGGGCGTAATGATCCCTATAAAAACTCTCAAACTGTAAATTGAAACTTTCCTCCTACTTTGGGCTATAGTTCTAAGTTGCAGCTTAAATTCAAGTTAGAGCAAGTCGGCTGAGCTCCGGTAGTAAACGACATTTTAAACTTGTGCCTCATAAAGTTATAATGAGTGTTATAGTTTCTGGTAGATGAGGGTAAGAGGCGGCGAGGGGGGGGGGATTATCTTATTATGAGTTGGAGCATGAAGTTGACATGTGTTCGGGTGACGACGGTGGTGTATTAAAAGTTTTGACTGTTCCGTTGGTATCCTCGTAACAAGCTACTCAAGTCCTCGGTTTTATTTCGTAAAGTGTCACTGGGTCTTTGCCTTACAAATTTCTCAGCAGCATTCCGGAGTCTCCGTAGTTTGTAATGCCGTGTGGTGCCGGCAGTAAAAATCACCACCCAATTTCTACCCGTGGGTGTCGTAGAAGGCGACAGAGGGATATTGACCAGAGGATGGGCAGCAGCGTCCTTCTGAGTACCTTATCACCTACTGCGATCGCCAACATGCATCGGCCAAGCATGGCGATCACGGCTGAACCACTCATTGGGAGGTAACTATGCCCAGCAGTGATGCGGAGGCGTCTAATGATTGTCATGATTATGATGATGATGATGATGATGATTATTATTATTATGATAGACTGTGACAGATTCATTTATTTTCAGCCATCTTTCTTTCTTCCTTTTTTCCCTTTATTTCTTTCTTTCTTTACATTACAAACAAAGAAGAGGAACAGCTAAATCGCACACCGAAATCAGTGCAAGTACAGCAGTAAATAACGGCAATCTTTTCTCACATACTCACAGTGCATAAACACGCCATTTATTTCCACCACGTTCCTGAATTTAATTCACTCGGCTAAAAGCTAGGGAGGAGGAAATAAAATTTTCTTTCGCACATAAATCAAGAATTCAAGAAGTTTAATTACCCGTAGCGTGCTGGGTGGTGGTGGCTTTGAGAGCGGGGAGCGAGAGCGAAATATTTCTAGATTATCTAATGCGCTGACACACCTACGACACTCCATAGTTCCATACAAACGAAACGATTTAATTACCAACACTACTACTAAAATAACAGACTGTATAAACACGTGCGAGTGTGTGCGTGTCTACGCGCCGCGAGAACTAAAAGCAGTTTCGAGAGCATGTTCGACGCGGGAAAAGATGGGAACAGTGTTTTGAAGGGCGCCAGCGCGTATCGCTATCGCTACTGTACGGTATTACTAATATTTTATACTGCGCTGGTGTAATGAACATTTTGATCAGACTACATACTAAGCTAGTTGGTAGGCCCCTACCAGATGGACCAACGAACCCGTCAAGGTTGCGGGTAACCGGTGGATGCAAGCGGCAGGTTGACGCTCGTTCTGGCGTTATATGGGGGAGGCCTATGTTCAGCAGTGGACGTCTTTCGGCTGATGATGACTAAAGTTAGTAAATACCTCAAATAAATACATTTATAGGTAAAAGTATTACAAGTCACAGTTTTTAACTTCTATTGTTTTAATAGCTATAATTATATCTATATATATATCTATAATTTTTCAGAATCGGAGCAGTAGTTTTGGAGATTAGCGCATTCAAATAAACAAACGAACTTTTCAGCTTTAATGATAGATGATGATGATGATGTGTGTGTGTATTTTGTTTTGACAATGCTTCTAGCATGTTATCTCTTCCACCCTGGGTGTAAATGCGTTAGGCATTATGTCCGTCTTTGTACATGAAGTTTAATTAAATATAAAGCCCGTCACATACTTAGCTATAATATATATTATAGCTAATAGCCACCACACCACACACGGTAGCTATAATATAATAATTTATTTTCGCCCTTATTACGTCTGCGATTGTTGTTTGTTTCACATTTTTTAAATATATATTAATATGCCTTGCTATATCTGTCCAAATATTTTGGTGACGTAGTAAAAATAAATATTATAGCTGATCGTAATATTCCTTGATTATAGCAATGTCTGATGTATATTAATATATATTATAGCTACGTCTGTGACGGGCTTTAGATTTTACTAAATGTGGAGCTCTATCTTATTACTTATCCATTGTGCATCATAAATGCACTGTACTAAGCTTAACACAAAGTTACGCTCAGCTGTTTTCTGCTGCAATTTTGTCATTATTTTTAATTGCATAAAATCAACTGATTATGCAAACGCTGCTATTAAGACTGCGTCCTACCATGTACGGTTTGCAAATTATAATAGCATGCATAAGCAAGAAGAATGCGGTGCAAGAACGAAGTGTTACCTGCATCCAACCTGCGCTTTTCTTAAACGTAGCGTCAGGAAAAATGTTGACGCAATTAAATTGAAAAATATGGAAAAAACTATAAGTCAGTTTTTTCCATATCTTTTTTATTATAATTTGATAACTAGTTAGTAATGAAAGATTTTGACTTCGGTGAGGTTTTGTTTTATAAAAATATAGCCGGGATTCAATGTGATGGTTAGGTGTGTGTGTGGTTTTGGTCTTCTTCTGAACATGTCGATGGCAAACACGGATATGTGTCATATGTGTATATCGACGCCTTAGAGTGAAAACCTCGTACGTGTAAAATAGGTAACTTTTCAGGAGGAAGAAAAACTGCGTACCTACTGTGAAATTTTTGTACGGCGTCTTTTAGTTTTATTATTATTTAATATCGAGATTCAACCCGCTTTTATATCCAGAATGGTTCGATCAATTTTCGAATGAGGAACGACACGTTCGTTGCAAGGTATTCACGCCAAACTGACAGATGCGAGTATTTACGAGGTTCTCATTTACTGTCATAGATGGCGCTATGAGTATCGAATGAACAAATGAGTCAGATCAGGATGTGCGTAGCGAGGCTTTCTTCCTAGAAAAGCAATAAAATAAATTTGAGCAAAAATGCATTCTCGAGGTTTTCACTCTAAGGCGACGATATCTATGTGTGTCGTGTTTGTTCGTGTCAGATTCCTTGTTTAGCCCAGTGTTCAGCCACGGCAACGCTATCCGCTGATGCAGTCTTTAGATCCGCACATAAGCAGGTGACAGGGCATGTGAAAAATAGACAGTGGCCGTGGTGTGGGTATAACGTGTGTGTGTTTACATGCTTCCTAAGGGTGTTACCAGACCAATCGATCGATCGTCGATCGACGGCATCGATCGATAGTAGAATGGATTCGTCGACGTCGATCGATAGTTTCTACCAGGCCAATCGATCGATCGTCGATCGACGGCATCGATCGATGGTTGAATTTACTAGTTGACGTCGATCGAGCTGCTTGATTATTATTATTGATGGATTATAGCTGGGGTTAATCGATCAACGTCGACCGATGTGGATTGATGGCATCGATTGACGATCGATCGATTGCTGCAATAACACCCTAAGATAGGGAGAGTCACAGTATGAAACGGATGGTCATCCATCCGCGGACAGACCGCGGAAAGCTGAGCTTAACCATGACCAATCGATCGTAGCACTTAAATATGAAACAATATTATAAGTAGATAAAAATGAACATAAAAGTTTACATTATCTCCTACCGCGGTTCAAATCATCCAAAAACACGACCGTAAAATTCAAATACTCGAAACATCGAATTATCTACACGATAAAGCAGAAACTCAGTTCGATTCATAAAACGGTGTCAGCGAATTGATCCGAACTTCTCAAACTTTAATTAAGTAGAACTTTTTTGCTGACGGTATCCGATGTCGGATGAAAAGAAGCCATTACTGTCGGTAGCGTGCGCCTTTTGTTTCAGCAAAGCGTGTCACTTCTTAGGCTTTTCAGTTTCAGTACCTTATGTGGGGTTTGAGGATCTTAGAACACTGAAAACAGAGAATACTGAACTGAGTGTGTGTGGAAAAGAAAACTGGTATAAATGGCAGTACTTGGTTGTTGCATTTGTAGTAGGTATGTAGGTACTTGTTATGATTTTCTTAACCGTAGAAGCACAAGCTTTGAGGTATTTTTGTGCTGTTTTATATGAGTACTGTAACACTTAGGTTACACTAGTAGCTTTTGCGAACTATCGTGAGTCTAAGCTACGTTGAATAAAAGATATGATCGACTTGTAGAAGATTATATTAATCAGATTAACGAGATGAAAAACTTTAGGTAGACCGCATCTCTCAGCTTAGCCGGGTCTTCCCCTGACATCACATGTCATAGTATAAAAACTATCTTCTACATCATTCAAATATAGGTATATTCCTAAGGTATCCAGACGGTCCTAACCATAGACTAAATAGTTATGGCTTCATTACATAAAGCCTCGTTGGCGGGCAAGTCTCTACAGTACTTACTAGCACATTCCCCGCGACTTCGTTCGGTTGATTTTTCTTACAGACCCCTACATTTTTGATAATAAAATATAACCTTTATCACTCAGTGATAATGTAGCTTCAAATTGGCGAAAGAATTTTCAGAATCGGATTAGTAGTTCCGGAGGTAAGCGCGTTTAAACAAACTCAGCTTTTTATATTGGTCTCGAACCAAGCGCTTTCGGACTGTGGAATTCACTGCCCACCTCTCTGTTCCCCAATAAGTATAATCTGGGAAACTGACTTGAACTGCCTCGTTGGTTTCGTGGTCGCAAGCGCGACTGCTGAGCGTGCGGTCCTGGGTTCGATTCCCAGGTCAGCCATAGTGTTATTGCGTTTTTCTATTAAAAAATTCTCAGTAACAGCCCGGAGTTTGGAAGTTGGCGGTGTAACACCCCCGTGCCTCGGAAAGCACGTAAAGCCGTTGGTCCTGCACCTGATCTCTCTCCGGTCGTATCGGATTGCCGTCCCACCGGGCTGTGAGAGTGAGGGAAGAGGGAGTGCATCTGTGTTTGCGCACACACTTGTGCACTATAATAATCTTCTTGGCTGATCTCTATTATGATTGGCCGCCGTGACCGAAATTCGGTCGGAAGATTACATTACAATCTGAGTATCTTCAAGACAAGTGAAAAGGTTCATCCTTGGCAACCGTGCTCATCAAGCCCGCATCTCCGGCCATAGGCAGAGGTGGACACCGCGGTGGTTTTAGCCGGTAAGAGTCCGGCATGCCCCTCCGTCACCAACACGATAGAGGAAGTCCATAAGTAATTCCAACGTGCAACAAAAAAAAGGCCACATCATCACTTAGAGTGTTACTACACCAATCGATCGATCTTCGATCGATGCCATCAATCGACATCGATAGACGTTGATCGATTGTTGTGGTAGCTTTGGCTGATCGACGGATACCGTTCCACTAACTAATCGATCGATTGCCGGTCGATGGCATCGATCGACGTCGATCGATTAACCCCAGCTATAATCCATCAGTAATAATAATCAAGCAGCACGGGCGACGTCGACTAATGAATTCTACCATCGATCGATGCCGTCTATCGACGACCGATCGATTGGTCTGGTAGAAACTATCGATCGACGTCGACTAATCCATTCTACCATCGATCGATTGGTCTGGTAACACCCTTAAAGAGCAGGCGAGTTGCGATCAAACGTAAGCCTATTAGAATATAATAAAAAAAGCCTATTATATAATAAAAAAAGTAAATAGATTTGGTTTCGTACGCATGTCAAAAAGTTTTAAACTGAACATGCAATTAGATGGCACGGTTCGCGGAGTTGCTGAGCAATTGGCTGCAGCGTTGCATGAAAACACGAACGCTGAAAACCAGCGCCGTAGTTCGTGCCTTGCTGCGCGGGCCAAGGCATTTATGCTGAGCGTTGGCCGTTTCGCGGGGTGGTGACGCGTACATATTTGTATTTTTAGTTATTTTTATTTTTTTAGAATTTACTTGTTTAGTTTTAAGCTCGTTATGCATTAAGTGCATCACTTCCGTGTGAATAAATGGTTTTTCTTTCATTCTTTATGTGTCGAATTCGATCCCTACATGGAATCGTATGTATGCTCTACAGGAAGTTGTTTGTTTGTGTGAAGCGCTCCCACGGTAAAAGAGAAATCCTCCTATTTTTGTTTAAAGTGTCGCTAGTTTTCCATCTTCATGACTTCGCCAGGTCGGCAATTGTCAGTAATGTTCGGTTTAATTTTCTATTGTAAGAACCCTGGAATCTCGGCCCGTTTCGTCATTATCATTCCAGACCGAATTCACCTACTTCTCAACGACCCAAAAGCTTCCTATCTGCCTTATTATCTCATGGCTCTAATGATTTCCAGTCCAGATGTTGATTAAATAAAGTTCTTACATCGAAACCGTCACTACAATGTCTTAACTCTTAATTATAAATAATAAAAGCCTGTTAGTGTTGCACTGCAGAGCAAATGCCTTTTCTCATGCCAAGAAGGTGAAGATGGCGATTTCTGACTTAGGGTGTTCCCAGACCAATCGATCGATCGATGGCAGAATGGATTAGACGACATCGATCGATAGTTTCTACCAGACCAATCGATCGATGGCAGAATGGATAAGTCGACGTCGATCGAGCTGCTTGATTAGCCGCACCGTGCGCCGTCCGCTCCCCATTATCACTTGATGCCCGCCTGCGCCCCGCGCGCTAATTAACTACCTGGCCTGCTTGTGTTTATGTGTCTTCTGCGTTTGTGTCTCCGTAATAATAGTACGAGCAATATCGAACTGGCCAACGCGTCCACTTGTGAATACATTTCGAAAGAAACTGATGGAATATATTCCATCAGTTTCTTGCCCTTGTCTTTGCCAGGGTTAATAGATCGACGTCGACCGGCAATCGATCGATGTTAGTCGACCGGTATCCGTCGATCAATTAAAGCTACCACACCAATCGATCAACGACGATCGAAGTCGACCAATAGCATCGATCGATGATCGATCGATTGGTGTAGTAACACCCTTATATTCATTACAAGCCCAGTTTTCCTCACGAGGTTTTCCTTCACCGATGTCAATGATGGCCAAGATGAACTTAGAAAGTACATATGAAATTGAAAAAGTCACATTGTTTCTTTTTCGTGTCTGGTTGCGAACCCACACACCCTCGTGCATGAGTTGCCTTAAACCCCTGTCTATCTGCAGAGTTCATAAAAAAATTGGTTGTCTAAAGTCGGTTTACGGACGATAGTTTGACTTGATAATTTAATGTCATAAAGAAACATTATGGCTAACATATATAACCTAAGCAGATAATGGTTTCGGTTGAGGTGGACGGAGCTTATTGCTTGGGCCGATCGTGCCTCTCTATCGCTTGTTCCGCGCTCTCGCTTGCACGCTCAAGCTCAGGCGGAACGTGACACTTTTTCATGCGTGCAGCCGGTGTTCATCGATTTATAAGACGTTGTCACGTCAAAAAATATTGTCCCAACCGAATTTTGGTTACGTTAGCGACCAATCTCAATGGAGATTAGGCAAGTACGCAAGACATAATTAGTGCACTAGCGTGTTCGCAAAAACAGGTGCACTCCTTCATCCCTCACTCTTACATTCTGATGGAACACCAATGAGACACGATCGGGGAGAGATCAGGAGCGGAACCAACGGTTTAATTTCTCAGAGGCACCAGGGACGGCTACAAAACTCCGGAATCATCCTCATCATCATGTCAACCTTTAGACGCCCAGTGCTAGGCAGCCGTAATCGTCATGCATGGCCGATGCATGTTGGCGATCGCAGTAGGTGATAAGGTACTCAGAAGGACGCTGCTGCTCATCCTCTGGTCAATATCCCTCTGTCTCCTTTTACGACACCCACGGGTAGAAATGGGGCGGTGCTATTAGCTACCGGCACCACACGGCATTGCGAACTCCGGAGACTACAGAATGCTGTTGAGAAATTTGTAATGCAAAGACCCAGTGACACTTTACGAAATAAAACCGAGGATCCCATACTTAAGAGTAGCTTCTTACGAGGATACCAACGGAACAGTCAAAACTTTTAATACACCACCGTCGTCACCCGAACACATGTCAACTTCATGCTCCAGCTCATAATAAGATAATCCCCCTCCCCTCGCCGCCTCTTACCCTCATCTACCAGAAACTATAACACTCATTATAACTTTATGAGGCACAAGTTTAAAATGTCGTTAACTACCGGAGCTCAGCCGACTTGCTCTAACTTGAATTTAAGCTGCAACTTAGAACTATAGCCCAAAGTAGTAGGAAAGTTTCAATTTACAGTTTGAGAGTTTTTATAGGGATCATTACGCCCCCTTAATGTAGTGTTCTGAGCTAAGACCGCTACTGTAGAACTTATAAGAGCTTAGTTGGGTATGAAACATCAGTTTGGTGGCTGGTGGAATGTTGGCAGTCGAGGTCAAAGCATTTATTTCAATTAAAACATTTACAGGCACTTTTGTATTGGCAAAAAGTGGGTATTTACACACATTATAATGAAGAAAACCAGAAAAATCTTAGTTTAAGGAAATGTCTAAAAGGTTGGTTACACTTCCCGTAATCTAAGAGCTGGTTTGTACCTCGATCAGAGGTTAAGCATTGCCATCCTACGTGGCAATACCGTCTGTCTATTGGGCATATTCCTAGTTGACGGCAATGTAGAGAAATGTATGATGCCATATAGTGTTCGTTTTTAATAGACTGAGATTCTTGTCGTCAGATCTACGTGTTAGTTTAGCATGACTATAATTTTGAGGATACATATATCGTTATAAAGGTATGCCTATATACTATGTGATAACTTAAAAAGGATTCAGCATTGCCGGTAGCAGACACGAATACATTCTAACGACTCAAAATTACACCTAAGCTGGAATGACTTAGGTCTTTTTAATCTGGAATCTTGGTCCATAGTAAATTTGAACAAATATAATATAGAGAAAAGATTACATTTTTTGTACGCTTGTTTGTAATAGATAAACTCAAAAAATACTTATCCGATTAAAAAAAAAAATACCAATAGGGTGCTACGTAATCCTTGGCTATTTAGAAGAAAATTCACTGAACGAACTCGCAGATAAAGTGCTAGTGCAAAATAAATCTGTGTGTCTCCTGTTCTGAATAATTTATGAATTTTAATACTATACCGGAATTTAATGATAAAATATAGGTACTTATTTCCAGCGATAGCGTTGTCGGTACTAGGAAGAATAAAGGATGAACAGGTACTTGCCAAACCGGAAAATTAAAAAGTTTTCAAGCGGAGAAGCCGCGGGCTCATCTGGTAACAATATAATAATAATAGTCATTATTTAATCAGCTTTTAACAAGACATGAATATTTTACTTTATTTTTTACTAGCACTTTGCCCGCGACTTTGTCCGCGTGAATTTTCTCAAGGATCCCTAAATTTTAGGGTTCTGTACCTCAAAAGGAAAAAACGGAACTCTCATTGGATCACTTTGTTGTCCGTCTGCCTGTCAAGACCCTTTATCTCGGGAACGTGTGGAGGTAGTAAGAGTTAGGTAGGTGGAATTGAAATTAAAACCACTCAAGTCTACAGTCCCTTGAAGCTGTGAAAAAATCAAACTTCTAAGTTGACGTGAAAAAAAGATACGGCCGTTTATGCCGCAAAAAACGTATATTTCGACACTCTCAAGGGAATCATTATAGGGTACTTTCCATTGACCTAGAACTATGAAATTTGGCAAGTAATATCGTTTTATACTACAAGTACAGCGTACAAGAAAAATCTGAAAATTATACGTTTGTAATTATATCATAAAAATAATATGGTCTTTATTTAGAGTAGGTATGTAATCAATTATCGACGTATGCGCGGTCATATTGTCATCATCAGCAGCCTGAAGACGTCCACTGTTGAACAAAGGCCTCCCCATCAGGGGAGGGGGTTGCCATAATCCCCACGCTTGGCAGGCGTCTTGGGGATCGCAGTGAAGTTGTTAAGTACACGAAAGCCACTGTTGCCCGTCATCCGAATTTTCCCTCAGTCGCCTTCGACGACACCCTCAAGACGAAATGGGGGGGGGGGGGGTGCTATTCTAGCCCGGACACCCCACGGGTCATATTGTATGGGTGACCTAATCACGGATTTGAACGGAACCCTTGGTGGGCAAGTCCGTCTCGCACTTGTCCGAGTCGGACCTAGAGCCTGGTTTAGGCACCAGTGTTCAAAAATATTAAATAACAAATAATTTATGTATTTAACCGCTTTGATAACTCTGTACCTTGTAATATTGTGACGAGAAATAAATAAATAATGATTATTAATAAAATTATTATTTACAAAATTAGAGTGTAATTACTTATTGACTTAAAACATTCTTTGACATTTTATTTCGTTTAGCAATTTAACCCGGAATACGAGCTGGCCACCCCACCACCCCTAGGTTATTGATGCAGCTATTACCTACTTCATAAAACGGAAAATTGAATTTTCCATTAATATACTTTTTCAATTTCAGCTTAAACATTTTATTTCAGCTGTTAACACCTGGTACAGAGAAAAGGGACAACTGAAACATTCTTGGAAATCGAAAAAGTTGCGAGAAACGTGTAAAAGTAATTTTATTTATAGATGCAGGTTGCTGGATCCGTACATTCAGTAAAGAACACCTTTAACGGCTAAAAATATACATTCATGTGACAGAGAGACTGAAAGCCCAAACAAAGCCCAAACAAAAACTTGATTTAAAAGAGTCTCCGTGGAGTTTCTTGCTGGATCTTCTCCATAGAGACCTACGCTACGTTTTGGAACGAGCAACTAGCTTAATTTTTCTGACTAACTGACTCTTTGACAATTTAAAAGTGCCTGTAAATGGTTTAATTGAAATAAATGCTTTAACTTTAAAGCAGCAATGTGATCGACTCTTTCTCATTTATTAATTGACTAGCGACCCGACCTGGCTTCGCATGGGCCTATAGCCTTCCTCGGTAAATGAACTATCCAACACAAAAATAATTTTTCAATTCAAACCAGTAGATTCTGAGATTAGCGCGTTCAACCAAACAAACAAACAAACAAACTCTTCAGCTTTATAAAATTAGTATAGATAATTATTCATATTCATATTCATGGTAAAGATGGATGTGTTCGGGTTTTAGAAGTTAGAACTGTTAAGGGATCTGTCATCCGAACTAGAGCTTTAAAAGTATAGCCTTTCCTATCATTGATTAGAATGATTAATTAATTTTAGGTTTGTTATATTTTTTGGTTTATTGTTGTTCACGGCCAGAGGCGCCCCCAGCATGTTTATATCCAAACATAGATTTATTACCACATTTTTAAGTTTAGTTTTTATTCGTAATATTTTATACTTATGAGATCTTTTTTGTTTGTTCGTCACAGAGAAGAAAAATAATAATTGTGACTTTGATCCAAAACGCCAAATGGCAAATATTATAAAAATTGTAAAACCATATCGTTTAATAAAGTGAACTTCTCTTTTCACTAATAATTTTATTTATGTTCCGCCACGAACATAATTTTGGTATTATATTCATTTATTTGCGTTTCTACAGGGTTAAAAAGATGTAATAATCAGGCTTAGAGCTATGAACTGTTGTAGTCCCTGTCAGGGCACAGCATTATTATCATTTTACTAACCAATTAACTAAAATGCATCCCAAATAGAGTTGAAAATTGCGTGCAATGTACAATTTCGCGTGGCATTCATTTATCTTGCATGCAATTATGCCGTTTTTAAATATATTTCTGTTTTATTTTAAGTTCATTATAAATTATTCTTCATTTATATTTTGATAGATTTGCGTTTGGCCGCAACTCACCTGATCTTAAGTGATGATGCGGCCTAAGGTGGAGCACGCTTATCTAGGATTAACCGGTTCTCTCGTGTGTTGAAGATACCCAGATTATACTTATCGGCAAAGCACTTGGTTCGAGACTGTGGACCTTCAACATACATAGTGGTAATGCTTTGCTGTATCTGTACTCGTTCGATGATGGAATGGCGATGGGGGAATCAAGTGGTGCATTTCCAAAGCACACTCTCTAAAATGTACCCGAAGAAATATACCCACTCGAGCATTCTGGTGCTCTCTTTGCATAGAGTACCATTTTACCCTTAAGCTGCGGTACCCGGAAAAACCCTATATATATGAAAAATCCACAAAGTCAAGAAGGCCGTTTGAGCTCCGTTATGCCAATTTGGATACACAACACAGAAATGACGACCATACAACAATATGTCAACAACAATCCAAGACCCACTCGCATGATACGAATAACATCAAAAGAATACGTTTCCCATTTCAGTACCAACTAATCCTCAGAATCGAGGTATTTCTACAGATTGAACAAACGTAGGATTCGAGTGAGCATATTAACTGACGAACAAAGGGATCAGTCGGCCTTAGTAACATGCTTGACGACACGAAATATATAAACGTAGTAGTATGTTTATAAGGATCAGAATATATTGGCTTTTATATGTGTTCGTCGTCGAAAATTTATTTGAAGTGTTGAGAGGTACTTAGTATAAGTAGAGAAAAGACAGTATGACTTTTTTCTAGTATTTTAGTACCAGGTAGGGCTCTAGCCAAAAATCCAGACTCCTAGCGTTTACAGACCAATTCCTTATGAACAAACCCAATATGACACATTCATAGAAATATAAACATTTATATCGATGGACACATTACAACTTTCAACAGTCTCGCTTGCCATTTCTTAGGGTGTTACCAGATCAATCGATCGATGGTCGATCGACGGCATTGATCGATGGTAGGATCTGGTGGAACTATCGATTGACGTCGACTAATCCATTCTATTAGTCGACGTCAATCGATAGTTTCTACCAGACCAACCGATCGATTGTCGATCGACGATAGATCGATGGTAGAATTTATTAGACGACGTCGATCGAGTTGCTTGATTATTATTACTGATCGATTATAGCTGGGGTTAATCGATCAACGTCGATCAATCGATTGGTACACCAATCGATCGATCGTAACACCCTTAGACCTACTAGGTTTACATAGAGGATTATGACGACACTGTATTTGATTTCCTTGATATAACTAAATTAACTAAAATAAATAGTGTTTGCACTCGTAGTGTTCTGTCATGTAAGGTTTTTTACAGACACTAAATATTTAACAGTTTATACCACAAAGTAGGTAAGTACACTTCGTGGTTTTATCATACTAAAAAGTCCGATGGTTATTTTAGTGGGTAAATTCATATCTGACAGTCATCGGTAGTAATTAAAAACACTTTTACTAGACAAATAAATACATATTTTATACATGACAACAATGAAATATCCATCTTTATAAACGATACAAAATGCAATTTTGTTAATGCGTTTTGTCGCAACATCTGGCGAGTACAGTCAACAGCAAAAGTAGATGATCAAAATCAGAAATTTAATACTAATGAACGGAGTTCGCGTTAGAACTGTGTGGCGTCGAAGTGATTCAAAAGTATGTGTGTGACAATGACATACTTTTAATAAAAAAACTGGTAATAAATTATATAAATTAGTGTTAATAAATGAGTATTGAATTTCTGATTTTGATCATCTACTTTTGCTGTTGACTGTACCAATAGCGAAAGAAGACTTTTCGCCTGGGGCGTCGTGTTCCGGCGCGGTCGGAAGTCCGTGCGACACTGCAATGCTGCACAAAAGCATTAAATATAGATACTTATTACTGTAGAAGGTCCTTTGTTACATGAAATACACGTTCATATAGTGGTTGAAAAAATGCTGGAGGCTACATTAATACAATAATTATATAATAATAATAAATCTTTATTTCTCCATAAATAAATGCAAACATTATTTAAATCTAAAAAATCTTAAGCTAGTGAGTAGTGAGTGAAAATAAACCCTGACTTCTAAACTAGGTTTATGTACCTGTATCTTAGAAGCCAGTGTCCCTTCAAAATGATGTGCATATAGCAGATAGGACACACATTATACAACAATATTCCATTAGGGCTAGTTTAAGAGAAATAAAAAATATAAAATACAAGATAAATAAAACAGAATACAAAAAAAAAGAAGAAGAAATAACATTATTGAAAGTTTGTGTATGTTTTTAGTGTGCATGTGTGTGTGGGTGTATGAGGGTGTGTATATTTGTGAAATGGATTGTGTGAGTGTGAGTGTAAGTATGAGTGAATGTGCACACGTATGAGAGAGAATAATAATTAATTATCATAATTTTACTCTATTAAAACCTCAACTATTTATTTATGTTGCCAAAATTACCCAACAGAAAATCCTCAAATTAAAAATATGATATACGCCGTGACTATACCCTTGAGGAATTTAAAGCTGACAAATTGTGAATCGATTGATCTCGATGATATATATAATTGACGTAACTGTGAAATGTTAAAAAAGAATGCTTACTATGACTATAATGAACGAACTAATTGATTGATAATGACTTGGCGCAGTGGCTGAGCGATCGACTGCTGCGCAGCGTGTTGCGGGTTCGATTCCCGCCCAGGGTAAATATTTGTGTGATGAGCACTTGTGTTTGCCTTGTGTCTGGGTGTTGTTTATCTATATATGTATGTATTTAAAATATATATGTGTATGTATATCAGCTGTCTGACACCCATAGTACAGGGTCTCCCTAGTTTGGGGTCAAATGGCCGTGTGTGAAATGTCCCCACATATTATTATTATTATTACTTGTTTTAAATAAAATCTTTACTAATATTATAAACCTGAAGAGTTTGTTTGTTTGTTTGGTTAATCGTGCTTATCTCAGGATCTACTGGTTCGAATTGAAAAAATCTTTTTGTGTTGGATAGTCCATTTATCCAGGAAGACTATAAGCCCATGCGAAGCCGGGCCGGGTCGCTAGTGTAATATAAAATGTAATGTAATAAAATTAATGTTTGGTTGAATTGTAATACTTAAAATCATTATTATTATTAATAATTTGATATGAAATCTTTGCAGTGCCCTTACAGGGTGGATGTATCAATACTATGCCATGAAATTTTAATGCATGACTAAGTAACCAGTGCAGTCACGCACGAGCAAAAACATGTAAACAGTTGGTCTCATTCTCAACTGATTTTCTCCTAAACTATTGATTGAAATATTATGGGGTTACGAATAGGGTATTTTTGATCCCCAATTACTATAAAATAGGTTTTATCTAAAAGTTGAAATCGGTATACATATTTATGCTCCTGACTGTACATGTAAGCAAATAAATAAATAGTAATTTTAAGATTTGCAACACATCCAATAACGACTTTTCGCTCTTTTTGTCGATTTTATGGAGGGTCTATCAGTCTCCCTAAATATTCAAATTAGCTCAAACAAGATACTCAGTATCTGACTACGAGATGTCCAATAAAATAACGATTTTTCTATCGATACTCAATCTAGGGATCGGTAACAATCGTTTAGCAATCGATTAGAGTCGGCTGCTGTTAACGGCTGATCGTGTTATGTAGATTTGAGAAACAGAATTGTAGTGGTGTCAAATTGCTTTGGAATTTCTCCTGGATTCTGTGTTTACCGGTGTGTTGTTTGTGTGTGAGTTGTCTGTAACAAATTTAGAGTTTTAATATCCATGGATAATTAAAAGCTAGGTTAAGCTATTATACATATAACTGTCTATACATTTTAATAATAATCATGGCCGATGCATGTTGGCGGTCTCAGTAAATGCTATGGTACTCAGTACGACGCTGCTACCCATCCTCTGGTCAATGTCCCCCTGTCGCCTTCAGTATGACACCCATAGAGATGGATTATTAGATGATAAGCTTCCTCTCTTCTACTTTACTTATTTACTGTGCCCGACTGGGTTTATAATGATCTATATCTTATAAGTTACCACCTAAACTCACATTGTGGAATGTAATAAAGTTTTGAGTATTGAATATTTTTCTTTTCTTCTATCTTTCTTTTCTTTAAGTAGGCTTCAACGAACTAATGTAGATTCAGACGCCAGCACATCAAGCCATACCAGACTGTCAAATTATTTCAATTGTACCTATATGGACCTTATGTTTTTGTAATAAAGTTGAAAATGTATCAAAGAAATTTGACAGATTGTTGAAGCTTGATGTGTGTGTGTGTGCTGTACTATTATGTAGATGGGTATTTGACACCACTAATCAATTGATATACTTTTTATGAGCTGTCAAAACGCGATTGCCTCACTTTTTTTGTACTTATTAAGTACAAAAAAAGTGACGCAATCGCGTTACTAGTCAATGAAGTTATCATAAAAGTGACGTTATAATAATAACGTCACTTGAATGATAAGTTCATTGACTAGTATAATATTGATTTCAAAGCAACAAAAAATTTTTTGAGTAAATTTAAAATTAATGTAGTTTTCAGGGCTAGAATTAAGTGTTATCTTAGAGAAGACCTGTGTTGGAATTATCTGTTGATGGTGATGATGGCCTCAATTCAGTTTGATAACCTTCATAAAAACTTTTAGTTTTATTAAATCGAAATAGGTAGATATTTCTTCTGTAGATATCCATAACATATTATGGATAAAAAACCTTTATATTATACTAGCTGCTGCCCGCGACTTCGTCCGCGTGAATGTCGGTTATCGCGGATACAGATGAAGTCGCGAATTAAAAAGTAGCCTATGTCCTTCCTCAGGGTTTAAGCTATTTTCTTACTAAATTTCATCAAAATCGGTTCAGCCGTTTTATCGTGAAAGCGTAACAGACAGAGTTACTTTCGCATTTATAATATTAAGTATGGATTGGAACCGATTTCCTTGTGCTTGATTTTCACAAACTAAATAAAATGAGACAACTGGCATCTCTTACTACCAGGTAACTGGAGAAAAGGACGGCAACATATATGAATAAAAACTAAATTATAATATCAAATTAGTTTTTTCCTTCCTTTTTCCTTACACGTTCTGAAGTCATTCCAGAACGTATTGAATAAAAATATTCTATAAATATTGTATGCTCTTTTTAGATCAACTTAGATTGACAGCTCTTAATAAATATCTGTCTCTTTCTTGTTTTATTGAAGAGAAAGAGATATAAATAAGCATAATATTAGTTTAGTTAGTACACAACGGAATTGACACTATTATCTAGCAACGAATGTGATCAATATTAATCCAGATGAAAAAATCAAACATTAAAAAGCACAACATATAGATAACTTCAGGCAGAATCCTAACTAATTAGGTCACTTTTTATCATTCACGAACTCTCACGCCAGCTTCGTGATTGATTAATCTACTGAGGGACTTCGGCAGACTGCGATAGGCTAAGTTGATTTATTACTGCCATCTCTTATTTAGGATAATTCCACATTGAACATTCGGCAGACATCCTCCACCTGTAGGTATAAAGGTACAACAACATCCCAATGTTCTTTGATAGATTTTAAACTTTATTAAAAAAAATAAGCTTCATATTCGTTGACGACACGGTTGGCGCAGTGGCTGAGCGATCGACAGCTGCGCAGCGTGTTGCGGGTTCGATTCCCGCCCAGGGTAAACATTTGTGTGATGAGCACTTGTGTTTGCCTTGTGTCTGGGTGTTGTTTATCTATATATGTATGTATTTACAAAAAAAAAATGTGTTTGTGTATGTATATCAGCTGTCTGACACCCATAGTACAGGGTCTCCCTAGTTTGGGGTCAGATGGCCGTGTGTGAAAAAATGTCCCCACATATTATTATTATTAATGGGAAAATTTGTCAGTTTGATATGAATATTAGCTTGAACTCCCCGAAAGGAAATAAGCTAATTTTTAACCACTGCATCCGCGATAACCGACATTCACGATATTTTATCATCAAAATTGGGGATATGTAAAAAAACTCACGCGCGCAGAACCGCGGTACCGGCTTGTTCGAGAGTAGAAAAAGTTTCATAATAAAAACGGTGTAAACAAAATATTAAATTCTTTTTATTTAAAGCAAAACAGGGATCGATTACATTTATCCAAATTGGGGATCTGTAAAAAAATTACACACGGACGGAGCCGCGGGAATGGTTGTACATATATCAAAATTCCAGAGTAGGAAAAAAAAGTTTCATAAGTAATAGAAATACAATAAAAAACAATATTGTTGTTTTGTTCCATTATTTTTACTTAAGCTAAAACAGGGATCGACAACATTTTTCAAATCGATTCGACACTGCTGTTGGTAACGACTGATCGTGATATGTAGATAAGAATCACGTCGGTAATGCGGAATCTATTAGGTGCGATAGCAGCCATGATTTTAAGAAGAAAATACGCTCGATTACAAATGTTTAGTCAAGTAAAACTAAGTTGCTACCTACCTATCTCGTTCGTTATTATTAAGAAAACAAATTGAATGCCCGGAAAATTCACGGAAACTTAGATGAGAAACCACGTTAATCATGGAACACTCCATTCATCAAGTTGTTATAAATTTATTTCTCTTTAAATTACTTTATGCTTTACTTTTTCTCCGCTCGTGCGGGTTTTGTGTAATATAAGTAGGTACTTAGGAACCTGAATATTATTACCTAACGGTTGACACATTGTTAAAAATGTAACTACATCCTGTAGGTGGTTTGAAACTCAAATTCGCTATCGGAAGTTAACGTAAGTCAGTCGGCAAACTCTCCTCTTGTTTGTCTTTGGGGACGCGTCGAAATGTTGCCACATTAATAATCATTATGTCTGTAATTGTCTTTGTCTGCCAAGCTGGAAGGACTCTCCAGATCGGTCACCTTTATACCCTTATATCTTTTGAACCAGTGACCGACAAATTCTGATTGTGTGTGCAATTTTTTGATTTTTGTTTTTTTAGATACGCTTGTTTATAAATTATAGATACTCTTTTTTATCTATGTTCCTAGTATATATTTTATGATATTATTTGTGCGCGCCGTGCCGATCAGCGTCTTTTTGTGTGCCTCGGAACTATAAGTAAATGATGTTTAATTATGGTTCCGAGATAGCTGCATCCCGGGCGACGCTGAAAACCAGCGCCGGTTCGTGCCTTCACGGCATTATGCTGAGCGTTGACCGTTTCGCGCGGGGGTGACGTATGTTTCCGACTCGGACATATTTTTAACTAGCGACTCGACCCGGCTTCGCCTGGGCCTATAGCCTTCCTCGATACATGGACTATCCAACACAAAAAGATTTTTTCAATTCGAACCAGTAGATCCTGAGATTAGCGCGTTCAACCAAACAAACAAACAAACTCTTCAGCTTTATAATATTAGTATAGATTTTGACTTTGAATAAGTTAATATTGATTGATACAATATGTGCGTCGCTTTTCGCGTGAATAAATGGCTTTTCTTTCTTTCTTCTTCCTATCATATGACTTTTCCTAACTATGTTGTTTACATGGAGTTGTTTTACATGGAGCGACTTTATATTATTTTAATTAGGACATGCACACACCGCCACACGTGAATACGAACAATCTGCACATCATATCTTATGAGAGTGTATTCTTTGGCAGAAAGAACGCAATATTATGTTGGATAGTGTACAGGCTACATCCGGAGCAGTTTATTATGCGGATCTTGTCTAAACTAGAACTAATTTCCGTGCGTTCAAGCGATTTTGCCATACCTATTACTGGAATCAAATTTAATGTAACAGCTTACGTTTTAGGGCCAATTCATTATGTCAATTATAATCCGTGGTGCTTGGCAACTGAGCTTCTCCCCGTTGTAAACGTCCCTTTGTGCCTATTGGCCTAGTTCTGTTCTGTCTCCTGCTTGATTTGGAGGGAAGTGGAAAACCTTCCTGATCAGAAGGTCTAGGTAGCTAAACGTCCAACAGTGCGAAACGTCTAATGAGCAATAAGTCTAATTAGCAAAATGCCCATGTGTGGAAAATATGTTTTTCTTACTCCTCCGCTGTTCTTTTCTGATTAATTTCGTTGCGGGATCCCAGACAGTAGAATCGTTTCTCTGGGACTCGTTGAGCTTCATTGCTTTGGCCGTTTTTCTGGTGGTCGCCACTGTTAATTCTGGCTTACAGGAGTAACAGTGGTTTGGGAATAGTGTGGCGGGCTTAACCCATAAAAAACAACCAGAGAATTTAACCCCGTCTTACCAAACAAATCTGCGCCACTGATCCGAAATTCAACAAACAAAGGGTATGCTTCACCAAGTAACCTCAACGCGAATTAATTGTAGGTATTGACGGCAACATTGATTGAACATGTATTCAGTACAATTATTATGTTTATACTGGCTTTTGTAATTAGCTGGTTGTTTTAGTTTCATTATTATATATTATTTCATAAATTAAGATTGAAGCGGTTATAATAAGCAGACTATTAATGGATATTTGTTGAGAATTGTTAAATATTACATCTGTAGGTCGATTCTGTAAAATTCAAACAACAACTCGCATCTCACATCGCTGTTCACTCTCACTTCGCTTTGGGTTCAAAATTACCTTGATATATTTGACACTTTGAATCGGGTTCGAGTGCGAAGTGAGCGTCGAAGTAACGGGGAAATTACCTTACAGAATGCCACTTCTTACGTCATCTCATACTTTATCTGTCAAAATCTCCCTGTCAATTTAGTTCAACTCGCTGACACGCTCGCAATGGTGGCGCTAGTGTAAATTCGAATTATCAACCAAGTTTTTAGAATGCCAATCAAGCAACTTACAGCGGATTCAGATTCGATGTTTAGAATGAGGTCTTACAGAATCACACCCCTGTAATGGGTTTCACTGTAATCCGTAAGCGTGACTGTCTCTAACTATGAATATGTTGTTGGTTATAAAAGGTTACTTTTTACCCGACTACGGCAAAGCCAAAGGAGGGTTATGATTTTGACAGGCTATGTATGTATGTTCATCTGTTCGCTCATAGCTCCTAAACTACTCAAACTCAAAACTCAAACTCAAAATCATTTATTTCAAATAAACCATTTACAGGTACTTTTGAATTGTCAGAGTCAGTCAGTCAGAAAGTTGAAGCTAGTTGCTCGTTCCAAACAGTAGGTTTCTATGGAGAAGAACGAGCAAGAAACTCCATGAACAACACTCTTTTAAAATCAATAATATGTTACAAATTTTGGTTACATCATTCTTATTGAATCTAGGGTACAATGTGAGAACAATGTAACAAGTCGTGTACGTTAAAAGAGGTTTAGATAAAAATATAATCATAATAAACAATTCAAAATAAAATTAGAATAACCGAGGCAGCTAAGAGATGACCAGTCCCAACTAACGGCGCCCGCTCACGAACAAGACGCACGGATCGGCATCATTTGACTCAACCATTTTGAAGGGAACCGAATGATCCAACACGCGCGCCACCGTCAGCGAGACATTCCAGTGAGCATGACATACTCCCAACCGCCAGGGCAAATTCAAGTCAATGAAAGACATACCTCGTAAATGGTAGCTTTAAATAACATAGTGCTCACATGTATGTGCTATGAAAAATTATATAATACTACCACATTGAGTTTACTACTTATCAGAAATGAACAAATGAGGTATCGTTAGAAGGGTCTTGATCGTCCGCTGGTTATAGGCTATATGACTTGTCACCGAATCCAAAGTGGCGCCCTCTGGCGGACAAAAAAAACAACAGTTTTTTTTTTTTTTTTTATTAATTATAATTCATGTTCATCGCACTCATATGGGATACAGGCATGCAACCATGGCTTACCTTGAACATTTTGTAGCTATGTCTTGATTTCTGTGTGAAATATTTTCTTGTTTCGTACTTTTTAGATCACTTTTTGTTGTAGTCGGGTTTTAGTTTTTGAACTTATTTTTTTTATGACATTACAGTTTAAAGAAAGTCAATCTGAAACGAGGAACTTGCTAACGTAACTTGATTTTGAAATAAAAGAAGAACCTATTAGCTAATTGCTAAGCAGAGAAAATACGAAGCTACAAGTTACCTGTAGGTAGTAATTGCTGCAAACGTTACAATTTGTAGCCTTGTAGGTACTTCACTACAAGTACCCACCTTCTCCAACACATGATATTGAAGCACTCAGGTATATTTTGAATAGTCATAAAACATAATACTAAAAAAGTCTATTTTCTATTAAAATAAATAGAATCAAATATATAAATTTGCTTTCGATGAATACAAATTTATTTAGATATTCTAATCATTCAAAAAAATATCCATACATAGAAAAATAAATGAAGTCACAACAAATAATTTCGACAAAGAAAAATAATGATTCTTCAAATTACTTCACACTAAACAAAACACATTTTTAATTAACAATAAATTAAACGCTTTATCCTCGCGAGGTTATGTAATATTAATAAATTTACGGACAAACAGAGAGATAAAATGTGCTGCCGTGACATTTTGACCCCTAGGACTTTGGGACAGCATATTCAATTAGGATCCACAGGATTTAGGTCTGTGGACCTTCGCTTATCTAATTTGTGTGTGTGCCAACCTTGAGAGATGAATTTATAAATTGTACAATGTATGTTAAAATTCTAGCAAACGATTTTGAAACAAAACGTGACGGTAATAGGGATTACTTTCCGTGTTATCTAGGTAGATACAGGCGCCAGCAAATGCAGCCATACCTATCTGTCAAATTTTCCTAATTGAATATGAACCTTATCTTTTTACAATAAAGTTGAAAATCTATCAAAGAAATTTGACAGATTGTTGTACCTTGATGTGCTGGCCTCTGTAGGTTACTTTTTAAGACATGTCTCTCTTGTTTACGCGACATTTTTCTCAATCTGCTGTTGAAAGTTAGCCCAGACTTCGCTCTCAGTTGAAAGCTAGCTCAGACTTAGGTCAGCTATGCTATTCTCCAACGTTACCGTTCATGGCTATGCTCGTCAGTGAAATCAACGTCGAATCGGCCGTGAAATCGACGTCTAACTCAGTGACTGTTTTTGCTTAGCGAATAGCGTTTCTCATAATATGAACGGTCAAAAGGGTCAAATTATTCAACCTTGAGTAGTTTCACAGAAAGCCGTTAATTTACGTGGCGCTAGCAATGCGTAAGCAAAGGTAAAGGTACATACAACATAACATGTTATAAAACGTTGTAATGTAACATGTTTCAGTGATGTGGAGGCTGAATGTTATAAAATGTGATACATAACTTATTATGTAATGTTATATAACTTATGACAATAGTGAACAGCACTGCAGAACGATAATCGACAAAGTCATATAACATTGTTATATTGCATTGTATTTCTAATGTGTACAGTATTGTTATATGTTGTAATGTTGAAAAACAATGTTACATAATGTCGTCTACGTTACATTATGTAACATTGTAACAGTGTTATAAAACACAAGTTACACAACATGTTACTTAATCTGTACGCAGTTTAGTGAATACGAAAATGTAACTTGCCGCTGCCGCAGCGTCGAGGTTTAGGATGTGTTACTTAAAGAATACAGAAACACAGCTAACTGCCCATTCGCAACGTCTCTCGTAGATGCTCTTCCATTACATAACCTGTCGAAATAAGCCGAAAATTATTCAAGGCTTATCAACGTTTTTCAGGCCAGTTGTATGCAAAAACAAAATACGAAATAGAAGCCAAGTCCATTGTTAATACAAGTTGACTTGGCACTTAAAATAATTGAGGTCTAAATAGGTGCCAAATGTAGCCACTAAACTGCTTAACTACAAAGGCACACTAACAATTGGTGCCAACGCGAGAAATTCAAAATCATGTTTTATAAAAAAATACAAAAAAATCAAGCAAACAGCAGCAGTGCAATTCTGTTACAATCTCCCTCGGTGAACACCTAAGTGAAGTGAGCTGTCATTCGATTGTAGTGCTTTGTAAATCCGTCTTCACCTAGGTGTTCACCGAGGGTGATTGACACAATAGAATGCAGAGCAGTGCCAACCCGCCTGCCAAGCGTGGCGATTATGGCAAACCCCCCCCTTGGGGAGGTCTATGTCCAGCAGTGGACGTCTTTGTTGAAATGATGCTATTCTCTTACAATCTCCCTCGGTGAACACCTAGGTGAAGTGAACTGTCATCTGTCCCGATGCTAGAGATTTACATAGCATTACAATCGAATAACAGCTCACTTCACTTAGGTGTTCACCGAGGGAGATTGTAACAGAATATCAGGACAGTCGAACAAACTTAAAAGTTTAAACAAAAGACAACCTTATGTGTTTTACAAAGTATAAGGTAGTTATAAAAACTGGCATTTTACAGATGAATTGGTATCTCTGTGAGTTGCACTTTTTCTCAGGGATATCTGCAAACTCAAACTCAAAATCATTTATTTCAAATAAACCATTTACAGGTACTTTTGAATTGTCAGAGTCAGTCAGTCAGAAAGTTGAAGCTAGTTGCTCGTTCCAAACAGTAAATTCTATGGAGAAGACTGAAATACAATCTGATTTGTATTGCAGATATCGAAACAGTGAAACTCACAGAGATACCAACTCGTCCCCATTCGTTCATTACCAAGACCGATACGGTATATTCTTATTCACTAATAAAAATTTATAAAATGGTTTATCAAGGATGCATAACTGCATGTACAATTAAATACGACACGGTTGGCGCAGTGGCTGAGCGATCGACTGCTGCGCTGCGTGTTGCGGGTTCGATTTCCGCCCAGGGTAAACATGATGAGCACTTGTGTTTGCATTGTGTCTGGGTGTTGTTTATCTTTATAAGTATGAATTTACAAAAAAAAAAAAGTATTTGTGTATGTAAGTATATCAGCTGTCTGACACCCATAGTACAGGGTCTCCCTAGTTTGGGGTCAGATAGATGGCCGTGTGTGAAAATGTCCCCACATATTATTATTATTATAAATGCATAAGCAATCGTGAGTGCTATGTAGGCCTAGGCTTATCAACCTTGTTGATACGTTCCCATACCATAGCCAATAGGGAACATTACGCGAAACTCAGCGCAGAGGGCGCCACTAGCACATACCCACGAGCATAACCTCGTACTCTTGTTTAATTATGTTATTAATTATAATAGCTAGGTATTTTGTGAAAATATATCAAAGTTTTAATGAATCTTACTTACCTAAGTGTACTTTTAACTATACTATGGCATCCTACGGCCATTTGAAAGTGGATTCTAGGTTATGCTCAGAATAAAATCATATTTGGTTGTCGTACATGACAAAAGTGAACGTTATTCTGTAAATACGTCTATCTCACCTGAATACTTAACCTGAACATATTTTAGAGTGATTTTTAGCTGCTTCCCAAAGTTTTCGAACATTTTCTTCTTTTGAAAATGAATAATTCCCTTCATTTCTACATCGAAATACACAGCACTGATACATTATTGTATAGTAGAATACACTTCCCAATTTTTAACTCAATTAAAGGCAGAATTTCACGCTTTGAACGACTCGTCGAAAAACTGTTTACGGATTATGCTAGTGCTGCACTCTGGTGCCAGAACATTGCAGTAATATTAGCCAAAGCTGAAATGTCGGATCCCTAAATGTTGTTTATTTCTATGTTTTTTTCTACAATAATGAAATGAGGAAAAACACAATTTTCTACACTTCCTTCATTTTTCATTCAATTCACGACAACAAACACCACACACAAAAGCATACTGATGACGTAACTCTATCATACTTCAATGTAACTATGACGTCATAGTCATGACGTCATATCGTGAACAAAGCACGTTCAGCCTGGCTCTCTAGGAGTTGAATTTAATCTGGTCTTAGCTGCCACTCATCATATATGCTCTTAATGAATTTGAAGCACACTCGTAGTTAACAGATGTTGATGTAGCTGGATGTGGCACTGGAAATTGCACTGAAGTAGGTATGCATTAGGGTTGAATTGTTGACTGTAGCAGTAAGTAAATAGTTACCCAAAGAACGCTTTGTTCAAAGAATGCTTTCAGAGTGTTCTTTCTTTTGTTTGGAGTATCTAGTTAAAGAGTAGGTAGATACTCTTAACTAGATGCTCCTATATGTAGAAGATTTTTCTATCTATGTATGGTAACTATTGAAATGTACGGAAGGAGTAACTTAGGCTTTGATTTACTTTTATTAAATAAAAAAGGTTCCGCGCACAGAAATTAAAACCCTTGAAATTATGAATAAAATCCGTTTTTAACCGAATTCATAAAAAGGATAGGTTCTCAGTTCGACCCGTATGTTTGTATGTATGTATGTATGTATGTTTGTTCGCCATTATCTCCCGTTTGGCTGAACTGACTTTGATGCGGTTTTCAGAAAAGTGTTTGTTACATTCTGGAGAAGGTTTTAGTATTATACAACAAACATAAATTTATTCAGCGCTTTTTGAAAAAAACAACAAAAACCGAGAAGACCTTTTTGTTTCTTCCATCTTTCCATCTTTGGGGGACTTTTAATCTCTGTTTAAACTGTGTTGCCGTTCCTTTATGGATTTGGGTGATGAGGAAGCACTAAAAAATGTAAAATAAAACCTTTTTTGAAAAAAGTGAACAAAGCCGACTTCCGAAACTAAAGTCATGTGTGTTCTGTGCTAAAGTTATTTATTACTTTTTAGGTTTTTTTTGAAGGCGGTTCACTTATTAAAAAAAGTTTTTTGAAATAAGGAAGTATAATATTATATTACACTTAGGTACACGTTAACGAATCCACGGACACAGCTACATAGTTTCAGAATACACCGAATAGTGTATTATTTTCAATCTGTTTGCGTCTACAGCAAAACTTTGTTCACTGTTATATGTAGGGAATAGTAAATCTATACCAAACACGTCGGGATTCCCATGCGTAATGTGTTCGCGTGTACGTGTTGTGTGGTTCACGTTCACGGTAGACATGTTTACACGCTACGGAGAGCAGGGTCGCATACGGGCCACACTTGACAGCCACAAACGCCGCTGCTACAAGAAGCTAGAAACGGCCACAAAGGTAGCTGAAGCGAGCGACAGCCAATTGTGGCCAGTGGTCGACACTTGCGGTCGGTGGCTGGTACTTTTTTAACCCACATAATGGACTCTGGTTAAGGGCTCCCGCACACGGGTCACCGGCC
This sequence comes from Charanyca ferruginea, assembly GCA_947361185.1. Lineage (NCBI taxonomy): Eukaryota > Metazoa > Arthropoda > Insecta > Lepidoptera > Noctuidae > Charanyca > Charanyca ferruginea. The sequence goes on from OX376068.1 coordinate 25,023,449, forward strand.
ACAACCGCAAAACGCCGCCACTGGCATATTTCCTATAATTTTCATACATTTTATATGGACTCGCCGCACACGGTTGGCGCCGGTGGCGACCACACGCTACAAATCGTTGCAGCTTGCTTCTTGTGGCCCGCACCGGCCACTAAACGCCGACACAGAAAGCCGCCACACGCCACTTGTGCTATTCCTAACCCTTTTCTCCCTAAACCTTCTTCGTCAGAGTTCATTATATGGGTAAAAAAAGTAGCAGCCACCGACCGCAGGTGTCGACCATCGGCCACAAGTGGCTCTGGCGCGCTTCAGCTACTTTTCTGACCGTTTCTTGCCTCTTGTGGCGGCATTTGTGGCTGTCGCGTGTGGCCCCTGTGCGGCGACCCTTAGGGAGAAAGGGGTGAGGAATCGCGCGAGTGGCGGCGCGCAGCGTTTTGAGTTGGCGTTTAGTGGCCGTTCCTGGCAACAAAAAGCGAGCAGCGACGATTTAAAGCCTGTGTGCGGCCACCGACGTTAAGTGTGTGTGGCGAGTCCGATTTTATTGTTTTTTTTTTTAATTTTTAGATTTTATTTTTTAAGTGATTTTTATTGTAATTTTCTTTAAATAATGTTTTGGATAATGGATGGATTTTGGTTAATGGATTTTATTGTTAATTTAATTTTTTTTTTATTGATTTGTAACTTTTTTCTAATTGTGTTTTTATGGATCATGTGACTGCAAATGTGTTTACAATAAAGATTTTTATTTTTATTTAAAACTAAAAAATTTAAACCTACAGAAAATATACAAAATACATACATAAGTATATACAGGAAATATAAATACATAATAATATACTATAGTGTCGGCGTTTTGCAGTTGTGGCCGGTGGCCCGTGTGCGGCAGCACTAAAACATACATTGATTCGGCGTGTCGCGAGTACATACTCTACGAGTGGTTTATTCGCTAGATCTATCCGTGCATGACTGTACTTCTGTTCGATGTCGCGTCGGCTTTGTTTGGTTTGTGCTGTGGTTTACAATTTTTGGTTTGTTATACTGTTGACAGTCGTTATAGGTAGTAAAAAACCAAAAATATGACAACTAGTTTCGTGTTATCCAGTAATTGGATGGTTCCTTACAGCGGCTTGTTATAGGTATTATTTGGGAAAAACTGTAAAGTCACGTGTAAGATTTTTGCGTTATTCTTCCTCCATTCGCCTTTAGAGGCAGCATTATAAGGATGCATTTTTTTTTTAATTTCCGAAGTTTTGTTTCATACAAACCTTGTCCTGGCAATACCACAACAAAAGAATTATCCAGTTTGTTGCAGTCATTCGGAAGTTATGCGCGTTCAGACATTTCGGCAACTTTGTTTTATACTATGTAAGAATAAGGATATCCCACGTTCAAGGGTCTCCTTAGTTTGTGGTCATGTAGCAATAGCAATTAAGGAAAAGAAATAAATTCACGAAAAACCATTTTACAAAAAAGACACAATTTTTTTTTTTTTTTTTTACTATTAAATGGGCTTGCGTTTGACCGCAATTCACCTGATCGTAAGTGATAATGCGGCCTAAGTTGGAACACGCTCGCCGAAGATGAACCGGTTCACTCGTGCCTTGAAGATAAAAAAAAACAAATGTTATAAATAACTTTATTTTTCGCTTTTTAGCACCGTCTTATCATCCAAATCCACTAAAAACGGCAACACAGTTAAAACAGAGATTGAACGTACTCCAAACATTTGAGAAACTAAGACGTCTATGTATACTTTTTTGGATTTTTGTTGATTTTCCAAAAAGTGTGGAAGCAATTTCGATAAAATTTATATGGGACCGCCTCTGAGGCATAGGTACCCAATTCATAACAAAACATTTTCAAAATCGATTCATATTTGCCGCAAAAAACTCGTAACGACCAAAAAAAAACATACCCACAGTTAAATTGAGAACCTCCTTCTTTTTTAAGTCTGTAGAAAATAATACCGCAGACATCAAAGTAATTCAATTCAACATTAATTCAATTTCCATGACCATCCCAAAGGAGTTCATTTCCATTGTGTACTTATCCATTTATTCAAAGATAATATTACCATTCAATAAAAGACTTGCTGTGAAAGGCGTTCACACACTGAAGTTATTGTCTTTAATAAAGTGCTCTTCAGACGCGCTGTCGGTTCCGGTCGCCGTCAAACTCATTACTGTCCTATTTACCGACTTAGGAGACCTCTTTTTGGAATGTACTGTTGAATATTGTGTAAGAAGACGTTGAGCTTAATTATTTAATTAGGTAACCTTTTTCGTTATGTGGGTTTTCTTTTTAGGGTTCGTACTTTAAAAGGAAAAGCGAAATCTTATAGGAACACCACAGATAGATATCCGTGCTTCCTCATAGATATGAGGAAGCACGGATATCGAGGAGCACTTTATTCTCTGTCAGTCTGTCCGTCTGTCAAGACAATTTTCTCAGGGACGGGTGGAGCTATAAAGTTGATATTTATATCTCTCTTTTTCGCTTTAAAAACTAAGACGACCCACTGACCAAATTCCCTGTCGTGATCCACACCACACATAAGAGATTACAGTACATAATTATTATACATGAACTTATCATAATACTACATAGACATAATACACTTTTTTAGTTTTATTTGTTGTCAATTTGAGTCGTCAGTGTCCCTTTGTTTTGAGTTGAGTTGCAACATAAAAAAAAAGAAAAAAAAAATGCTTTATATTATTCACTTTTATTTATTTATTGTATTTAATAACTTTATATAATTAATAGTTATGTCGGGTTTACATATTACATATTTTTAACATAATGTTAGCTTGCATATTTTTGTAGATATTTATTATTACAACTTTTTTTTTTTTTATTTGTTTACCTTAAGTCATGACTGTGGCCGCCCGTGGCATCTCTGCAAGGCCCTGTCAGAATACCAGCGCTGCGACATTTCATGTCGTAGCATTGTGCTGAGACAGGAGCCTTTTTCTTCTCGTACAGGTTTCATAAGGCTTTTTTTATGTTTTATTGTTTTATATAACCCTTTTTTATGTTGTGTTTACCTGTACGAGGTTACAAATAAACAATTTTTCTTTCTTCTTCTTTCTATATCAAATACTAAGGTCTGCAATCTCTTGGAGTGCTGAAAAAAACTTCTTACTCAACACAATCAAAAGATATGGCCGTAAAATCCCGTTTATACCGTATATTTTGACATTCGCCACCCATAGCGAATTTGAAATTTGTCAAAACAAAAAGTAATGTCATGTTCAAGACGGTGTAGCGGCCGAAATGGGTATGGTGGCTCCTTCACAAATACTTCTCCTACTGCTATATTACCCGTAAATTATATCACAATGACAGCTATTGTAAGCTCTAAGTACTACTTCAAATAAACGGTGCCGCCCAATTTGTTACTCCGTATATTTCCATATAATTTGTCGTAAGAAGTCTGCTAATGTTTCCGCTTGTCAAGATGGCGGAATTGCGCGATGCTGTTTATCTTGACGCGGCTGTTAGCAGCAAAGATGCTTACTGACGCCTCACTCAGTACTACGCGGTACAGTCGGCAGCGAAAGTCGTAACATGAATGTGAAGTGACAAGTACCCACTACCGCCACTATCATTGTCTAAACGGCGCTTGAAATTGCATGACAATAATTCATTTATCACTAAAGTCAAAGTCAAATTTCTTTCAATTAACTGGCACATTAATATGCACTTTTGAACGTCATAACAGAAAATTTGATTCTAGATACCCCTTCCAAAAGGTAGTTTTGTATGGAGAAGAATGGGAAAGAAACTACATACTTACTTTAAAAACAGATGTTTACAATATTTTGCATTATGCAGGAATATAATTGGACGAGAATACGATGTGCCTACTTTGCATAAAAAATACTATATTAAAGTATGTACAAAGTATTACAAGTTAAGAAATGTCAACTAAGTTATATACCTAAGTAATAAATAAATAAATATGTACCTGAGTTATGTACATATATACATATTATTGACATATTAACCAATATTGAAACAGTAGATCTGCTATCCATACTTCCATACTATATACTATTATACTATATCCATACTAATATTATAAATGCGAGTAACTCTGTCTGTTGTCAAATGATTTTGAGTTAATTTCAATTTGACGACACGGTTGGCGCAGTGGCTGAGCGATCGACTGCTGCGCAGCGTGTTGCGGGTTCGATTCCCGCCCAGGGTAAATATTTCTGTGAAGAGCACTTGTGTTTGCCTTGTGTCTGGGTGTTGTTTATCTATATATGTATGTATTTAAAATATATTTGTGTATGTATATCAACTGTCTGACACCCATAGTACAGGGTCTCCCTAGTTTGGGGTCAGATGGCCGTGTGTGAAATGTCCCCACATATTATTATTATTATATTATTATAGTTTGAGTTTGTTATGCTTTCACGATAAAACGGGTGAATCTATTTTGATGAAATTTGGTATGAAGATAGCTTAAACCCCAGGAAAGGACATAGGCTACTTTTTACTACACTATAATCTCGGACGAAGTCGCGGGCAAAGCTAGTAAGAATATATGGTAATATTACCTACTCCTAACCGAATTACTATTATTATTATTATTAATTGTTTGCTTCTGATTTCAATGATCCAACATGTTAGTAAGCCTCTTATAAACTATATTAGTACAATTAATTCCAGTAAATAAAATAATAAAAATAAAATCAAATTTAATTCGAAATAAATTACAGACTAAAACAAATCACAGATAAATAAATCAGTTCATGTACCTCTGTCCATTACCCGTGGTACCCGACTCGCAGCTATGCATACGGGTTCAGTACCCCAGGAATGGACAGTCTGGCTTGTCCACAATAACTCTTAAAATACTGTTGGAGCTCCCCCGCATCCTGCACGTTAGAGATGCCGTTCTCTTCCACATTACTGCAAGAAAGCCATCCGTGTTTGCTTCAGCAAACATGCCTGATGCATACGAATTACGGCCAGCGCAGCCAATTTAAATGGACACTATGCCAAGTACGCAAAAGAAATTACAGTGCACAAGTGTGTGCGCAAACATAGGTCCTCTCTCAATCTTCCCTCGCTTTCATAATCCAATAGGACAGCAATCCGACACGACCGGGCAGTGATCAGGCGCAGGACTTATAGGGTGTCACACTAACTTCCAAACTTCGGACTGCTATTGAGAAATTCGAAATGGAAAAACTCAATAACACTTTGTACGGCATGGGGATCGAACCCAGAGCTCTCAGCAGTTGCATCTCTCTCTCTGCCTAGCCTTTTCCCAGGTATATTGGGGTCGGCTTCCAGTCTAATCGGATGCAGCTGAATACCAGTGTTTTACACGGTGCGACTGCCTATCGGACCTCCACAACCCAGTTACTGGGTAACACGATACCCCTTGGTAAGACTGGTTGTCAGACTTTCTGTCTTCTGACTATACCCGTAACGACTGCCAAAGATCAATAAATGACAGCCGGGACCAACGGCTTTACGTGCTTTCCGAGGCAAGGAGGGAACTCTGTATGAGAGGGATGGTCACCCATCCACAGACCGACCGCGGTTAGCGTAGCTTAACCTTTGACCAATCGATCTGTACGGCTTTAACTTAGTCACGAGTTGCATCTGAAACATAAAGTCGGTTAAAAAAAATATATTTAAGGACATATGTTGCTGACTGTACCAGTCTGTTTTGTTTTAAAACATAATTGTTACGTATTCATTCCGTTTAATGTTATAATTGCGGCCGCATATAATTGTCAAGAGACTGAATTCACGCTAAAATTCATATTATATATTTTAATCACTGCGTCTAAGCTGTTGTTATATTACAAGAATTACTTCTAATGTCTGCAGGGTTACAGATAGAATTTGCTGAAACATACAGGAACAATTATTACAGGCTGTCAGGTGAAACCAAGGACGTACTGTTAGGAAGACAAGTGTAGTAATTACTCATGAAAATTAACAACTTTAAAAAATATCCGTCGCTCTATAGATTTATGTTCGTGTTACTGGACGAAATGTATGGAGTCGCTGATGTTTTCGCAATTATTATGTTGGTCATAATAAAAATTGCGAATTTTCATGAGGTTCCATGTACCACGACGACCTTTCCTTAAATAACGTCACTCGTTTAACCTAAAACCCTATACTTAATTTATAACTAACTTCAAAAAAGGTGAAGGATCTCAGTTCGTCGGCATCTTTTTTTTTGGATATACTGGAATAAAACTTCAAGACCGTGTTAGGAATACTACCATCCGTTCCATCATCAAAAATAACTGATGTCAGTAGGAAAGCTGTCACGCTTAAGTGGAATTGGGCTGGACACATCTGCCGCATGTCGGAAGATCATTGGGTCAAGCGCGTGACCCCATGGGTCCCTTTACATGGCAAGCAACATCGCGGCAGGCCCAGGCGGAGGTGGCGGGATGATCTAGACTCTTTTGACAAAGACTGGTCTCAAATAGCCCTTGACAGAGAGAAGTGGAAGGAGAGTAGAGAGGCCTTTGCCCTGCAGTGGGAAAACACAGGCTGAATAATAATAATAATAATACTGGAATAAGCCAAAATTCAGCCTGACAACTAAAATAATATAGCTTTTTCTTGTTTCAGAAACATTGCCAGTCACGCTAAGATTGGGTGAGTTTTATCACATTTTCTTTATTATTTTCTAATATACAGTACGTCAGTCACAGTACTTGATGGATTCGCAATAGCAGTCATTGTTGTGGCAAGACGGTGAGATAGCTGTCGAATAACTACGTTGTTTGTAGTTCTGTGAAATGGCAAAATCATCAGAAATGTGCTACTGGCTGAATTTGTTTTGAGACATAATTAAGCGTCTGTTATAAAATACGTACTTATTACGGTTACGGTTGCGCTTGCGGCTAAGGTTACCAGATCCATAAACAAGTTTTCCTGGCAAAATGCCTGCCTTAGCAATACATTTCCTGACATTTCGGCAAAAAGTATTTTTTTTTTCAAAAACTCGCGTGTAAACCTGATTAAAAGTGTGACCATTACAATCACGAGATTGTAGGTATTCGTTATTGAGTTTGTATTTGCTTTTGTGGCTTCACCCGCAGTGTTCCGCACGGTCTATCTGCCTTTTGTTTGATAATCTGAGTGAAATTACTGCATTTCGTTCTTTGATTATTAGTAGTTTATAATTTGATTTTATTATAATATAATTTCTTATATTTTTCTCTTTTCTTTAAATTCCTGACAATTTCCCATTTTCCCTGTTTTCCTGACAGACAGCTAAAATCCCGGACATGTCATAAAAATTCCTGTCATCTGGTAACCCTACTTGCGGCCGGCCTCACTTTATTTTTATATAAAAAAAGACAACCGCCTTCAAAAAGTGAAAAATAACTTTAGCACAGAACACACATTGACTTTAGTTTCGAAATTCAGTGGCTTTGTTCTGTTTGTTGTTTTGTATTGCCACCAACTTCCGAAACTAAAGTCAATGTGTGTTCTGTGCTAAAGTTATTTTTCACTTTTTGAAGGCGGTTGTCTTTTTGTAAAAAGCTTTTTATTTTCCGCTTTTTAGTACCTCCTTCTCATCCAAATCTATTAAGAAGAGATTGAAAGTTAACTACTACAAAGATTGATGAAACTAAAACGTCGTCTATGAAAAATTTTTGGGTATCTGTTGATTTTTCAAAAAGTGCTGAATCAATTTCGATAAAATTTATATGGAACCACCCCTGAAGCATACTCTATCCATAAAAAAAAGAATTTTCAAAATCGGTTTACGTTTGCCGGAGAAATCGCGTAACAAATCGCGCACATACTTAATGCAAATTTAAGACTTATACGGTTTTATCATGGATGACATTGTAAAATGGGACCACACGGGAAGCACCAGCTTTCAAATAAAAAAAGAATCATCAAAATCGGTTCACCAAGTCCAAAGAAATCAGGTAACAAACATAAAAAAAAATACAGGCGAATTGATAACCTCCTCCTTTTTGAAGTCGGTTGAAAACGCATGATTTCGAAGCACAGACTTACGGCCGGCCGTGAAGCTCCTGTTGTCTTGGAACTGCGGCGGGCCGTGCAGAAATGTTTGTAATTGACGACGACATGCTGTGGACCACAATAGATCCGAGACGATACGGTTAGCCGGAATGCAGCGTGCTGTTGCGGCAGAGCGTATATACAGCGGCCTGCCGCAACCGCACCGCTCGCCTTCGTGCTTTAATGGTTACGGGCGCGTGCCCTGTGCAAAACGCAGCGCTAGCCGTTTTTGTGCAGTTTTTCGGACCTAAATACTCTATATTCAAAAGAAATACCAACAAAAAATGAGCCGTCACGGGACGCCAGGCAGATGTGAAACATCGACATTATTTTGTAAAAGTAATATGCAGAAAAGAACAGATTGTGATAGGAACTAAATATGTCATAATGATAAAATAAAATATTACGATTTTTTTTCCAGATAACGATGACTATTTATTGAATAAACATTTATTTTCATTAAATACAAAAATTTACGAATTTATTTCAAATCGTGACTACTTAATTCGTTTAATCAGTGACTTCGGTAATCGCACAGTCGATAGCGCATGGCGACGCGTCGCCACACCGTACACACTACTGCATATAGACTGTATATATATACCATCATATAGCGTGGCGACGCGTCGCCACTGCATGCGTCGCCACGCCAGAAATCGGTTTTACGTGCGGCTATAGATGTTTCACATCAAAAAAATACTTTTTTCTACATAATCCTGACTCCAAAATGGTAGATCTTATTTTTGTTTACGAAGTATTCTAATCTTAGTTAACTAATCTTCTCACAACGAAAACACAGAAATGAGAAATAATTATTGAAAACATGCATCGCCTCGGCAAGTAACCATTATTTCGATTTTCTAACACTAATTGATTGGTAATTTATTAATGAACATTTTGCTAGATTTTTTTTTTTTTCAAAATCCTAAAACGTGATTTTATTCAAAAAAGCTTTTTACAAAAAAGACAACCGCCTTCAAAAAGTGAAAAATAACTTTAGCACAGAACACACATTGACTTTAGTTTCGAAATTCAGTGGCTTTGTTCTGTTTGTTGTTTTAATGTATTGCCACCGACTTCCGAAACTAAAGTCAATGTGTGTTCTGTGCTAAAGTTATTTTTCACTTTTTGAAGGCGGTTGTCTTTTTTGTAAAAAGCTTTTTATTTTCCGCTTTTTAGTACCTCCTTCTCATTCAAATCTATTAAGAAGAGATTGAAAGTTAACTACTACAAAGATTAATGAAACTTTTTGGGTATTTGTTGATTTTTCAAAAAGTGCTGAACCAATTTCGATAAAATTTATATGGGACCACCCCTGAAGCATACCCTATCTATAAAAAAAAGAATTTTCAAAATCGGTTTACGTTTGCCTGAGAAATCGCGTAACAAATCGCGCACATACTTAATGCAAATTTAAGACTTATACGGTTTTCTCATGGATGCCATGGTCAGAACTGGACCAAATTAAAATGGGACCACACGGGAAGCACTAGCTTCCAAATAAAAAAAAAACATCAAAATCGGTTCACTCAGTCCGGAGAAATCAGGTAACAAACATAAAAAAAAAAAAAAAAAAAAAAAAAAATAATAATACAGACGAATTGATAACCTCCTCCTTTTTTGAAGTCGGTTGAAAAACTGAGCGTATACCATATTCTACTGTATTTCTTGCGCGTCGAAGAGGGAACGAATGCTCAAGGTTATTTGGTCAGGAACCCACGATTTTCTCAGTGGTATAGTTTCAGACTCACCATCCCATCAAGGGTAAGGCGAGTGGTAAGCATGTAAACCCTAAAATAAAATCTGTCGTGGTATACATAAACATTCACAACTTTACAAGGTGCGTCCATGTGGGTACATTATACAGAAAAAGATTTAAAAACACATGACATACGGAAATTGTTGCTAAATAAATAAAATGTGCTAATCAATGTGTAAAACGACGATTTCCGTCCAAGGGGTGAGACGTCGCGAGGGGTGACGGGGAGGCAATCAGGAAGTTGGAAATTACATATCAACGTACGATATTAATGCTATTTCTGCGAATTTGAAAATGTAATTTAGGTGATGTTAAATGTTGAAGATGTTTAGGATAATTCGTAAATCGGATCTGCAAAATAGCAACTGTACAAGGTTACCGCTCAATGTTGGATATGCTTGACATTGTATTTCAGTGACTTATTCAGTGACTGCGCCAACCGTGTCGGTTGGCGCAGTGGCTGAGCGATCGACTGATGCGCAGCGTGTTGCGGGTTCGATTCCTGCCCAGGGGTAAATATTTGTGTGATGAGCACTTGTGTTTGCCTTGTGCCTGGGTGTTGTTTATCTATATATGTATGTATTTAAAATATATTTGTGTATGTACATCAGCTGTCTGACACCCATAGTACAGGGTCTCCCTAGTTTGGGGTCAGATGGCCGTGTGTGAAACGTCCCCACATATTATTATTATTATTTCAATTTGACGTTTTACACGGAAATACTTATGAAAACTGCACCTACTAATATCGTGCTCAAACAAAACACTAGTCATATTTAAGTCAAGTAAATACATCTACGTATATAAAAAGATAAACAGATGATGAAGAAGTTTTAAACGGAAATAAATTAAAATATGAAATCGAAATGTAAGAAATTCAGTTTTTTTTTGGTAAATTTGTTGCTATCTTGCGTTGCCCCGTCCAAATGATTAATGGGACTATAGAAAATGTTTGACACCATTCTCTTAAACACCCATTTTTTAGAGGAAAATTTGTATTATCTTTCGTCCGGTCACGGTAGTAAATACCGGTCTGTCCGAGTGAATACCGGACACGGTTGCCAAGGGACGTCGACACCAGTTTAATTTACTAAGGAAAATGCAGGACGGCGCCCTCACACTCTTTATAGGATTGCTTGTAAAACTTCCCTTGTGCAAAGACATTTTCTTTTAAGAAGGAAAGTAAAACGTGTGATGAAAGCCTTCTACAAGACGAACTTGGGCAATCTCCTTTATGTTTTGACAGTCTTGTAAAACATTTTAAAAAGCGTTCATTGTTTCTTCTTAATGTTGGTCCTTGTTTTTATCTTCTTAAATATATGAATTGGTAGGTAGGTGGGTACTGTAAGACCTCACTACTGATATGTATTACTGGTACCGGAAGTATAGTATGCTATGGGAGGATGTCGAAGGAAATCTTCAATGAAAGAGGACTTCTCTTAAGGCCCATCACATACGTAGCTATCCTACTTAAATATTATAAATGTGAAAGTTTGTTAAGATGTTTGGATGTTTGTTACTCAATCACGCGTAAACCGTTGATCAGATTTAGATGAAAATTGGCACACAGGTAGACCATTTCCTGGATTAACACATAGGATACTTTTTATCCCGGTAATGTGTTCCCTTGGGATAATCGTTCTATTTACGCGGGCGAAGCCGCGGGCAGAAGCTAGTAATATATGTTATAGCTAGCCACCACACCACACACGGTAGCTATAATATAATAATATATTTTCGCCCTTATTACGTCTGCAGCGGTCGTTGTTTGTTTCACATTTTTGAAATATGCCTTGCTATATCTGTCCACATATTTTGGTGACGTAATAAAGATATATTGGTATTATAGCTGCCTCTGTGGTCACTCAAAGATTACTATAGAAAATATATCGTAATATGCCTTGCTATGAATTATATTAATATAATAATACTATAGCCATAGAAATTATCTTACATAATATATATCGATGATTATAGCTACGTCTGTGACTGGCTTTATCAACGCTCTGTGTAATAGAATAATATGTGTGCCTGTGACGGCGGCCGCAAGACCAAGAAGCTAATAGATAAAAGTGGAGACAACACTCTAAATACTTAAGTGAAACCAACTGTGGGCAGACGCTCTCTTTCTGAATGCATACATAAGAACGAGACAGTGATATGTGTTTTCTTTATCTTATGTATGCATTCAGAAAGAGAGCGTCTGCCCACAGTTGGTTTTACTCAGGTATTGAGAGTGATGCCTCCACTTTTATCTATAAGCTTCTTGCGCAAGACAATTCGCCTGACATATTAAAACAAGACTATCGTTCTATTTTTAAAAGTATTCTAGAGGGATGCTGAATGTTTAGGACGATGCCATAATATAGTTACACTCTGTCCACTGGTAAAATCGTTTTTTGACAGCTGCAACTAGTGAACAATATTTATGTTTTTTGTAAAAACTGATACGCATACCTGTATTATAATGTCTGTAAGAGGTCATAAATAAGATAATCCAACAAGATTAGGCAGTTTATATAGGGTGACTGGTAATTAGTGTACGATACTTAAACACGTGATTGTGTTCATGATAACAAACAACTTTCCCGAAGAAAAAATGTTTTTTGTACTGGTTCACTGTTATCACACACAATAACACAACAGCCGTATGAAATTCACGCGCGCGCACGCTTGTGACCTAAAGTGAACCAGTACAAAAAACATTTTTTCTTTGGGAAAGTTGTTTGTTATCATGAACACAATCACGTGTTTAAGTATTGTACACTAATTACCAGTCACCCTATATATTTATTTTATAACACATTTTAAAGTTAACTTAGGTAATCGGGAATAATTACATTATAAGGCAGCTGTCAAAAAACCAATAACCCAATGGACTATAATAGGACTATAATGGAATATAATAGTTTCGACCAGCATGCCAAATACGCTGTCTCTGAATATCATATTCTTAAAATATCATAATCGCAAATCATCATAATATCAGAACATCATGTTATCAACACATCATATTCTCATAATAATGATGTTTATCATATTTTGAGAATATGATGTTTATCATATTCTCAAAATATCATAATCTCAAAACACCACATTCGCAAAATACAACATTCTTATGATACCACATTCAACGTACAGTCTCGAATAATAATTATTTTCCGCGTGTTAATTATTTAGGTAATTTGTGTGCTTTTAATAAGGAACCAAAAATAGTTGTAAAATTTTATTATTTATTTATTTACACTTCATGCACAAAGGTACAAAGTCGGACTTAATGCCTTAGGCATTCTCTACGAGTCAACCCAGGGTGGTGAAGAGATAACACGGCAGGTGCATATAAAAAATATAACAAAATAGGTAAAGTACATAAACAAAACTATATACCTAACTAATAAAATATATATCTATATAAATATATTTATGTACATATATATATATAATTATATCATACGAAAAGTAAAGACGTTTATGAGATCACGACGACGACGACGACGTTTATGGGTACAATTACATTAAGAGGTAAAAAAAACTTAAAAAAATCACATAATGCAAGCAACCATTACAGATGGGAACTGCACGAAATACTAGTGTTTTCTTTCCTATATTATGTACAAGGGTAGGAAAGAAAACAACAGAAATCCTTGAAACTTCATAATATTTGTCAAACGTTCATCTTATTTGCAAAGCTCACTTTATACAAGAATATTATGTTTGACAATAGTCGGCATATTTGCCAAAGGTACCTGATTTGATCAAACGGATCGTCAAAAGACGAAAATCACTTGACAAATATCAGAAATTATTTGCGAAAGAATTCTAATTCAACAAAGGTCGAGTAAATAAAAATGGGTTTTTACTTAATAAGGGTTCGCAAAAATAAATACGGTGAGTGCAAATGGCGTAATTTCTAAGTATCCTTGTATAAAACAAAGCTTTTTAGTACATCCTTATCATCCAAATCCATTAAGAACCAGCATCACAGTTAAAACAGAGATTAAAAGTTCTCTGAAAATTGGAGAAACTAAAACGTCATCTACGTATATTTTCTTTGGGTTTTTGTTGATTATTTCAAAAATCACTTCGTAAATTTCGATAAAATTTAAATGGGACTACCCCTGAGGCATACCCTATCCATAAAGAACTTTCAAAATCGATCTACATTTGCCGGAGAAATCCGGCAAGCTTCCGTAGCAGCAAGTAACATAATATAAAAGTTTTTGTAGTTAGTTTTAACTTTGATCGATGTTTTAATAATAGAGTTAGTATTATATCATCTATAATAAAAGTGTATTTTTTAAAATTGCGATTTACAATAATTTATGACGTATTAAAAAAAAATACTTAGGTACTAGATCTCGTTCAAACCAATTTTCGGTGGAAGTTTACATGGTAATGTACATCCTATATTTTTTTTTAGTTTTATCAGTCTCTTATTTTAGAAGTTACATGGACGACGACACACATTTTAACACTTTGGAACTGTCTCTCGCGCAAACTATTCAGTTTAGAAAAAAAATATACTAGAAACCTCAATATCATTTTGGAAGACCTATCCATAGATACCCCACACGTCCGGGTTTGACGAAAAAAAAATTTTGTGTTTCAGTTCCACTATGGGGAACCCCCAAAGTTTATTGTTTTTTTTTTCTATTTTTATGTGAAAATCTTAATGCGGTTCACAGAATACATTTACTTACCAAGTTTCAACACTATAGTTCTTATAGTTTCGGAAATAAGGCTGTGACATACGGACGGACAGACAGACAGACATGACAAATCCATAAGGGTTCCATTTGGCTACGGAACCCTAAAAAAGAAACATTCAGTCGAGTTGAGAACCTCTTTCTTTTTTGCAGTCGGTTGAAAACGGATATTACAAAGTTTTCTCAGATCCTACTTATTATAATAATAATAATAATGACTGGACACGGCGCGTATAATCAGGAGATTCCTCTCTCAGGAGCCCTGACCACCGGTAGCTTGGACCCTGTTCCCGATACCGGTGGGATACTATTTTTTATATTTTTAAATGTTTTTATTTTTTTTACTAATATTTAAAAATACATTATAATATGTAAAGAAATGAATAAATGTGAATAATAATAATAATAATAATAACCTTTATTCAGATAAATTACATACTAGTTAACATTAATTAATCTAACAAAATCGACAACTGTTTATCTGCTTGTCTATCGACAAAGGCCTCTTCCATATCTGCTTGTCTATCGACAAAGGCCTCTTCCAACTTCTTCCATTTCTGTCTGTCTCTGGCTTTCCTCGACCATATTTTACCTGCTACTGCTTTGAATTCATCTTCCCATCTTATATTGTCCTCCCCGTCTCCTTTTTAGGTTCCTCGGGTACCAGTTTGTAATAGATTTACTCCATTTGTCTACACCGCGTAACATGTGCCCAGTCCATCTCCATTTGTTCTTTCTTATTATATAGGTGACATTTTCTATTTTTTTCTTTCTCTTATAAATGTGTTTTTTATTCTGTCGGACCTTTTGATGCTCAGCATGCTTCTTTCTATGGATCTCTGGCAGACCTCAAGTTTTTTGATGTGTGCTTGTGTGGGAACCCATGTTTGGCAACCGTATGTTAATACAGGTAGTATGCAAGTGTTGTAGAGTTTCGTTTTTATGTTCATTTTTGTTTTCTTGCTTTTCATAATTTCTTTAAGTGCCCAGTATTTCTTCCATTATAGAGGGTAACATCCTACTTATTATAGATGGTAACAAAAATACTACGAGGGTATCGAAATGTAACTTAATGCATGTAAAATTCAGGCGTTATGTTACATTTTGCAGTCTGGCCGATTGCCAAAAGGTCGGCCATTTTATCATCTGCCAATATTTTCATTCGGCGCCGGTGTTCGCGCCAATTTTTTTATTGTAAATCTACGAAGATGTTAATATTTATATTGCGCTGTTTGAGATTTTTTTATCGCATATCGCATCATGTGTCGTTCGAATGTAGACATTTAAATATTTAGAATTAAATTAGGGTTTGATTGCTGTCAAAGATCAAGTATGATTGAATCAAAACGGTAGCACAATCTAAAGTAATATTATAAAGAAAGAAAATATATTTGATTTTTGAATAATAATAATATATGTGGGGACATTTCACACACGGCCATCTGACCCCAAACTAGGCAGACCCTGTACTATGGGTGTCAGACAGCTGATATACAAACACAAATACATTTAAATACATACATATATAGTTAAACAACACCCAGACACAAGGCAAACACAAGTGCTCGTCACACAAATATTTACCCTGGGCGGGAATCGAACCCGCAACACGCTGCGCAGCAGTCTATCGCTCAGCCACTGCGCCAACCGTGTCGTCAATGTTTGTTTGTAGTAGATAAACGCAAAAAATGCTTAACCGATTTTAAGAATTCTTTCACCAACAGGAAGCTAGGTTCTTTATTCCTGACTCATTATCTGCTTAGCTTTTTCCCAAAAATGAAAAGAAAAAAAAAACCGGACAAGTGCGAGTCGGACTCGCCCACCGAGGGTTCCGTACCTACATATTAGTAGGTACATATCCATACTTCTATACTAATCCATACCTACTATCCATACTTTAATCTACTTAATATTTTAAGTGCGTTTTTTGCGACATAAACGGCCGCATCTTTTTTTCACGTTAACATAGAGGGTTGATTTTTTTACAGCATCAAGGGACCGTAGACTTGAGTATATGGTTAATTTCAACTAGATACCTCTACGCGTTCCCGAGATAAAAATTCTTGACAGACAGACAGACAGACAGACGGAGAACAAAGTGATCCTATAAGGGTTCCGTATTTTCCTTCCGAGGTACGGAACCCTAAAAATTATGAATTTGTTGATGTTGGGGTCGGCTTCCAGTCTAATCGGATGCAGCTGAATACCAGTGTTTTACATGGAGCGACTGCCTATCGGACCTCCACAACCCAGTTGCTGGGTAACACAATACTCCTTGGTAAGACTGATGGCCAGATTTTCTAACTTCTTCTGACTATAAGTGCTGTCAAAGATCCACGAATGACAGCCGGCACCAACGTCTTTACGTGCTGTTCGAGAGACGGATGGTCACCCATCCAAGGACCGACTGCGGCAGGGGTAGCTTGACCGGTCGAACCTTTTAGGCTAAGAACTCACGATGCGGTTTTCACCCGGGTCTGCCTGCGGTTGCGGACCCGCAGCTTCTGTAGAATGCAGATCTATACTTATAATATTATATATTATATTATATATTATATTATATTAACTAGCTTTTGCCCGCGACTTCGTCCGCGTATATGTCGGTTATCGCGGACGCAGACGAAGTCGAAGTCGAAGTCGAATAAAAAGTAGCCTATGTCCTTTGTTGGGGTTCACACTTACCCTGTACCAAATTTCACACAAATCGGTTCAGTAGTTTAGGCGTGAAGAAAAGACAGACAGACAGAGTTACTTTCGCATTTATAATATTAGTTAGGATATCATAAAGCTGAAGAGTTTGTATGTTTGTTTGGTTGAACGCGCTAATCTCAGGATCTTCTGGTCCAATTTCA
This sequence comes from Charanyca ferruginea, assembly GCA_947361185.1. Classification (NCBI taxonomy): domain Eukaryota; kingdom Metazoa; phylum Arthropoda; class Insecta; order Lepidoptera; family Noctuidae; genus Charanyca; species Charanyca ferruginea. Next base: position 25,040,785 of record OX376068.1, read on the forward strand.
AAAATTATTTTTGTGTTGGATAGTCCATTTACCGAGGAAGGCTAATAGGCCCATGCGAAGCCGGGTCGGGTAGCTAGTAATATTATAAAGCTGAAGAGTTTGTTTGTTTGTTTGTTTGGTTGAACGCGCTAATCTCAGGATCTACTGGTCCGAATTGAATAATTCTTTTTGTGTTGGATAGTCCATTTACCGAGGAAGGCTATAGGTATGCGAAGTTGGGTCGGGTCGCTAGTATATTATATGTAAAAAATCAAAGCACATTTCACGACGCGGTTTACGCCCGTGGTGTGCGCGGTTGTTTGCGGCCCCCGCAGCGGGCGCGGGCGAAAACCACATCGTGAGTTCTTAGCCTTGGTTAGCCACTAGTTTCTTCTTACTTTGTCCCTGAGTGCTGTAGGTTTATTACCAAAAAATTAGGATTTGTAACAATATTAACACGGACGAAGTCGCGGGAAAAAGCTAGTTAATAATAGAAATGATTATCTGACAAATTGTGTTTCCTGCAAACTCGTCAAACAACACAAAAATTATAACTAAAAACGAACGAATGACGACCAGACCAGAATTTTATAAAATTGCAAACTCGTTACTTGTTTCATTCGACAAAATGAACAAATTGATATCAAATCAAATGTGAGTTTTCAAATCGAGAGGGTCGCATAGTTAAAACAATGAATTAAAAAAATAATAATTTTGATGTATTATTTTGTAATACTGTAGAGAATATAATTAAAAATATTCACTTACTAAATGATTAAGATAATGTTCTATAGTTTAACATATATTTTATTCAAATCATTTACACTGCACATTTAGACGTGATTGTCAGTTTAAAATCTGTAAAAGTCGTATAATAGCCCCTTAAGTCATGTACTCTCTCCTCTCGTCCTCTACCACAGAATAGGTAGATTGTCCACAAATACCTACTGCATTTGAATTATCATGTCAATTTTTTGACGCCCACTGCTGGGCATAGGTCTCCCCCAAGTGGAAGTTCAGCCGTAATCGCCATGCTTGGCCGATACATGTTGGCGATAGCAGGTAGCAGGGTGACAGGTAGTAGGTGTTTAGCAGGTACTCAGAAGGACGCTGCTACCCATTCTCTTATCAATATCCCTCTGTCGCCTTCTACGACACCCACGGGTAAAAATGGGGTGGTACCACACGGCCACACGGCACTAGAATACACCCAATTACACACATCAAATATACTTAGTTCTCTTTCTCTCTCCTAGTTTTGCTACAGTTAGTGCAGTCCACGAAGACGCGCCCCTCCAATTTTTAAGTTCATATGTGTTCATATGTTCTTGTTATACCATCTATGTAATAGGTACATATGGAATGCAATAAATAATTGAAATGAATTTAATTGAACAATGTATAGCTTTGAAAAATTCAAACAACGACAGGTGACAGATACTACCACCGTCCCCAGGCACTTAGAATGGCGTAGGTATGTTAGTACCGCAACCCCACACTATTATTCCATCCCCCATTTGCTAAATCCTTTATACAAACGCTAAAGTCTACTGTTTAATCTAGAAACCTTTTGCATACCTTTTTGTTAATAAATACATGTAAAGATTCCTTCTTTATTTCCGAAAAGGGTCCAAAGTTAAGAAAAGGGTATCTATTGCTGTTTTGTTTAGTACGATTGAGTTGTCCTACTTGATTTATAGTTGTAAAGGTAGGTAGCTGTGTTTTCATACAATCACTCTTATTGGGGTATTTAAAGTATTTTCAATGGCTTAGACAAATATACATAGTAAAAAGCTATTTACAAAAAAAGACAACTGCCTTCAAAAACTAAAAAGTGAAAAATAACTTTAGCACAGAACACACATTGACTTTAGTTTCGAAATTCAGTGGCCTTGTTCTGTTTGTTGTTTTGTATTGCCACCGACTTCCGAAACTAAAGTCAATGTGTGTTCTGTGCTAAAGTTATTTTTCACTTTTTAGTTTTTGAAGGCGGTTGTCTTTTTTGTAAAAAGCTTTTTATTTTCCGCTTTTTAGTACCTCCTTCTCATCCAAATCGATTAAGAAGAGATTTAATGTTAACTACTACAAAGATTGATGAAACTAAAACGTCGTCTATGTAATTTTTTTGGGTATTTGTTGATTTTTCAAAAAGTGCTGATTCAATTTTGATAAAATTTATATGGGACCACCCCTGAAGCATAAACTAAACATAAAAAAAGAATTTTCAAAATCGGTTTACGTTTGCCGGAGAAATCGCGTAACAAATATACATAAAAAAAACTTACCGTTAAAAAAAGAACCGTGTTTTAAAGTTATTTTTCACATTTTGGTTTTTGAAGGCGGTTGTCTTTTTTGTAAAAAAGCTTTTTTATTTTTATTTATTTTTGCACATAAAATGACGATGAACATCTCATCGTCCAATATCCTAAAGCTTCTTAATCTATTTATAAACTACTAACACTAAATCTTGAGTACAACATTTTAGCTGCATCCAAATTCGGTTCAGCTAGAATGCTATGAAAAGCACCAACATCCATACAATTCGAATTAAATGTCGAACCATTTGGTCTCTTGTATTAGCATGCACGTTGTCACTTTTCGCACAAATCTCACAATTCGGTGAATTCACTTTCTTCATTAAGACTATTGACGTGAATCCAGCTATGTAGATACTCTGTAGGCTAATTCACGTAACTAAAGAAGTGCTGTTGCAGTACAGTTGCAGTTAAGTTTCGATCAAAACGAACGTCACGCGAGTGCAATATCGACATTCTTTGGTGCGTGCTTCGTAACGCAACATGATCGCTATTCTACTATTCGTTTGACGTCTCAAAATGACAGTTAAAAAGCAGTAAAACCTGCACTGGAGTAATATTTTAATATTATAATAACGTAATCATAGAAATGTAATCGATTCTATTTGATTATTTAGTGAGTAATACATTTTCTCTCATGTGGCTAGTAAGTTTGGTTGTCGTACAGTTGACATGCAGTTCACGCGCAGCTTACGCGCTGTTCAAAGATTACAAGAATACCGTTTCTCACTCAAACTTGAACTTAACTGCAACTGCACTACAACTTCATCTTCAACGTCATAAAATTACGTGAATTAGCGTCCTGGGCGACTATTTTTACAACCATGGCAGTAGCTACACTTGATTCGAGCCGACATTTGAAGTTGACCTTCCTTAAACATTACATAAAAGTACTCTAAAATAATAGACTAGATTTCCCCTATTGTAAACTCCTCACGAAGGTCATTTCCCCCTGGTACCGGCAGTACATTAGCGGTATTATGCGATGTGTCGCCGGCAGTGACCGTGGCATGCTTGGGCGCGGTCCAACGGCATGTTCGCTCAATTATGTGCATAAGTTACATAACACATTATGTGGTCTCCATTGCCAAGAGACTGACAGGTCAAGACTTGGCGGTGACGTGGATTCTACCTACGTCGTTGCAGATAACTTAGCATTAGAAAAACGTGCAACAGTAGGTTGTTTTTTTCAGAGATCATTATATAGGGTGACTGGTAATTAGTGTACGATACTTAAACACGTGATTGTGTTCATGATAACAAACAACTTTCCCGAAAAAAAATTTTTTTTTGTACTGTTTCACTTTAGGTCACTGGCGTGCGTGCGCGTGAATTTCATACGGCTGTTGTGTTATTGTGATAAAAGTGAACCAGTACAAAAAACATTTTTTCTTCGGGAAAGTTGTTTGTTATCATGAACACAATCACGTGTTTAAGTATCGTACACTAATTACCAGTCACCCTATATATTTGCTTTTTAAGAGAATGAGGGATTGTGGTATATTATCATGTTCACGGACAAGCCCTGTCAGTAACTTAGTTTTAAGATTGGTCATCTTTTGCATCTCTTGACTATCTCGGCCTGTACGTTTTTTAAATTGTTTTGTATTGCTTTTGTCCTTCATTATTTTCACAGCATAAATAATAATGTAAACAAGATTTTGTAAAAACATGATTAAAAAGAGTGTCCGTAGAGTTTCGTGCTCGCTCTCCTCCATAGAGACCTACTTTTTGGAATGATCAACTATCTATAAGGGCGCGTATTTGATTTAGCGCAACTCAAAATCTAAACGATTTCTAGAACGGCGTAGCAGCATTGACACACACTAGTACCATACAATGGTCTGTTTGTGTGCATCAGAAAAAGAATATGCACGAAATAAGCACGAATCATTGAAATTGATCGGCAAACGACAGCGCGCGATGTTTTACAGTGCTTTTTAAAATAATTCTCTAAAATAAATTAGTTCGTAGAACGGACTGAAAAATATTCTGTATATTAAGCATAACATTTCCTTTCATAAAACAAATATATCCGTTATGTTTTTATTCCTGGTGAAAAAAAATTGACAAAGTGAACCGATTTTCTACTTTTTCAACATTGTTTTTTAATACATAATAGTAATATTTTCGTAATTTTGGCTCTGTAGTACACTTTAAGACTGTATATCCTGTTGGAAAACGCATGAAACAAAATATTTTGACATATTGTAATGGTTGTATTCGTCCTGAAAGTTAACTCTGACGTCTATTTTTGTAAAACGATATGAAAGGATTGTCGTCGCTTCAAAAAACCTTAATTAAAAATTATACTTTTACTCTGTAACTCCCTAAATCAAGACTTAATCTTTTCGAAAACTGTAATTGTCTTTAAATAATCTTGAGCAGCTCATTACGATATTGCTCCGGGTAAAACGCGAAATCATGAAGTTTTCGTCACGAATCGAATACACGCTCTTAACTGTCCGACTACCGAACCGATTCCTTCATAATTCAAAAGGGTCTATAAATGATTTAATTGAAATAAATGCTTTGACTTTGGCTTTGACTTTTTTGCTATTAGTAATTGATACAAGGGCTTGTGTGATATTTGCTTGATCAAAAACCGTCTAAAACCAGAACGTGGCAGTCAATAAATATATTGTTTGTTGATAACTTACGACCCGCCCCGGTTTCGCACGAGTGCAATATATATTAAACTACTAGCTTCTGCCCGCGGCTTCGCCCGCGTAAAAAAGAACGATCATCCCAACACATAATCGGGATAAAAAGTATCCTATGTGTTAATCCAGAAAATGGTCTACCTGGGTGCTAATTTTCATGCAAATCTGTTTAACGGTTTACTCGTGATTGAGTAACAAACATCCAAACATCTTCACAAACTTTCACATTTATAATATTAGTAGGATAACTTATAAACCTTCCTCTTGAATCATTCTATCTGTTGATGAAAGCACTTTAAAATCCGATGCGCAATTTAAAAGATCTAAACGTACGCCGATTCAGACTGCGGGAAACGACTTTGTTTTGTATTCTGTAAAGATGTAGGTATATATGTCTTTCCCCAAAAAAGCATTAGGAAAATAAGAAACTAGAATTATTGCAGTCTATACCCCAACACAATCACCTAAAAATGTGGTAAAGTATTTACTTACTTAGCCAAAAACTATCACTTAACCTACTGGGCCGTCGAACGGAAAACAACTCACATTTATGGAGACAGTAACTTCAATCAGAGAAGTGCTATATTATGTCGTCTCGTGCCACTATTTATGTCGTATCGTCTCGTGCCACTATTTATGTCATGTCGTCTCGTGCCGCACCCATAACCACAGCGGACTTATGGGAAACTCGTACGTTCAACTAAGGGGAAAAACTTTCTAAGTCTTCTTTTAGTTTTAACTTTTGATGGGTTGTGAAGTTTGTGTTTATGGTAGTTTTATATTAGGAGGGGAAGTTATTAACATTATTAAGACTGAGTGAATGGGGAGTAGAAATTATGTGTATGGATGAAAAGGAACTTTCGCATGATAGATTCAAGTTATAAAATTGTCTGTTCTTTTTTGTGAAGATATTTTATTTCTTATTAATCTGAAAATGGATATGGGCCGTGTAATGACTAGAACTAAATACGTAATCATAGGATAAATTGGACTAAGAATATAAAAACATTGAGGTGAAGTGAAGATGTGCAATTAGATATCTTTTACGATACCAGGACGAGAAAAATATAGAATGTAAGGTATAGAAAACATTACCATTATAGAGTAATGTTAACTATTTACCTTACAAATTAGTTCCAACGGAAAGCACCTGGTAAATCGCATACCTGGAAATGTATACAGATTATGGTATTCATTTTGCGGTATAAGTTATAATAATAATAATAAAACCATTTATTTTCAGGTAACAAAAACCCATAGAAAAATACCTTAACTTAAGTATACATATAACAATATAACAATTGTGTTAGTAAATAAAACTTAAAACTATGTTAGTATCACTTAGTTGCACTAAGTCTTTGCACGTTCCGGTGGCACTTGGCCGCGAAAGCGGCGGAATACCACATCCTGTGGCCAAAAGCTTTCATCCAACACCTGATGCAGATAGCATGTTGGTATGCGCACCACAAACGCCTTAAAGTTGACGTTGCGATGCGACTCCAGCAACTGCACTCTCGGCGCGTACTTCAGCCTTTGGCGTACGTACTTCACGATGTTTTCCGCGTCAGTGGTGTAGTGGAGACGGGAAATATACACCGGGGTATTCGGTTTCGCAGCACGTAGTTTTTCGTTGGGCTCCGTAGGAGCCTTGCCGCAGCGGTTCTTACAGCTCTGCCGGCGCTTCCTCCTTCGCACCGTCACGAAGCCGTCATCATCAGCCCGGTTCGCTTCCTTCATAGTCACGGGCTTTGCGGGGGGAGCAGTGGGGGTGCTCACAGTGACAAACGGATCAGATGGTCGAGTCGGTCGGGCAGCGCTGCGGGGAGGAGCTGCGGGAACGGGAGCGGGGCACCGAGACACGCTTGCAGCGCAACACGCTGACTCAGCAATCGGCGCCGGCGACAAAACTGCTGACGCGAAACTCGTGACTGATGTGTCTAGGCAGCCGACACCTCGGCGCGCATTTGCATTGCTTACGCGCACCGGTGACCCAGTTAACGCTACAGAGTTGCGCAACTCATCGAGTTCTCTGCGCAGGTCTGCAACGGTGCTCTGGGATGTCTCCAACTTCCTCTGCACATCAGCTAGACTAGCCTTCAAAGACTTAATGTCCTTCAACAGGCTCGTAACGTCGACGTGGTCGAACGAGACTGGAGGTTATATAAGATTCTAATCAATATGGTATTGGATAAATAGTTTGCTTTAATGTCCATTAAATAAAACAAAAAACTAAAAAGTGGTACGATATATCCGACTTTGCCCGATACCTATGGCTTTTGAGGAAGCGGAAACTATTCTGTGTATTTGAAAGAAAATATATTGAAATAAGCTGTAAAAATATAGACTTTTCATCTAATCAATATGAAAAAATACTGAAGTGCCAATTAGTGATACTAAAGCCGTAAAATACCAACTTAAGTACCTTCTTACAGTCTAGACCAATCTCTAGTGGTCTAGACCAAATGTAAGATTTCTTCAGACATCAAGCTTCTGAAGAACACTCGATTAAGGTAGGTAATATTTTTTTTTTTTATCTCTTGATAGGCTTGCGTTTGACCACTATCTCACCTGATGGGAAAAGATGGAGCACGCTTGCCTAGAAGTAACCTATTCACCCTTGACTTAAATACTCCCAGGTTGTAGCTATCAGGAAACACAGACTCAAGCAGGGAATTCCACTCCATAGCAGTACGCACAATGAATGTATTCCCAAAACGTTTCGTGCGTGTGGGTGGGATGTCCACCATGCACCGGTGGCGCATCGCCGTACGTCTTGTGGTCTGATGATGGAATGGGCTCGGCGGAATTAAATTATGCAATCCCGTCGCACACTCCCCAAAATGCAACCGATAGAAAACCGACAGGCCAGCAACTCGGCGTCGATGCTCAAGACTTTGGAGCTTTGACTCGACAAGCCTATCATTGCCAATGATCCTCTTGGCTCGTTTCTCAATTGACTCTAGGGCATCAAGCTGGTATCTGGCAGATCCGTCCCAAAGATGCGCGATGGTGAGCTTAATAATAAGTGTATTCAAAATTTAGTTTTGACGAGAAAGATCGAATGATCAAGGAACAGCAATTAATAGGATTACTTAGAAGCTTTTACGTATTGAGGGTGTTCTGCTTTTCCTACCCACCCATCCACGTTTATTTTTATAACTCTTTTGGTCACATGCATTTCATCGATAGATCCGTTATCCGTGATTTCATCCCTTCTCAGATGCGATAAAAGTATCAACAGACAAATAGAAATTTAATCGCTTTTAGTGTGCATTATCATAATCCTATTTCGATCCTTATTTGAATAGCTTTTATCTGTGCTATAATGAAGCACTTTTTACAATTTAAAATCTACGAGAGAACCTTTTGTTCAGTAAATATAAAAGCGCTTGAGGGCTTGAATTTGTTCACCGTGGAAATCTATACAAGAGGCTTAATGTCTGGTATTGGGTGGTAACAGACTGGAAAATATTTTTATTTTCAATTTTATATATTTTCAATTTTTGTGCTTCATAGGTTTTATTTTTACCCGTTTACCTACCTAGTTTTATTTTGTGGCGTCAATGTTTTAATTAAAGGATATTTTAAACATGTTTTTGATTATTATGAATTATCGTATCTGTATAAAACTAACATAATTCCCGCCGTCTGTCCTTATGTACGCTTAAATCTTTAAAACTACCTACGCAACGGATTTTAGTGCGGTTTCATCAATAGATAGAATTTAAATAAATTAAATAAAAATAATAATATGTGGGGACGTTTTACACACGGCCATCTGACCCCAAACTGGGGACACCCTGTACTATGGGTGTAAGACAGCTGATATACATACACAAATACATTGTTAAATCCATACATTTATAGATATAATAACACCCAGACACAAGGCAAACACAAGTGCTCTCGCCGTCGTCGTCGTAATCGTCGTCGTAAATATCTTAAAGATTCAAGAGGAGGGGTTGTAAGTATAGTTTGATCTACATTGCATTGCTAATACATTACAAAAGGTAATGTACTAGCAATTACTCATTTACTTACTGACTGTACACGACATCTCAAAACTAACTTGACCCTTGGAGCTGAAATTTTACAGGTAAATAGTTTATAGGTAAGTAGAATACGTCAGATTACAACAAAAAATTTTAGAGTTTCAGTTCTAAGTATAGCGAACCCCTAAAATTTATTGTTTTTTTTCTATTTTTGTGTGAAAATGTTAATGCGGTTCACAAAATACATCTACTTATCAAGTTTCAACAGTGTAGTTCTATAGTTTCTGAAAAAAGTGGCTGTGACATACGGACGGACAGACAGACAGACATGACGAATCCATAAGGGTTCCGTTTTTTGCCATTTGGCTACGGAACCCTAAAAATGAATCGTTGTTCGTTAGTCTCGCTAAAACTCGAGAACGGCTGGACCGATTAAGTTGATTTTGGTCTTGAAATATTCGAGGAAGTCCAGGGAAGGTTTAAACGGTGAGAACACTGAAAAATCAATTGTCGGGACAACGTCTGTCGGGTCAGCTAGTGTACAATATTTACACGAATAATAAAAAGGAAAACATAAAACTACTATAATAAAGCAAACAAAAATCCTCCACATCGCTGTCATCTGGGAATGTGCCCAAGAGACTGGCGACATTGCCACGTTGGATGGCAATGCTTAACCTCTCATCAATGTAAAAACTAGCTCTTGGATCACAGGAAGTGTAAACCTTTTGGACATTTCCTTCAAAAGAAGACGAGTACTCGGACCCCATGACCCGAGGGTTTCAACCCCAAACGGCTCCAAAATAAAGTTATTTTATCTTGTGTCTCTGTAGATGCTTCTCAGAAATATGATCGACAATGGTTTGTAAACAATATTTTTGTTATCGAAACAGTAATTTAGTAGCGTTTATTAATGATAATTCGCTTTGTGTGTGTGTTTATCGATAAAGCCATTACCAATCGGCCATTACGCCGCTAGATTGGTTTTTAATTAATGTGTCTTTGTTTTATCGGTCGGTTAAAAAATATTTGAGTTACTTTTATTAGCAAAATATTCGGCGCAGTGAAATTAAATAAACGATTCGTTTTGAGGGAATTGGTTTTATTGAAGCTTTTGTAATATGTACCTACAAAATTTTTTTCAGTTAGTATTATCACAAAACATTCGTCAAAGTCTCGTCATGTAGTATTTCATCATTTTTTTATTCTTTATTTTATAAAATACCAAATTCTTACTTCCTTTTGAGGAACCCAAATAGACCACTACCTTTATCATCTTCGTAAAAAAACAAAAAAGGGTCTTATTCTAGAATCAAAATAATAATAAGCAGCTTATCTTTCGGAAGCAGTCAGCAGTGCCAACCGAACGAAACAGGTCAATAACCACTGAACCAGAAACCAGTAACTATGTACAGTCTTTTAAACCCATTCCGTTATTGGTATACGTACTGGAACTGATATCACTGCCATAGAGGAAAATATAAACGGAACATTTTATCTTAATGGGACTGACTCTTTGGCTGTTAAATGGGATACCTACCGCTGTGGCAATGTGGCACGGTGTATTTTTTGGAACATAGTTTATTGGTATTTTTTTACGTTGCTCCCATACTAGAGGAAATTCTCATGTTTACATACACAAATTATCAGACTCAGAACGTCTACCTGTAAATTAAGTTATACAAATAGTAATAATAAATAATGGCTCGCATCCTCGCACATCTCTGTTGGAAACACAGCCTTAAGGAAAGCATACAAAGTCGTTTATAAGCGATATAAGTTTGCCAACTACGAACTCCATAATTTTTGCTCATTTGGGACAAATCCATTGTCACTTCGCCATTAAGTGACGCGGCATTGTAGAAGTTTCGAGACAGGCGCACACAATTTGTTGTCGCCCAAAACTTTTTACCGACGTTCCTTTTCCGCTTTACTGGAAAAAAAGAAAAGTTTTTATGAACCTCCGGCATTTTTCTTTTGCATTTAAACAGTTTCAATTTTGATATAAAATGTTTATAGTTTTTTTTTAACTTAGGTAAGTTTACCGTTCTGTTTTGTTTTTAAGAACTACATTATTATATGTAGATTACCGTTGCATGGACCAATCCTTGGATAACTTTTATCTGAGGAAACTGCTACTGAAAAATTCCTAATGGAAAAATCCACTCACTTTACCTGACCCAGTAATCGAACCCAGAACGTTATAGACCAACGTTGTAGTTGTATATCTACATTAGTTACTTACTTTTGTATATTTTGTTTATACCTGAGAATGATCTCGAAAAGTTAATAAAATTATTTTTTACATTTTCTGCTGTAGTGTTTGTGTTTTTGTGGTTTAGTGATGTTTATTCCATGACGTGATATAGTTAAGCAGTTCTGTTACGTTAAAGCGTAGAATTTAAGCGCTGCAGCTGCTTTATATGCAGTCTGCACGATTGCCAAGATATAAGATTGATGTCTCACTGGGATTGCTGTTCGTGCTGCATTACACTCGGAAATGTTACCAGAATGAACTAAATGATTGATACATTTCTGATGTTCTACATAAAATAACAACATAAATTAATCCTAGTAACTAAATTCAGTGTTAAAAACTGCTCAACAGTTTCTAAATCTTATTTATTTACGTAAAGCAGTTTCATTTAAGATAATTCAATTCCTTATAGCCGTGTCGAGCGAAACGACGACGCCGGAAAAACCATTTGCGAAAAAGAACTGAAAGAAAAAGTACAGTCGCAAGAAAAATAGTTACAAACTTCTCCCCTTAGACAAAGGGAAGAGAAAAACAGTAAAAAAACATTTCCTGATAGTTACATCAGTATCATTATAATAGCTATTAGGCAGCTATCATTCTTATTTACGAAGATAAGGGATCTGACACATGTTACACAAACCACATATCCATTACCGTGACCTCACCCTTACAGGAGATCCGGGGATGAACCCGGGAAATTCACAAACTCATATTTACGGGTTTAAGGAGGAAATATTAACACATTTCTTTTTTTCTTTAACTTCTTTTATTGCTTTGCTAACTTTGCTCTTTTTCAGAATTTAATCCCCTGATGTTCGTTTTGATCTGGCGTTAGCTTGGGCCAGTTCGTTAAAAGACTAAATAAACTTTTAATTTATGGATTATTACAGCCTACCTTCCTTCGTGTCTGTTTTAAAAAATAAAATTGTTTAATTTCGGACAGCTTAAGGATCCATATTTCGTTAGTAACGTTTCGAACTTAAAATGTTATTTAACTTGTAGTTAGTAACATAATGAAGTGACTGGAAATAAGGAATAAGATTTTTTTATAAAATGACCTGACTATCAGATATGAAAATAGGTAACTAGACTGCTTTAAAGTTAATTTGATTACTTATAACCAGTAAAGAAAAAACAATATCAAAATACAAATTTCCTAGTCTAAGTCTCAGATTATGAAATAAAAGGCAGATAGACCACGCGGAACACTGAGAGTAAAGCCACCAAAGCAAATACAAATTCAAAAACGAATACCCACCTTGTTTTGCGCTGTCAGTACTGATACTGACACGAGTCAGTACAGCACGAAGCGAAGCATCGTTAAAAAAAACAATTACTAAAATAAATAAAAATTCAAAAGCGAATACAATCACGAGATTGTAAGTATTCGTATTTGAATTTGTATTTGCTTTGGTGGCTTCACTCGCGGTGTTCCGCGCGGTCTATCTGCCTTTTGTTTGATAATCTGAGATCTAAGTATTGAACATTTGTGTTTTTATTTCACATCCAAAGACAACGGGATGAAAAAGCCAGGTTAGATATTACGAGTGTTTTATGGACACTTTACCGCAAAGATTTATAGCCACATTGGCAGCAAAAAACAACAGCAGTTTTTTTCCTATTTTGTTATCACCCAACTACTGGAAAACATAAAAGATGTTTGTAAATTCAATCTATTATGTTGGTAGCAACTTTCCAGAGTAAATAACTGGAGCGAATTTAACCAACGAAATGTTACGTGTGGATTTGTTATAAATTTTCGTGTCACACACGATTGTACAATAAAAATTATGGCAACTTTTAAATGTTGTGGTTCAATGTAGGTTAAATTATTTATATTGATAAATCTGTAGTTTTTTTTTGGGCTGTAGTTAAAGTTTCTTTTTCAAAGCAGTCATATTTAATTCAGAATTTATTCAAATGGGATATGAAATGTCATGTGACTTTTTTATCTGTGAATCCACTCTAAGAATTAATCCAAGTGTCGTGGGTGCGTTTACAAACATAAAAACTCAAACTGTGTTAGTTACAACAAAACTCCCTGTAGGCCATACAAATATTTGTTATATGCGAGAATCGAACCCGCGCCAAGCAGCGTAGCCGCCAATCACTCAGCCACTTCGCCAATCGTGTCGTAAAAATATATTGTGATAAAGATAAAGATACATTGATTTGTTTAAACGTGTGATATGATACATAGAAATGCACATACGGATGTAAATGAGTTCTATATCGCAGGTTCAAAATGTTTTGCCATATTCGGTACAAAATGGTATTTCAAATTGGGAAATAATTAAATTAAAGTCAACATTCAATCAATTCAAATACCTAATTACAGTCAATATAAAAATATAGGCAAAAAAATAATGGAAACAATAAAATAATAAAACTTGATACATATAAAATTATTTATTCAAAATAAAATTTGTCATTCAAAAACTCCGTAACATTATAGTATGCCTTACTAATTAGCAATTTTTTAAAGTTCTCTTTTGAATGAATTAATATTCATATTGTTTACATATTTGTTGTGTTCCGGGATCTAATATTGCTTTGTGTGCGTGTTGTTTTACCTACCTAATTATTTTATAATGTTTTCCACGAAGTTTTCAGAAGACATTTATTCCAACCTTCCGCTTTTTGTTTAGATAATCAAATGAGTTTTATACCATTTACTTATTCACAAACAGAACAGTCAACAAAAAGGTTTATATGCAACCAAAAACATATTTCTCGAAGAAAATTGCGTGTGGTTTAACTCTAGACGATTGATATCAAGCACACGTATATTAACAAAGGTTAAAAAAAGGTTGTAGCTTGCTTTCCTTGCATGTACCTATCCCTCCATATATTTTAACATTTCATGGACAAACAATTCCGTAACAAGACAAAAACATTTAATTATGTAACAGTTAGCGTGCAGACTGCATCGATCGACGCCTTCATAATTCATGGCTGGATTTTCCATTGACTCACTTTACGGTGACCATGAAAATGTATGAGACGTCGCGGTCGTAAAGTTGGTGTAAGAAGTTCTCTCAAAGGAATTAAAATTTATCCTACAGTGCTGATTTCTAATCTTGTTGTGAACTGCGGATTTGTACGTTATTTTCAACCGACTTCAAAAAAGTAGCAGGTTATCAATTCGTCTGTATTTTTTTTTTTTTTTATGTTTGTTACCTGGTTTCTTGGGACTGGGTGATCCGATTTTGATGATTCTTTTTTTATCTGAAAGCTAGTGCTTCCCCTGTGGTCCTATTTTAATTTAGTCCAGTTCTGATAATGGCATCCATGAGAAAACTGTATAAGTCTTAAATTTGCATTAAGTATATATTCTCCGGCAAACGTAAACCGATTTTGAAAATTCTTTTTTTACTGGATAGGGTATGCTTCAGGGGTGGTCCCATATAAATTTTATCGAAATTGATTCAGCACTTTTTGAAAAATCAACAAATACCCAAAAAATTTACATAGACGACGTTTTAGTTTCATCAATCTTTGTAGTAGTTAACTTTCAATCTCTTCTTAATAGATTTGGATGAAAAGGAGGTACTAAAAAGCGGAAAATAAAAAGCTTTTTACAAAAAAGACAACCGCCTTCAAAAAGTGAAAAATAACTTTAGCACATAACACACATTGACTTTAGTTTCGGAAGTCGGTGGCAATACAAAACAACAAACAGAACAAAGCCACTGAATTTCGAAACTTAAGTCAATGTGTGTTATGTGCTAAAGTTATTTTTATAATCGAATTGATAATAATAGGTCAACTGATACAGTGGCAGACGTGATTTCGATGAAGTAAAAGAATACGAAACGAAAAAAGTTGAAAAGTTTTAGGTGAAATGAAATTCGGTCAAATATTTTTCGACCTTATAATGGGTAACCACTGGAAAGTTTTTTAGTTTCTAAAAACTATGTTTCTTAGAACAGCTATAATGTTATTCATTGCAATATTATTATTTTTAAATACCAACATTCTTCACAACACAGAAACTTTGAGAATAAATAAACACAATAATTATTATGTTAAACGTCTAATTACCATCAGTGGAATTCCAACCGAAGCTTTGGGAAATTCTCGCTCGATTGCGAAGCATAATAATGATAACATAGGAAACAGTTCCAAGAACGGGGAAGATAATCTTTTGCAATTGCTATATTTAAGTTTAACCTTGCTGCTGGAATGCTTCTAAATGCCAAACCTGATAGTGGGCAGCAGCATTATCAGCGAAAGCATTTCAGCTCTGCGGTCACCAACCCGCCTGCCAAGCGTGGTGACTATGGCAAATCCCCCCAATGAATAGCAGCACAGATTTACGGCCCCCAGTTCCCGGTAGCTGCACTATTCCTGGCCACGGTACCGGCCACGGTAACGGTGTGGCGGGGGGTGCGAAGAATCCCCGGGCGACGGCAGGGTACCAACACCATAATTTTTACCTGGCAACGTTCAATGGACGCTCTCTGCGGCTGAACGAACACCTCGCTGAATTAGAAGTAGAGTTAAGTCATATCAACTGGCACATCGTGGGACTATCGGAGATCCGTAGACAAGGGGAGGAGACCATAACCCTCGACAGTGGCCACTTACTCTACTTCCGAGAGGGACACCAACCATCCCAGGGTGGCGTCGGGTTTATAGTCCACAAGTCACTCAAGGGCAACATTGTGGAATTAGGCAGTGTGTCGGCAAGGGTGGCATACCTTGTATTGAAGATTACAGAAAGGTATTCCTTGAAAATTATCCAAGTGTATGCCCCAACGTCCGCACACCCTGACGACGAAGTCGAGGCCATGTACGAAGACATAGTGAAAGCTATGTCTCGTACCAAAACATTCTACACTGTTGTCATGGGTGACTTCAACGCTAAAGTGGGAGTACAAGAGAGTGGTGAGTCCAGAGTAGGTTCATTCGGCTATGGGTGCAGAAATCACAGGGGGCAAATGCTGGTAAATTTCCTCGAGGCTCAGGGGCTTTTTCTGATGAACTCCTTCTTCCAGAAGAAGCCTCAAAGGAAATGGACCTGGCGAAGCCCCGATAACGTGACCAAGAACGAGATCGACTTCGTTATGTCTGACAAGCGCCAGATATTCAGAGATGTCTCCGTGATAAACAGGGTCAATACCGGAAGCGATCACCGACTGTTAAGAGGCACTCTGAATATAAATGTTAAAATCGAACGAGCGCGGCTAACGAGGTCGACTCTTAGACCAACACTGCCCCAGGTCGTGGCTGGCTGCGAAAGCTTCCAGCTGGAGCTACAGAACCGATTCGCCTCATTGGAAACCACAGAGGACATAAACGACGCCACCGATGGCCTGGTACGTGTTATCCGCGAAGTGGGTTATAAATACTTTCGACCGGTGAGAAACGGACGTAAGTCGATACTCGCCAGCGAGACTCTGGAATTAATGAGGAAACGACGAGAACTAACGCATGTCACACCGTCTGAGTATCAGGTACTTAACAAGGAGGTAAAAAAGCTGATAAGACGCGACCATCGGCGCGCGAATACCCAAGCCATCGAGGAGGCCATAGCCCGGAACAATGGCTCGAAGGTATTCGCCAAGCATGACGCCTCCAGTTGTCACCTGACAAAACTCAGAACGTCACAGGGCACCACCGTCACCTCGAAGCCGGAGATACTCGCTGAGGTTGAAAAGTTTTATGGAGACTTATACTCCCAGAAAAATTGTCCACCTCAGACCCACGGCGCGGATGATCCACGAGCCAGACTCACACGCCACCTCACAGACGAGCTTCCCGACATTGACATGGGTGAGATCAGAATAGCTCTCGGACAGCTTCATAACTACAAAGCTCCGGGGGATGACGGGATTACCACTGAGCTACTCAGAGCAGGAGGAACTCCGGTTTTGGCTGAGCTAGTAAAGTTATTTAATTCCGTCGTCCACACAGGCATTACACCGGAGGCATGGAGCAGGAGCGTGGTGGTACTGTTCTTCAAAAAAGGTGATAACACGCTCCTTAAAAACTACCGCCCCATTTCGCTTCTGAGTCATGTATACAAGCTGTTTTCGAGGGTTATCTCGAATCGTCTCGCTCTAAAATTCGATGAATTCCAACCGCCGGAGCAGGCCGGGTTTCGAAAAGGCTACAGCACCGTAGACCACATACATACCCTCAGGCAAATTATCCAAAAGACCGAGGAATACAATCAGCCTCTGTGCCTTGCGTATGTGGACTACGAGAAAGCCTTCGACACCGTCGAAACCTGGGCTGTTCTGGATTCCATGCAGAGATGCCTTGTCGACTGCCGATACGTTGAAGTGCTGAGGTGTCTGTATAAGGCCGCAACAATGACCGTCCAAGTACAAGAACGTAGCACAAAGCCAATCCAACTGCGTCGAGGGGTAAGGCAGGGAGACGTCATCTCTCCGAAACTGTTTACAAACGCGTTGGAGGACGTTTTCAAGACGCTTAATTGGAAAGGACTGGGCATAAATATCAACGGTCAGTACATCTCGCACCTACGATTTGCAGATGACATTGTCATCATGGCGGAGTCTTTGCAGGAGCTGGAAGTGATGCTGAACGGCCTAAGCGATTCTTCGAGACGCGTGGGCCTCGGGATGAACCTAGATAAGACCAAAATCATGTACAATGGTCATGTCCTCCCGAGACCCGTAGTCTTAAATGGCGCTGTTCTCGAGGTTGTGCAAGAATACATATATCTTGGCCAAAATATACAACTGGGGCGGCACAACTTCGAGAAGGAGGCGAACAGAAGGATACGCTTGGGCTGGGCAGCATTCGGGAAGCTACGTGGTATCTTTAAATCGTCGATCCCACAATCCCTTAAGACCAGGGTCTTTAACCAGTGCGTTCTACCCGTGATGACTTACGGAGCCGAAACGTGGACACTCACCGTGGGCCTGGTCCACAAATTCAAGGTTGCTCAGCGTGCCATGGAGAGAGCGATGCTCGGAGTTTCTCTGGTGGATAGAATTCGCAATGAAGTCATTCGCCAGAGAACTAAAGTCACCGACGTTGCGCATCGAATTAGCACGCTGAAGTGGAAGTGGGCCGGCCATGTCTGCAGACGGACAGACGGTAGATGGAGCAGACACGTTCTAGAGTGGAGACCGCGTTTGGGCAAGCGTAGTGTGGGACGCCCTGCGGCACGATGGACCGACGATTTAAAAAAGGTGGCTGGCAGCGGATGGATGCGGGTTGCCCAAGACCGGGTTGGTTGGCGATCTCTGGGGGAGGCCTACGTTCAGCAGTGGATGGCAATAGGCTGATATATATATATAAGTTTAACCTTTCGGAAATTATCATTTTGATAGTGAAATAATTTGTTACACCTACATGATTATTTGTCGTTTAATATTTAAGAAACAGCCATTTTCTTGGAATTTCTTTGGGATATTAAAATTAAGTTGTTAGAAAAAAATATGTACGACAATAATTAGTGGCAAAATAATTATTTATTGAAATACATTTTTCATGGTCACCCCAAAAAACACCCTGTATTGATAACGCCCGTACACAGTACAGTTACTGTTACGAATGGTACAATCACGACAAGAACATGTTTCGCTATCTTATTCACGGTACACGTGTAGACAAAAGTGTTTCTCGTTGTTCACCTTCTGACACTTGCTGGTAATGTCTACATAATGAGTTTTTGGTGCACGTGATAAAGCTCAAATTTGAATAACACATAATGGGTTGTAAAATTGTATTGACGAGGACAAACGCGTGAAAGTAATTTTAATTAAAGTGGATCTTACACAATGCTAATAAGACTTACATTGGAATAACAGCGATATAATTAAAGTAGCCTATTGTTAAGTAATAAAAGTCTTATTCATAGATATGGTCTTATTAGTGCGTATACAAATTGGTTTTACATATAATATATTTTGTGAAATTCAATGTTTGAAGTTGTAAAAACTTTTGTATGTTTTTTGTATAGGATTTTGTGGCTGGTATATGTGGCTGGGATGTTGGATATTAAATTGTCATTAGGTACTATTAATTAGTAGCTACCGTGTTCGTGAAGGTTTGTATTTTTTTCGATATAATATTATTTAGTAATTTTAGTTAATTCCTGCACTATATTTATCCGACATATTTAAGTTACATACTAACACGGAGAATATCCATACTTATATTAAAAATTATTGAATTGACTTTGAATTGGCGGGTGATTTTTTTACAGAATCGCACTACTGGTATGCTCATTTACTAGACAGACATTAACAAGATAGCCGAGGAAGCTGCCAGATTGCCAGCTAATCAAATGACAAAGGAGTGAGAAGCTCCGCATAATTGGTATTGGACTAGAAGAGTAATTCGTTGAGAGAATGAACGGCGATAGATTAGTGAGACAATTCCTTTGATTGGAAAAATAGGTAATAGAGCAAAATGTTTGATTTTCATTTTTTTATTTCATGATTTAAGGGGCTATTAACGATTTTTACAAATTTTAAACTGATAATCACGTCTAAATGTGTAGTGTAAATGAGTTGAAAAAAATATCTGTTAAATTAGAACATTCTCTTAATCATTTAGTACGTGAATATTTTTGATTATATTCATATTAAGTAGTTTAATTAACTCGTGAAGTTGTGTCTGACGCGGACAAAACATTGACAA
Source organism: Charanyca ferruginea (assembly GCA_947361185.1). NCBI lineage: Eukaryota > Metazoa > Arthropoda > Insecta > Lepidoptera > Noctuidae > Charanyca > Charanyca ferruginea. The sequence continues at coordinate 25,060,616 of OX376068.1, forward strand.
TCACACCAAATCTACCAGGTATAATAAAACGAAACTTACACTATCTTACAGACAATTTTATTATCTATCTTTTAGTATACGCCTTATTTTTTTTTATTTTTTTATTTTTTTATTCAAGAGGTACAACAAACAGCTACAATATAAAAAATAGGAACAATAAATAAACAAAACGAAAAGACAATATTGCAGCCCACAATGCTGTACACAGATAAACAAAAGAATAGGAACAATAAAGTGAAAATAATCGCTAAGGTTACAAATACGACTTAATCTTACTAACTATATGACCTATATGAGACTTTTGAACGTATAGGGGGAACATGCAAAAATGTCTATATGTTCAAAAGTCCCATTGTAGGAATCGACCATTCTGCGAACAGGCGAACGCAAGCCAGAGTAGGACTTGCAAGTACGCACTCCAAATAATCTGCCAGGGCGCACCTTTCGCTTATGGACTGTTCGGGGAACTGCATCGGGGAACTGCATTTTTTAAGTTAAAGAATACTATCTTTTATTTAATTTTTTCGACTAAACTTTGAGAGTTTTGAACGCAGCGTATACGATTCTCTGGTCGCTCAAGGTCGCCGGCGTATAATTATCGAGATTGGTCCTGCTTGAGTGACTTTTAAGATGTTCATTTGTTAATATCGTCATTCTTTTTATTTTTTATATATTGTTATAGGCTTGCGTTTGGCCGCAACTCACCTGATTCACATTCTATGCAAAATTCCTACAACGTCGCTATCTTAAAACCAGAAGCCTTTTGTTAAAAACTTTGAATGTCTCATTTTACCACGGTGAACAGGCAGTGTGCTGGGCAATTTTATGTTAAAGGTCCAATAAAAAATACATATTTTCACAATGACGTATTATAAATAGACGCGTCATACACGAACTTTAGTGCACTTCAAAACGGCGCAAACTTTTATATGTACATACCAGTAGGCACATACAATTATACAGTGCGAAGAAAAGGACAGAAGCATACAGCGTAAAAAAAAAGAAAAACATACATATTTTGTTACGTCAGTTATGTGTGAATTACTAGCGATACTGACGTATAGCCGCGACGCTGGGTGGTACGTGACTAAGTGAAACCCCGGCAATTGCCTTGCTTTAATATTGCCATTATTGCGCGGGTAACGCATCTAAATGTATAATATATCATTGTATTTTCATGATTGAATCTACACCCTTCTGCAGTTTTAAATTCTACCCTAATGCTGTGCCCGACAGGGTCCATAATGATCCTAACCTAACACCTTCCACCTAAGCATATATTTTGTACTTATGGAAAAGCAATAAAGATATGGCGTATTGAGTATTTTAGTTTCAAATATCTAAATAAAACGACGTAATGTTCATGTCCAATTAAATTCTATTTTCATGAATAAGTTCGCTGAAAAATATTCTTCATCAAAATAAATAAAATCGTAGCTTCAGTTTCATCAAACGCAGCGTTGTTTAGCTATAAATTGTGCTTTTTCGCTCAAAAAATATTTATATATAAAAACACCCACCTTTTCAGTGCGTTCGTGAAAATGAAAGTCGTAATTTGGCACGTCAAATGGTCCTGATGAATGAGTGGCGGCACTGGAGAGGTGGAAAGAGGAGTGGGGGAGTCAATAATTGATAATCTGCAGATCAAACGCTTTTCCTTAAGTCTGAACTGCGGGCATCAATATTTTGTATTTTAAATCAAAATCGGAACACAAATTACAACGTTCATCTTTCATTTTTAGGGTTCCGTACCCAAAGGGTAAAAACAGGACCCTATTACTAAAACTCCACTGTCCGTCTGTCTGTCTGTCTGTCTGTCACCATGCTGTATCTCATGAACCGTAATAGCTAGAGTTGAAATTTTCACAGATGATGTAAGCATCTGTAGCCGCTATAACAACAGATACTAAAAACAGAATAAAATAAATATTTAAGGGGGCTCCCATACCTACAACAAACGTAATTTTTTGTCCGACTCGCACTTGGCCAGGGCCTCAAGTCTGCTATTACAATAGTGTCAGAATGGTATATCATTGATTTCATAATTGTTGATTCTGACAAGTTTGGTAATCTACTAATATAATGGCGTCATTATGACTTTCCAATGGTCAACCACTGACACGCCATTGAAAGAAATGATAATAATATATAATGGTAATCTAGTACAAAATGACAACTGAATTGCTAAAATTTTGACTGTTCCTTTGATCAGTGACCTACCATTAAAACGTAATTGTGAAGTCATTGCTTTTAATTCGACCGACCAATGATCGACCATTATGAATTTAGCAGATTACGAACTTTTTGCAAAATGACAATGGAATCGTGTTGGAATGGCGAAATTATAAAAATAGCAGACTTGGCCCCCAGGTTATTATCTTTACTAAACAAGTTTCGTTTCGAACTCGTGGCAACAGATCGATCAGTCATGGTTAAGTTAGGCTTGCCGCGGTCGATCGTTGGATGGGTGACCATTCATTTCATACCAAGACTTCTTAGTGCGGGCACGTATGTACATAAAGCCGTTGGTCCAGTCGTCATGTGTAGATTTTTGAGTCGTTATAGAAGCCAGAAAGTCTAATAACCAGTCTTACCAAGGCATATCGTGTTACCCAGTAACGGGTTTGTGGAGGTCTGATAGGCAGTCACTCCATGTTAAATACTGGTATTCAGCTGCATCCGGTTGGACTAGAAGCCGACCCCAACATGAAGGGCAAAGGCTAAGCAAAAAATTAAACAAGAATGTGATTGAACACTATATATTTTAAAACACGCTGTTTTTTTCTAGCATTTACTGGGTATCTAAGTAGTCTAGTAGTTTTTTTCTAGCATTTACTGGGTATCTCCGCGCGAACGCGTAAGCGAACGGGTGCAGAATAAAAATGTCTACCGAAGTTGTGAAGTGTTCACAGTGTAACATAGTTATAAATGAGCTATTATTATGTTTTACGCAAAATAAAATCTGTGTTATGGATGAAGTGAGTCTAATAAGACTTATTACAAGTGATTTCTCCGCGTTAGAAATCAGTGTCGCGAAGGAACTCCTTTTTACGTCTTTTTCAAATACCGTCAGAAAAGTGGCGCGACGTAAAAATAAAGAACAAAAGGATGTTGAAGATATCATAAGTGCTTTTAAAACTGTTGATCCGGATAAAATTCCCATATTCGTGGCAAAAGAACTTCATAAATTGCCACCAGTAACCTTTGATCACATAGATGCAACTAGGTTGTTAAGAGATATTGTGTTACTACAGTCGGAACTAAAACTAATTAAGGAAACTTACGTAACGAGTGAGTACTTAAAAACTGAGTTGAATAACATAAAAGACGCGTCATTATTAAATGAAGATTCCAATGTAAACAATAGACGAGGTGCCTATTTACTAGATAGCGAGCCGACCGGTGTTTTGAATATTGATGACGCGTCCGCGTCAATAAAGAATGCACCGGAGGTAGAAGCAAGAAGTGAGAAGCAGCAAGTGCTTAACTTGCCGTGTTCGACATTTACACAATCAACTGATTTGGTGTATAAGTGTAGCCCTACTGCCTTTGCATCCAAAGCAGCTGATAACGCGCGCACGCAGACTGAAGCTTGTACGCACACAGACACCACAAGTACAGCGACGGAACAGCTGACGGGGCCGGCCGCTAATCACACCGTAATGAACACGGCGAGTGGTACGGTTGTAACAAATAATGATAAAACAATGGCGGAAATAGTTATGTCGAAAGGAGAATTGAAAGATAAAGCTGCTACTTTAAGTAATGAGTGGTTGATGGTACAGAAAAGAAGATACAGAAATAGGACGGAGGGCATCAGAGGGACAGCTTCAATTAAACCTGAAGATAGATTCAGACCAGCAGATCTTAAAATCCCGTTGTTCGTGTCTAATGTGCACAAAAATACCTCTGAGAAGGACATAATCGAGTATATTTTCACAAAAACCAACGAAAGTGTTACTCTTCAGAAAATAAAAATGAAAACAGAAAAAAGCTATAGTGCCTACAAAATGACAGTTACGAAGCATAAATTAGATCTTTTCCTAAATGATGAGATCTGGCCAGACGGTGTGATATGTCGTCGATTTATGCCGTACAAACAAGTTTATGATGAGAACAAAAGAAATATTTCGATTGATAATGTATAATGCTACTATGGTAACATTTAACTGCAAAAATATAAAACGTTCTGTGGACGGTATAAAACAGATATGTGGTTTTGCAGACATCGTTGCCCTACAGGAGACGTGGCTGCTGCCCTGTGAACTGTCCTACCTAGCGGACATTCACGAAGACTTTGGCAGCACTGGGACCTCTGCGGTGGACACCAGTGTCTATCCTCAAGGGTAAAACCTTTGGAGGGGTGGCGCTCTTGTGGCGTAAATCCGTATTTCAGTTTGTGTCAGTGATACAGTGTGCAAACCCGCGTATATCGGCTATTCGTATTTCTACAAACGATCGGCCTGTGCTGGTTGTCAGTGTTTACATGCCTACGGACTGTGCTGAGAACATACCTGAGTTCACAGACTGCCTAAGTGCGATTAGTGCTATTATTGAGGAAAGTAGTGTTGAATCTGTTTTCATTCTCGGAGACATAAATGCACATCCAGGTGAGCGTTTTTATACTGAACTTTTGGAATTCTGTGCGGAACAGGACTGGATATGTGCGGACACTAATAAACTGTGTTTATCGTCCGATACTTTCACTTTCATTAGCGAGGCACACGGGTGTCGTAGATGGCTAGACCATTGTATTGTCACGAGGGCCGCGTGGCCGTGTGTTGTTGATATATATGTAAAGCATGATGTGTATTGGTCAGACCACTACCCACTAGTAGTTACATGCAATTTTAATGTTATTACACAAAAAACTGTATTGAAGTACACACCATGTAATAAAGTTAAATGGGGCGATAGGAGCCCAGAGCAGATAAACGAGTACACAGAGACATGTAATACACTTTTAAAAACTTTAGATTTCCCATATGAATTGCAAAGTTGTTGTGGAAAGATCTGTCACAATGATTCCCATAAGGATATTGTCAATAAATTATACAATGATATAATTAATGTGTTACAAAAGGCTGCGGCCACGACCTGTATAATGAAGAAAGGCAAACATGGAAAGTTATTAGCTGGGTGGAATAAACACGTTAGTGAGTCTTACGCGGGTGCCAGGCGGACATTTAGTTCATGGGTAAGTTACGGTAAGCCAGCTAGCGGGCCGTTGTTCAAAGACATGATTGAGGCACGTAAAATATTTAAAGGTAAGCTGAAGTGGTGTCAAAACCATCAAGAACAGATAAAAATGGATTTGATGGCTACACACTACACGAACAAGGACTTTAAGAATTTTTGGAAGTGTACAAATGAATTGAACTCTAGACCTGGCATCCCAGTGAGTGTCGGCGGTGTTTCCCACCCTGAAGACATTGCTAATGTTTTTAAGGAACAATTTGTAGCAAAATCACCCTTAGGACCAGCATGCGGACGGTTCGATACTGAGACTCAGGGGACGAATTCAATTTTAATACTTGCTAAGGATATTGGTCGTGCTATTAGGAGTATGAAGGGAGGAAAATCACCGGGGTATGATGCTCTCAGCGTGGAACACCTTAGGCATGCTGGTGTACACCTTCCTAGAGTACTTGCAATGTTTTTTAATTTGTGCATAAATCACTCATACCTACCCCCGGCCCTGATGAGGACTCTGGTGGTACCGATTGTCAAAAGTAAGACGGGGGATGTGTCTGATAAATCTAACTACAGACCCATTTCGCTAGCCACGATTGTAGCGAAGGTATTTGACAGTGTGCTTAACTCATATTTGAACCAGCATGTTAACTTACATGACGCTCAGTTCGGCTTTCGTCCGGGCTTGTCGACTGAGACTGCTATTCTTAGCCTTAAGCATACTGTCAAATATTACACTGACAGACAGACCCCGGTTTATGCTTGCTTTCTAGACATCTCGAAAGCATTTGACCTAGTCTCTTATGATATGTTATGGCAGAAGTTAAAGGAGACGGGGCTACCGCCAGAGTTGACATCACTTTTTAGGTATTGGTACCTTAACCAGAAAAATAATGTAAAATGGGCGGGTGAACTGTCGAGTGAATACAGACTAGAATGCGGAGTGAGGCAGGGGGGGTTGAGCTCGCCCCTGCTTTTTAATTTATATATAAATGCGCTAATCGAGGAACTCAGTCAATTGCCCGTAGGGTGCTACGTAGATGGTGTCAGTGTAAACAACCTTAGTTATGCCGATGATATGGTGCTACTGGCTCCCTCGATTTGTGCATTGCGGAAATTACTTGCTGTATGTGAAAATTATGCAGCCACACACGGTTTGAGCTACAATGTTAAAAAGTCAGAATTCATGATCTTCAAGGCAGGTACAAAGTGCCCAACTGTTGTTCCACCAGTGCTACTCAGTGGTATTCCTCTTAAGCGAGTATACCAATTCAAGTATCTTGGGCATGTGATCACTGAAAGTCTTGGAGATGATGTAGACATGGAGAGGGAGCGCAGGGCATTGTCAGTCCGGGCGAACATGCTGGCCCGCAGGTTCGCTCGATGTACAGACGCGGTGAAAGTAACTTTATTCAAAGCGTACTGCACATCTTTGTACTCAGCGAGCCTGTGGTTCAGATATACCCAAAGGGCTTACAATTCTCTGCGCATTCAGTTTAACAATGGATTCAGGGCGCTGTTACGTCTGCCGCGCTTCTGCAGTGCGTCGGCAATGTTCGCCGAGTCGCGCACAGACGGCTTTGATGCCACCTGGCGCAAAAAGGCAGCTTCACTGCTGAGCAGATTGCGTGGGAGCAGTAACAGCATCCTGAATGTAATAGGCAACAAGTTGGACAGCCCTCTGGTGTGGAGCCTCACCCAGAGGACTAAGTCTCTCTTAGTTATTAGGTACTAACATAGTTTTTAAGTTCATACTAACAATATATAATGTAAATGTGTATAAAATGGATCCATGGTTGTCCGAATAAAGAATTATTATTATTATTATTATTAAGTAGGTAGGACTTAAACATTTTCAAAATCAAATAAATTCAATTTACGATTAAGATACCATAGTCAAATAAAAAAACACGTTCGAATTCAAGTTCAAACCAATAAAATAATCCATTTACATCATAAATTGGCAATTTTCTTTGAAATATTTACGATCTTCATCCCCTAAGAGAATTCTCAATATTGTTTCATAACTTAAGTGTAGATTTTGGATTCCATCCCCAACGTATTACAAAAAATAAAAGAAAATTGATTTCTTTTTACTTATGATTGAAGGGAAATTACTTTGGGGTCTATTAAAATCCTTTTTATTTAAACACTCGAGGGCTGAAAGGTTTTTTATTCCCCTTCTATATTTTTAAGGGCAAGTAGATCCTGTTGATCCATTATTATGGATTGCAATAAGTTTTTTTTTCTTTATTTAATTTTATCTAAACTTGGCAGTTTGACGGCAAGACGAGCTCGTTATTACTTACAAAAAAAAATGATGTATACTTAAAACGCAATTAATGCTCACTCATTAGTACCTAAGCAATAAATTCCGAACAAAAGCATTCGATAATGCATCCTCGTTGTCGAGAACACAATATCTTAGTTTACATTATAAAATACCTTTACATAAAGTACAATTATTTATTTTGGCACTAAATATCTATGGTTTATGGTCCACATTCATGTGTCTTAGTGGTTGTTTACAAATACTGTGCACATATTTCGAAAAACTAAATAAACCTAATACGAAAAAAGGTATCACCACAGTCACTGTTCATTGCATTACAATAGAAACTTTCAGCCAATTACAGTAAAGTCCCCATTTAATCGCCACAGCCACCACCTAGCAAATAACCACCATTAGAGACGTTAATTCGAAAACAAATCCAGGTCCGAGAAAATTGCAAGCGAATTGGTAATGCACCAAAGTACCCCATTTGTACCCTGAACGAACTCCCTAGAACAACCCTCTGTCTTTTGCCAATTTTCCCCTAGACTCCTCTGTGATTAGGGTACGGACACAATACGACATTGTTTTACGGCAATTATTTAGCTGGCAGTTTTTTTTGTAGCTACTTGAAAATTCTGTACATATCAGAAATGGTAGTAGGTATGTTCTAAGTGTTTATCTATGAGTGTATTATTTTAGTTAAAATACCACAAACTAAGCGTATCTCTTGTGAAGTTGTGACTCAAGGGGTCAAACACGTAAAAAAGTGTCGAGATTGTTAACGATAATTGAGAACCCTCTTTTTATTAACTCGGTTGATATTTTACGTACAATTGAGAAATTATCAACCATTGCACACGTTATTAATGAACTGTTTTTTTGGGACAACCGCGTCATGCAATTTCCTGCAAGTTCTGAAAACTGGAATCAACAGTGGCGACTACCAACAAAGTTATGTTCCTGACGTCACATCGGGCTACCAAAGCTTCATACGCCCCACCGCGAATGTCGTGGTCGGACCGCGGTAGCCACTCGCTCGCCGACACCTTTAGCGTGCGCACACGGTCATCTCGTTATAATAATCAGTACCTAAGTACAATATACAGTTGTACTAGAAGTTTACGCAGTTTTATTTACTAGTCAAGACCACCAGCCACACACCTCGAGCTTGGCATTCAACATATGGTCCTTCAAGCCGGATGTTGAATGCCAAGCTCCAGGTGTGTGGCTTCTTGGATTTCACTCACTCTGTTGCGGACGAATTGATCAAGTCGACTTGGCAATGTAGATAGCCAGCCTAGCACGATCGTCGAGTCACACCAAAAGAAACAGTAATTAAACTCTAGAGTGAGTGATTTACGAACCTTCAGAAAAAGTCTTGTCCTAATAATGCACCACACAACTCACTCTCTGCTCACTACTACTCACTCACTGCAACAAGCACCATGGTCTTAGTGAGAGACACTAATCTCCCTCCTCTTCTGTGACTGCTGGGCAGAGTGATCGCAGTGAAGACTGGGTCTAACGGACATTCTCGAGTCGCCGATATCCAGACGAAGAAGGGCATCATAACACGTGCATAGAATAACATATGCCCTCTTCCTGTCTCTTCTACATCATCTTGAAGCCTTAATAGACTTCAACCCGGGGAATATGTTCCTGACGTCACATCGGGCTACCGTAGCTTCGTACGCCCCACCGCGAATGTCGTGGTCGGACCGCGGTAGCCACTCGCTCGCCGACACCTTTAGCGTGCGCACACGGTCATCTCGTTATAATAATCAGTACCTAAGTACAATATACAGTTGTACTAGAAGTTTACGCAGTTTTATTTACTAGTCAAGACCACTAGCCACACACCTGGAGCCTGGCATTTCAGTTTCGATCCCTGAAACACGATTCAACTGTCAGTAGATATATTCAGAAAAGAACAGCGAAGGAGTAAGAAAAATGCTAACTAATTTACCGGTTAAAATGATACATTAGTAGAACACTAAAAAATTTATTCATGATTTAAACAAAACGTTGTCAACAGTATGTCCAAACCTTTACTCCGGACGTCGAGTGACAAAAATATCAATAAAATAAATGAAATGGTCTCGCCAAGCGCCGCGGGGGCTGACACCGCAGTTCACTTGTTCCGACGTGCACTGCTCCCTGACACATGTCGGATTGAGACAGGCTCCCTTTTGTCTCACTAATATTATGATGGTCGGCAAAAGGAAATATGTAGACGACAAAGACGTGATTTAGGAATATTCTTAAATCAAGATAGTCAAGTTTTTAGACACATGTAAGTATTGCACTTTGGTGAAGTTTTGTCTGCATGCTATCTTTAATAAATAGTACCAAATGAAAGTCACCCGAAAAGCACAAGTAAACTGTAATTTCCTACATTCATTTCTTTGGACATTTAATTTTCCAAAAATAAATCACTGCAATTGAGTTAATACGTCAGTGGAAAACACTGTAACAAATGATAGAGACATTACAAAATGACATCTAGAACATGAAACAATAATTTTCATAAAGTAAAAACAAAAGCATCAGGTGTACCTAGCATTTTCTTGTCATTCAATAGCGAAGGAAAGCTATTGCCGAGTTAATAGCTGTTGCATTTTGCCATCAATTCTGCCATAGTAGTTTATCCTTGAGGTGTGTGGTCCATATGACAAGCGGAAGAAAAGATAGGGTGAAGTATGGCAGTACCTACCGATATAAGTATGTCTGGCTATGGAGGGATAAAGAAAAACTGTGTGTGTCTAGCCTTTTCCCAACTTTGTTGGGGTCGGCTTCCAGTCTAACTGGATGCAGCTGAATACCAATGTTTCACATGGAACGACTGACTATCTGACCTCTGACCCAGTTACGGGGGTAACATAATACCACTTGGTAAAACTGGTGGTTAGATTTCTGGTTTCTGACTACCCATAACTGCCAAAGATCAACGAACGATAGCCGGGACCAACGTCTTTACGAGCTTTCCGAGGCACGGAGGGAACTCGGTTTGAAATGGATGGTCTCTTATTCACAGGCAGCCCGCGGCAACAGTAGCTTTCTTTTTATTTAACCTTGACCTTGACATATACTACCCGTGGGTGTCGTAGAAGGCGACAGAGGGATATTGAACAGAGGATGGGCAGCAGCGTCCTTCTGAGTACCCTAAAACCTACTGCGATGCAAACATGCAACATGCAACGGCCAAGAATGACGATTACGAGTGAACCTCCCCTTGGGCGAGACTTATGCCCAGCAGTGGGCGTCTAAAGGTTGATATGATGATCATGATGATGACCGATCAATTGGTATGGTTTTTACTTAGCCACGAGTTCATCGGATAAAGAAAAACAGTACCTACATAATATTTCCAACAACGTCACCTATTATAATTGTTGTCAATACATAATCTACGTCAGTTGAATGTATCAAATTGGTAATTGATAATTGCAGAAAACAATATAGAAAGGGACTTCAACCACTTTTTTCGGCCTCACAACTAAGTTCTGACAATCCAAACTACTTGGGTAGCAGTAAATACCTACACATATCTATGTAAAAGCACTAGTGCACAAATATTAATTACAGTAAAGCTTTAATTTTACTTTACTGTAATGAATATTTATACCTAAATAATGGGGTTTAGTAACACATTATTGGCGTATATTGAGTTATGAAAAACGTGAAAAATGGAACAAGTAGGTACTTGTTTTATTTTTCACGAATAGATGCGAATCTTAATTAATTCCGAAAAATATCTTTCTCTTTTCACTTAGACCACACTGGTAGCCGCAGGGGAGGCTAGACCAGGTGGGAGGGGGGTGTTCATAAAAGCTTCAATTAATTATAGCACAGGTGAAGCGGCGCGAATAAGCATGAGGGATTTATATGAAACTGTGCGGTTGTTCACGTCAAAGTGATAATCCGCCATCTTTGAATTCTATTTCTGCAATTCGACTCAAACGTAGATACCATTTTTGAACGATTTAAACGTGAATGCCTTTTAGAATATTTCGAAACAGGTTTTCGTACGTAACATACGTAACTATTATTTTTATTATTGAGTGTCAACCCTACAATACACACACAATTAATTGTACATACGTGGATCAACATTTTTTTTTTAGTTAAAGTCTTCGCGACACTAACATTTCTAATTGCTATAAATCAATATAATCAATTAAAAACAAATTATGGATAGTTATATTCTATTATCATACCTTTTTGGTAGTTCATTGTGGAATCGTTTTTATTTAAATACAATCATTAAAACGTGTATCAAATCAAATAAAGGAAAATTTTCTTATCACTCTTTGCTCTTTTAAATCGCGGTGTAAGAACCAGATGAACGTATCTACAAAAAATAAAAAAAAAAATTTTTTCATAAAACGGTTCACAATATAGTCCTTTATGAATTGCCAAAACGACGTAACGGTAAAGTCAATATTTATCAAATTCCAAAAAAACGAAATAGCTTAAGAATCATTTTCAATGGAACCAGAAAAACGTATTATGAATACCGTTTAAATAGTTCTAATTATCTTCCTACCACTTTAGAGCTATAGGAACGTATTTCTAAAAACAATATTTTTATTCCAGTTGTTTGGCAATATTATACAAACCATAAGAACGTAAAAGCTTATACGTTGTTTTGGTCGTTACAAAATTTTGTTTTGATGCTTAGTTTAAAGAGCCAGTGTAACGTTTGTGTATTTACGTTTTATTGGCACAAACATTTTTGTTAGATAAATAACACAAGTCAATGGCCAAAACGATGTATTACGATTTACGTTTTTGTGGCAGTACTATTTTGTTTAATTAGTATTATAGTCCATTGACAAAATATAAACTTACGTTAGTTTGGCACCTAAAAGTTGATGTAAGGTCTCAACGAGTTTAAACACGCAGTGCGGGGAGCCCCCTGATTTGAAGTTAGGAGAATACTTTTTTTTGCTTTTACTTCGTAATAGTGATTTTAAGTGACAATAAAACCGTGATTCAATAAAATGAAGAAAAACAATAGAAATTGGAAGATTTTGGAATCGGTGGTACGAAGAGAACCATCTCAGGTTCACGACGAATTCCATCAGATTTTTGAACAGGTAAGTTATCTTTAATACCTAAGCTATGTTTTAGTCTTGACTGTTATTAATTTGCATTAAACGTGCTGTTCAGGGTTCCATTCCCAGGTAAGGTTAAGTGTAACAGAGTTTGAGCTCGGATAATACTAATAGTAATAATAATATTATGTTATTTGTATTTTAAAATGTGTGTAATTTACGATTTAAATTTACTAATGTTATAAAACCAAACCCTTCTTACTCATTAGGGTCAATATTAAGTACCTATACCTACAGCAATGATATTATTTACTTTACAGTTAAATAATTTTGTTTTGTTTTGTTTTAGGAACCAACTCATTCTTTCGAGACCATCTGCAATGCTGCCGTTGAAGAAATCAACAATTCCTTAAGCCCTTGCCCTCAACCATCCTTTAGTAAATTAACGACAACTTTAGAAAATGAATCTCTCTCTGTTTTTTGTGAACCTGGACCGTCACCCACAAAATTATTGACATTGGAAAATGTGTCACTTATTGATTTAAATGAGGATTTGTATTTATCACATTCGAGCAATGATGGCGAGCCCGCACCAGATGAATGTATCTTGACATCAAGTAGTGATTTTTCAATTTCGGAAAGAAGAAATAATGTTCAATTAAATGATGTTATGACCCAAAACATTCCTCATTCTAGTAATACTCTTGATACAAACATAGAAACTAATACTACCGATATTGCTGGGATTGAGTCTGTCATACCTGGTCTTCAAAATCGGAAACGCAAGCGCAGAGGTCAAGCGGAGCCCAAGGAATGGAAGAAGAATTTGAGAAAAAACAGAAGACAAAATGGTGAACCTTACCTCTCCAGTAAAGGTGTTTTGAAACCAGGAAAAATATTGGGTGAATCGAAGTGTATGGGGATGTGTCGAGAAAAATGTACGACCAGATTTATGTTCGTCAAACGCGGTAGCACGTTTTTGTTTCTCTCTGATTAAACTAATAGAAAAAGTGGTAAAAAGTAATTAAAATCTATGGTGTCATATATAATCGTAAAGCTATTGAATTGATCTGTGCAGTGGTGGTGTCAGTTTTTCAGACCAATAACATATTAGTGATTAATAAGCAAAAAACTTAGATGATAGAAAGTTTGTTATCACAATATTTTTTGACTACTTATAAAAAAGCATTCGACACTTTGCAATCCGATACCATCCTCAATGCAATGGAGGAGTGCGGGGTGAGAGAACCACTGAACCCATGGTTCCGTGATTACCTCACCACGCGCTCCTACCGTGTGAAGGTGCAGGACGCGCTTAGTGACAGAGTCGAGGTGCGAAGTGGGGTGGCGCAGGGCTCGGGATGTGGACCAATTTGTTACCTAATGCATGTTAACAGTTTGTGCCGAGTGCTACAACATTGTTCAGCGTATATGTTTGCAGATGACTTGTGCATACTTCGCTCCGGAACTAACATAGACGAGGCTTGCCAACTAATTCAACAGGACATAGACGCTGTTGTTAAATGGTCGCACGACAACGGCATTGTATTAAACGCTGATAAAACCAAATTATTATTAATTCATTCGCCATATTTACAACCACTCAGTATGATTCCGCCTTTATTTACCCACGATTATATTTGTCACCATAAAAAATTGCTGGGCTGTAAATGTAAACCAATTGAAAGAGTTAACTGTGTAACCTACCTTGGTATGAAAATTGACGAGAACTTTTCTTGGTCACAACACGTAGACTACATTTGTAGTAAATTAAGAATATTATTAAGTAAAATGTACCACCTAAGCTTTAAAGTTCCTATTAGCATCTTAAGATGTATATACATGTCATTAGTTGATTCAATTATGAGTTATGCTCTTGACAGCTATGGGTTAACATTCAAAACGAACTTGAATAAATTAGAAGCTCTTCAAATTCGTTTCCTAAAACTACTTGTTACTCAAAAAACTAAAAACAGTTGTAAAGGAGATTATATGAAACTATTTAAAATATGTAAAATTCTACCGATTAGTTACAAACATAAATATCTTTTGGCCGTTAACCACCATGGCACCCAGGAATATGGCTTAACGAAAGTATTCAACAACCATAGTACACGATCTATGGCTGCCGGCAGATTCAATGTACCCAGAGTCACCAATTATTTTGGTGACAGGACCCTTAAAAAACGAATACCATACCTATTGAACAGTCTGCCGACAGACATAAGGAGTGAAACAAATAAAAACAGTTTTAAAAATAATTTAAAAACATATTATTTGGAAATTTGTTAAAGTGCTACCTTTACATGTAATAATAATATGATACCTATACCTGTAAGACTCGCCAGACCTCACAGTCAAACCATTTCAATGGCTTTGTGGGGCTTAGTTTATAAGCTATGTACCTATGAACTTATAATAAATAAATAAAAATAAATTAGTGAAGAAGAGCGGCTGGAAATCTTTTCATCTTTTTGGAACATTGATAATATAAATCAGAAAAGGCAATATATTGTAGGCTTAGTAGATCGAGTACCTACACAAACAAAACGAACTGCCAACTTAGACAGTAAAAGGAAACTGACAAACAAATATTTTCTAAAAAAAAGTGGAGCCACAGAAAAGGAAAAGGTATGTCAAAAATTCTTTTTAGCAACATTAAGTGTCTCAGAAACATTTGTGAGGTTTTGTTTCAAAAAACTGACTGAAACTAATGTTGTTGAGGCTGATAAACGGGGCAAACACGTGCCTCATAATAAAAAGTCTGAAGATACCAGGGACTCTATACGAGATCATATTAAATCATTTCCCCGAATGCCAGCACACTATTCCCGAAAAGATACAAAAAAAGAATTCTTAGACCAAGATCTGAATGTAGTCAAGATGTACGAGCTTTATAGAAGTAAATGTTGTGAAGAGCAAAGAGAACCTGTTGACATAGCTTATTACCGTATGGTTTTTAATAAAGAATTTAATATTGGTTTCTATAGACAACGGAAAGATTTGTGTGTCAAATGTTTTACTTTCCAACATTTGAACGCAGAAGAAAAAGAGAAGCAGAAAGAAGAGTACGAAAAACATTTAAACAGAAAAGTTACTGCACGACGACATCGTGATGAAGCGAAAATGTCAGCACAATCTGGTGATATACATTTCGTTGAATATGACTTGGAAGCCATTTGTAATTGCCCTTCATCATCATCTAAGCTAATTTATTACAAACGGCGAATTGCAATTTACAACTTTACCATGCTGGATTTTGAGACAGAAAAGCGTAACGTTTTCTGTTATTGCTGGCACGAAGGTATTGGAAAAAAAGGGGCTGTTGAAATCGGGTCATGTTTGTTGAAATATTTGAAAAAAAAAGCCGATGGTAAACCAATTACATTTATGTCAGATACTTGTGCGAGCCAATGTCGTAATGTATATTTATCAGCTCTACTACTGTACTGCATTGAAGCTTTCAATATACCAGAGATTAACCAAAAGTATTTTGAACCTGGGCACAGTCAAATGGAAGCAGATAACATCCACGCAACAATTGAACTGGCTAAGAAGAATATACCTTTATTTCATCCATCTGGATTCTATACAATTATAAGAAAAGCTTCCCGAAAAAATCCATATGACGTCCATGAAATGGGAACAGAAGACTTCGTAGATATTAAATACCTAAAAACTATATTAGTTAAGAATGCTAAGGTGGACTGTGATGGCAATGCTGTCAACTGGCTAAAAATAAGATGGCTGCAGTATCGTAAAGAAGACAATAAACATATATATTTTAAATATGATCTGGAGGATGATGATTTTAAAATGATTAAGATTATCAGAAGGGGCAAAAGACTACCTGTGGAACAAATTGTGTTGAAAAATGCATATGACAAACCCTTACCCATTTCTAGTGAAAAGTATGACGATTTACAAGACTTATGCAGACAAGGCATCATTCCAACGCAATACCATGATTTTTATAAAGGGTTTTCAGTTGGAACTCCAACAACAGATGACGACGATAATTAATATTTTTCTAAACGCTGATATGCTGATTACAGGTTTTATTATTTAAATTGTACTATTTCAGGAGTAAAATAAAGATTATTGATTTATTACCTATTTTATTACTCATTAAATTTAATCACTACCATAATAAAACTTAACTGTACAAATGACGTATTTAAGTTTGATAACAACATAAGTTGGAAAATAATTTAGAGCCACACTAACGTATGTCAACCGAATTTAAAAAAAATATATATTGCGTCTATGTAAGCATATATAAATAAATAATTTCTAATTTTTTCAAAGCTCTAAGAGTATGGCAATACATAGAATTTTTTTTTTATTCCCTACTAGTATTTTATCTGTATTAAAAAGCTGGTAAAGTTTAAAGAGCCGAATTTTCACAGTATTTTTGCTTTCCTGTAAAATTGAGAAAATGTAGATACGTTTATCTGACTCTTACACCGCGAAATACAATTAGGTAAAAGAAAAACTCATAAATAATTACAAAATAAAACGTAATTAAAAAGCAATCAGTCTTCAATATATAAAACTAACGATATAAATAAAAATGTCATATTCCGTGATTTGATTTGAAGTTTGAACCAATTGTAATGGTAAGTACTGAAGTTAAAATTTCTTTTACCATTAAATATGAAGAAAAAAAGAAAGACTTAATTCGAAATTCAAATTAAACATTGGAGGGTACTCCAGAAACCTGGGTGCTGTGTGTCTAATTATGATTGTCCCTCTCCCAAACCTCACTTGAGCTGAATTTAATTTTCTCCTCAAACCATACTTAATCATTACTTGTGACCGAATTAAAAGGTTTTCAGGGAATGAATTCATTTTTATATTTACTTTTGAGGCACACGTTTCTTAATTTGATTAATTTTTCGAGAGCATAAAAGTGTTTCAACCGTTTTAAACATTTAAGAGTTGTTAAGTGAAAGTAACGTTGTTAAGTACCTGTTTTATGTTAAACTTGGCAACGGATTAATTTTACACAAATTAATTAAAAAAAGAATCAAATGCGACTTACATCATTATCAGTCGTAGGAGGTCCACTGCATAGGCCTCCCCTAAAGATTTCCAAAAGGACCGGTTGGAAATACCTTGCCTCAAGCATGTTCCTGCGGTCTTAATCAGGTCATCGGTCCATTTTTTGGATGGACGTTCTACCCTGCGCTTGCCGGCGCGAGGTCTCGATTTGCGCTTTGGGTTCCCATCGGCCATTTGTTCTGCGTGCTATATGTGTGCCCTGCCTACTGCCACTTAACATACTGATTCACTGGGCTTTGTCGGTAACTGTGTTCATCTACGGATCTCCACATTTCTGGTTCGATCTCGCTGAGAGCATAGCCCACTCTATGAGCTCGTTGGACTTTTTTGACCATGCTAATAAGGTCCATAGTGATATTGCATGTTTTAGTGCCATTAGTAATTTTCCACCAGTGTGTTACCAGTAATGACTGGTAACACACTGGTGGAAAATTTTCGACCTTAGCCACTGAGGTATTTTGGATAAGAAGACTTAATGCGACAATAAAAGATGCAAATCACATGATTACCCTTTTATAAAGGAGCTGTCCAACAGATGACATTTACCGATGATATTTACTTACAGATGAAACTAATTCTTCTGACCCTTTGCGTCTTCACGGTGACCCACGCCTACGTACAATGGGATCCCAGCGGACAATACCGGATCCTAGTTACTGAACCAGTGGAAGAAGAACCGTCTACAGAATTCAAGGTTGAGACCAAACCTTTTAAAGAAGTAATTGAAACCACACCTATTATTAAGAAATATAAAGTCGCCGAGCTGAAAGACTATAAGGTCGGTTACCCATACCCTGGTTACCCTTACCCCGGTTATCCATACCCTTATTTCAATTACCGTTTAGTTGAACCTGAATATACTTTCTCGTCTCCCTATGTTGTTCGTAGTTACGTGCCTTTTCATTATGACTACAAACTTACAAAATGATTTAATATAGTCACAAATAAAGATTAAATAAAAATATTGGTTTTGTGTTCTATTTGGAATATGGTGGTCCAAGATCCCAAGGTCGTAAGACCTAGTCATTTTAGCATGATTAGAATTTTGAGGAATAGTGTGGGCAAGAAGCTAGAATAATATATCTGCAGCAGGCTGGTGTCCGCAACTCCACGTCTCAGCGCGTATTTTGCGAAAAGTTAGGAAGTAAATCATTCGATTCACCCCAGCTCCTTGAGAAAGACCAGCATTGCCTTGGCGATCTTCCGTAGATTACCTGGATTACCGAAGTACTTTGCCCTGTATGAAGCAAGCTCAGGGCAGTTCAGAAGCTCATGGGGTGCTGTCTCGTCTGCCCCCATACAGGTTCTGCACAGTGGGCTGTCTTTAACTCCTAGACAAAGAGATGTTTATTTAAAGACCTTGTATAGGCCCAGGTAGAAAGACGGCAAGCGGACTGTATTATGAAAAGGTTTCTTAGGTGTTTCACAATTATAGCAACCTGTACCCTGTTCACAATAAGATTAGACATTTACTCAAACCTTTTTTACAGTCCGTTCAACCGATTTTGACTTCTATTGCGTTGGTAGCATGACAAATGGCAACTGCAGTAAACAGTTGTATTGTAGCCACTTTTTTGCCTCTAATGTCATCCTTAAGCCTACGGAATAGAAGTCAAAATCGGTTGAAGGGACTGTAAGAAAGGTTTGTGTTTATGTCTAATTTTATTGTGAACAGGGTATAAGTACTTAAATGAAAAAGCATGTCTGAGCGCGGTCGTGTCGGACGATGCAATGCGGTGATGTTCTTGCGTTCCTGTCTTCCTGGTCGCCGTGCCTGTGCAGTGTCGCTCGTTGATGACGTCGCCACACCTACGACAGGAGTGTCGTAGGTGTGGCGCGTCAATATCTCCATACAAACGAAACGATTTAATTACCTACACTACTACCAAAATAACAGACTGTACAAATACGTGCGTGTGTGTGCGTGTCTACGCGCCGTTTGAACTAAAAGCAGTTCCCAGAGCAGTTGTTCGACGCGGGAAGAGGTGAGGAATAGTTTCAAAGGGAGGCGGAGCGTGTCGCTAATGTAGGTACGGTAGTACTAATATATATACTGTGACGTCGCTGTGTGTTCGTTAAATTTTTATGGATGTGTGTGAACAGAGCTATGGCCGGTTATGGCGGCTGTGATCATACGCAGCTGTTGTTTACGATAATAAGTTATGCATACTTTCTAGTTTCAACACTGGGCCCTTTTTTGTTTAGACACCATATAAATGTTTATTGTAGATTTAAATCTAAGAAAAGAAATAAATAAAAGTCACAATCAGCCAGCCTTATCTGTAAAATTCTGGTGCTAAAATTTTCCTCGATGAATTTAACTGAAGTTAGCTTCAAATGACCTGTCATCCCACCATGCTAAGGATTGACAGTTCACTTCAAGCATAATACTATAATATTGTTTACTAGCACTTTCCCCCCGAATTCGTTCGCGTGATTTGTCTAACGGATCTCTTATTATCCCTAATTATTAATAACAATATTTTATTGTGATTTAAGTTTTATAAAAGTATTATTATCCATCCTTACTTACTAATATTTAATATTCATAATTTCAGCCGAAAGACGTCCACTGCTGGACATAGGCCTCCCCCAAGTGGGGGGGGGGGGGGGCTGGCCATAATCGCCACGCTTGGCAGGCGGATTGGCGATCACAGTATGGTTGTTACAAATGCACAGAGAACGCTGCTGCCCATTCTCTGGTGTGTGTCAGAATGGCTGGTTGCCTGTGGCTTTGGTCTATGAGAGTTGATTAGAAAATTGCTACATAATTGCTTATATTTGCTACATTTAATAAATAATTGCTACATACTATATATATTTAGAAATAACATTTTTTTTTTGTACAGCCATCCTGACGTTTGGTTGGCTGGTCGCCTCCTAGTTTAAAGCCAAGCATGCAGAGTTTCTCGAAATGTATTGCATCAATAATTGCTACATATTTGCTTCATTTATCTAATTTAGTTGTATCTTCAAAGTTCAAACATATGTTAAATAAAGGATGTAGCAATTATTTTAATTATCCCAAAGAAAAGTGCCTGATAAAACAGTACAGTACTGAAGACACACTGCAACTATTTGCCTTTATTGTTTTATCAGGCACTTTTCCTTGGGATAATTAAAATAATTGCTACATCCTTTATTTAACATATGTTTGAAGATACAACTAAATTAGATAAATGAAGCAAATATGTAGCAATTATTGACGCAATACATTTCGGGAAACTCTGCATGCTTGGCTTTAAACTAGGAGGCGACCAGCCAACCAAACGTCAAGATGGCTGTACAAAATAAATATGTTATTTCTAAATATACATAGTATGTAGCAATTATTTATTAAATGTAGCAAATATAAGCAATTATGTAGCAATTTTCTAATCAACTCTCATAGACCAAAGCCACAGGCAACAAGACATTCTGACACACACCATTCTCTGATACGTCCCTTAGTCGCCTCTTGCGACACCCACGGGTAGATATGGGATGGTGCTATTCTTTACGTCCGACACCATACGGACAATATTTAATATTATAAATGCGAAAGTAACTCTGTCTGTTACCTACGCTTTCACGATGAAACGGCTAAACCGATTATGATGAAATTTAATATGAAGATAGTCTGAATGCTGGGAATAGACATAGGCTACTTTTTATTTCGTCTGCATCCGCGATACCCCTCATTCACGCGGACGATATCGCGGGCAAAAGCTAGATTATTATATTTAGCCCGTACGTATAGCAAGGTATAAGCCTCCCTCCAATGCTTCCATCGGTTTCGACTATTCGCTATGTCTTGCCAATTCTAAAAAAAAAAATTCTTAAAAGTCCTCCATTAAAAGCTAAATCCGCCTTTGTGTAAATATTCAGACATTTGAACTGTCAACAAAACAGCACTTAGCGTGCATTATCAGCAACCCGCAAATAATGTAGTAGTTTATTTAGTAGCCAGCATTTGGAAACACATTTGTCTGTATCATTAGAGAATCCCTCTCTACGTCTAACTGAGAGGAATGGCAACTAAGTGGAGCTCATTACTCTTTGATTTGGGGCTGAATGTTCGAGTTGCGGTAGAGGAACTATTCACGAATAACGCGAATTCTATCACTTCAGTGTTGTTCTGTAAGACTTTTTGTGTATTCGGGTGAAATGAGCTTGATGTGAGGATTGACGGCTTACCTCACTTCTCTTATATTCACCGAAGATTTCTTTTACATAATTGCACTGCAGGTCTACATCTACTAATGTAACTAATAAACTAATTTATTTTAAGACCGAAATTGTACCAACACATAAGGCGAATAAATTAATTTGAAATTAAATTTTGATTTGCATGGGTTGAAATAGTTCGGAATAATTAATTAGAATTAAAATGGTCTCTACCCTGACTTTTACATAGTTCTTTTATGATTCCTACTTAAGAAGATATTGTAACTAACCCCATTGTTCTGACTCTCACTACATATCAAATATGGCGCAATAAAAATATGCTCTAATGCCGTCTTTTGTAGTTTAGTGCAAGTAGACTATATTCAAAGATATTGCTGTTCACGAGTGTGGAACTATCGACTTTTGAATACGTAGGTATTAGGTACGAGAATTTTCTTGTATTTTTCTGCTAGTCATTTCTGTCTCACTCCTGGCAAAGACCTCCCCCCATTTCCTCTCCAATATTGTGCCTCATCTCGCCAATTATTGAGAAAGCCATCCAAGGCGTCTCGTCACCTTCTCCTCGGTCTGCTGCGATGCCCCACTGTGTCAGGGCTCCAGTCTTGGCCCAAAGCTTAGCCGGCATCCAGGGCCTCAAGTCTGCTATTGCAATAGTGTCAGAATGGTCTATCATGGATTTATAATTGTTAATTTTGACAAGTTTGGTAATCTACTCATCATTATGACTTTCCAATGGTCAACCACTGACACGCAATTGAAAGAAATGATATAGAATGGTAATCTTGTACAAAATGGCAACTGAATTGACTTAGGCGGTAATCTGCTAAAATTTTGACCGTTCCTTTGATCAGTGACCTACCATTAGAGCGTCATTGTGCAGCCAATGCTTTTAATTCGACCGACCAATGATCGACCATTATGAATTTAGCAGATTACGAACTTTTAGCAAAATGACAATGGTATCGTATTGGAATGACGAAATTATAAAAATAGCAGACCCAAGTCCCATTTTAGTCTTGCAGCTTTTTGAGCTGCGACAGTTTGCTTACTTACATAACCTATAGCGCACAGGAATAACGTAGTTTTTTGTTAGCAAAAGAATGTTTACAATCGGTCCAGGGGTGTGATTCTGTAAGACCTCATTCTAAACTTTGAATCTGAATCCGCTGTGAGTTTCTTGATTGGCGTTCTAAAAACTCGGTTGATAATTCGATGTTACACTAGCACCACCCTTGCGAGCGTGTCAGCGAGTTGAACTAAATTGACAGGGAGATTTTGACAGATAAAGTATGAGATGACGTAAGAAGTTGCATTCTGTAAGGTAATTTCCCCGTCACTTCAAAGCTCACTTCGCACTCGAACCCGATTCAAAGTGTCAAATATATAAAGGTAATTTTGAACCTTACGCAAAGTGAGAGTGTATAGCGATGTGAGATGCTAGTATTTGTTAGAATTTTACGGAATCGACCTATAGTAGTTCCAGAGATTAGCTCGAACGATAAACACAGCGCTACGTAGGATTTTGACTTATAATAATGTAGTGAAGTAGATCTACATCATGTACAGGGTTTTGGTATTACATGGAAAAACATTAAACGAAAGCAAATAAAGTAGTAGAGAGTCCCGAATGCAAAGGTTTTAAACCATGTCATATAAGTATAAAAAGAAAGTTCAAATTAGTTCACAGTCTCTAATTACATTCTTAAAACATAATACCACATGCTCGCAGGATGTTTTCCGCATTATTTACGGAGTCTCAAGTTCTCATTACGGTAGACTTCGGTGCAAGTTGAGAGATTATAGGATTTCTATCTATATATAACGCTGTATGAAGAATGAAAAGCTTTGTTTATGCTCAGGCTAGAGAACGGCTTATTTTAGTAGAGATTAGTGCAGGATTTTTAAAAGATTGGTAAAAGAAACGTGGTGTAAAATTTTACAGTGAATAACGAGGTCCATTAAAAAGATAAAAGATATTTTATTTGCAAAACAACAACACAGGATTACAGCACACAATGTAATAAGTTTCTTATGTATACGTACAGGCAGATACACGACTAGATCGTAACCAAAAATATCTACATGTAATAATAAGTACCAAAGTTATATTACATACAAAATACTAGGTAAGTAGTCTAATAGTTTGGTAAGGTGGTATATCTAATTGAAATAGATAACAATCTCCTTAGAATAAAGTAATCTATCTGTAACAAAACATCTTTATGACTTTAATCAAAATCCTTATCAATACATCGGATACGCAACATTATATGAACAGAAAACAAAAAATGTTCTGAAAATTATTATGGATGATCCAAATGCTCGTGGTAAAGCTGTTATTTATTTCTTTAATTATTATTTAAATTCTTTATATTGCTTATAATTTTTTTAAAGTTCCTCTGCATGTTTCTTCTCTCTTTGAGTTGTGTCTGCTAACACATGCAACAATTGTGTTAATGGAAATAAACAGATTAGTTTCATAGCCCTCCATCATAAAATGTTCGCTAATGCATCTATTCCTTTAACCAACTATGATACTTAACTCCTTTAAGCAAACGGTAAGTCTATCAAATTTATTTTCAGCCTGCGATATTTAAAACTGTGGCTCCAGTGTCTTTAGGGGTCTTTAATATTTCATTTGAGTATGCTCTGATTTTTCTATACTCGTTATTATCTTATATACATCATTGAAAATAGTCTTCATTCCGAAATCTATAATAGAACCGGTATCTTCATCGAACATTTCATAGTCACATATTAGGTTCTTGTTCGAGTCGATATAGTAAGCATATTGGTGAGAAGTTATTTCTGTGTAAAGAAGATTATTGAAACGCTCCACTCTGCGGTTAAACATTGTCGCACTGTATGAGTGTTTATATGTAGGAGTGCAAATTATTATATTTGTGTGAGTTATTTTTATAAGCACTTCTCTTATATTCCTTATTTGGGGTAAGTAATCTTTTGCTGCCTTGAAATCTGTTTCTCCAATTAATATTATACAGAAATCGTTATTTGTGAATTCTATTAACTTCTTGTCTAATTTGCATATTAGATTATTTATTCCACAGTTAGGCATTCGATAGTGACAGATCTCGGTATTCTTAAGCATATTATCTGCTATTGAGTATATTTTATTGTTTTTGTCTTCACTAATAATACATATTTTACTTATTATTTTTTGTCGCTCAGAATAATTATCGTGAGTTACATCTTTATTAGATGAGAAAATTGGTTTCTGCTTTTGTTTTACTGGTATAGTAGGTATCAGCTTTGAAGATACCATTTCTTTGTGTTTTGTGTTTTTCTTATGAGTTTTTGTACTTACTTTTGTTTGAGCTTCTTGGTTTGAATTCGATAGCTCTTTCCTGAGAGTACTGTCATTTATCTTTAGTGCTTCATTCATAGATTTTTGATTTCTGTTTTCTAGCGACAGTAATTTTATTTTCTCATGTGCACTATGCAGTTCAAGAGTAAGTTTTTCTATCTGTGATTTTAATTGAATTACCAGGTTATCATGAGTAAAGCTGTCGTCATTACTGATGTCGGGTAAACTGTTTGATGTATTGTCTAATGCTTGTGTAAAAACTTGACTCTCATCGTTTTCCGAATCAGCTTTTGGACGTGTACTATACTGGAAAGTTATGTTTTCTACAAAATTCGTCATTACTTTGTTACTTTATTGAATTAACTTAAATTAAAAAAACAGTTAAAAGTTTTTATTTGGAAATGTTATGATTTTCACAGCAAAACCTGGACTGTTTTATGACACTATGCACTTTATTCGCAGCTAGTCGTTCTAAAATACGTATTAGACTTATAAACAGAGTAACATTAAGAATTAAACTTGTTATGAAGCACAATCAAAATGTTCCAATAGTTAGCTTTTAAATGCAATAATACACAGTTGTTCTCACAAACGTTTCGTAGTAAGTAACAATTTTGTTTACACACACGTTACACTATAGCAATTTATGAATGGATTTATGGAGACTATGGTTTACACTCAGAAATTGTTGATTTTTGTTAAAAATAATAATATTTTTCGTCCGTTTTCGGCCTCGGCAGCCAATTGCAATGGTGATCAGCCAAATACGTGCCTGATATTATAGTGCATAAGTACCTACATGAGCAAAACACAAGTGCACTCCCTCCCCAAGAAAATGAATCATATGTAATTTAGACGTAAATCTGTTTAAAACGTAGGTAAACATTACTTTGGTAAATCGGTAAAATAATTAAGAAAATGTTTTTATCTATTTTTAATAGGTATTTAATAGACCACGTGAGATATAAAACGACTTTTTATGTAATAATATCTTATTTTGTGTTCTGTTTCGAGTTGAATGACTTACGTTTTTCACGTCAATATTTTGAAGGTAAGACATATATCGCTATTTTTTGGAAAGGTTAAGGTAGA
Organism: Charanyca ferruginea; assembly: GCA_947361185.1. Lineage (NCBI taxonomy): Eukaryota > Metazoa > Arthropoda > Insecta > Lepidoptera > Noctuidae > Charanyca > Charanyca ferruginea. The sequence goes on from OX376068.1 coordinate 25,086,789, forward strand.
TACTTATAAAATCATGTCAAAATCAGCAATGACAGCCAACGTGGCAAGGCTGCATGCTTTTGGGCTTATTTCCAATGCAAATAAGTTTTTTGACAGCATTTTCTTCTTTTTATTTATCAGTCTGTGAATATTGCGTAATTCGTAGACTTCATTCGCGTAAATATCGGTTATTATAATCACTTTTCTATAATAAAAGTAAAATTTATGTTGGTCCTTATAAGGTCCTATCAAAATCTGCCTAAAATTAACAAACACAAGACAAAAATTTAGTATTTGTTTTTTTGGTATAAATACAGTGTAAACATTCATAATAAAATTATGCATTTAGTAAAAGGGTGTTATTTTGACATTACAAACAGACACTTCAATTTTATTTATTTTTATAGATACAGATGTTTAAATTAAATAAATAAACAATGTACGAAATTATCATTTCATTATTAATATAAAAAAATAAAAATATTAATTTCTAGATGAAGATACCAATTCTACTATTGCTGACCATTATCTATGTGCACACCGAAGCCAGGGGAATCGAATGGAAGGCCGATTATGGCAGATATCCTGTAGTTAGCGAGCCGGTGACAATCGAGTATCCTTGGTATCGGTACGAGTATCCGGCACCAGTATACCATGTCATAGTGAAGTCCTACGACCCGGAATATTTCTACAACCTATTCGGATATTATCCCGATTAGAAAGAGTAATATGGTGAAGTGATTTATATTATATTAATTATTGTGGTAGTTTTCTGTTTGTTGTTTTATATTGCCACCGACTTCTGAAATTAAAGTTATTTTATCTTCGTAGTTTTTGAAGGCGGTTGTCTTTTTTGAAAAAGAGTTTTATCATTCAAATACATTAAGAAACCGAAACACTAAAACAAGTAAGTCATTCCCTAATTTTACACCCCTTCCCTATAAAGTACCTAATATATTATAAATAAGAATATTTATATAGGAATATTTTCAAGAAATTTAAGTGGGACCCTACACCTGAATACTCTATCCATTAGGAGAAGAATTTTCAAAATCAGACAATTACCGGAAAAATCGCGTAACAAACATACAAAAATAGAAACATACAGTTGAATGGAGAACCTCCTATTTTTTTGAAGTCGGTTTAAAACTCATAGTTTAGTATTCTGTGTAGTAATGCTTAGTGAAAGATTGCTCGAGAGATAGCACGCAGCACTAGTTCTTCAAGCCGACGGAGTAGAAACAACAAGCATCTCCTGTTCGCATACTTGTACCAAAAGTTTCACCAACACGTATAAATTCTAGCACAACTGAAATTGCGAGTCTGGAAACTTTTAGTTCCACAATGTGACTGTTCGTTTAGAATACATTAGAATTCTTTGGAAATATATAATTTTACTGTTCGAAAGTTTGTCATGTAGAATGTCTGGTGGGCATGAGTGGTGACAGTAAACTGTTTCATTTGGTTTGAGTTTTAGAGTGGGTATTTTCGAAATAGTTAGTTTTCTGTTCCATAATTTTAAATTTCAGCCAGCCAAATTATTTGTAATGTGTGTGATCGCCATGCTTGGCAGATGCATGTTGGCGATTGCAGTAAAGAAAGAAACAAAGAAAAACCATTTATTAACCCGCACAGGACAAAACACACATAAATAACATGGTAAAATTGTAAAAATAAAGAAAATGAAATTGGTCCTGTACGAGACCAAAAGGCTCAATTTAAAAAAAAACGTCAGTAAGTAGGTGTTATGGTACTCAGAAGGACGCTGCTGCCCATCCTCTGGTCAATATCCCTCTGTCGCCTTCTACGACATCCACGGGTAGAAATGGGCTGGTGCTACTCACGGCCAGCATCACATGGCGTAATGAATTAATGTATGTTTTCATACATTCCAAGAAAGTTTATTGATTCACAATTCAATGACTGCCTCCTCATTTCACAAGCATTTCAATAATTCCAGGTATCTTAGAAATTGATGCGTAGGTATTTAATCTTTTTATCGCTGAATATTTTTGATATTCAACAGTTGTGAAAAGACAAAAATTTAATATGACTTTTCATCAAATCAAACTCAAAAGATTTGTAGAATTCTTTAAAACTGTGAAGGCATTTATGAGATATTGGAAAAAAAACTCAATCAATACACTCTATAGTCTGCAAATTAATCTTTGACTTTGACTTTATAATACGTTTAATGCCTGAACGGTGCTTGCGTTGGTAGGTACCTCTACCTACTTACTCGTAAGTACTATTAAATGAATACTTTTTACAACTACATGATTCTATCCGCGTCTACTACAAAGTAGCCTATGTCCTTTCTTGGGGTTAAACCTTAGTCTGTACTAAACTTCATATAAATCGGTTCAGCCGTTTAGTACTGAAAACAGACAGAGTTACTTTCATATTTCAGCCCGTCATACTACTACTACTACTAATGTTAAAGTTTGGACAAAATAAAATAAAGTATGGCATGGCCTTAGATAAGGAAATAAAAGGCAGATAGACCGCGTGGAACACTGAGAGCGAAGCCAAAAAAGCAAATACAAATTCAAAAGCTAATACCTTCCGCGCGGTCTATCTGCCTCTTATTTTATAATCTGAGGGCATGCAGTATGGATTTCATTAATTATTTTCTTAATTCTTATAGCTACCTATATTTGTAATCTTCTCTAAGTATATCTGAGAAGACAAACTTTTAGGTTCTAAAGAACCTTCGCTAATTTAACTTCTAACTCAATGATTTCGTAAGACAAAAGAGATGGGAGTGTAGGGAGGGACCAACTTGGGTATTGTACCCGAAACTATCTAAAACTAAAATGTTGACAATAGGACACCTACTACCTATGATATTCAATGAATCTAAAGCCCAAGCGCTTAAAGCGCTAACAAGCGACTTTTACAGATTTTAAACTGACTATCACGTCAAAATGTGTAGTGTAAATGATTTGAAAAAAATATATGTTAAACTAGAACATTCTCTTTATCATTTAGTATGTGAATATTTTTGATTAAGTTCATATTAAATAAATAGTTTAATCAACTTGTGAAGTGGTATCTGACGCGGACAAAACATTGATAATCACACAAAATCTAGCATAAACGAATGAACGAACGAATGGTATTTAAACGAAACTTTCACTATCTTACAGACAATTTTATTTTCTATCTTTTAGTATACGCCTTTCTTTTAAAGTTAAAGAATACTATCTTTTATTTAATTTTTTCGACTAAACTTTGAGAGTTTTGGACGCAGCGCATACGATTCTCTGGTCGCTCAAGGTCGGCGGCGTATATCGTTGCCTTAAAACACCAATCCTGAGGTAGCTGTGCGGTGCGGGAGGGGTGACTTTTGTCACAAGTTTACCTATCATTGAGCTCTCGCCACACGTCACCGCTCAGCTACTTTAGATAGGGTCCAGATAAATAGGGCACGCCGTAATTTCGGCGGTAAGACCCGTCATGGAGGATTGGTTAGGGCGCCGACACGGCGCCCTCACGTTCCGGCTGACGCAGATACTGACCGGACATGGCTGTTTCGGGAAGTATCTGTGTCGCATAGGCCGCGAACAATCGCCCGGGTGTCACCACTGCGGAGATTGCCTGGAGGACACGGCGCAGCACACGCTGGCAGAGTGCCCAGCTTGGGCAGGGCAGCGCCGTGAACTCTCCGCAGCAGTAGGTGACCTCTCGCTCCCGAACATCGTCCTTTCGATGGTCCAGAGCGAGAGTGCGTGGGAGGCTGTTGCCTCTTTTTGCGAGCATGTCATGCACGCAAAAGAGGCGGCAGAGAGGGTGAGGGAAGCAACTGCCTCGCTTCCCTCTAGGAGAAGACGCACCGGGCGCCGGAGGGCGCTTAATGACCTCCGGCCTCCATGAGTTGCCGGTCTGCGGGTGGTCGACTTAGGGGCAATCCACCACCCGACCAGAAGCAGGCCCGTGTAGGCGGCGCGCCGTGTTCCGCGCGCGCCACACTAGAGGATTCGGCGGCAATTAGACCGCCGAGGTCGACGGGACCCGCCTACGTTATTGGCGGGTCATAGCCTGGTGGGGGCGCGGTGCATGCGCGAGCGAATCCCGTACCCCCGCCCATAGGTCAGTCGAGGAACACCGTGGTGGTTTTAGCCGGTACGAGTCCGGCACACCCCCCCGTCTTCCCCGGACGGGGGATAGTCCATGAGGATATCCCCACGATAAAAAAAAAAAAAAAAAAAGGGTCCAGATAAATGGTCGGGATAAAGAAATGTTAAAGCCATACATTAAGGCTTGTATACATGCCAATAACCTTCAGCATTTGGCCCGCACTGAATTTGTGGACGAGTGCGGGGGTGATATCGACGCAGTCTTTAATCGGACGCAATTTATTGTAATATAAATAATACATATTTGTAAAAAGTAACAAAACCAAATCATTTTCCTTTGTATTGCAAAGCAGTAGATATTTTTTTTATACTCTTTTGATAAGAAATTAAGGAGTAAAATGGTTTCATCTCAATGATTTGGAGGTGATTTGACTTTTTTTTTTCTTATTTTGTGATACCGATACAAAATTTGTGGCTAAACCAAAATACGTATCATATCATGTAGATTACTAACAATTTATTTCAGATGTAATTTCTTGATGATAGATGATAGATATAGAAGATGTTAATGCCGACGAAAAGTTGCTTCATCTGCACGCTTCTTTCCAGCTTTTTTCGAGAGAGCAGCCTTAACTTTTTGTTACATGACGTAATAGGAACATAATAGGAATAAGCTGCGCTTTCTCTCATTCATGTTTGATTAGTACAGACTGTTTTGACATTGAGTTGAGCCTCCGATTACTAAAACAATCATGCGTGCACGTTCGGACAGGTCCACTCAAATCTGTGTACTAGTTTAGTTCCACGGACTAGAAAAAAAGAAGTACTCCGCCCCACACATATCGAAAGTGAAGCACCCTAAGTAAGCCAGACCGTTTGTACAAACATGCCTCACGCACACATTTACATCATAGTCACGGACTAGAAAAAAAAAGAATTCCGCGCCGAGAGTACCGACTACCGACCGTGACGAATTATATGTGTGCGTCTCGGACCGGCGTACTTTAGGTGATTCACTTTTGATATGCGTGGCGTGGAGTCCTTCTTTTTTTTTTAGTCTGTGTTTAGTTCTAGTTCTATCTTCCTTTCTACTAGTTCTTTCTTTAAAATACTTCCTCAGATATGAACCTATTGTTGAGATGTGTGATCAGGCAGGATAAATGAAAATTAAAGACTGAACTCAAAGTCAAAGTCAAAGCATTTATTTCAAATAAACCATTTACAGGCACTTTTGAATTGTCAAAGAGCCAGTTAGTCAGAAAAAGCTTTTTACAAAAAAGAAAACCGCCTTCAAAAACTAAAAAGTGAAAAATAACTTTAGCACAGAACACACATTGACTTTAGTTTCGAAATTCAGTGGCTTTGTTCTGTTTGTTGTTTTGTATTGCCACCGACTTCCGAAACTAAAGTCAATGTGTGTTCTGTGCTAAAGTTATTTTTCACTTTTTAGTTTTTGAAGGCAGTTGTCTTTGTTGTAAAAAGCTTTTTATTTTCCGCTTTTTAGTACCTCCTTCTCATCCAAATCTATTAAGAAGAGATTGAAAGTTATCTACCACAAAGATTGATGAAACTAAAACGTCGTCTATGTAACATTTTTGAGTATTTGTTGATTTTTCAAAAAGTGCTGAATCAATTTCGATAAAATTTATATGGGACCACCCCTAAAGCATACCCTATCCATAAAAAAGAATTTTCAAAATCGGTTTACGTTTGCCGGAGAAATCGCGTAACAAATCGCGCACATACTTAATGCAAATTTAAGACTTATACGGTTTTCTCATGGATGTTTCCCATTGTCAGAACTAGACCAAATTAAAATGGAACCACACGGGAAGCACTAGCTGTCAAATAAAAAAAGAATCATCAAAATCGGTTCACCCAGTCCAAAGAAATCAGGAAACAAACATAAAAAAAAAAAAAAAAAAGTACAGACGAATTGATAACCTCCTCCTTTTCTGAAGTCGGTTGAAAATTAAGCTAGTTGTCAAGGTTTGAAATAGGAAAGTAGATAAATACTAAGAAGTTTGTAGCTTTACTTAAAATTCGTCATTCCCTCAAGGTCAATATTTTCCTCATTGCATTTAGAAGGGAATGACGGTTGATGTGGGAATGATTTACACAGTATTGTACAATACTTTTAGATTTTTTATCTATGACTTCCAACATGTATTTCATGGTATTTAATATAAACAGGTGTATACATCATAGTTTAATTTGACATAAATTACATAATTTCATATATTATTATTTGTTTTAAGTATAAAATATTATATATAAATATTTAATTTGAATGATATAAAATATTTCGATTTTCTTTTTCACAAATGAGCGAATACACGTTTCTACGCGCCACGAGTCAGCCCTTGAACTGGAAGATGTTGCCAGAGCCAATGCGGCGCGAGTAGACGTGAGGAACAGTGTTTCGGTGCGGGGCGGAGCGTGTTGCTACTGTACTATAGTACTAATACTTATACTGTGCTATGGAGAAGAACGAGCAAGAAACTCCACAGACAGTCTTTTAAATCAAGTTTTTACAAAATACTGATTACATTATTCACGTTGCTTCTATATGTGAAAACAATGCAGGTAAAGACCAATATACAATGCATTAAAAAAAAAAGAATCAAGATTTAAAGAAGAAAAAAAGCCATGGCAGTTAAGAGTTGATCAATCTCTACTGACAGCGCCCGATCACGAACATGACGCGTGGACTTGACTTGTAAAACGCGTATGTATTCCGAAGAACAAAGAAATGGACACACAATATAATTATGCAAGTAGACTTAAAACTAATTATCACAAAGTGCCTGATAAAGTCTCCAATGCAATAAGTTGCACGATGTAAAATGTTTTTGCGGAAATCGCTTATATTCTAGGTTCCTAAATCTAAACATATGTATCATCATAATTAAAGATCAAGAATCAAGGATGAAGACCAAATTCACCTTGAGAGTGGAGTGGTTGGAGTCGCGTCACAAAATTAACTTCAAATTTTTAGTACCAACTCATCACCTAGAGACCTTCTTGAAGGAAGAATTTTGGCCGTCGGGTGTCTTGTATCGGAATTTCGCGGAAGGTTACCCGACACCACGACTCAGCGCAATACGTCGCCGATCCAACGTAGTAAATAGATTTGTAAACGAGGTTAATAATTATGTATTAGTTTATGTTTTGTTTATTAAATTTGTGTATTTTTTCTATGGGCCTTAGTCATCATCATCATCATCATCATTACAGCCGAAAGACGTCCACTGCTGAACATAGGCCTCCGCCAAGGGGGGGTATTGCCATAATCGCCACGCTTGGCAGGCGGGTTGGCGATCGCAGTATGGTTGTTACAAATGCACAGAGAACGCTGCTGCCCATTCTCTGGTACGTCCCTTAGTCGCCTCTTAGTAGCCTGATAATAAAGAAATATTATTATTATTAATTATCATGTCAACCTTTAGACGCCCACTGACTGTTGGTCATAGGTCTTCCCCAAGGGGGGTTCAACCGTTATCGTCATGCTTGGCCGATGCATGTTGACGATCGCAGTAGGTGTTATGGTACTCAGAAGGATTCTGCCCATAGTCTGGTCAATATCCCTCTGTCGCCTTCTACAACACCCACGGGTAGAGGTGTTACTCGCGGCCGGCACCACACGTGGATCTATATACATAGTTTTTAATATGACCAGTCTATAGAAGAACTTGTAAAGATTTGACAAGAGGACTTGGAGAAACTTTGGAGAAATAAATATCGTTTTTATATGAATAAGTTTCCAATTGTATTCTATACTATAATATACATAATTCTTCTTTCATTATATTCAGTTCGGTTTTGCGTGGTTAGGTTTCAAAGTTTCAAAAGTAAATAATCAAATTAGATGGTAAGAGCTTTTGTGAAAGGGTTTGTCCGAAGAGACAAAGTATTCAAAAATAGATATAGGTGGTCCCTTTTCAGGAGCAGATAATAATAATAATAATAAGACGAAAAAGACAAGCAAATAAAGTATCTTGACTTGGCCCGCGAGGTTGTCGACATGTGGGATGTGGACTCAGCGATCATTGTGCCGATAGTTGTTACAGCCAATGGCTTAATTGCCAAGAGCCTCGACCAACATCTAAGGAGGCTCTCGTTAGGCGGCTGGATCAAGGGCTTGATTCAGAAGGCAGTACTTCTGGACACGGCCCGCATTGTCAAGAGGTTCCTCTCTCTGGAGCCCTGACCGCCGGTAGCTTGGACCCTGTTCCCGATACCGATGGGCTACTATTTTTTATATTTTCAAATGTTTTTATTTTTTATTAATATTTAAAAATGTATTTTATAGGTAAATATAATTAATAAATGGTGATAATAATAATAATATGTGGGGACATTTTCACACACGGCCATCTGACCCCAAACTAGGGAGACCCTGTACTATGGGTGTCAGACAGCTGATATACATACACAAATACATTTTTTTTTTTTTGTAAATACATACATTATATAGATAAAGATCTAACACTGTTACTGTCTTCTGTTTGCAAGTTATGTGAAAGCTGTCTTTTAGGTCAAAAGCGTCTTAGACCTCGTCATCGGTAACCACGTCAGAAAAATTTATAATCTAAACTATATGGAGACAAAATTATTGTTTGTTTGTAAGAGATCGTTTCAGGTACCTAGTAAGTACTGTTCCACCATCTGTCTAACCTTTTCCAGACTACATTTGTTGGGGTCGCCTTCCAGTCTAAACCGACGCAGCTAAATACCAGTGTTTCACATGGAGCGATTGTCTATCTGACCTCCACAACCCAGTTACTGGGTAAGCGATACCCCTTGGCAAGACTGGTTGTCAGACTATCTAGCTTCTGACTACCCATAACGACTGTACGGTTTTTACTTAACCACGAGCGAAGTACAGATCCGAATACACAAAATCTTTAATAGTAAGTTACACTTTTGGTAAGTGCAAAAGAATATACGTTATGATTTACTAGACTAATATGTGGACGACGTTGCGGGTTTAAGTAAGGGCTCTTACACACGAGCGGCATGTTGTCAACGGCAGAGGTAACTGCTGCCGTCGACCTATAGCAGGCAGTTGTAGCGTGCCACGTCCGCCATTTTGTCAGTTGACTGCCAATAGTTTAAGAGGAACCAATGACGAAATTGATGTTAGAATAGAATAGTTTATTTGTTTGTTAAACATAGGTATATATATAAAAAGGATCAAAATGTTGAATTACTAATTTCGGCAGTAAAGAAAAATGCTTGGATTTGGACTCATAAATATCTAAAGAATTATTGAATTAATATTATTATTATTACTATAGGTATATTTAGCCTGAACTGTCCCACTGCAGGGCAAAGGCCTCCCTGCATTACTTCCATCGGTCTCGACTTTTAGCTATGTCTTGCCAAATCTTAAGGACGCTATCCAAGTCATTCCGCCATCATTTTCGTGGTCTACCGGGTAATTTTCTTTCGTAATTGAAATAATACAGTAGGTAATAAAATAACAGTGTTTCTTCTTCGGAATCCGTTATGTAACTGACTCCTATACTAAGAGTGCTGACTACGGCTGCCGCTGATCTTTGAAGTTAGCATGTCGACGGCTGCAATTGCCTCTGCCGTTGTCAACATGCCGCTCGTGTGTAAGAGCTCTTAGTTGATAATATAAAACGAGTCAGCCATTTTATTCTTTCAACAATCCGGTGCAGAAGTTCCGCAACTTTAAATCCCAGCACATGTCCCACAAACCCAGCTGCTAGCTTTCCACGACACGCGAACCATTATAGATTTTCAATTTAGCACTCGAATTAAAGAAACAGGTGTGGGAATTGAATCGTTGGAAACTCAACGAGTTTGGAGAAACTTTCCAGACTTGCAATCTTGAGTTGGTAAGATTTCGACTTGTTGGTAACGAGAGTTTGACGCGCGCTTTTTGTTGCACACAAAATTAGGGAGGAACTGTTGTATAGATGGTCCAATCAGCGATAGTTTGTTGGAGCTGTGTATGACTTTTTGTTCTTGTTTTGAAAGGCTATTAAGTCTTCCCTTCAGGGTCTCTTGAACTTGAATGATATGAAATCTATACAGCTGTTGAGTTTTGTTTGTTAGAACGTGCTTATCTCAGAAACTGGACTGGGAGTCTTTAAGTCAAGAATGAATAGGTCACCTACTTCTAGGCAAACGTGTTCCATCTTAGACCGCATCATCGCTTCCCATCAGGTGAGATAGTGGTCAAACGTATGCCTATCAATAGTATATAAATCTAATAAATAAATATAAAAATGAATCGCTAAATCTGTTGGTAAGCGCATAACTTGCGAACCGCTTGACCAAATTGGATAATTCGTAGGGTAGGCGTAGGGTAGGCGTAGGGTAGGCGTAGGGTAGGCGTAGGGTAGGCGTAGGGTAGGCGTAGGGTAGGTGTAGGGTAGGTGAAGGGTAGGTGTAGGGTAGGTGTAGGGTAGGTGTAGGGTAGGTGTAGGGTAGGTGTAGGGTAGGTAAATAGGCAGGAAGTAGGTAGATAAGGACAGGACAACGTCTGTCGGGTCAGCTAGTAGTAAATAAAAAAACTACGCTAGCGCCATTTTGGCGGGTTTTGGAACTGTTATTTACTTAAAGATGGACGATTTTTCAACTTTCCCCCCGTAGGATATTATTTTTTAAATTATTATTCTTTATTGCATTATTTTCATGTTATAATTATTAATTAATTTTAAAGGAACAATATTGCAGCCCACTATTTTATCCACATAAAATCCAAATCCAAATTAAATATGGTAATGAATGCCGCTACATTTAGCGGCATTCATTACCATATTTAATTTGTAATATGTGGATAAAATAGTGGGCTGCAATATTGTTACTACTCCATATAAAATTATCTTGTTGCAACATGTAATATTTTATATTGTAGCTATTTATTATCCCCAATTAAATAAAATAAAAAATATGACATAGTTGTCCTTACCTCTACCTTCGTATAGGCCTTAGAAGCATCTGTCACGAAGGCGTAGACCGAATGTTAATTCATATTACTCCACCGGCAGGATATTATTTAGAACTGTCTTTACTAAGACGAATATCAGGCGGATATTACAGGGATATTCGAAGTATTAAGAAGCTTTCGTAGTATCAACGATTCTGTTGGGTATTGAAATGCTTTGTTCATGAATTATGGTTGGTAATTATTTATAGCTACAAGCTGTTGCTTGGGGCTTAACTCTTTGACCCTTTTAAGATCACTCAGTAGTTATTTGTCAAACTTGATCAAAGTTCGTTTTATATGTTTTAACATTGATGATAAAACAGAGTTCGTTCCGGAGAAAGAGTGTTGTTTTTTATGTTAAGGCGCTAACAAGCGACTTTTGCAGATTTTAAACTGACAATCACGTCAAAACGTGTAGTGTAAATGATTTGTAAAAAATAAATGTTAAATTACAACATTCTCTTAATCATTTAGTATGTGAATATTTTTGATTAAGTTCATATTAAATAGTTTAATTAAATCGTGAAGTTGTGTCCGACGCGGACAAAACATTGATAATCACACAAAATCTACCAGGAATATTTAAACGAAACTTTTACTATCTTACAGACAATTTTATTATCAATCTTTTAGTATACGCCTTTTTTTAAGTTGATGAATACTATCTTTTATTAAATATGATAATGTTTATTCATCTTATTTACAACATTTTATAAGAATTAAATATGTACAAAACTTAAAAGTAAATTAAAAAATATATATATATTATGTACAATGGACGGCTCACAGTGCATCGAAAAACTCGTCCGCATCGCTCACAATGGGACAAGTGCCCAGAAGGCTAGCAGCATTACCACGTTGAATGGCAATGCTAATTCTTTGGCCCAAGAAAAGGCCAGCCCTCTGGTCACGTGAAGAGTCGACCAGCCGCTTAGAAATGTCTCTAAAAACAATGTGAGCACTCGGACCCCATGGCCCTAGTGTTTCAACCCCAAACGGCTCAAACATATAACTTCCAAGAAGGTTGTTATATTTACGCCGTTTGAGGTTTTCGGCACCCGCAGCAGCCGCCCCAGCACAACACGACGTGCTAGGAAGATGGGATGGCGCAAGGGTGTCGACACAAGTTGCATCCCCCTTTTATTTAATTTTTTCGGCTTAACTTTGAGAGTTTTGGACGCAACGCATACGTTTCTCTGGTTGCTCAAGGTCGCCGGCGTAATTCGTCGCATTAAATGGACCTCATTACAGCTTTAGTCAAAGTTACCCCACTCTAGATTTTTTTCCTGTGTCGTGGATGCGTTTACAAACATACAAACTCACATACACAAACAACAATAGCCCGGAGCATCTTACTGTAGGCCATACAAGTATTACAAACCCGCGACACACGCAGCGCAGCAGTCAGTCACTGCACTCACTGATCAAGACGAAATCATTACCATTTTTTTATCCTGTTACGATAAAATCCATACTTAACATTAGAAATGCGAAAGTAACTCTGTCTGTTACGCTTTCACGATGAAATAGCTGAACCAATGTTGATGAGATTTGGTACGAAAATAGCTTAAACCCTGGGGAAGGACATAGGCTACTTTTTGATCCGCGATAACCGACATTCACGCGGACGAAGTCGCGGGCAAAAGCTAGTATACAATACTTCTTGTCATTTTTGATATAATATAAATATATACATGGTGTGTCACCTTGTATAATAATAATATTATTATGTTATTGTTTTACATAGTCTTCATGACTATCCAAAAGTATTTCCAGCAAACATTTTACTACTGTTTCTCAAACTGAATAGAAACCTGACAGCTTTCTGGTTTTAGATAAAAAAGCAAATTGAATTGACGTACAAACGTTCACTCAGTAAATAAACAGGTTTGTTTAATTCCGAACTACGCAAGCAAAGTAAGACGAGCGAGAAGATAGTTTAGTACAAATAGAATTAGGGAGTGATCTGAAGAGGTCCCCATTGCCCCAACTGATAAACAACGGACCGTACTTACTTACCGTCCGTAACTGAACTAACTATTCGTAGTTTGGGAACCTACAGATATTACTACTGGTACGTTGTAATTAATTGTATCTATTAATAATAATTAATGGCAGGAAACTACCGATTCTAGTGTTATTGTTACCAAAGGTTAGATTATCCTTTTATCCATTTTATCTTTTAATGACTGGTGAAAATCTTCCAACCAGATTTCGAATATACAGGAAACCATTGAAATTTGCGCTAAGGTGAAAGGCTATACAAAATTAAAACATAACAGGTAATTGACATAATTATTATCCACCTAATAACCGGCTTGATGTTTCTTAGCAGATTTTAATAACGATGTCGTCTTCTTTAAAATAATAATTAATACCTAGCAAGGAATTGCCATAGGTAGAATTGACATTGTAATAATTATAATGGTAAACAAGGAAATCTAAATAAATATAAGACACGACATGGATATAAAAAGTAGTAGGAACATTAAGTAGTAAGGAGTGCGAGGTCCGGGAGGGGTAACTACTAGCAATGATAATAATACCATTATTGCTGTGATAACTTGATATATTAGTAGGTCTCAATTAAATCATTTAATCTTCTAATTTTTTTTTATGTATGTTCGTGCATAACTCTGTCATATATAGACGGATTTGCAAAATTATTTTTTTGTTCGAAAGGGGTTTACTCCGAAATGGTCCCATATAAATTTTATCAAAATTGAACCAGCCCTTTTTGAAAAAATCAACAAATTCCCAAGGAAGACTTACAATCTCTTGTAAGTGTGTCGCCGTTTCTTAATGGATTTGGATGTTAAGGTAACACTAAAAAGCGAAAAATAAAAAGGTTTTTCAAAAAAAAGAAAACCGCCTTCAAAACCTAAAAAGTGATAAATAACTTTAGCACAGAACACACACTACTTTACTTTCGGAAGTCGGTGGCAATACAAAACAACAAACACAAAGCCACCGCCACCGACTTCCGAAAGTAAAGTAGTGTGTGTTCTGTGCTAAAGTTATTTATCACTTTTTAGTTTTTGAAGGCGGTTTTCTTTTTTTAGAAAAACCTTTTTATCATACAGGTATCCTCGACCTGTCAGTCCACACGTCAGACGTCAAGATCACTTATTCTTAAAAAGTGTTCATCTCATATAAACCGATTTAAAATTAATTAAATAAGGTTGTAATCTAAAGACTCTACAGTAGTATTACGTAGTAAGTAGTGACGGGAGACTGTTGTTTGTACCAAACAAAGGATCTGTGGCGATCACTCAGACCAACCATCTTATTTCTAAATAAACTACGTCACTCCACATGTCAAGTATTTTCATCCCAAGGACAGGCAATAGTCAATAAAACCAAAAATATCTCTCCACAAAACATAATAGAAACCAGATAGATAGGTACCATCGCTTTGATTCTCCTGTCAACTCTTCAGACACGTGTCACATGTGCTGGGCAGACATATTGGTATCGGTTTTTCTTTATTTGCCCTTACACTATCGATATTATAAGTCTTCTACAATATTGTGGTGTATATTTTGTAACATTATATATAACTTATTGTTATGAGGTTCATAGGAACTCCTTTGAGGCAAGATCGATTAGTTGTGTTGAGTTGAATATTGTTATTTTTATCTCTTTCATTATCGTATACCATCTCGCTAACGCTTACTGGCAATGGGCAGGCCACATCGCTCGAACAACAGATAACCGATGGGGTAGAAAGGTTCTCGTGTGGCGACGACGAACCGGAAGACACAGCGTTAGTAGACCCCCGCATCAGATGGACCGACGACATTGTCAAGGTCGCGGGTAACCGGTGGATGCAAGCGGCAGGTTGCAGCTCGTTGTGGCGTTCTATGATTCCTTTGTTCAACAGTGGACGTGTACCGGAAGATGATGATGATAATGATGATCGCTTACTGTTTCGACTGGTTGGTCTCGTGGTCGCAAGCACGACTGACGACTGTGGGGTACTGGTTCATTTTTAGGGTTCCGTACCTCATAAGGAAAAAACAGAACCCTTATAGGATCACTTTGTTGTCCGTCTGTCTATCTGTCACGCCTTTATCTCGGGAACGCGTTGAGGTATCGAGTTGAAATTAAAACCATATACTTAGGTCTACGGTTCCTTGAAGCTGTGAAAAAATCAAACTTTTAAGTTGACGTGAAAAAAAGATACGGCCGTTTATATCGCACAAAACGTACACATTGCGACACTCTCAAGGGAATCTAAATTTAGGGTACTTTCCGTTGACCTAGAACTATAAAATTTGGCAAGTAATATTGTCTTATACTGTAAATACAGGGAAAAGTTTGAAAACTATACATTTGTTATTAAATCATAAAAAATATATTCTTTATTTATAACAAGCTTTTGTCCGCGATTTGGTCCGTGTGAATGTCGGTTATCGCGGATGCAGACGAAGTCCCGGATTAAAAAGTACCCTATGTGCTTTCCTAGGGTACAAGCTATTTTCATACCAAAATTCATCAAAATGGGTTCAGCCGTTTCATCGTGGAAGCGTAATAGACAGAGTTACTTTCTCATTTATAAATGATATATAATATATAATTTATAATATAAATTATATAAGTTATTAGTATGGATATGTACCTACAAACTTGTACGGAACCCTCGGCGAGCAAGTCCGGCTCGCACTTGTTTTTCTTTGGGATAAATCCGCCTCCTTATTCCCAAACCACTGCAAATCCTGTAAGCCAGAATCAACGACGGAGACCACAAAAAAAAGAACGTCGAGGCAATGAAACTTGACGTGTCCCAGAGAAACGATTCAACTGTTTTGGACCTGTTTTGGACCCCGCAAGTCGCAACGATCCTGGTTAGGAATTTCTCAATAGCAGCCTAGAGTTTATAAACCTGGTTTGGGTGGTGTGATAAAGCACGTAAAGCCGTTGGTCCTACACCTGATCTTGCCCCAGTATCCATTCAGATTGGCCATCGTGACCGAAATTCTGTCGAAAGATTATTATTACTGAATTTTAGATGACGTCGTTTTGATTAAACATCTGTCGCGAAAGGATTTTGCCACGATCATGGCTAATTTCTATATCTAATCGAAATCACAGTTAGCACAATGTTGTGTCCACCTGTAAATCTGGACACATTGTGTTTCTGCATACTTCGTTATAATATAAAAATCTCGTGTCAGAAACACTTTCAATCACTATTAAATTGACACAGTTATCTATTTAAGCAGTTATTGTATGGATACTAGCTGACCGGGCAAACGTTGTTTTGCTGTATAAATTTAAAAAAATAAGTTCCCCTATGACCCATTCTCAGACCTTCCAATTATACACAAAAAACACCATGTTAATCGGTTGAGCCGTTTCGAAGGAGTTCTGTAACAAACATACACGTAGTAGTGTTTGTTACCGAACTCTATAACTGCTTAAATAGATAGCTGTGTCAATTTAATAGTGATTGAGAGTGGGCAACAGTAATTGATAGTACAATAGTAAGTAATAGAAGTTCCAGAAAATAGATCAATAATCGAAAAGTTTAAAAAAAAAAAAGAAAACCGCCTTCAAAAACTAAAAAGTGATAAATAACTTTAGCACAGAACACACATTACGTTACTTTCGGAGGTCGGTGGCGGTGGCTTTGTGTTTGTCATTATCACTTTTTAGTTTTTGAAGGCGGTTTTCCTTTTTTTGAAAAATCTTTTTATTTTTCGCTTTTTAGTATTGTCCTAATATCCAAATCGACACACGAAACGGCGACACACTTAAAAGAGATTGTAAGTCCTCCAAAGATTGAAGAAACTAAAACGTCGTCTAAATAATTTATTTGGGAATTTGTTGATTTTATCAATTTTGATAAAATGTATATGGGATCATTTCGAAATAAACCCCTTTCGAACAAAAAAAGAATTTTGCAAATCCGTCTATATATGACAGAGTTATGCCCGAACACACATTAAAAAAAATAATATAAACATTCGAATTGATAACCTTCTCCTTTTTGAAGTCGGTTAAAAATATAGCCATTTCATCAAGATAAAACACACACACCTATGTACATTTAAACATGTTAAGCTTATCTTCCAAACACATGCATATTACTAACATCTGTACCTACTATCAGTCCTGAGGATTAAGGCAAACCACCAAAATTGTATCCTAATTCCTGAAGTAAACGTCCATTCATATGTTTATGTAAATAAGCCGACGGGTCCGGGGCTGAGGTCGCGTTAAGCGCTCTTCAGAGCTAAGCAGGGCTGAGACCTCTATACGTACCTACTAGGATATGCTAGTGATGTACCAAGTTATAGTCGATAGACTTCCGATTTTCAGTTGGTCTCTTTGGAGAAAATCACCAAAAATTTGTGCCAATTTGTGCCAACCATAATAGGAGTCTGCGATCATCGCAAAACCGTGTTCTCTGTTCCTCTCACCGCACTGACTTCATTCACCGTTCATTCTTTGTGCAATCTATTTCTCTATGGAATGCGCTTCCCCAGGAAATCAGAATGGGATTGGTTCTCATTCTGATTTCCTGGGGAAATCAGAATGGGATGTAGTGTTCAAAAAGTCTAGCATAAAGAAAAACCATCGATTCGAAAAGAAGAAGAAGTGTTCAAAATTAAAGTTCGAGTGTACATTCGCAAGAAACTGGCAGTTTCATCACAACGGTAATGTTTTCTCCATTGTTTGTATTTTTATTTTTTTATATCCGTATAAATATCTATTTACTTACTGTTACATATATAATTATGTAGTTTGATATATATCTATAGTATTTTATATATCCTTGTAGTTTACCTCTGCATCACCCAAAGGTTGACTGGTAGAAAATGCCTATGACTAAGTCTAAGTCCTAAGTCCGCCTCTGTACTTTGTGCATGAAGTGTTAAATAAATAAATAAATAAAAATAGATAATAATTCATAATGATATTCAGCTTGTTTTTTTTTTAATTCAGATAAATGTCACAGCAAAATACTCATGAAATATATTAACAAAATATCCAGGGTCAAACAGGTGACGACCCTACAGGTCATCCACATGTTGAGAGACAAAACAGCAGGCGAATGTGTTTGCTTAGGCCGTGTACACACAGTATAATTTTTGTGGCG
This sequence comes from Charanyca ferruginea, assembly GCA_947361185.1. NCBI lineage: Eukaryota > Metazoa > Arthropoda > Insecta > Lepidoptera > Noctuidae > Charanyca > Charanyca ferruginea. The sequence continues at coordinate 25,104,916 of OX376068.1, forward strand.
ATATGATGTGGTTGGTAATGGTACTTGAGAGCAATTTAGCGAAATTAGTTAGGTTCTTATGTATACTTTATGCGTGTATTCATGTAATGGATGGGTATGTGTACAATAGATGTTGATTTAGTATATAAGATCTTCATAATCGCGTTAATCGTTCATATTGTAATAGTGGGTATAGGTACGTACAGAACTTCAGACCGCGTTTTGTGTTTACCTATCCCTACCTAAAACCTACCGACCCTATCTAAATACCTACTTATGTACCAGCCTATCAACCCTATCTGACTACCTACCTTCTTACCCTACCTAGGTAGGTAGGCATTATTCTGCAATTCGGAATAGAAACAAAATCCAACAAATAAAAAACCATAAAAATCGGCCCAGCCATTGGGTCCAGCCCACGAAGTAAGAATATATAATAGAGGAGATCCCACGAAGTAACTGTTATACTTACTTCGTGGTCCAGCCGTTCTCCAGTTATAAATGGTGAAACTAACACGACTGAGAGATAACATAATTATAATAGGGTATTACACCCATTTTTGAAAAGTGTCTCAATGAAATTCTGTAGTGCTAATATGTCACCAAAAAAAACACAAAATTTTTATTCAATCGATAAGTGCCATAAAAATGCATCTAAATTTTAAATTTTCAAATTTCGCGCGTAGTTTGACGAAAAGCCTCTTATTGGACGCCATATTGCTCAGCGTAAATGACGTCAGTTCGTTTTGTATCAAATGAGCTCATATTAAATATGATAATTGTATATCATTTAAAAATAATTAAAAGCATATTTTGTAATAGGTGTAATAATGAAAAAAATACGTTTGTTACGAAAATAATAAAAGTACAAAGCCTATATTACGCCAATCGGTTGACTGACAGTTGACCATTTTTTGTTTACACAGCCGTATGGCATAATAACATGGCCGCTACTATTTCACGGCTTTTTATAATAGATTAAAAATACTGAAAACTTTGAATTGAATTTAAAAATTTGTTTTGTTATTTTATGAACTAAAACTTATATTTTCCGACTGCTCTACGCCTAAACAGTAACTGTCTCAATAACATATTTATAATTTTTTTCTCATATAGAGTAAAATACCCTATTACCATAAAGGATTCGCCTTTCTTTTGTTTTAAACCGACTTCAAAAAGGAGGAGGTTATCAATTCGAATGTTTATATATATTTTTTTTATGTATGTTCGGGCATAACTCTGTCATATATAGACGGATTTGCAAAATTATTTTTTTGTTCGAAAGGGGTTTATTTCGAAATGATCCCATAAAAATTACATCAAAATTGGAACAGCTCTTTTTGAAAAAAACAACAAATTCCCAAAAAAAATACATAGACGACGTTTTAATATTTTCTTCAATCTTTGGATGTTAAGGATTGGATGGATTTGGATGTTAAGGCAACACTAAAAAGCGAAAAAAAAAGTAAAATCAAAATATATAATAAATAACTTTAGCACAGAACACACATTACTATATTTTCGGAAGTCGGTGGCAATACAAAACAACATACACAAAGCCAACGCCACCGACTTGTGAAAGTAAAATAATGTGTGTTCTGTGCTAAAGTTATTTATCACTTTTTAGTTTCTGAAGGCGGTTTTCTTTTGTTATTGAGCGACAAAATAATCCAACAGCAATATCTGCAAACACAAACGCTAGACGTTTGTGTTTGCAGATATTGCTGTTTCAATGGCAATGAAAAAAAACATTACTCTCCATTTAGGCTCCACCGCCGTTGAATAAAAAAATATAATAATGTTATTCTTCTTCTTTTCGAATCGATGGTTTTCCTTTATGCTAGACTACTGGGGCCCAGTAGGTAGCCACATTTATCGCAGCATCAGTGGCGTTTTTAATGTCCTCTAAGGTGCGGGTGTAGGGGCACTTTGGGCACTGTAATAAGTGGGCCATTGTCTGGTCAGGATCACCGCGCTCACACTGGGTGTCGGTGGGATCTATTATGCCCCATTTTGCTAGATTGTGTTTGCAGCGGCCTACCTGGGTAATTCCAAATAATAATGTTATAAACACCATCAAATTATTCAATAATACAGTTATGCATTTTAAACCACTATGCTAATTCTATCCTAATTAAAGTCCAAAATTCCTTCAACGATTTAATTAACTTAAGTAGCAAAACGAAACTTAGCAATCCAATCTCCAAAGCTTCCAAGAGCACGGAACTAGCATATCAAGTGAATCCTTCACTAAAACAAATGGCTCACCCTGAACTATGATCAACTTTGTTAATAACTGTAGGTCAATCCATGATGCGCGTGAGAAATAGACGAACAGCGATTTGTGTATCCATGATATCTTGGAATTCTGCCAAACTCATTTTGAATTATGAAACAAAAGGCAGATAGACCGCGCGTAACACTGAGAGTGAAGCCAAAAAAGCGAATACAAATTAAAAAACGAATACTTACAATCTCGTGAATATATGAATGAATTTGTATTTGTTTTTTTTTAACGATGCGGCGTTTCGTGCTATACTGACTCGTGGCAGTACGCGAGCGAACACCTACGACGAAGCGCCGTACCGTTGGTAGTCGCTACGTCCCCGCCAGGGGGCGCGGCAGGCGGGTTACGGGCATGGCCCTTGTCCCGCGGTATAATTCGGTGCCCGTTAATACGGGCGCGTTCATTGGGTGGCCATATAGACCTGGCCTGGGGCAAAAACGCAGTTCCCAGAGCAGTCGTTCGACGCGGGGAGAGGTGAGGAACGGTTTCAGAGGGAGGTGGTGCGTGTCGTTACTGTACGGTAGTACTTATATACTGTGCTTTTGTAATGGCGCCACTAATTTTTCAAGCATGGTTTACGTGCTTGAAAAATGTATCACAATTATCTAAAAGCGATTCTAGTCTTAAGTTGTTTATTTATTTTATGTTTAGCCCATTATTATTCCATTCATCTGCCTAGCCTTTTCCCAACTGTACTGGGGTCGGCTTCCAGTCTAACCGGATGCAGCTGAATACCAGTATTTTTCATGGAGCGTCTGCCTATCGGACCTCCACACCCAGTTAATAGGTAACACGATACCCCTTGGTAAGACTGGTTGTCAGACTTTCTGGCTTCTGACTACCCATAACGACTGCTAAAGATCTACAAATGACAGCCGGGACCATCAGCTTTACGTGCTTTCCGTGGCACGGAGGGAACTCGATATGAAAGGGATGGTCACCCATCCACAGACGGACCGCGGCTAGCGTAGCTTAACCTGTGACCGATCGATCTGTACGGCTTTAACTTAGCCACGAGCCCCCAGCCCATTATTATTCCATTGCAGAATAATAATCAGTCATCATTTTTGAGAACCACGCAACTCTTTTTCATTTAAGAGAACTGTTGGTACCGAGAGTGCGCATAATACAAAACCCTGTCTAGTTCTATTATGGTCAATGAAAATCACAGATCTAACTCTTCGTAATGGACAATACAATATTTTGAGTTACCGGGTAGATTTTGAAATTAAGTTACTTGTCAGAGAACTGACAAAATACAAGCATAGTTATTAGTAGGTACCTTAATCTCCGGAAGACGCTCCCACCAGATGGACCGACGACATCGTTAAGGTCGCGGGTAACCGGTGGATGCAAGCGGCAGGTTTCCGCTCGTTGTGGCGTTCTATGGGGGAGGCCTTTGTTCAACAGTGGACGTCTTCCGGCTGATGATGATGATGACTTTAATCTACAAAATTTCATCGAATTTTATTACTTATTGATCAATATACGACTAAACAATGTTAAGAGCGCGAGGCAGCAGGCGCCCTGTCGAGAAATGTCCTCTTAATTAGTACAAACATTGAGACAAAACCAACCTTATGTACCTCAATATGCATTATTTTGCGTCCTACTGTATTCTCAGTGGAACCTTTTTTTATGTTCTAATAGACTTCGTTTGACCACAACTTACCTGATCTTAAGTAATAATGCGGTCTAAGGTGGAGCACGCTTGCCTGCCTACAATAAACTGGTTCTGGCCTTGAAGATACTCAGATTATATATATCGGAAAACAAATAGGCGGGCAGTGAATCCCACTGTCTGGCAGTTCGCACAATAAATGAAGAAGCAAAGCGCTGGGTTCTTGGTTCTGTGGAACCTATTACAATATTGCCCGCTTTCTTTCTTCCCTTACACCGCTGCGCCGCAGTCTATGAAATATAGCATCCACAAATCAGCGGCACATCTCGAGGGCAGGCAGAAGTTCAGCCATTACTCAGAGCATCACAGCCACATCAATAACATACAGCCCACGTACTTTAAACTGTCTGACGGTTTGGTGCACCGAAATATTGCTCAGAGAGTTGGTAGCTAGTTGATTGAGATATTATACAGTAGGTAGTAGTGGAGAATATACGTGTGAAGACTAAATGGACTTTGAAGGTCGTGTGTTTGCAGTCGCACCACAACACAAATTTCTTGTTCTTTGTGGTGCGGGTTCAGAATCATCATACGGACACCTTCCTCAAAAAACATTTTTTCAAATTGATTCAGCGCGTTTTGAACAAAAAAAAACAATATCCCAAAAAAATTACATAGATTATATTTTATAGTTTCTTCAATCTTTGGAGGACTTTCTATCTCTGATTTAACTGTGACGCCGCTTCTTAATGCCTATTTAATAGTAAAAAATAAATAAATTTGGATGTTAAGACGACACTAAAAAGCGGAAAATAAAAACTTTTTTCAAAAAAATCGGTGGCTGTGACTTTGTTCTGTTTGTTGTTTTGTATTGCCACCGACTTTCCGAAACTAAAGTAATGTGTGTTCTGAAGGTTCTGAATTTATTTATCACTTTTTAGTTTTTGAAGGCGGTTGTTTTTTTTTTTTTTAAGTTTTTATTTTCCGCTTTTTAGTGTCGTCTTAACATCCAAATCCATTAAGAAACGGCGTCACAGTTAAATCAGAGATTGGAAGTCCTCCAAAGATTGAAGAAACTATAAAACATCATCGATGTAATTTTTTTGGGATATTGTTGATTTTTTCAAAAAGCGCTGAATCAATTTCGTTGACATTTATGTGGGACCATTTCGAAATAAACCCCTTTCGAACACAAAAAGATTTTTGCAAATCCGTCTGTACTATGACGGAGTTATAAAAATGTATCTTCAAAAACTGATGAATCTGAAAGTTACTTATGTTATGGTGAAGGAAATATAGATGTACCTATTACCTACAGTGATGCAATTAGTTCAGCTGAATCTGAAAAATGGAAAATGTCAATAAAACTAGAGTTACAGTTGCTAGATGAATGAGTGAGCCAACTGCTTCTTGGTAGCAGAGAGTGGTTAAAGTATTTTTATTTAATCTGTACAATTTAAATTTCGCGCCTTCCAACTATAGACTAGTCTGTATAATGTGTGCTCTATTCTACTCTGTGGAACATTGTCGTGTTAACGTGCATAAAATCTTATTCTAATAAAATACAAGATTATTAGTGTCCAAGTCCTTTTATTGCAACAGGTTATGGGCCCAGGAGCCCTGTTAGTAGCAAAAACAAAAAAAATATACAAACATCCGAATGATGACCTCCTCCTTTTTGAAGTCAGTTAAATAAGTTTTGGCCGGAAGGTGTCATGTACCGACGATTACTTGGAAGATTACGCGATACCTCGAAGTGCAACATGACACTGTCCCTCCATGTCCAGCAGATTTTTTAGTTTTTGACTCCTTCGCTGTTTATACTGGGTGGCGCAAAAGTACTGGCACTAAAGAAAATCCTTTTTTTTTTTTTATATGACATTTTCTGTCATTCTGTTGTTGAAAATTGTGTAGTGAACAAATGTAAAATACACTGAAAATAAACATGGACCGTTTTACTCCCCAAGAACGTGGAATAATTGTGTCAATGTTCTTACGGAATAATTCATCAGTGATAAGAACACAACGTGAATTTCGTCGACGATTTCCCCACCGTCCGGCACCGATTGGTCGCACAATTCGACGCTTTGCCACACGCCTTGAAGCAACTGGCTCAACATTGGATAGACCTAAGTCTGGGAGACCAAGAACAGGCCGTTCAGCTGAAAATATCGATGCTGTGCGCGAAGATGTGGAAGAGTGTCCAGAATCATCAACGAGGCGACGTGCCACGCAATTGGGCATTTCCAGACGGACCCTGCAGCGTATTTTGGTGAAAGACTTAAAGATGTTCCCGTATAAAACTCAAATGACTCATCAGCTGCTGCCTGCTGACCACCGAGCTCGTCTAGATTACTGCCAGCGCGTCATAAACCTCAACCTTGAAGAGGATGATTTTCCTTCAAAATTGGTTATGAGTGACGAAGCGCATTTCCATCTCTCAGGGCATGTCAATAAGCAGAATACTCGGTTCTGGGGCACTGATAATCCGCGCATTATTCAAGAAACACCTCTACACCCACTAAAAGTTACTGTATGGTGTGGCATCTGTGTTGACAGAGTGATCGGACCCTATTTTTTCGAAGACGCTGGAGGCAATGCGATTACTGTCACTGGAGAACGCTACAGAACCATGTTACGTGAGTTTTTGATACCCAGTTTGGACGAATTGGGGCTGGAGCACATCTGGTTTCAACAAGACGGCGCTACGGCACACACAGCGCGCGACACTATGGACTTAGTGAGGGACGCTTTTCCAGGCCGAGTTATCTCTCGTTTTGGCGATTTGCCTTGGCCTGCAAGATCACCCGATCTGACCAGTCCAGACTTCTTTCTTTGGGGTTTTTTGAAATCTCGGGTGTATGTGAACAAGCCACAGACTCTCGCAGCTCTAAAAGAAAACATTCGTCAAGAAATAACGAACATATCGCAGGAAGTGTTACGGCAAGTTATGCAAAATGTCATAAATAGGGCTCAAATGTGTATCAACTCTGGAGGTCACCATTTAAAAGACATCATCTTTAAATCCTAATGGTACGAAATTTAATGGCACAAATATACATTTAAAAAAATCTAAATCTAGTTTTCTAATTTAGAAAAAATGTTATAGCTGAACCAAATAGGGTCTTTACTTTTGCGCCACCCAGTACATAGCGCACTATGTACTGTGTAACTGTACTGTAACTGGGCCTGTTTGGCGAAGCAGTTTTTTACCATTTTATTACTGTTTTTGTGTGACATGGTCTGTGTCAATAAACAATTTTCTTTCTTTTCTTTCTTTACTATCTTTATAATGTACTTATGTTTCACAAATAAATTATTTCTGATTCTGTTCTTTTCTGATTAATTGCGTTTCTCCGGGATTCGTCGAGCTTAATTTCTTCGGCCCTTTTCTGGTGGTCGCCACTGTTGATTGTGGCTTACAGAAGTTGCACTGGATTGGGAAGTGCGTGGCGTACTTTCTAAAAAAAAAAATGTTTAAGTTTTATTACGTTTGTATAGATCAGCATCTATTATTAGTGTATATATTTTAGGGCTTTTCTTCTCTTAAGTAAATAAATAAAACAAAATAATGAGGAATTATAGTGGTACCGTCAAACGGGTTGAATCGGGACGAAACTTTAAAGGGGATTTTAACGTTGAAATTATATAGATTGTTGACAAAAACGAGTCTAATGAATGACTCAATAATAAATATTTTTTCCTAGTGTCCTTGATGGCAACAAGCTATATTATTTCAATGTTAAAAAACCACTTTAAAGTTTCGACCCGGTTCACCCCTGCATCCATATTCACCCCGTTATATCGTAAAGTTCTGTTAAGAATATGTAAAGGTAATCTCAATATTTGGTGGATACATTAGTTTTATATGTAAATAGTTTTGAAACTATACGTAGCATGGCTGTATGCTAATTTTCTTTGATGTTAAACTGGGAATGACAGCTCACCGGAAAAAATAATGAAAACTGTCCCGTTTGCTATTTCTTTTTAGACGTAAAATTACAGCGTATTGTTTTGAAAACTGATCGACAGAAACGTTTTATTTTTCTTTTGTTTCTTTTTAAACGCTGTGTTGAAAGCGTGCGAAAATATTATCGTCTACATCATATTTTATTACTTTATAATTACTGAAATTTATATCCAAATTCAAATCTTTACTTTATTATTATAAAATTGAAGTGTCTGTTTGTAATGTACAAGGTTTTTACGAAATGCATGTGAAAGTATATAGCAACGGTTCTCATTTAATTCTCTTTTCTTATGAAAAGAGAATTTTTAAAACTGTGTCTGCTGCTGCTTCCAGTGGACCGATTTGACGGGACATTTAATGGCAGATAGCTGATGTTTTATGGAATAACCTATACCCTGTTCACAATAAGATTAGACATTTACAAAAACCTTTTTTACAGTCCGTTCAACCGATTTTGACTTATATCAAAGTCAAAGTCAAAGCATTTATTTCAATTAAACCATTTGCAGGCACTTTTGAATAGTCAAAGAGTCAGTTAGTCAGAAAGTTGAAGCTAGTTGCTCGTTCCAAAACATAGGGAAGGTCTCTATGGAGAAGAACGAGCAAGAAACTCCACGGACACTCTTTTCAATCAAGCTTTTACAAAATCCAGGCTACATTATTCTTGTTGCTTCTATATGTGAAAACAATGTAAGTGAAGAGAAATCCAAAACATTCTAATTAAAAATAAATTAATATAAAAGCCATGGCAGTTAAGAGATGACCAATCTCAACTGACAGCGCCCGTTCACGAACATGACGCGTATTGCGTTGGTAGCATGACAAATGGCAACTGCAGTAAACAGTTGTTTTTGTAACCACCTTTTTGCCTCTAATGTCATCCTTAAGCCTACGGAATAGAAGTCAAAATCGGTTGAAGGGACTGTAAAAAAGGTTTGTGTTTATGTCTAATCTTATTGTGAACAGGGTACCTTTTATTTAAAAAAAAGGTACCTACCACGCAAATAAAAATTGATGCCACGCTGATAACCGACAACCACGCGAAAGCAGTCACTGGCATTAGGTAGTTCTAAAACAAAATTGTATTCTTATCAATATTGTACCCTCTTTTTTCTCTTTACAAAACCACAGTGTAGTGTTTGCCCGCGACTTCGTCTGCATGAATGTCGGTTATCGCCGATGCAAACGAAGTCATGGATTAAAAAGTAGCCTATATCCATTCTTGGGGTTCAAGCTTAGTTTGTACCAAATTTCATCAAAATCGGTTTAGTAATTTAGCCGTGAAAGCGTAACAAACAAACTATTTTTTGCATTTATAATGTAGACTATAAATACTTATATTACTATATATATTTATAATGAACACTAGCTTTTGCCCGCGACGTGAATGTCGGTTATCGCGGAAGTAGATGAAGTCACGGATTAAAAAGTCGCCTATGTCCTTCCCTAGGGTACAAGCTATTTTCACACCAAATTTTCTCAAAATCGGTTGAGCCGTTTCATCATGAAAGCGTAACAGACAGAGTTACTTTTGCATTCGCAAAAGGTGGCCGTTTACCATCGAAATTAGTCTGACGAACCGGACTACATTCACAGTGGTTTAAGGGCGCGTATTCGATTTAGCGCAACTCAAAATCTAAATGATTGTTAGAATGGCGTAGCAGCATTGACACACACTAGTACAACACAATGGTCGGTTTGTGTGCATCAGAAAAAGAAATACGCACGAAATACGCACGAATCATTGAAATTGATCGGCAAACGACAGCGCGCGATGTTGTACAGGGCTTCATAAAATAATTGTCTAAAATAAATGAGCTCGTATAACGGACTAAAAAATATTTTGTATATTAAGCATAACATTTATTTTCATAAAATAAATATATCAGTTATGTTTTTATTCAAATACTGGTGTAAAAAAATTGACAAAGTTTTTAATACATAATAGTAATATTTTTGTAATTTTGGCTCTGTGTCTGACTTTAAGACTGTATATCCTGTTGAAAAAACGCAAACAACATAATATTTTGGGATACTGTAATGGTTGTTTTCGTCCTGAAAGTTAACACTGACGTCTATTTTCGTAAAACGCTATGAAAGGATTGTCTTCGCTTTAAAAAACCATAATTAAAAATTATACTTTTACTGTGTAGTTGTCTAAATCAAGACTTATTCTTTCTTAAAACTGTAATTGTCTTTAAATAATCTGCTCACATCATTACGATATTGCTCTGGGCAAAACGCAAAAACATGAAGTTTTCGTCACGAATCGAATACACGCTCTTAATCCGTGTTTCTCAGTCTAAATATAGTATGGAAGTATGGATTACTTCGCATTCTTTCTAATTAGGAATCAACAAGGCTAACTCTTTTACAGAGCGCAGTGCGAAGTACCTAAAGTTAAGACCAGTAGGTAAGCGGCTCATTGGCGGAATATCGACGGACACAGTTTGATCCAGGATAAAGCGCACTTCGTTAGCACTAACTAGCTTTCCAGAAGGGTGAATTCGATATCGAAATGCAGTTATAGACCTTGCCCGAACGAGCTAAGAGTATTAATTGGAAATAAATACAGTAAGAGAGAGAGAGAGAGAGAGTTGAGTATTAATGGTATTTATCTTGTGGCATTTTGGGTTAATTTTATACAAAACTACCCACCCCGGCTTCGCAAGGGTGCAGTGTATATCAAACTATATGTATAGGAGATAAGAGTTCAAGATGAAGTTGAGAGTCAGAAACTTTTCAGGATATCACAACCATATTAAAATTAAAAGTAATATAAATTCAACAAAACAATGATTCAGAGATACTGGAGAACACCAATCATTTTTACAAAAGTACGTCTAGTACAGATATGAATCATGTCAGTCTGTGTGAGTGTGTGCATGTGTGTTGTGTTTGTTCTTGTCAAATTACTTACATATGGCCCAGTGTTCAGTCATGGCCACGGCAACGCCATTCGCTGACGCATTCATTAGGTCCTCACATGAGCAGAGATCCGAAGCACGGTAACGCAGTTTTTGCTGCTCCCAGCATACTTTTGTTTCTCCTAATTATATTTTCGCATAACATTATTTTCGCATAACACCTTACGCATAATTTTTTTAAGTATTATTTCTCTAATCTTATTAATGATTAAGCATAGCATTCTAAAGCATAAATTTATTTACGTAATTTTACCAGCGGCGTAAGTATTATTTCTATAAAATGCACCAGTGTAAGTAGGTATGACTTATACTTGGCCAAGTAGTTTTCATCATAACTTGATATCTGCCCGCTGCTTGTCTCGAAAGCGGATCATGCCATCATATCAATCGGCCGGGAAATCTTTGGGGAGAAGAATAATTGAATATTACGATAGACGCCTACTCCCCTTCAGCTTTTTTTTTGTATTTCAGTATTGTTTACGGTTTCACGTGGATTTTAACAATCGGGGTGCATTTGTAAGGAGATCGTGGATGCTAGGGACGGAGGAGTATGTAGATTGTATTGGATTTATTGCCGTTGCTTTTGTGAACGGTACCTACCGACTCGAATTTTTTGGAGAAAAATATTTATTTTTATTTTTTTGGTGCAATTTTTGTTTATAATTTCCTTATTTTTGTTTTTGCTGGAAAAGTAACCACAACCTACCTACCTCAAAACGTGTAACAGTAGGTAGTAGAGGCTGAGTTTTACTTTGAACAACAGCACAGGAACTAAAAGTGAATGGTAATAAAAATAAATATAATTTACTAGCTTTTGCCCGCGACTTCGTCCGCGTGAATGTCGGTTTTCGTGGATGCAGGCGAAGTTGCGAATTAAAAACTAATTATGGATATATTTTCTCATTATCACAGCTTAGTACATAGCCATGGTAAATGACACAACATAGAGACTGGTGTATGTTGTAGGTAAAATATGTATTACAGATCACCAGGCCTTCCCCGACGGCCCAGTCCAAGCCGCGGGGTGCCGCTAGATGAACAACGCGACGGTGGAGCCGGTAGTAACGTACGCGGCCAGCGCCTGGGCGCCAGCGACCAATAAAATCGGAGTGCAGAAACTGCTTAATTCGGTGCAGAGAGGTTTCGCCCAAAAGCTATGCAGAGTCTACCGCACGGTATCTCTAAACTCAGCGCTGGTATTGGCTGGTATTCTCCCTCTCGACCTTCGTATTCGCGAGATGGCCTCCCTATATGAGGCCAAGAGGGGAGTGCCCTTGCCGGCGCTGGGGGATCGGGAGGTCGAGCGGATGGCTCCAGTTTCAGAGGCCCCGCACCCCGCATAGCAACTGTGCTTGCAGTTTGGCAGCCTGGTAGACGAGGACCAGTATATCAACCACAGCAATTCTGTGCGTATCTTCACGGACGGCAGTAAGATTGAGGGTAAGGTTGGAGCAGCGCTATCCTTGTGGAATGGCGCCTCGGAAACCAAAGCTCTCAAACTTAGTCTGTCGTCCTATTGCAGCGTCTATCAGGCAGAGCTGCTGGCCATAAGCAGAGCAGTGTTGGAAGCCCTCAAGCGAAAGGAAACCTCGTTCGCAGTATATAGTGACTCAAGGGCGGCCCTCCAGACCATCACGAACCCAAACTCCCCTCACCCCCTTGCAGTCGAAACTAGAGACACCATAAGACGCTGTAACCTCCAGAACAAGAGTGTCTCCTTGTTCTGGATTAAAGCTCACGCAGGACTGCAGGGGAACGAGAGGGCTGACCAACTCGCGAAGGAGGCCGCCCTGCGATCAAAAACGCGAGCCGATAATGACCAATGCCCTGTCTCATTCATCAAGCGTACTATCCGCTTAGGGACGCTTGACGAATGGAATAGGAGATATAGAATAGGCGAAACTGCATCAACTACAAAATTATTCTTCCCCGATGCAGTTGCGGCATACCACGTGGTGAAGAAAATTGAGCACTCCTACATCACCACCCAAATTTTTACTGGTCACGGCGGGTTTTCCGCATGCAAATCGACTAGAGATACAGTGTATCTGCCCATTAGATTTAGGCGTCAGATAGCATGGCTATTAGCTTTTAATATTAACTCAGACATAAGTAATATGTCGAAGTCATCTGTAATTGACTCCACAGTAGTTAGTAATAATACTAATAAGGTGGTAAGCACAAATAATAGTTTAAACTAGTCAGTAAGACAACAGAAGTTACCAGTACCAATATAGTTAAATTTATCAAAAACAAGGTATCTTCTGGCAATCACTTAGTAAATTGTAAAAAAGGGTCAAAGCAACATTGCATGAAATTATTTCACCAAAATATTCAAGGTTTTTCTTCTAAGCAATTAGAAATTGAGCTGTTTTTAGAAAAGACAAAGCTCGACATTATTTGTTTCACCGAACACTGGCTGAAGGATTATGAAATGTTAATTAATTATGATAATTATACTATTGGCAGTTGTTTCAACCGGATAACTATGATGCGTGGTGGTTCACTAATCTTAATAAAAAATAATATCAAATTTAAGTCTCGTAAAGACATAGTGGAACTATCGGTTGAACATACTATTGAACTGTCCTGTGTTGAGCTAGATAGGCATGTAATAGTGTGCGTTTACAGACCCCCTAATTATCAAAACTACTCAATTTTTGAGTCAATAATGGAAGATGTTTTGACTAAACTTACAAATGGCAATAAATCAGTAATCATTTGCGGTGACTTTAACGTTAATATTTTAGAAAACAATTCAAATAGCAGTAGATTAATAAGTCTTTTTAAATCATTTAATTTGTCAAATGTGTTTTTAGAACCAACACGAGTAACTACGACTACTGCTACATGTATTGATAATGTTTTTTGTTGCTGCGACTATTTAGAAAAGGCTATAGTGAATTATCTCCCGTCTGATCACAGCGGGCAAACCGTTACTTTTGAATTCAACGCTCCAATACAAAAAGTGCAGGTACTGTCAAGACCAGTAACATCTGGCAATTTAATTAAATTTAATAGCACTTTAATGAGTAACTTAAACATTCAAGGCCTTAATATGAGTGATGGTAATGTTTTGTATGAAGAATTTTTTTTAGTTGTGCAAACAGAGTTTAATAATATTTTTAAGAAAATACCTAGAACTATTAGCCCTAAGTTTTTATTCAGTGACTGGGCAACTAAAGGTATCAGGAAAAGTAGGGAAAGACTTTTTGAGCTGTATGGCCTTAAGCCTTATATAAACACTGAAACTTTTAATAAGTATGTTGCTACTTACTCTAAAACTTTTAAAAATACTTGCAAGACAGCTAAAGCTTTATACATAAGCAACAAGGTAAAATCAGCAGAAAATAAAATTAAGACTGTTTGGAAAATTATCAATGATGAAACCAATAGAAACAAAAGAAATAAAACTGATTACACTCTGGAGACACCCTGTGGTCTGATAAGTACTAATATCGATGTTGCTCAGGAATTTGCGAAATTCTTTACCGATATTCCAATTAAAACTACTGAAAATTTAGCTTCCTCGCCCTCACTTGCTTTTGATTTATTAAAAACGAATGTTTTATCCTGCCCTTCGGAATTCAAATTTAAACATATAAACCCTGAGGTTGTTATAAAAACTTTTAAACAACTAAAGATCAAAGTTACTGAGGATTTGTGGGGAATGTCTACTAATGTTTGTAAATCGATTATTGAGACAGTAGCACCCTATTTAGCTTACATATTTAATTTGTGTATAGACCAAGGAGTTTTCCCAGATTTAATGAAGTACAGTAAAGTTATACCACTTTTCAAATCCAGCGAATGCAAGGACACGAATAATTATAGACCCGTTTCGGTTTTGCCAGTATTCAGCAAAGTGTTTGAAAAAGTAATGCTTAATCAAATGCTCAGTCATTTTAATTGCAATAACATCCTACATGATCAACAGTATGGGTTCACCAGAGGGCGTTGCACTACTGATGCCGGTATTACTTTGATTAAGCATATCTTTAACGCATGGGAGGAGTCACAGGATGCCATTGGCATTTTCTGTGACCTCTCCAAAGCATTTGATTGCGTAAATCACGAAACACTGCTTTTGAAGCTTGAGCATTACGGACTCGGTAAACTAGCGCTCAGATTAGTAAAATCGTATTTAGATGATAGGCTGCAGCAAGTTCAAATAAACGGTGTAAATTCATCGGGCTTGAAAGTAAAAATGGGTGTACCACAGGGCTCAATATTGGGTCCGTTCCTATTTCTAGTTTATATTAATGATTTACCGCATTTACTGAGAAATCAACCTCAAATGGTGTTATTTGCTGATGATACTTCATTGATTTTTAAAGTAAATAGACGGGCACAGCACTATGACGACGTAAATGACGCCATGATTAAAGTTCATAATTGGTTTACTGCAAATAACTTAGTGTTAAATGAGAAGAAAACCAAGTGCATAAGATTCGCTTTACCGAATGTTAAAAGTAGTGAATGTAACGTTTTATTAAATAAGGACGTACTTGAATTCGTCGAAAAGACAGTTTTCCTAGGGATTACGCTTGACTCAAAGCTGCAGTGGGGTCCTCACTTAACATCTCTTGCAGGGCGGCTAAGTTCGGCCGCTTACGCTGTCAGAAAAATCAGGCAATTGACAGACGTGGATACCGCTAGACTAGTCTATTTTAGTTACTTTCATAGTATCATGTCTTACGGTATTTTGCTTTGGGGACGGGCTGCAGATATAGATTCTATCTTTATTCTGCAAAAGAGGGCTGTCAGAGCCATCTATAATCTCAGCAGACGCGAGTCTCTAAGAGAATTGTTTAAACAAATTAATATCATGACGGTACCTTGTCAATATATATACGAAAACATCATGCATGTTCGTAAAAATCTTCATCTGTTTAGTAAAATAAGTGACAGACATAACTTTAATACTAGAAATAGGAACAAATTATATCAACCAAGTTTCAGATTGTCAAAAGTACATACTTCTTTTATGGGGTATTGTGTAAAATGTTATAATAAAATACCGCTCGATATTTTGCAATTAAATGAAAGGCAATTTAAAACATGCATTAAACGCACACTATGTAGGCAAGCATATTATAAGTTGGAAGATTATATCAATGATAAAAATGCTTGGCATAATGCTGGTCCTGCTCCACAGCCTCTTTAGGGAATTTCTTAATTGCAAGAAAATTATGTTGCTCACCCCTTATTATTGACATGAATAACGTGTACCGTTATTATTATATTTACTTATTATATTTTATCTGTCGAATGACATACTTACATACATTGGAAATTTTAGCTTTGTATAAATTAATAGCATTATTTCAATTAATATGTAAATGTGAGAACTATGGATCCATTTATTTATTCAATGTGTTTGACATAAATGAGCATGGCAGTTGAGAGCATTGTCATGCTCGCTCAAATGTCTCACTGATGGTGGCGTGCGGGTTGGATCATTCGGTTCCCTTCAAAATGGTTGAGCTAAGTGGTGCTGATCCGCGCGTCATGTTCGTGAACGGGCGCTGTCAGTTGAGATTGCTCATCTCTTAACTGCCATGGCTTTTATATTAATTTATTTTTAATTAGAATGTTTTGGATTTCTCTTCACTTACATTGTTTTCACATATAGAAGCAACAAGAATAATGTAGCCTGGATTTTGTAAAAGCTTGATTGAAAAGAGTGTCCGTGGAGTTTCTTGCTCGTTCTTCTCCATAGAGACCTACCCTACGTTTTGGAACGAGCAACTAGCTTCAATTTTATTTTGACTATTCAAAAGTGCCTGCAAATGGTTTAATTGAAATAAATGCTTTGACTTTGACTTTGACTTTGCCTGAAACGCTCCAAGTGTAAGGAGAGCCCGTCGTGCGCCTGTGAGCCGGAAGCCGAAGAAGACGTGCCGCACATCCTCCTGGACTGCCCCATCTTCGCAAAGAAACGTCTAGAGCTGGAACAAAAGTTAGAAACAAAGTTGGTAGCTGAAAATCTGCCAAGTTTGATTGCCTGCAAAAAAAGTAGCAGAAAATTCATTGAATTCTGCATTCAAATAGTTAATATAGTTGTCAATAGAAATAAATAGGCTATGCAAAATATGATACCAATATAAAATGTTGTCTATAACTGGATATCATATGACCGTTCGGATTTAATATACAAATAGATAAAATGTAACTAAAATTGTTAGTAATCAATTAGAAAAATAGAAACTCAATATAAAACATTGCCATAAGCTTTCACCTACTTTTGTCTTATAAGTAAAATTGTCCAAAATTTAAAATAAAGCCAAAACCATTTTCATAAAAGATCGAAAATTAAACACCCTAAAAATAATAACATTTAAACGACGTTAAGAAATGTCTCTGACCACGTCAGGGGATAAACCGGGTTTTAGCCGGTAAGAGTCCGGCACTGCCCAGACTGTCCCACTTGTGAGAAGGTCTCTCAGTGTGGAAATCTAAACTAGTAAAGTAATATGTCTAAGTCTAAAATCGCCAATCCACCTTGAGCACACAAAGTGATCATTGCTCGTGTCTTCTCTGTAAAGACGCCTTTGCCCCGCAGTTAGAAAATGATAAGTCATTATTACTATTCTCAAATTTCAAATCCTTTGTTATAACCGTGTCAAATTCGGAACCCACAGTTATTTCTATAAAGGGCACCCATCACGACCACGTCCTGCCACGCCATTAGATTGACACGGGAATGACCAACAATGAGGTGACGTAACCTCCATCAGACTGACGGTCGACTGACGTGACCAGCGAAAACAATTTGTTGAATGCCATAGACTAACTATAATGGAATGCCGCTGGAATTCACAGGTTGTGGCCACGAAATTTGTTGGTAAAGTGTTGAGATGGTATAATTGAATTTAGTTCCGTCATAACCCTGGTGGTATGATTGGTCTAAAACTAACCCAAATGATTCACCAACAATAGAGGGGATCTGGCGCTCGGCGGCCACTACCGCGGCACCGCTCGCTTCACTCACTCGCCTTCGCGCCTTAATGGTTACAGTTCTAACCTAACCTTACCCAAATGATTTTCTCAGTGATATCCAACATGATGGACGTCACAACGAACCACTACGCAACAGTTAAGTCGCGGACTGGCTACAATTTTGAACAGTAATGTGAAATAACAATATGTAATATCACTTCTCAGATTATGAAACAAAAGATACATTAAATAAAGATAGATTATGAACAAGAGAAAAGAGAACAAAAGACACCGCGCGGAACACTGAGAGTGAAGTCAAAATAGCAATTACAAACTCAAAAGCGAATACCTGCAACGCGCTTCGTGCTGTACTGACACGACTCAGTATAGCACGAAACGCCGCGTTGTTAAAAAAAACAAATACATATTCAAAAGCGAATAGAATCACGAGATTTTTGAATTTGTATTTGCTTTTTTGGTTTCACTCTCAGTGTTCCGTGCGGTCTATCTGCCAGTTTTTTCATAATCTGAGTATCAATCTATTATTGTCCTAGTAGGGCATTCCCATACAGAAGAGGCACAAGCATTAAGCACAACGCTTGCTCAAGGCGTATTGGCGATTTCTGACTTATATTTCCAGGTTTCCATGATGTTTACCTTCACTGATATCAGTGATGTTAATGATATACTTAGAAAGTATATTATGAATTGAAAAAGCTTGCTAGTGCCCGCGACCCCACCTCCACCCACGACCTCGTGCCTCAACTACTGGGCCATCACGACAGACAGTCATATACAAATTAAAAAAACACTACTACTCGTATTATTGCTCGCTGGCTTAGAGGTCTGACACAATAATTAGGTAATCCAACTGTAATCAAACCCATTTGATTACAGTTGGATTTATATTTGGTTGACAGCAGGTTACAGCTCGTTATTTACAAACATTGCAAGACAAAAATTAGCCAAATCGGTCCAGCCGTTCTCGAGTTTTAGCGAGAATAACGAACAACGATTCATTTTTATTTTAAAGATTACAGCGTTTTTTTATGGCGCATTCATATGGGTATTAATGCGCCATTAAAAAACGTTGTAATTCATACTTCCATACTAATATTATAAATGCGACACGGTTGGCGCAGTGGCGGAGCGATCGACTGCTGCGCAGCGTGTTGCGGGTTCCATTCCCGCCCAGGGTAAATATTTGTGTGATGACCACTTGTGTTTGCCTTGTGTCTGGGTGTTGTTCATCTATATATGTATGTATTTAAAAATGTATTTGTGTATGTATATCAGCTGTCTGACACCCATAGTACAGGGTCTCCCTAGTTTGGGGTCAGATGGCCGTGTGTGCAATATCCCCACATATTATTATTATTATTAACTCTGTCTGTTACGCTTTCATGATGAAAGGGCTGGACCGATTTTGACAAAATTTGGTATGAAAATAGCTTGAACCCTAGGGAAGGACATAGGCTACTTTTTAATTCGCGATTTCGTCTGCATCCACGATAACCGACATTCACGCGAACGAAGTCGCGGGCAAAAGTTAGTCTATATAATAAAAATGAATCGTTGTTCGTTATTCTCGCTACAACTCGAGAACGGCTGGACCGATTTGGCTAATTTTGGTCTTGCAATGTTTGTGGAAGTCCAGGGAATGTTTATACGGTAAGAAAATTTATGAATCAATTGTCAGGACAACGTCTGTCGGGTCAGCTAAATGTGAAAGTGAGTTTAATTGTTTGTTGAGCTTTCACGGATAAACTACAGAACTGATTTTGATGAAAGAATCATGGCAGAATTTGTACAAAAAAAAAATTAAGATGTTTCGCGTTACGGTATTATATTTTGGGGGAATTCCACAGACAAGGTAATAGCGTTTAAAGCACAAAAGAGATGCATTCGTGCTATGTTCAATTTGAAGTCGACCGACAGCTGTATGCCATTATTTAAAAACACACAAATTGTTAACTCTGCCGTCTCTATATATTTTTGAAATTGTGGCAATTGTTAGGGTAATTCAATCTCTATTTTTACGACTAGCTGACACTTTCCCCCGTAACAGACGTGACAATAATCAACTGTGCTCGCATACGTCAAAGACTGCATTAATGGGAAAAAGCGTTTTCTGTATGGCTCCTAAAATTTATAATAAAATACCACAGTCATATAAAACATTACCAGTAAATTTGTAAAAAAAAAAGATTCGAGATTTATTAACAGACAAGTGTTATTATAATAATAATATAGAAATGACTTTTTGAATGACACTATTTGACATTTTAATTTTTGTGACATTTTATGATTAATTAATTTTACTGTCCTATCACTGTTTATGACTGACTACATTTGAATTGAAGTGCCTTTAGTAATTTATTTTTTATTTTATACTTTAGATTATATAATTCAGTTTTTTATGTATAGTAAATTTTATAAATTTGTACGCCCTACGAGTGAAACATGTACGTTTCGAAATATTAATACTGTATCATCCTGCATGCTTAATTTGCATGTATACGCATGTTTTGACAAATAAATTGATCTTTATCTTTATCTTCGAGAAGTTGAAATTCTATTTCTTATATTCTTGGGTACATAAAAAGTATCTTCAGGTATTTACAATATTTCTAAAACCCCGCAAAAAAAGTGAATAGTTTACCGAAAAGCTCATTATTTCAGAACGAAACTGGACTGACAATAACAGTGACACTGACGGCCGCCGTTTCGCAGTTCTTACACTGAAATTGCATCGTTTTATGGAAAATAATATCACAAATTATGATTATTTTTTTCCACATACTTGTCACATCACTTATCTGCCAATTTTATGGATCTGTTAACGTCGCTTATCACTTTCTTTTTTTTATAAACACAAAATGGGCATCGAGATGAAACGAAAAAGTGTTATATTCATTTTGTAATATTTAAATTATGAGGGGTTTTAAAAATATGGTAAGTATATCGCTCTACTCCTGCTAATGTATTCTTCACATTGGAAAATGTTGTAAACCCTCTAAATTTTTTTTTCGTACAAATGTATGTATGGGTCTCGCCATGATTCTTTGATACAGACTAAACTTGAACTTCAAAAAAGGATTTAAGCTACTTATTAATTCGCAATAACCAACATTCACGTGGCCAAAGTCGTGGGAAAAAGCTAGTATTTCCTATGAAACACTAGCATTTTCTACTTTTGACTGCGGCCGATAACGAGAAATTAGAAATTCAAACAGTATCTACATACTCGTACTGTACAAAATTCTAATTTCTCATTTTCGGTAACGTGTATAATTGTACCTATGAATATTTAAACTTTTTATACCTTCAGTTTACCATTTTTGCGCTATTAAGAATTTTAAGTTTTACGATTAACCAGTGTGGCGAAAAATCTCGAAAGCACGAATTTTAACGACATTATCGTCATACTTTTTGCTTCATTTGCTGGTTGGAAGTCTGACTAAGCTTTTTACATAAAACTTAAAACTTTTTAAGTACTATCTTGAATATTTTGCAACTTCTTGTAAAGGTAGCATTCATTGATTTGTATACCGACACTTTGCCAGCAGGAGTACCTACGTCTTGACAAGAATGACAAAAGAGTAACAATATGCCTGGGTCTCAAGACTGCTATTACAATAGTGTCAGAATGGTCTATCATTGATTTCATATTGGTTGATTTTGACAAGTTTGGTAATCTACTAATATAATGGCGTCATTATGAAAATCAATGATAGACCATTCTGACACTATTGTAATAGCAGACTTGAGGCCCTGGTAAATGGTTATGTCTTCACCATCATCAGCCGAAAAACGTCCACCGTTGAACAATGGCCTCCCCCATAGAACGCCACAACGAGCGCCAACCTGCCGCTTGCATCCACCGGTTACCTGCGACCTTGACGATTTCGTCAGTCATCTAGCCTACCAACGAGGCTGCATCTTTCGGTACGTTGTCAGCACTCGAGAACCTTTCTTCACCATCGGTTATCGGTTCTTCGAGTGATGTGGCTTGCCCATTGGCACTTCAATTTGCATATTCTGAGAGCTATGTCGGACCAAAAAAAAATCCGGAGGAAAATGCTCAAAATGAAAACTTTGAGCTATTAACTAAGGCTGACCGGGGATTTGCGAGGTTCTCCATCATTGTGTCCTCACAGTAGACATCCGCAGTAATGATGGTGCCATTTGGGAAGAATTTGTGATGAATTATACCGGTACTAGACCACCGAACAGTGACCGTGACTTTTTAGGGGTAAGTTTCCGTTTGGGGCTTTGCCTAGGCACTGAACCAGGGTCTAACCAACATGATGACCGCTTAAAGTTATCAAAAAGAAACCGGAACGAGGAACCAACAGATGAGGAAAGAACTAACAGCTCTTTGGCGAATTTCCTCGTTACAGATTTTATCTCGCTAAGAAACTCCGAGCGTAGCTCTCTGCATGGCTCGCTGCGTGACTCTGAGTTTTTCTAGGAGGCCAGCATTTTAATATTAGTATAGATTCAATTCAGAAAATAAACAGAGCAATACCTAAGTTAAATATAGCACAAACGATCACAATGTTTATCTTGATATAATATGTTATTAAAACTATTCCGTCATAATATCTAATTGCAAACATCCACCAGCTTACCTCTCAGTCCTCATAATTCGGTGTTTGCTCGCACGAACGGTCGATGATAATCCGGCACGTCTCGCGGGATACGAGCGAGATCATTTGTAATACGTTGAAACAGACGTTAGCTCTGTTGTGCTACAATGATGACGTGTCGGTCTACCAGGTGCTTTGTTTTGAAGGATGTTTGCATGAAGCTGGAAAACAAGAAGGGAGTTGGCACTTGTTCCTTTTTTTTTAAGTTATTGCGTGGTAAGATAACTATCAATAACTATCTATTACCGTGAGGTATCCAGGAATATCACCCACCCATTTCATCCCAAGGGTGTCGTAGAAGGCGACTAAGGGAAAACCCCGACGTGGGGCAGCAGCGGCTTCCGTGTACTTAACAATTTCACTGCGATCCCCAAGATGTCTCCCAAGCGTGGGGATAATGGGAAAGAAGTAAAGTAATTAAATAACATCAACGAGTTTCTTAAAAAACTAGTGAATTCAAAATGAATGCAACTTATCGTCTTATTGTGTCTAGAATTAAGTGCATTATTGCATTCGATAGTCTGAGCTTCGATCCAACCGTTATCCAACCTTTTGCTGCCCTTACCCAGCGACGCCCTAAGCCGAGGTCCGTACCCCACAGGGTCATATCTTCATAAGATTTTTGCCCTGGCTGAAGGCCTTAAACTCACTTTAAAACACCACAGTAAAGACCGATCAAGCAGCCGACAACCTTCTAGGATAACCAGTTAATGACTTCATGCTTTAACCTAACCGTAATAACCGTAACCAGTTTATACATAAAATTAGGTAAAAATACATTTTCATTTGTAAACTCGTTGAGGAAAGGTCGATGTAAGGCCGGATCTTGTTCTTTAACAAACAAAATACGATACGCCCCGTCTAATTTGTACAGTTTTAGCCAATTTGTGTTCAGAGATTAGGCTTGTTATAAAAAGTATTTATTAATGGTGCCACCGGGCTCTTTCCTCAAATACTTTTGTAAAAATCCCGAAGAAATTGAGCTTAGGAGATGTACGCGTGCTCGTGAATATTTTAGCGGGACGAGTTTGTTTAAACGAGATGTTTGTTTTATTTTTATTGTTAAAAGAATAATGTAAAAAGGAGTGAGGGTTTTGATGATCCTTAAGATGGTTTTGTTATTACATTTGCTTAATTGCGTTTTAATATAAGGATTTTGCACGACAACATACAAACTTAAACAACTAAAAGATGAACAGTATATTCATTTAAGGCGACGATATACGCCGGGGACCTTGAGCGACCAGAGAATTGTATGCGCTGCGTCCAAAACTCTCAAAGTTTAGTCGAAAAAACTAAATAAAAAATAGCATTCTTTAACTTAAAAAAAGGCGTATACTAAAAGATAGATAGTAAAATTGTCTGTAAGATAGTAAAAGTTTCGTTTAAATATTCCTGGTAGATTTTGTGTGATTATCAATGTTTAGGCCGCCTCAGACACAACTTCACGATTTAAACTATTTAATATGAACTTAATCAAAAATATTCACATACTAAATGATTAAGAGATTGTTCTAATTTAACATAATTATATATTTTTTTCAAATCATTTACTACACATTTTGACGTGATTGTCAGTTTAAAATCTGCTAAAAGTCGCTTGTTGGCGCCTTAAGACCCACGACGCAACTTCTGGCTGGCACGCCCCATTTCAATTTATATTTGAAACCGTATGATATCAACGCATTGACTTGCGGCCATCCGTCAACCGCTACGGTTGTCTTGGAGCTATGGCGGGCCGCACATCTATTGTTATGAATTTGTAACTGCTGTCGCATATACCCATCAAAAAGAAATGCCGGAATATGGCGTGCCGTTGCGGCAGACTGCACATACTGCGGTCTGCCGCATGCTGCCAACCGCAAGTGCGTTGTTGTGGGTCTAACTCTCTACAGCAGCCGTAGAAACTAAGTTCATCATCATCTGCCTAGTCTTTTCCCAACTATATTGGGGTTGGACTCCAACTCCAAGAGCGCTGCCTGTCTGACCTCCACAAATGTCACTAGGTAACACGCTACTGATACAGACTTTCTGGCTTCTAAGTATCCATCACCATCATCAGCCGGAAGACGTCCACTGCTGAACAACGGCCTCTCCCATAAAACGCCACATCTAGCGGAAACCTGCCGCTTGTATCCACCGGTTATACGCGACCTTAACGATGTCGTCGGTCCATCAGGTGGGAGGCCTACCAACGCTGCGTGGTCGCCACTCGAGAACCTTTCTTCCCCATCGGTTATCGGTTCTTCGAGCGATGTGGCCTGCCCATTGCCACTTTAACTTGCAAATTTTGAGAGCTATGTTGGTGACTTTAGTTCTTTGGCGGATTTTCTCGTTCCGGATTTTGTCGCGCAAAGTAACTCCGAGCATAAAATATCTATCTCCATTGCTCGCTGCGTGACTTTGAGCTTCTGTAGGAGGCCAGCAGTTAAGGACCACGTCTCTGTACCATAAGTCAACACTGGCAACACGTACTGGTTATAAACCTTCGTCTTTAGGCACTGGAGAATTTTGGACGAAAAGATATCTCGTAGTTTCCCGAACGCTGCCTATCCGTGTTGGATGCTTACCCATAACCAGAACCCATAACGACTGTCAAAGATCTAGAAATGACAGCTAGAACTAACGACTTTACGTGTTTTTCAAGGTGCGGAGGGGCTCGGCACAGTATAAGTATTAGTTAAACCTACTACCTTGCAGTAGCCACACGCCCCAACCCCTCCAAAAGACTGTTCTTCACGTCTACTCGCGTCGAACCTGCTCTCGAAACTGCTTTTAGTTCAAGGCGAGACTCGCAGCGCGTAGACACACACACACGTATTTGTACAGGCTTTTATTTTGGTTGTAGTGAAGGTCATTAAATCGTTTCGTTTGTATGGTGTGCCATAGGTGTGGTCTCGGTATGAAATAATCAGAATGGTCACTCATTCACGAACTGACCGCAGCTAGCGTAGTTGAACCTTGACCGATCGATCCCTAGAGTTTTTACTTTGCCACGCCGCAATCCTAGTAGAAACTAAGTACAAGAAACATTAAAACGACACGTGTAGGACTGCAGGTAGTCAATTGAAACGTCGAGAACATCGACATTGTTCCACACCATCAGCTATAGTCCCATCACTACAACAAGACGAACATAAATTCAAGTTTATTTTTTCACCTCGACGCAAAGAGCTCAAGCTTTAAAATGTTTAATGAACGCCGTGAAAATCCTCAGTTTTATCACGGAGAGTCTTATTAAAACTATTATTAACAGTGAAATTTACTTGCTTAATTTAAATTGCTCGTTTTGCGTTCACGAAATTCCACCTGTATTAAATGTTAAGACGAGCTCTCATAGCTGTGAAGCGTTTATTTTCCGGAAAATTCCGGTTAGAACCGGTGAGTGCCGCTCTGTACCGGAACATAAATGCGCGACGTGACAAGTGTGTACGTGACTTTAGTGTTGTAATACACGGTTTTAATAATATCAAGTAATAACTAGTTATGACTTGTCGTAAAGGAGGACACGAAGATGTATTAGCTGTTACAGCGATGGTGGGGTTTTATTAAATATTATTTGTTATGCAAATTAGGTAAAATGATAAGGTAGATGAACACAAGCAGAAAATTGTTTAAAGCACATTACAACAAAATGTTCCTTATGTAGATCACATCAAGATCCACAGCCCAAGTTCATCCACTGCTGAGAGTATTATGCCCATCTTTGTACGTAAGCTACAGTTGTAACCAACACAATCGCAAATTATACACAGACGCCATTTATACATAAATGTACATTGCGTTATTACGTTGTCGAGCAGATGAACTCTTTAAACATACGAAGTAATGAATATTAATTTCCGTCAAGACTCTTCGGATTGAAATTGCAAGTGTGACACAAAATTACAGTACAACACAATAAAAGAAGAATTCCCAAAGTCACATTAAACTCTTGCCCAGACTTGAACTTTTATTTCCTTCTTATAACACCTATGGGAAATGAGTTTTCTATGTCGCGTCCAAACACATACCAAAGGGAGTTATATAGAATACGAAAACAGTACAACAAGCATTGGTTATTTTTACACGTACAGCGGAGCTATGGATGATACAAAACATAAAATGTGTCAGTATCAGTCTAATGATAAAAGGAAAATTGTGTCAAAAATCATACACGCATTCAAATCGTCTCTCATTTCGTATAGAAATCACGTTGATTATGCAAATACACGTGCACAAAGTCGTACCATACAGAATCATACTTTACGCAACAATGACCCCGAATTACACTGATTGTGTTCCACCAAGCGTAACTTGTACAAAGGCAGAAAAATCATGAAGCCAGCCCATCTTTCAAGTTTTGATCAGAAAGTTCCCTTTTGTGAATTAATAGGGAATCAATGGGAATGCCTTTGTCAAACAGCAGGATGACTGAGTTGAATAATCAAAGTGACGCGCTGCTTTGAAAGACTTGGTGTTCGGTTGTTACATAGAAAAATTGTACGTCAACGACGGTTTTGGGGTCCCACAGGGAGCTAAAGTTGGTCCGTTGCTAAATCTTGTCATTTTTGTTACTATAAGTTTTGTTACACCTTGAGGCAAAAAAAACAATAACTACTAAAAGATAGGTAGCTAAAACACGAATTCAGTCTTAGAATCAGGTAATTAGTTACTATTGACTTGTAATTAATTGGACTGAAACATAGGCAGTTTGCTGGAAAAGGGTGAATTTAATGGTTCAATAAGCTATAATCTGGTCTAATTGCCAATATTTTCTGGCAGAATTTAAAAGGAAAAGATAGTCTCGAACCGAAATCACAGGCCTTATTAATAAAAATAATGACTACTTTTTATGAAAGAAAAATAGTACTTCCTGACAAAGTCAGTACAAACTTTAACAAATACATTCTGAGTTTGGAAATAAAAAACACAATATCAAGCGGAACCATTGTTTTAAGGCAGTTCTTTTTTATTATTTTCTCAAAAGTACACTGAAGGCTAGAGTTACGAGAATTTTCCAAATAAAGTTGCGTCCACATCGGAGTGGCAAGTTGGATGGAAACTGAATATTTTTTCGTTTTTATGCTACAGTTGGACTGTGTTTGAATTTGAGTTTGTGATAGTTTTTAACTTGTTTTGCTTGACATCATTTGTGTTCAATGTTTTATCGTCGCTTGCTGTCAACTGAGGCTAGATTCTACTTTTATTGTCATCTTCCTGCTTTCATCCCGTGTTACTTGGGGTTGGCGCAACACGTTTTCGTCTTCCATTCCGTCCTGCCAACCCCTTATGATATCACTGACTACCTTCTCTTTCATATCATTCTTCACACAATCCATCCATCTTTTCTTCGGCTTCTTCCTCTCCATACATTTTATATTCATAACTCTTTTGATCTCATGCGTTTCATCCCTCATCTTCACAAGAAAATGTTAAGACTTCCATTGGCCAGTGACGGGATGAATATTAGAGTCCAAGATTCCAGTGTCCAGGCTTACATTATTTTATTTTACCATGTCATTTAAAAGATAGAGGAACGCGTACTTGCTATCTTCACTTTTCTAGGTATCAGGTTTAAAATATATTCTACTCATAAGACTTACGTTAAAGTAAGACGTTTCGTTTTGCAACTATTGATTCCTATAACAGCTTCTCATATATATGACCCTTCTGTAATCTTACTAGTCTCCTTCTTCTTCTTTCTTCTGGCTATTATCCAAATTTGTTCAGAGACAGCCTTTCTAATACTTCTGCGTCACACTGTAGGTACGGTGATCTTACTTAAATATTATTATTAATTATATGTTTTACAAGATCTCAGTCCCAACTCAACCCGCAAGGGCGGTAAAATCAGAATTGAGAAGTTGAACGCAAATAATGATGATGATGATGTTGATGAATAATGGCAGCAACAAATAAATAGTAACGTAATGTAATTGGTTGTTACAGGCGAGACGGCGCCTGCGACGACAGTTTGATGGGGCGGTGACGCAGCATGCGCCGTGTGCCGCTTGCCGCGTTGCTGCGGCTGATCATCATAGCAGGTAAGTTCCACCAGTACTGCAAAGAGGTCCTTTTGTAAGCTAGTAGTTAAGGTCTGAAGGAATATTTTTTGGGAATAAATATAATGACCACCAAAAATAGTAAATGATCACCAAATCTTAGTCACCAAATGACCACCAAAAATAGTAAATGATCACCAAATCTTAGTCACCATATGACCACCAAAAATAGTAAATGATCACCAAATCTTAGTCACCAAATGACCACCAAAAATAGTAAATGATCACCAAATCTTAGTCACCATATGACCACCAAAAATAGTAAATGATCACCAAATCTTAGAACCCTTAAGTCCCTGGGGTGTATCCGACATGGTTAGGTTAGGTTAGAACTGTGACCCCCTGCCAGAACCAAATCCATTTTACAGTCAAACTCATACATTTCTAAAATACTTTTATTAATGTTAGTGATCATTTACTGTTTTTGGAGGTCATTTACTATATCTGGAGGTTCGTTAAACATAAGCCATATTTTTTTACCAGTAAGCTAAAGAACTTGGCTTATGTCTAACAGTGGACCTTTAGCAAGCTGAAGTGTTGATAATAATGATGATGATGATGAAGCTAAAGAGCAACGGAAAGAAAAATTGATAAAGAGAAATAATTTGACAGATCAGTTTTCTAAATAGTCGATTTTGCTCTCCAATCAAAGACCTAAAACGAATTTGTGGCTGGCCGTAATACGGCGTGCCGTTGCAACGGCAACTGGCTGCAGCCACTTAAATTTTTATATGAAAACGCATGATATTAACGCACTGACCAGCGGCCATTTGTCTTGGAGCTGTGGCGGGCCGCACATCTATTGTTATGAATTTGTAATTGCTGTCGCATATAACGCAAACACCTAGGTGGATATAGGCATCCATGTAATGGGAAAGAAATGCTTGTAATTGACGACGATATGCTGCGGACCACAATAGAATCGAGACGATACGGTTAGCCGCACGGATATCGATGGTTAGCTGGAATATGGTCTGCCGTAAGTGCGTTTTAGTACTAATGGTCTGATACTTCAAAACCATTGTTACGTAGAACTACATCGAGTGATAACAGATGCCAGCCTTGAGTAGTTGTCAGGGCAAATTAATGTGTCTGTCCCGCCCAGTCAAGTAATTGGCCTCGAAAGAATTTATTATATCGAAGAGATTACTATCGAGATGGGGTATTTGTTGATCGGAAGGTTCGTTATGTGTATTTCTATTAATACCTAGTATTATTATCTCTTCAGTATCATCATCATTAAATTTGAATTTGTTTTCGTTCGGGCTAAACTCCGAAACTTCTGTTCCGAATCTGTAAATTATTTCACTAATTAGAAAGTGTCTTATCTCTAAGTGCTAAAAGCTATATTTTAATATTAACAAAATTAACAACAAAAAAGATCAGGCGAAAAGTCTTTCGCGGGCAAAAGGGAGAATAAATTGCACTATAATATCAAAGTCAAAGTCAAAGCATTTATTTCGATTAAACCATTTACAGGCACTTTTGAATTGTTAAGGAGTCGGTCAGTTAGTCAGAAAATTGACACTTATAGTTCTCTATGAAGTAGCATGAGCAACAAACTCCACGGACACTCTTTTAAATCAAGTTTTTACAAAATACTGGTTACATTATCCTTGTTGCTTCTATTTGTGAAAACAATGCAGGTAAAGAACAATACAAAACATAAAAAATGAATTAGGATATCTCCTGCGTGCTTGGCAAGTTTTGCTCGCCGAGACCGAAATTGGTTCGGGAGAATAAATTATTATTGGTTAGTAGTTCAAACATTAATTAGATACTGATGCCGATTCTCTTGTTCACAAAGTAAATTAAAATTAGGCATTTGTTATCTCTTACTACCAGGCAGCTGAAGAAAAGGACGGCGACAGACAACGACTAAGTTAGAAATGTCAAATTAGTTTTTCCCTTGAACTTCGCAGTGTTTTTAATCAATACGTTCTGAAATGACAACTATAATTGTATGAACATTTTAGATCAACTTAAATTGACAGCTCTTATTAATATATGTCTCTTTCTTGTTTTAATTAAAATTAATAAAGCTTAAAATTAATTTAGTTCGTGCACAACAGAATTGGCACCACTGTTACATTAAAATCTCCAATGAACCGTCGTCGCTCTTTTACAGAAAGTTTATTTTTCTTTAAAGAAATTCTAAAACACCTGATTTATTCTAAACATCGCTTGCACCTTGCCCATTAAACCTTGATCCCTCAATTTCTACCTTAATTTGTAGCGTTTCATACATTTTGCAAAGACATTTAAATGGCAGCAGATCTACGTAAAGTGGTAGTTGAAGAAGTTAAAGACATCAATTATGGCTGGTTTTATTCAGGAAATGTTAAGAATTCCCGTTTCCTGAGCTAAGTCGAGGTTTTCTTATTCCATTGCAGTCTGTAACTTTTAGAATGTTTTTAAAGATTCATGTTTTACTTTATTTAGCAAACAGTTCGTTCGTTCGCTAGTTCTAAAGATTGAAAAGTCATTTAGCAAAATTTTTTGGAAATATAGGTACTAATATATTGATAGAGGTTGCCATTTTATTTATGATAATACTAGCTTCTGCCCGCGGCTTCGCCCGCGTAAAAAGAACGATTATCCCAAGGGAACACATTATCGGAATAAAAAGTATCCTATGTGTTAATCCAGGAAATGGTCTACCTGTGTGCTAATTTTCATGCAAATCTGTTCAACGGTTTACGCGTGATTGAGTAACAAACATCCAAACATCTTCACAAACTTTCACATTTATAATATTAGTTATAATATAAAGTCAATGCACTTATTTTAATTAACCCATTAACAAGCACTTTTGAATTGTCAAGTAGTCGGTTAGTTAGTCAGAAAGTTGAAGCAAGAAACTCCACTCTTTTCATATCATTTTTCACACGATCCATCCTTTTTTTCGGCCTCCTTCTTCCTCCCATTCATTCACATTAATATTCATAACTCTTTTTAACCGACTTCAAAAAGGTGGAGGTTGCCCATACGATTGGTGTTTTTTTTATGTATGTACACCGATTACGCCGAGATGTATGATCCGATTTACGTGATTCTTTTTTAGTTTGATGCGGAATAGTTGCCATTTGGTCTCATACAAATTTGACATAGTTTGGCCCAGTAGTTTTAATTCTATGATCATTTTTTTTTGTGGTTGACCACGCATAACTGTTTTCAGTGTAATACGATTTCGATGATTATTTTTTTAATTGATAGAGTATATCTGAAATTTGGTCCCATATAAATTTCACCCCTAAGGGTAGAAAATTAAGGGATGACTGATTTTTTTTGGTGTCGCCGTTTCGTAATTAATTTGTATGATACGAAGTAGGCACTAAAAAACGAAAAAAAAAACTTTTTAACAAAAAGACAACCGCCTTCAAAAAGAATGAAATAAATTTCAATTCGCAAGTCGGTGGCAATACAAAACAACAAGCAAAACCAAAGCCGCCGACTTGCGAATTGAAAGTTATATTTTTACTTTTTGAAGGCGGTTGTCTTTTTTGTTAAAAAGTTTTTTTTTGGTCACAGGCGTTTCATCCCTTCTCTTCACATGGCCATAACAAGACAAACGATTCCTTTTCAAACTTCCTCTAATACATTCATTTCTGACCTTTCTATTCTGGTCACTACACACACCTTAAGTAGTGGATATTATATTTAGTTACTATTGTGATAAAGGCTATGTGATAATTCTTTTTACACGCCAAATGACCGTAACTGACTTGGGGTTTCTATGATCTGCTTACAACAAGATATCAGCTTCATGCATAATAGACTTCATAGCACAACCAATTTCGGTTACACTACGGGCGACTAGAATATCTACAGGCTTGTTACAGGCTATCAACGTTGTCGTGTCGAGATTAATCAGAACCCTGCTACATATTGGGTACACCACTCCTCCAGGGAAATACCTTTGAATTATGTGCGGGTAGGTATGTACTGTTGTGGGCAAAGTTGTAAGAATGGAAGGTGATTTTGTTTCACCGATGTTTCAGGGTTAAGGGCGCGTATTCCATTTGGCGCAACTCAAAATCTCAATTGCTTTAAATGATTGCTAGAACATCGTAGCAGCATTGACGCACACTAGTACAATACAATGTTCTGTTTTTGTGCGTGAACGCGAAAGTATCGTTGGTACAAGGAACTGAAAAAAATGGTATATATTAAGCATAACCTTTATTTTCATAAAATAAATATATCAGTTATGTTTTTATTCAAATACTGGTGAAAAAGAATTGTTGATTTGAACCGATTTTGTACTTTTTTAACATTGTTTTATAATACATAATAGTAATATTTTCGTAATTTTGGGTATGTAATATACTTTAAGACTGTATATTCTGTTAGAAAAACGCATAAAACATAATATTTTGGCATACAGTAATGGTTGTACACATCCTGAAAGTTAACTCTGACGTCTATTTTCGTAAAATGATATGAAGGGATTGTCTTCGCTTTAAAAAACCATCGTTAAAGATTATACTGTCACTCTATAACTGTCTAAATCAAACCTTAATCTTTCTAAAACTGTAATTTTCTTCTTCGCGAAAACATGAAGTTTTCGTCACGAATCGAATACTTCGAATCGAATCTTAAGAGCGCCCAGCCCCATCGAACGAACTTCAACGCGAGCGTGATTGAATTTTTTTTTTGTTTCATCAACGCAAAACTCGAAAACAAACGAGTGAGTGAGAACGCGATAACATTACAGGAACATTGGCGCGCGGAAGTTTCACAAAACTTGTTCCAGGATATACGTGTTTTTCAAAAAGCCAGTTTTTGGTAAAATTTTTTGTAATTTAGAATCTCCATTACATGTGCCCGGTTTTTATGAAGCTGTTTTTTTACTTTTTCAATGTATAAGTGCATTATGACCGGCCAAAGTTCAGATAAAATTGTGCAATAAAGCTGATTTTCGGACGGGTTTACAAAAAAGTTTATGTTTGGCTTCATACAAACCTAGATTTAAATCACAAGATACCTGTGTGTTAAAAATATTTGGAAAATAATTTGTCATAACGCCGTTATCGCGTACGAGCGTTTGTATGGGAAATATGACGGGATGGGCGCTCTTAAGGTGAATTGTTTGAATAATCATAATGTGGTTTTAAAAGTTTTGGTAGTACGATTTTAAAGTTATAGAGCTAATTTTAAGTATAGAGTTATAACTTCTGCCCGCGACTTCATATGCGTAGACTTCAAAATTAAGTCGCCAAAATCTAAATTACTCCACGGGAACGCAAAAACGGAATGCCAAAGAATCATGGCAGAATAAAGAAGAATAAAAAAAAATAAAGATGTTTAGAGAAGTTGAAATTCTAATTCTTATACTCTAGGGTACCTAAAGAGTACCTTCAAGCATTTACAATATTTTTAAAACCCCGCAAAAAAAGTGAATAGTTTAACGAAAAGCTCATTATTTCAGAACGAAACGGCGACTGACAGTAACAGTGATACTGACAGTCGCTATTTCGCAGATCTTACACTGAAATTGCATCGTTTTAAGGGAAATAATGTCATAAATAATGATTATTTTCTTTCCCCACACTTGTCACATCACTAGTCTGCCAATTTGATAGATCCATTAACGTCGCTTGTCACTATCTTTTTTTTATAAACACAAAATGGTCATCGAGGTGAAACGAAAAAGTGTTATTTTCATTTCATAATATTTTAATTATGCGGGGGTTTAAAAATATGGTAAGTATATCAATCTACTCCAGGTAATGTATTTTTTACATTGGAAAATATTTTAAACCCTCAAAATTTTTTTTTTGTTCATACAAATGAATACGTATGAATCTCGCCATGATTCTTTTAGGTAATTCCGTTTAACCGTTTAAGCTCATTATATAGATTATGAAACAAAAGGCAGATAGACCGCGCGGAACATAGAGTGAAGCCACCAAAGCAAAAACGAATTCAAAAGCAAATAAGTACCTACAATCTCGTGATGGTATTCGGTTTTCAATTTTTATTTGTTTTTTTAACGATGCGTCGCTTCATGCTGTGTGACTTGTGTTAATACAGCACGAAGAGCGATTGTAGGTTGTCGTTTTTGAATTTGTATTTGCTTTGGTGGCTTCACTTTTGTATCATAATCTGATCGTTTAAGCATGAAAGAGTAACAAACGTCCATCCACCCTTACAAATGTTCGCGTTTAATCGCGCTAGTAGAATATTCATTAACAGAAAATAACATGGGCTGAGATGAATTAAAAATCTAGATTAGTACTTATAATCCGTTTATAGAGAACACTCGAAGGTCCAGACTCATTGACAGTAAAACAATTTTAGGAATTGCAACACGTTTATTTCTTACACGTACAATAAAAAAAAGAAAAACCAATAACTATTAAACCAAAAATAAACTAATATAATAAGGCATCAAAAAACTACTCCACATCGCCGTCATCTGGGAATGTGCCCAAAAGACTGACTGCTTTGCCACGTTGGATGGCAATGCAGAATAAAAGAAGATTGGAGTGTTCTTTAGGAGTAAAAAAATAATCTTTCAATAATTAAAAACTACCTCTTATGAACAGACATATAAAGTGCGTTTATTTCTTTGTCTTAATTTTCGGGCAGTAGGTATACTTACCACTTTTCTCACCATTTTCTTACTACACTAGCGTAAGTCCTAAACAATACACCATTACGCTTAATTCAACCCAGCTCTCGCCCATTTAAAAAGATTTACAACTTTTCCTCATTGTCAGTCCATTCCGAGATGAAATTAAATTTACAATCGTAAAAGAATTGTTTATTTCCATCGTAAAAACGCTTTCAGACATTCAAGTTTATTATAAATGTTATTCGTTTAACGCAAAGGGTTGTAATTAGAGTTGTTGCAAACATAATACGAGGTAAAGCCCTTTTCGTAGGCACACCGTGTTAACCGACATTTGCATTTAATGGCAAAATATATGTAAATTTTGATGTGCGATGTATCACGCTTCATCCATTTTGAATATAAACGTTTTTGTAGGTATCGTTAACCTATCCATCGTTGTGATACGAAAAGTGTTTCTTGGCTTGGTTTTAGGTAAATGGGAGTATCAGCAGGGGTGTCGTTTATTTGCTCAGTAATTTTGAAACACCAATCCCTCTGCCAAGCGTGTTAAATATGGCAAAGAATAATAACTATTGCAACATTGCAACTAGCAAGAAGTACGTTTTCGGATTATGGGTTTGTTATATTTTGTAAAAGATACATGCGATTCCGTTAGTGTTTATTTATGAATACACGTAAGCCCACATAAATAAATTTTAAAATGATTGACATCTCTTTGAATAATTTTATATAGGTAAGTATAAGTTTTAGAAAACAAGTTGTTATTATTAGGTTTGCTTCACTATTGCATTGGGTTGTGAGCTCCGGTAAAAATAGTTGTTTATAGGTGATTATATAAATAAATAAATAAATTTATGTGTGCAACCTTCGTATTGCAATTTTGCCTGGCGTTTTAAGCGTCGTTCATCAGACAAA
The DNA here is from genome assembly GCA_947361185.1 of Charanyca ferruginea. Taxonomy (NCBI): domain Eukaryota; kingdom Metazoa; phylum Arthropoda; class Insecta; order Lepidoptera; family Noctuidae; genus Charanyca; species Charanyca ferruginea. The sequence continues at coordinate 25,140,833 of OX376068.1, forward strand.
GACGACGAGATAAAGCATTCTTCTTTAGAAATAGCAAACATGGGTATAAAAAAGGTGCTTTTCTCAAACCAACTTTAGCTTCTTTAAGCAGTATGCTTTGATTTACTTTACTCATGAAGAAAAAATAGGATGTTTTCTTTACTGAGTAAAGTTTGTAATACTTTTCTTTTCTTAAATAAATCTCTCCGCTTCTGCTTCGCTCAAAGATGCCGTAATTCAAACTATGAGCTTGATTGTGTGGGTTTATATTATCCTCATATACAAAAATCTATACTAATATTATAAAGCTGATGAGTTTGTTTGTTTGTTTGAACGCGCTAATCATAGGATCTACTGGTTCGAATTGAAAAATTATTTTTGTGTTGGATAGTTCATTTATCGAGGAAGGCTATAGGCCCATGCGAAGCCGGGTCGGATCGCTAGTTATATATATAGGTCTTAAAAATGGTATTCTGTAGTGCAAACAAAATTTACATACCTAGAAGACTTTTTGATTTTTCTTTCTATTTGCAATTCATCATCATCATCATCATCATCATCAGTCGGAAGACGTCCACTGTTCAACAAAGGCCTTTCCTACATAATGCCACAATAAGCGGCAACCTGCCGCAAAATCTGCACCTGATAATTGGTTGTTTTCCTTCGTTGACAAGCTTTGCTCCCACGTTAGTGTCCAATTGTCTACGTTAACGTAAAGCTTTTGGTTCAAGTTGGTTAGCACAACATTGGAAAGAGCTAACAAAGCAAAGCCGAAACGAGATTTGTAATGAGTCTTTGTGCTGTTTTGGATTAATGAGACCTTTCACGGGTTAAATCGTATACCAACATAAAATGTGAAAATAATGCAATATTTTCTTGAATATTATATCCAAACTTCTTGTATATACTTATACTTATACTTATATATATATATATAAATCTTCTGTGCGTGTGTATGAAAGTGAACTCCTTCTAAACGACGGGATCGATTTTGATGAATTTGTTAGTGTATGTTCCAGTGGATTCGAGAATGGTTTAGATTTACAATTGGACCCGGCAGGTGGCGCTATAGTCGGGTTGCAGGACAACGTCTGCCAGGCCCGCTAGTATAATATAATATTATAATATTATAAAGCTGAAGAGTTTGTTTGTTTGTTTGTTTATTTGGTTGAACGCGCTAAACTCAGGATCTACTGGTTTCAATTGAAAAAATCTTTTTGTGTTGGATAGTCCATTTATCGAGGAAGGCTATACGCTCATGCGAAGCCGGGTCGGGTCGCTAATAAGTTCCTAAACATGATAATGATAAGTATTGTAATCGGAACGAGACACAAAGAATTAATCTTAACCTTTATCCCCAGGCGGCGCACATTTCGTCAACCCATACGTGAGTGAAGACCGCGTCGACCTCAACCAAGTATGGGTCGAGATACCATCAACACTCGTGGCCTTGGGTGGAGACGTGCACATCCGAGTCCACGGCGCCTCCGGAACCGGCCTCAAGGCCCGCATCGCTCGAGAAGACGACGACGGACGAGCTCTCCTAGCTACCATGCCTTTAGCACTTGATTCCGAGAACCGCATGACCTTACCGTGCGGTTATTTCTCTAGGGGAGGCACTTACTACCTAGAACTTGTATCTGAGAAGGATCCTTTCTTACCAGATTATGACAATATAACAGATACCAGACGAGATATTGATATTAATAACAGAGTGAAGAGAGACGTTAGTGAAGGTAGTCTAATGGAGACAGGTGATAGTGTGGTGAAATCATGGAAGTTCGATGTGATGTGGCCAACGGCAAACTTAGATGTTACCCCAGAACAGATACAGACGTACCCTGAAAGACAGGTGATGGCTATATTGGAGTTTCCAAGAGTGGTGTGTACTCCTATTGAGTCGAGTGCGGACTTCTGGCTGGAGTTGTTGTACTGTGGCCATTCGAGTGGAGGAGCTGTGCTTTGCGATGGAAAGAATACCAGCTCGCACGCACATGTTTTATATTCTGAGCAGGTGAGGTTCTATAAACAAAATTTGACTTTTTAATTACATATTTACACGAATCTTCTTCGTAGTGTGTCGACAGCAAACCATCCGTGTTTGCCATCGACATGCCTGCCGACATTGCCATGTATTATGTGTGTGTATGTGTGCGTGTAAATGTATGAGTGTGTATGTGTGAGTGTGTATGTGTGTGTTATGTTTGTTCTTGTCAGATTCCTTGTACACGAATTATAAAAAGGAATACTTAACATATAACTATTAAACTAAAAAAAACTAATACAATAAGGCATCAAAAAATCCTATCGCCGCGCGCCGTCATCAGGGAATGTGCCCTAGATACTGGCAGTGTTGTCACGTTGGATGGTAACGCTTATCTTTAACCTCTTACCGAGGTAAAAACCAGCTCTTGGATCACGGGAAGTGTCAAACAAAATGTGGAATTCCCTGCCTGAGTCTGTGTTTCCTGATAGCTACAACCCGGGAGTCTTTAAGTCAAGAGTGAATAGGTTACTTCTAGGCAAGCGTGCTCCATCTTAGACCGCATCATCGCTTCCCATCAGGTGAGATAGTGGTCAAACGTATGCCTATCAAATGATAAAAAAAAAAAAAAAAAAAAAAAAAATGACTAAAGCTGTAATTATATAAACTGCCGATGCTAGATTTTCTATGTAAAAGCAACCTTGAAAGCTCTTATTAGAAGGCAGACGTTAAAAAATACTAGGTATACTGAAAAGTCTTTTATATGGTGATCTGGTATGTAAATTTTGTCATCTTTTCATCATGTGAAACTGATCCATACTTTTAAATTGCCCTGAAGCATGAAATACAAATTCGTTGAGTAGAATGTGAATGCACGCAAAACCAAAATAATTGCTTTGTGTACAAAACATGTCCTCGATGATTTTTCGTGGTTACAATTTGACTTCGACAACGCTCCTGTTTGTTGTTGACGGACATTCGGTTGATTCTGCATACGTATGACAGATTTGATGTGCCTTGTTTCAGATGCACGGGTTCCCAGGTCGTCGAACGATGACACTGAGATGTGAACTCTTCGGTCAGGCAGGGGACTATGCACTTACGCTGAGGCCAGCAGCTGCAGCAGGACCGCAGGATCTGGCCACCGCTTTTATCAAAGTTAGTAAAGAAAAACTGAGGTATCTTTATCTTTACATAGTATACAACAATGTCGCTTTGTGCAGTCTGCCCCTTCGTACGCTTAAATCTTTTAAACTAGGTATGCAACGAATTTTATTAAGGTATACATGCCAATAACCTTGAGCATTTGGCCCGTACTGAATTTGTGGACGAGTGCGGGGGTGACGCAGTCTTTAATCGGACGCATTTTTAATTTATTGTAATAAAAATAATACACATTTGTAAAAAGTAACAAAACCAAATCATTTTCCTTTGTATTGCAAAGCAGTATATTTTTTTAATAAGAAATCAAGGAGTAAAATGGTTTCATCTCAATGATTTGGAGGTGATTTGACATATTTTTTTCTTATTATGTGATACCGAGAGAGAAATTGTGGCTAAACCAAATTACGTATCATGTAGATTACTAACATTTTTTTCAGATGTAATTCTCTTCACCACCCTTGGTTGACTGGTAGAGAATGCCTAAGGCATTAAGTCCGCCTTTGTACGTTTGTGCATGAAGTATAAATAAATAAATAAATAATTTCTCTGTAAATGCCGACGAAAAGTTGCTTCATCTGCATACTTTTTTCAAGCTATTTTCGAGAGAGCAGCCTTAAGGTATGGTATGGTATACCATATATGGCTGTCCACAACTCCACGTCTCAGCGCGTATTTTGCTTATTAATGCGTTTTTCATCAGCTGTGATTCTAGAGGCTTTATACGTATAATATCTAAAATAATCTAAATAGTTACTATTCGTGCCAAGCCGGGGCGAGTCGCCAGTATTTTATATGACGTCAATGACATCTTGACGTTTGATTATACATTCAATTCATAATTCTATAGAGACTCCTTCCTAACTGGAAATTTTACGCCTGTTATTAAAAAAAAAATCAGCCGTTCCATGCATTTTTATTTGTACCTAATCAATTTTACTAAAAGGCAATAAATGTAAAACAAGGGAAAAAATGTACGATAAGATCCTTTTTCGTAAATAATGTTTCGTATTTGCTCTTGAGTTAACAAACATAACGAGAAACGCTAGTGCAAATAATCCTAAATCAAAATGTTAATTAGAGTACTTGATTTTAAACATCAAACAACTCTTTGTGTTTCAATGGTCAGAGTTTCATTTAAAGGTCGACGTTTTTAATTATTTGTGAAAAATGTTTGTTGAAGGCAATCAAAATGGAACCTCCACTGACTTCCATTCTCATAAAAAGCCTTTTTAAATGAACACCTCTATAAATATTTACAGAGGCACAGGTTAGCAGGATGACCACGCGCTCGGAGGTTTAATGGACTGTGGAAATATTAAGTTATGTGAAAATCCATCCCCAACCATTCTTAAATATTACAATGTTCATATTTAAATAAATATAGACCTGAAGTTTCACTATGGCACAATATTCCTTTTCCAAACAATTCCTATTATATTGGTATTGACATCGTTTTTATCAGCGGGGAAAACTTGTTACAACCTAAAATGATATGCTATCTCCTTCCTTACTCATGCACAACGATGAATTATGTCATGTAGCATGAGCCACTATCCTTATCAAAATAAGGTTTTCAAAAGGCTCGGAAACTTTTAAAACACAGTATGTGGATAACTATTTATTTATACTTCATGCACAAAGGTTCAAAGGCGGACTTAGGCATTCTCTAAAAAAGATAAACTTACAAAAATAGGTAAGTAAACTCACACACATAATTGTATATTAAACAAACTGACCCGGCAAACGTTGTTTTATAATATAAATTAAACAAAAAATGCATAAAAAAAAAATATTTAAAAAAAAAAGAAAACCGCCTTCAAGAACTAAAAAGTAATAAATAACTTTAGCACAGAACACACATTACTTTACTTTCGGAAGTCGGTGGGGCTTTGTGTTTGTTGTTTTGTATTGCCACCGACTTCCGAAAGTAAAGTAATGTGTGTTCTGTGCTAAAGTTATTTATTACTTTTTAGTTTTTGAAAGCGGTTTTCTTTTTTTGAAAAAACTTTTTATTTTTCGCTTTTTAGTGTTGCCTTAACATCCAAATCCATTAAGAAACGGCAACTCACTTAACAGAGATTGCAAGTCCTCCAGTGATTGAAGAAACTAAAACGTCGTCTAAGTATTTTTTTTGGGAATTTGTTGATTTTCTCAAAAAGGGCAGTACCAATTTTGATAAAATTTATATGAGACCTTTTTGGAATAAACCTCTTTCGAACAAAAAAAGAATTTTGCAAATCCGTCTATATATGACAGAGTTATGCCCGAACATACATAAAAATAAAAAAAAAATAAAAAATAAGCATTCGAATTGATAACCTCCTCCTTTTTGAAGTCGGTTAAAAATAGCCTATGACTTATTCTCAAGCCAAATTCTCAGGACAAAAAAAAAACATAAAAATTGATCAAGCTGTTCCGGAGGAGTTCAATAACAAACACTGTAACACGAGATTTATATATATTAGAAGATATAAACAACACAATAAAACATATGATATGAACATAGTAAAACAATTTTATTCAAAACAAAATAACTTAAAGATATTCTAGTATTGTCCACATTTTCCTCTAAAGTATTGTGGTTAGTCTATCGCTTCCATATTTTATTGAACACATGACGTGAGATGTATGGAGATCGTACATAATTCTCGCAAAACCATCTGAAAGGAGAACCGTTGATAGAGATTGATAGCAGTTTGTCTACGATGCTTTTTGACTCGATTTTAATTTGCCCAATGTTTGAATATTGAATTATAATTTTCAATAGTAAAGCCGTTTGGGGTCGAAACATTAGGGCCATGGGGCCCGAGTGCTCACCTTGTTTTTAGGGACATTGCTAAGTGGCTGGTCGACTCTTCATGTGACCAGAGGGCTGGCTTTTTCTTGGGCTAAAGAATTAGCATTGCCATTCAACGTAGTAATACTGCTAGCCTTTTGGGCACTTGTCCCATTGAGAGCGATGCGGACTAGTTTTTTGATACCCTGTGAGCCCTCCATTGTACATATTATGTTTATATTTATTTTCAACGTATCTTGGCGCGTCTGAAGTTAGCCGATTAACTGCGCAGTAAACAATTTCGTTCGTAAAAGTTCCTTTGCGCAGCCAAAAAGCTAACTTCAGACGCGCCAAGATACGTTGACCGTATTGTATATGTTACGTGTTACGTATTGTATTTTCAGATGGTATATAATAAATTTTCTAGATGAAAAAAAAAATTAGTAAAGTCAAAGTCAAATCATTTATTTCAATTAGACCATTAAAAGGCACTTTTGAACGTCAAATGAGAAAATATTGATTCTAGTTGCCCATTCCAAAATGTAGTTTTATATGGAGAAGAATAATAGGCAAGAAACTCCATACTTAGGGCCAATTTCACGAAACTTTTCATAATCGGACATTTGCAAAACATCGATGTTCATTGTATTTATGTTCCACTAACAAAAAATAACATGACATCACGAAATCTGGCGTTATATGAATGAGTCATGTGTCTTTCACTCTTTCATCGGTCAGTAACCAAAGAAACCAAAATAAAAGCTCGCAATGGCACAGGTCAATGTTCACTGACAATGTATCACTATATCTAGCCGTATCGTACAGACTCGTGTTAAATAATACAACAAAATAAAAATGTCAGTTGTGTAGTCAAATATGAGTCTATTTTTGCAACATTTCATTTTGTCGGTACATAATTATGTCAATATTAAGTTGTGTCCAAACACAGCGCGCAAAGAACGCTGCTACGCGCGGTTTTTTTTCCCAAGACACAAATCAACCGTGCGTCTAGTAAATACAAACCCAGAAATGTTTGCGCGGCAATAATACGCGGCTCATATCACGTTCAAACTACAATGAAAGCGACCGCGTGTGTAACTCTACTGTTATTCTAAAATTGCGTAGGAGAAAGAACAGAAAAAAGCCTACTAAAAAGGACAATATTTGGTGCGACCGCTTTATCATCAGAGGATGCAGAATTTGAAAGCGATTAATTACCGTCTTGATTGCCACGCTGTGTTCGGACACACCTTTAGTAATTATCTAATTTTGTTTGTTATAGTTTTTTGTTAGAATAATAATGTCTTATTGTGAGAAAAATAAGGGGATTTTTCTGATGTGTAGGGTATCTACAAATGTTGTAAATTGTTCTAAATTTCCTAAACATTTTGATTTCAAAAATAAAGTTTCATTTTGATAATCTTGACAACTGACTAAACGCCGATTAGTAAGTAAACGGACGACCGGAACACCGATTAAATATAACGTCTGATTAAGACATTTAAACATGGATTTGCGCTTTGTGAAACACTCGCTACTTTTAATGTCCGGTTAATATTTTAACGGCCGTTTAAACTAACAAACATCGGTTGGTGAAACTAGGTCTTACTCTTTTAAAAAATATATTTTTAAATTTTAATCTGATAATTCACCGTTAAGTTTTGTAGCATGATTGTTAAAGGGTTCTAATTAAAACGATGCGAATTCGTTACCGAGCAGATATAAAATTTGTTCAGCGAACTTAATTGAAACTTGTTGCTCTAACTATATTCTTTGATTCCTAGAACGGTTAGGCCCAGAAACGGGTTTCTCCTTTATTTTTCTATAGAAACAAAACTTAAATGCTGGTTGACTAAAAAAACGCTTTGCTGTGGTGAATGTTATTCATAATTAATCAATCAATTATTGTTATTATTCTATGTAACTATTATTATTATTGAATGATAGAAGTTTTTATTTAATTATTTCTATTGATTAAGCAATAATTATGTGTACGTACGTTTTATTTTTCAACAAAAAAAAAATGTTTTAACTTTTAACAATAAATCTGTTAGCTGTTAACCTTGTTACAGTCATTATTGACACCCCTAAATTCTGTGAAATCTACGATCACAGAGACTTTATTAACCAATATTGTCAAAAAAATATAGATTCTAAGTTCTAAATAATAGAAATCAAAATCACGATAACTAATATAATTAGGATCAACTCACAGGCTACGCTTGATCAAGCGCGTCGTCAAAAACATCGTCTATCAAAAGTCTTTTAAAGATACTCTCTCATTTCAAGTTTCAAAGTCTTTGTCCTACCAAGTCAGGCTTAAATTAACTCGGGAGGATTTCCGTTTGATCTCAATTGAGAGACAACATTTTAACAATATTGTACGTTACTTTCTTATTTTTTGAGTGGAAGGGAAATTATGATATTTTACGGAGGTCGTTACACAAACTTTTGTGTTACAATCTACATAAAAGTTTATGTGTAATAAATGGGCCCTGGTTTTAAGTGTTGTATTCCATTATTTTGAGACGACAACATTTTTTATGGTGAACATTTTTATCTGTTGTACTTTATTTTTGAAAAAGAGATTCAGAATTGAATGGGGAACGGATGTTTATTGTTTAATTTTATTGAACTTGTGGTATTTTACAGCATGAAGGCTCATTTCACCCAAATTTTATACCAAGTATAAATCGTAACCACCCTGACTATATCAAGTTTATTGTTTGCGTCCTGTTTAAGAAGGTTATTAATGTTTAATTCTTGTGCTCTTCTAGATTATATAGAAAAGTAGACTTCGTCCGCGTGAATGTCGGTTATCGCGAATGCAGACAAAGTCGCGAATTAAAAAGTAGCCTATGTCCCTTTCCAGGGTTTAAGCTATTTTCATACAAAATTTCATCAAAATCGGTTCAGCCGTTTCATCGTGAAAGCGTAACAGACAGAGTTACTTTAGTATTTATAATATTATAAATATTAATAATAAAGTATGGATGTCCTTCTCCAGGGCTTAAGCTATTTTCGTACCAAATTTTATCAAAATCGGTTTAGCCGTTTTATCGTGAAAGCGTAATAGACAGAGTTACTTTCGCATTTATAATATTAAATTAATTACGACACACTACTTCACCTGCCTAGGCTTTTCCGGGTCGGCTTCAAGTCTAAACGAATGCAGCTGAATACCAGTGATTTACATAGAGAGACCGCCTATTGGACCTCCACAATACAGGTACTGGGTAGCACGATACCCCTTGGTAAGACTGGTTGTCAGACTTTCTGACTTCTGACTACCCATAACGACTGCCACAAATCTACGAATGACAGCCGGGACCAATTGCTTTAAGTGCTTTACGAGGCACGAAGGGAACTCTGTATGAAATGGATGGTAACCCATCCGCAAACCGACCGTGGCAAGCGTAGCTAAACCATTGACACACTACTTTAATACCAAATAATTATGTTACAATTAGTATCCAGCAATAACAGTGCAATGTACATCCAAAACTTATGCTTGAAACACATTTGAATTCAATACAATTTCTTCGAAAAATGGGTATTATAATAATAATAATATGTAGGGACATTTTGACACACGGCCATATGACCCCAAACTAGGGAGAGACCCTGTGCTATGGGTGTCAGACAGCTGATATACATACACAAATACATTTTTTTTTTTGTAAATACGTACATATATAGATAAACAACACCCAGACACAAGGAAAACACAAGTGCTCATCACACAAATGTTTACCCTGGGCGGGAATCGAACCCGCAACACGCTGCGCAGCAGTCGATCGCTCAGCCACTGCGCCAACCGTGTCGCCTGTATTTTGACGTGTTTTGGTACATTTTGGCAGAATTAAAATTAACACCATACAAGTTACATCTATGCTTACTCCGACCGATGACCTGATAAAGGTTGCGGGGATCCTCTGGATGCGAGTCGCACGGGACCGGTCAATGTGGCAAGAGTTGGGGGAGGCCTATGTCCAGCAGTGGACGTCTATCGGCTGAAATGATGATGATGATGATGCTTACTCCTAACTTACTTGCCTTTGATATGGCAGCATGTCGTGTACTATGCGCGGTAAATATTGAAATAGCGAAATTTCGTCAGATTTTGTAATATAAACTTAAATATGTATGTTACTAGCTGCTATAGTCACAACAACCTTTTGAAATCCAATTACATTTTAAAAGTCTAATCACCATAAAACTAAACAACGAGTAGATACACGTACCTACGAAAATAGTTCCAGAACTTCTTTCAAGCCATTAACCAATAAAGTGGTCTCCATTAACGTGAAACCACTTTCCGCCACAGAGTGCAGGAAGGTAATCATGCTTTACTTCCACTAGCAGTGAAGTGGCTGCGATATTTTATTTTTTACAATGGACGTTTGTAATGATGTATTTTCACAAGAATAATGTTCGACGTGGTGGACGAGCTCGTGGCTAAGTTAAAGCCGTACAGATCGATCGGTCAAAGGTTAAGCTATGCTAGCCGCGGTCGGTCTGTGGATGGGTGACCATTCCTTTCAAACAGAGTTCCCTCCGTGCCTCGGAAAACACGTAAAGCCGTTGGTCCCAGCTGTCATTTGTAGATCTTGGATCTTTGGCAGTCGTTATGGGTAGTCAGAAGCCAAAAAGTCACCAGTCTTACCAAGGGGTATCGAGTTACCCAGTAACTGGATTGTGGAGGTCCGATAGGCAGTCGCTCCATGTAAAACACTGGTATTCAGCTCCATCTGGTTAGACTGGAAGTCGACCCCAATATAGGTATTTGGGAAAAGGCTAGGCAGATGATGAATGTTCGACAACGTGGTGCTTTGCCTAATAGAAAAACACGAAAATATCACGCTACCCTACCCGGCTCTACCCTATATTAGTCGAATCTATTGAGTAAGTTGTTCAACATTCTGACTAACTCACTGACTCCTTGAAAATTCAAAAGGATTTTTTAATGATTATTATGTTAGCCTATTATTTCTTTCCTGATCCTGTGCTTCATCCCTCCAGTTGTGGAGGCACGCGTCCAGTTCGTCCCGCCATCTCTTTTATTGTCCCAGAGCACCATAGTTCTGTGTCACTTGAGTTCACCGTTTGACCCGCAGATATGTACTGCCCAGTCCCATCTAAGTTAGGCAGGCTTATAAGCCGTCTGCTATCCCTATTTTCGAGTGCTTATAAATAGTTTAATTGAAATAAATGCTAAAAAGCTATACAAACTTTAAGATAGTGAGCTAACGTGGTCACATTGGCAAGTTATAAATTGGGGATCTATACCCTGTTCACAATAACATTTACATAAACCTTTTTTACAGTCCGTTCAACCGATTTTGACTTATATTGCGTTGGTAGCATGACAAATGGCAACTGCAGTAAACAGTTGTTATTGTAACCACTTTTTTGCCTCTAATGTCATTCTTAAGCCTACGGAATAGAAGTCAAAATCGGTTGAAGGGTCTGTAAAAAAAGTTTGTGTTTATGTCTAATCTTATTGTGAACAGGGTATAGCACACTAGTATTTAATAATTGGGAACACAACTAGAATTATTAACGGTACTACACTAGTCGCAGAAACTGAGCGGAAATTTAGTAGTTAATAATGTTAACCGTAAACTAGTACTTAAACTATTATTTTGCCATTCGGTTGGCGCAGTGGCTGAGCGATCGACTGCTGCGCAGCGTGTTGCGGGTTCGATTCCCGCCCAGGGTAAATATTTGTGTGATGAGCACTAGTGTTTGCCTTGTGTCTGGGTGTTGTCTAATATATAAAATTCTCGTGTCACAGTTTTCGTTCCCGTACTCCTCCGAAACGGCTTGACCGATTCTGATGAAATTTTTTGTGCATATTGGGTAGGTCTGAGAATCGGCCAACATCTATTTTTCATCCCCATTTTTCACCCCCTTTTCATCCCCCGTAGATCGGGACAGGACAACGTCTGTCGGGTCAGCTAGTTTATCTATATATGTATGTATTTAAAATATATTTGTGTATGTATATCAGCTGTCTGACACCCATAGTACAGGGTCTCTCTAGTTTGGGGTCAGACGGCCGTGTGTGAAATGTCCCCACATATTATTATTATTATTATTATCAAGATCAAATTGCAGTTATGATCTACTTCTGATCTGATCTACTACTACTGTACTTACACGAAACCTTTTTAAGTATAACGTAAATATAGGTACTAAATTAAGTTTTCTTTTCCTATATTTTAAAACACAAAGATATACTTATATCCATTACTTATTTGTTATTTTCCTATTTTTAATTGTAGATATTTGCGGTGAATTATGACGAGGCCTGGAGATCACGTGCATGCTTTTATGCTCTTGCTGCTCTTCAATAGGTTAATAGATCTTATTAGGACAGCGCCATAAAGTGATTCCTTCAGTGTAATCCGCGATATATTAAATTCTTACGTTTCATACAAATTGCAACGCCGCTTTTGAACACCTACAGTTTCAACCTCAATAGTTTTAGAACAAGCCTAATCTATGTATATTTTTTACTCTTCCTTCAGGCGGACTGGTCCGAACAATTTGTCCTGAACGTGCACGGAGGCTCCGTGTTCCCTTGTGGGGATGGGGTCAGGGTGCTGTTCCAATACCCAGAGTGTGTGCTGGAGGGAGCTGACAGAGTCAGGGTCTTCGGCAGAGACTCTGACCGACTGCGGTATGTCGCTGAGAGACGGGTTCGCAGGTGAGCATCCATATATTATAAATGAGATAGTGAGTTTGTTTATTCCGTTGTTTGTAACGCTTTTGATAAAGTATAGACAAAGCTTAAATCCAAAGAAAGGACATGTTGAAGTGAAGAAAATCCTAAGAAAAAAAAAATGTTATAGGCGCTTAGACGTCTCAAAGTGAAAGACAAAGCATTTTTATCAATAAAACCATTTACAGGCACTTTTGAATTGTCAAGGAATCTGCTAGTTAGTAAGTTGAAGCTATTTGCTCGTTCCATAACGTAGAGTAGGTCTCTATGGAGAAGATCGAGCAGGAATCTCCACGAAGTTTAACAAAATTCTGGTTATATTATTCTTGTTGCTTGTATAATGTGTAAACAATGAATATGTGCATTTACCTATTAAAACAATATCCGTGACGTTACGTAAAGGCTTTTCGAAATCACAAAATGCATAATTTTCATTACCTACTTACAATAATAAATTCAAATCACTAATTAATTTGTGACCACCGCTATCACGAGGAATGCTCATCGAATCGTAACTACTGTGTTTAATTAAATGATACATGTAAGTATATAAGCGTATCTACATAGGGCTCTAATTTGCGGTGACAATAATCGGCTTATATGACCACACAAATTTTGACCGGATTACCTACCGTTTTCATCAATTTTGCAACTTAGTATTGATGCTTTAGAAGAGATGATTGGAACGTAGAGATGTGGCAACTATGAGTTTGGCCGACTAGTTGACTCGCGACTAGTCGGTTGCAAAAAGGCCGACAAGTCCGCCAAACTGATCTTTGCTTTCAGTGATATTCTAGTAACATCGGTAATTCGATAATGTTCGTCTAGCGCGCTTTGCTTCTTTTACACCTTGCTGAGTACGTTTTTTTTTTAATTTAATAAAATTCAGTGAATCACGTAGCTATGAAAGTTTATATTCTAGTGAAAGTAGCTACTTAATTGAAATTGAGACGTGTCAAACAAGATAAGTCGGCGATACTTGCCGACTATTTGCCCACTAAACCGACTACAAAATATGACCGCTATACCTCATGAACCGGCCGACGAATATCGTTAGTTTTTAGAGGTACTGTTCACATAGGCACATACTCAAAATTAATTACTACTAATTACTACTATTATTATTAGGTACTATTAGTTATTAATTAATTTTTGGAAAACTTTATAACTCGTCATTGAGCGGCGATACCTAGTAATTGCCAGCCAGAGGAGGGCCCTGCATCCACCAAATAAGGATTTTGTCTTTCTAGCGATAGTTACCCAAAAATACGACTTAATTAACAAGTAACTATGGTTTATTTTGGTAGAGCAAAGATTAGATATTTAACTTTTAACTAACCGATAACTCCATTGTTACGACCATAGACCGTCACGACGCTTTTCTTTTGGTCGTCACTGTTGATTCTAGCTTTGGCTTCGTGGCAGGTCTTAGGTACCTAAATTATTGTTCAACTCCACAGGGGTCAACACACGGCATCGTTCGACTGCCGCTTGTTTAGCGAGCGGTATCCGGAGTACTGCTTCGTGTACGTGTCGCAGGCAGTTACCGGGGCGGTGGCTGACGTCAGAATGGACTGCCTGCCTACACTGCCGCTCTCAGGTGAGAGGACTGGATTTGTAGTGTGACTGTCTGTCATGACATCGACATATCAGCCTATTGCTTTTCACTGTTGAACATAGGCCTCCCCCAGAGATCGCCAACCAACCCGGTCTTGGGCGACCCGTATCCATCCGCTGCCAGCCACCTTCTTTACTTTACTTTATATCAAAACTATCTCAAGGTTCGAGCCGCTTAGAAAATCATAAATTTTCTAATTAATGGGAAACAAACTAGAGACAAGTGCCATCCGTCAGCTTAAATGCAATATTTCATCAATCCATACTAATATTATAAATGCGAAAGTAAATCTGTGTGTTACGCTTTGAACTGATGTTGATGAAATTTGCGAAAAGATAGGTTGAATCCTGGGGAAGGAGATAGGCTTTTTAATCTACAACTTCGTCTGCATCCGCGATAACCGACATCCGCGGACGCAGTCGCAAGCAAAAGCTAGTTCTAAATAAATAAACGAATAGAATCTCTTATTTTCTAAGCGCAACTTACAATGCTAGTGTTATATCTGGTTATCGTAAATGAAGCTCAAGTGGTATGCACTGGAGGTTGTTGGGGCAGGGAACAAGTCCGATAAATTAATCAGAACGAGCAATAAGAGTAAGTTAAATCGGGAATAGTTACGTTCTAAGGCAGTTGTTGAAAAACTTCGAATAGCCCAATGGACAGGGTATACTCTATCATCATCTGCCTAGCCTTTTTTCCCAACTATATTGGGGTCGGCTTCCAGTCTAACCGGATGCAGCTGAATACCAGTGTTTTACATGGAGCAACTGCCTATCGGACCTCCACAACCCAGTTAATGGGTAACACAATA
Organism: Charanyca ferruginea; assembly: GCA_947361185.1. Taxonomy (NCBI): domain Eukaryota; kingdom Metazoa; phylum Arthropoda; class Insecta; order Lepidoptera; family Noctuidae; genus Charanyca; species Charanyca ferruginea. The sequence goes on from OX376068.1 coordinate 25,155,892, forward strand.
CCCCTTGGTAAGACTGGTTGTCAGACTTTCTGGCTTCTGACTACCCATAACGACTGTCAAAGATCTACAAATTACAGCCGGGACCAACAGCTTTACCTGCTTTCCGAGGCACGGAGGGAATTCGATTTGAAAGGGATGGTCACCCATCCACAAATCGACCGCGGCTAGCGCAGCTTAACCTGTGACCGATCGATCTGCACGGCTTTAACTTAGCTATGAGCCTATACTCTATAATAAATATAAAAGGCAAATTCAAAGCATTTATTTCAATTAAACCATTTACAGGCACTTTTGAATTGTCAAGGAGTCGGTCAGTTAGTCAGAGAGTTGAAGCTAGTTGCTCGTTCCAAAACGTAGGTAGGTCTCTATGGAGAAGAACGAGCAAGAAACTCCACGGACACTCTTTTCATTTAAATCAAGTTTTTACATAATACTGGTTAGGTACATTATTCTTGTTGCTTACAGAGATGTGAAACAATGAATGTAATCTAGCGATACAAAACATAAAAAAAAAACAAGATAAAAGCCATGGCAGTTAAGAGTTGACCAATCTATGACAGCGTCCGTTCACGAACATGACGCGTGGATCAGCACCATTCACCTCAACCATTTTGGAGGGAGCTGAATAATCTAACACACGCGCCACCATCAGCCATATGAGTGAGCATGACAATGCTCTCAACCGCCATACTCATTTATGTCAAACACATAATAATGAATAATATAGTAGAATACCTTATATTCATAGTTATATTCATTTTCCCCAGCAGACGGTGGCGCGGGCGGCTGGGGGGCGTGGTCTGCGTGGTCGGCGTGCCCGGCGCCGGCGCATTGTTCCACGCGCACTAGAAGTCGGCACCGATTCTGCGACTCCCCACCCCCCGCGTACGGCGCTAAGTTCTGTGAGGTAAGTGGCGTTAAATATGGCTCTTATGGCCAAATATTCAAACGTTACTCACTCAACTTGTCTCGTGCTGTCTCTATCACTTTATGTCAAAGTGACTGTGACAGTAGGAGACTTAACGGCATCTTAAAATTGACTAGCGTTTAAGTATTTGGCCTTTAGAGATTTAGAAGAACTTTATAAAACCATTACCTACTAGCGGGGCAATATAAGTAAACAAATTAAGACTAAAAACTCAAATGAATGAAATAAATTAAAACATATCATCACGCCTGCTTTTGTTGAAAGTTTAAACAGTAGTGTAGATAGTGTACCACCTACCTATTTAAGTACACCCACATTACACCAGTGACGATTGGTGGCTACTCAGTTTTAAGATGCCGTTAATTCTCGTGCTGTCTCTACCACTTTATGTCAAAGTGACTGTGACAGTAGGAGACTTAATGGCATCTTGCATGACAATGTTTGAAAAAACCAAATGATTAAATCTCAAACAATTATACACATACGGTACCTGCATTCTAATAAAAAAAAACACCACAAACAGCGTACAATCAAAGCTACAACTACACAAAAAAATAATATCACACAACCTAAGAAATAAAAATAAATGGATATAAATATAATGATCACCAAAAAATACTTTAGGATCTTAAACTCCGTTACCAAAAAAATATACTAAATTATACCAAATGTACTAAATGGTCACCAAATCTTAGTGTGCAAAATAATCAAAATCTTTTTGACCCCCCTGGGGCGGATCCGACATGGTTAGGTTAGGTTAGAACTGTGACCTACCTACCCTACGCACGAGGCGAGCGAGCCGAGCGAGCGTGCCGCGGCAGCGGCCGCTGAGTGCCAGAATCAAATCGCTTTTTACAGTCAAACTCATACATTTCTATACTTTAGGTAAATAATGTATTTATTTAGATACAAACAATTACTTTGTATCTCATTGTAAGTGAACCTATGTATTGTTCTTATGAGAATAAATTCTTTAAACCGAACCGATCTTAAAATTGAGTAGCGTTTGAGTATTTGGCCATTAGTCTACTTTTGAGATATTTTGCGTGAAATAGAAAACAACTGAAATGTCTTTATTTTGCCGCGTTTATGCGTAACATTAGTTATCTAGTTGTCATGACAACGCTGTTGACGGTTGCCATAACCACAAAGTACGTAAGGCTACGGCGCGCCCGAGCAGAGAGACCGCTCAGAACAAACTGCCATTTTACTCACGCACACATTGACATTACGTTTATAGGCATTCTCAAGCAGACTTCAGACTCGACTGTCACGTGTTGTCTAAATGAATAAATGAGAAAAATTGAAAGGACAATGCCAGAAACTCTATAGAACTTTGCCTCACTCAATAAAAGTCATGTGCAATATGTGGCATCTTACTGTTTATATATTGCTGATAACTAAACATTAGTCTTAGGGACTGTAGAACTTGCGGTTTCCGTTTAAATCTAAAAACAATAATAACATTGATTATAGGTTAAATTGTATTTTAGATAAAATGAGTTTGTATTTTGTGGGTAGGTATTTCGTAATCCGCAAGTTCTAAAGAAAAACAATTTATTATAGAAGGGTTCTATATTCATTGGTTGTACGTTGTTTCATAGCTAATAGTTTTATAGAATTTCGGTTCACATAAAATTTTTCTAATAATTTCGTTTCATAGAATAATCAATACGCAGAATACTTACTTTCAAGATTTTCAAATCATTGATTTTTGATTCACACAACGTTTATTGTTAGAATAATCATACCATAGAATAACAAATCAAATATTCTTTATCCTTATATTTTTTATTTATAAAACTTATTCCCAGGAATGGGACTCTCAGTTCTAACCAAACTTACTGCGCGTGCGTGCAAGCAACCACGCAGGATGCAAGCAAGCATGCAGGATACAAGCAAGCATGCAACGTGCAAGCAAACGTGCAAGCAAGCATGCAGCGTGCAAGCAAGCATGCAGCGTGCAAGCAAGCATGCAGCGTGCAAGCAAGCATACAGCATGTAAGCAAGCATGCATCATGCAAGCAAGCATGCATCATGCAAGGGAGCATGCAACATGCAGCAGGCATAGTTTCTGTCACGGCTCCGGCGTTGCGGGGCTCCGGCGGTCCCACGCGAGCTTATCGTCGCAGATGGTATTCACGCTCACCGCCGCAGCTTCGGCTTACTGGCCGGCTGCGCCGGCCAGCCTCAGCCGCGGCGGCGGGCGTTAAAACCACCTGCTCCTCAGCTCGCGGGCCGCCCCTCCACGCCTACGCAGATTTAAATTACACTCTAGGGGTAGGGCAGACAAGACTAGGTGGAGTCGGTTTCGCAGCGATTCGTTTCTGTCATTAACTTTGGTAGCACAACATATTGACTTTTTAAGAAATAAATTCCATGGAAAAATACAACAAACAAACAATGTTCGTTAAAAAAGAATTCTACTATTTGATAAGTTTGTCATTTCACGACGAACAAGAAAATTATGTTATTAAAAAATTGCAAAGAGTTCCAACCAGTGTCAATAAAATTTCATATTGTCACAAATAAAACCTACAGAGTCAATACAGTAGCAGCCCTAGTGAGTCTGGCAAGTTTAGGTAATATTTTTGAAGATGGCGGGAGCGGTCCTTCTGTACCCTCTATATTTTGTGAGAGAGACCACTCAGAACAAACCGCCATTTTACTCACACACACATTGACATTACGTTTATAGGCAATCTCAAGCAGTTTCAAGCAGACATCAGTCTCGACTGTCACGTTTTGTCTAAATGAATAATTGACATTTCATGACGAACGGAAAAAAAATGTTATAGAAAAAATGCAATAAGTTCCAACCAGTGTCAATAAAATTTCATATTGTCACAAATAAAACCTACAGAGTCAATACAGTAGCAGCCCTAGTGAGTCTGCCAAGTTTAGGTAATTATTTTTGAAGATGGCGGGAGCGATCCTTCTGTACCCTTTATATTTTGTGCCATAACTTTCTACCTTCATCATTGCTTACACTACTACACCGCACAAAGAGGACGGATGGCGTTAATTTCGAATTTGACCATGTGCTAAAAAAGCCTTTATAACTTAAGAGCTACAAGGGCTTTTTGGGACGAATTAAATGTAAAAGTTGAAACCGCAAGATGAACATAAAAGCGCACTGGTGTGGACATACCTTTACACAAAAAAATAACGGTCTATTGTTATCCCACTGCACGGCAAGTACCTCTTTTTATACAGAGAAGGGGCGGATTAGCGATTTTAGATTTATATTTATTACTAGCTGACCTGACAGACGTTGTCCTATCAATCGATTTTTTAATTTTCTCACTATATAAACCTTCCCTGGACTTCTACAAATATTTCAAGACCAAAATTAGCCAAATCGGTCCAGCCGTTCTCGAGTTTTAGCGAGACTAACGAACAACGATTCATTTTTAACCCCCGACGGAAAAGAGGGGTGTTATAAGTTTGACGTGTCTGTGTGTCTGTGGCACCGTAGCTCTTAAACGGGTGGACCGATTTGAAAGCGGTTTTTTTATTTGAAAGCAAGTTTTCTACCGATGGTTCTTAGATATGTTTTTTATTATATAGATAGGTTTATTTGATGTTTTCCTTTACACACGTCAGTGATGTCCAAGGTAAAAGTAAAAAGTCCGTATAAAAATGAGAATCCACGTTACTACTTACCTGAGTCCGGTTGCGAAGTCACAGCCCCGTGTATGAGAGACCTTAACCACTGGGCTATAACGACAAACCGGCTTAATTTTTATTTCGTTGGTCTCCTGTAAAATAGGCATCTCCTATGCCTATTAAGTAAAAGTAGTCACAACGCATAAATTAATGTAGTTTTAAGCTATGCAACGACATTTTAAGGTTGACTCTAACATACAGTCACAGAATAAGCTTTAATCTCTTTTTTTTTAGTTATGTATACATCTACTATGTAAGAGTGATTGATGTTATGTATTGTTCGGCCAAAATGTAGAACTGAATAATAATATTCATTTCCTATCATGTGAACAATTCGAAATAACTCTAAACACAACAACTACAAAAAAATTAATAACTATAAGAATGTTTCATAAAAAAAGTTCTAACTAGGACTTATTCAACAAAGCCTAAAAGGACTTGTGTCAAGAACCCTAAAAAAAACAACTCGTAACTAGGTTACGGGTACCGTAGCAACTAAGTTATGCAAACTTATTGATTTAATTCACCTTGCCTGTCATATCATACGATTTCGGTTTATTTTCTTATTTCATTTAATTTCCTGTGTTAACATTTTAAATAATGGCACCAAAAAAAGACAAAGGTAAAAAAGACGACGAAAAGACTGGGGCGTTTAACGAAATAGAGAAAACATTTTTGGAACTCCAGCTAGCTGATAGTAACCGCAAGGTAGCGAGGCTCAGAACTGCTGTTGATGAGTACGAAGTGCGGCTTGAAGAGCTCCAGAAAGCGTACGACAAGTTGGATGAAGACAGGGCTGATATCATCGCTTACCTAAAAAAAATGCTCTCTGTAAAGAATGAAGAGAATAGTGAATTAAAAGAAAAGGTAAGAGGTCTCGAGGAGATAAGAAAAATTGAAAATGACCGTTTCAACGAAACAACTACTCAATTGGAAAAAGATTTTATCATTATGAAGGAACAACTTACAGCAGAGAACAAGCTGTTGGCAGGAAAACTTAATACGTTAGAAGAGTTCAGAGCTATAAGAGATGAGTTGATGAGGAAATTTGAAAACCAAGAGCAAGAATTTAAAGACCAAGAAATGAAATACAAGAGACTTATTTACGACACTGAAAAAAAATTCATTATTGGTAAAGACAATCTCAAAAAAGAAATGGAAGCCAGACTTTTACAACTTGCACAGGATTTCCAAGATGCAACCGAACTGAGAGTTGCAGCGTCAACGCATAGAGTTATTCGAGAAAATATAGCTATAAATAATGAATTAGAAAGTATTTTATCCACTCAGAGAAAAATAGCTGAGCAAAACGAGAATTTCAAAGAAATTATGAAAGCAGCAAAAGTTTCACAAGAATTAGCTGAGGAAGAAAGAGATAAAGCTATTAGCAAGAGTATTGTACAACTTAAGGTTATTGATCAGCTAACAACTGCCTACGAGTCGGTCAAAAAAGAAAAAGGACTATTTGAAAGAAGGAGTTACGACTTTGAAGTATTACAGGGAAAAATTAAAAGACTGACTAATGATAATGATACTCTCAGCCAACAAATTCGTGTTCTAGAGCAAAATTTGCATGCTCGACTGAGTGAGCAAAACAAAGCCATCGTGGATGCTGCAAAAATGAGCAAAGAGCGCGATAAACTTAGGAAAATTCTAAAAGAAGCAGCGTTTGCTATTCAAGCTGCATTCAAATTAGACGAATGGGCTTCAAGGCATGATACACAAGAGGTTATGGATAGGCATGTTTTGCTGTCACATTTACTTGAAATCATATCTCAGTTCCGTGAACTTGAGCATTCAGAATCTATTGGCACTATAGGTTCGTTTAGTAAAATTTACGCAGAAGGTGATCTTGGGTTTGTACCTAAACCAAAAATGAAGAAGACCGCTGTAGCAGCACTAGCCACTGCGGCTATCGCAACTTCTGCAAAAGATGTTTTTATGGGTGAAGTTGGTACCCCAACGAATGCATCTCTATCACATTCTACACTACAAAGCAGCGTTCAAACTATACCTAGTATCAAAATAATACCTCCTGGGTCAAAACAAGATTTGGTGGTGGACAGTATTGAATCTTTTGTAGCTTCAGCACAAAGCGAGAAGGTTGAAGAAGAAGAAAACATTAAAGAAGTAGATATTGCAGACCAATTAGCTGCCAGTAAAATTGAGATGCATAAATCTTTAATGGAAGACTTGGCGTACACAATGCAGTCACACATGAAGATGCAAACGGAGGAAGAAAATAAAACGAAATCTGACTTAAAATCAGTAAGTATTGTAGTAAAAGAAATTGAAGAAAAGGAAATAACAGTAGTAACAGTAGAAGATGATAGTGAGAAAGTTGATGAAGATAAAGAATCTGAGATATCACAGAGCGTCAGCGAGCAAGAAGTCACTCGGGAGCAAATTGAGGACAAAACAGCTGAAAAACAGAAAAAATAAAAGAAGAATATTAGATACCTACTAATTTTATAATTAGATGTTACGATGTTTATTTTTGTTTAGAACACATTTTATTGGAAAAGGCACAATAATTTAAATCATATTTATTTTTAACAGTATTTATTAAGATTTTTGTATGTTTTTACTTTATATTTTGTTTATTTTTTACGTGGAGGTTTTTATAATATACTAGCGACCCGCTCCCGCTATGCATGGGTATTATTGTCATAGTTTAACCAAAGTAATTTTTGAATTTATCGCAAACAGACCTACAGACATGGCGGGGGACTTTCTTTTACAATATTATGTAGTGATAGTGCAGTGTGCTTGTTTATTTTATTTACAATGTTTTGAATTTAGTGTTGTCTTTATATCTATGCTTGTGCAGTTTGGCACATTGTGTTGTTCCATACTTTTAACCAGCTCCGGGCGCGGATGATCGAATGCATAATTTATCTAAACATCAGGTGTTGGTGTTGTAGAATTGACTTTTGTCAAGTCTTGAAATCCCGAGATTGTCAGATATTGACCAAATTAGTAAACTGACTGTAAAATTGAATGTTACGTACCTATTTACCCAATGTTCACGTGTGTTAACACGTGCAACAAATTTTCGACACCTATAAGTATTTCAGTTATATTATGGAATACTTTTAGGTGTCGAAAATTTACATCAATTTTGGGAAATATAATTTTATTTTATTACCTACTAGGGTTAGATACACATTTGTTTCTTTATCTTGGTACCTATTAGTAAGTATGCATTTGATGTGTTATGCGTTACTGGAATCCCAGACATTTTTTTAAAGTAATTTATTTTTAGAAATAGTGTCCATACTTTCCTTTTGAAAAATGAACTTACGACAATATGTTTTGCTGATCCTGATTTATAAATATCAATGTAATACGTCATTAACGGTTACAACAGAATTTAGGTAGGTTGCTAAGGAGCCCGCGATTTTTCTGCATTCTTTTTAAAGTTTAAGTAGTGGTAGGTAGCTTTTTATTTCATATAACCATACGTATAATAGTTTAATTATTAATTATAATTGTTTAGTCTTATTAACAATAATCATTATGCTGTGTGCAAATATTATTTTCACCGAATGATGTGTTATTTTGATAATTGTGACCATTCAGATATCAATGATTGGTTGATTTAGTTTTAATAAATACAAATAAAAATAATACCAGTCTATCATTGTTTCACTGCAGGGCAAATGCCTCTTCTCATACAGAGAAGGCACGAGCTTTGATAACCACACTTGCTCGAAGTGGCTGCCGATTGCAGACTTAGTTAGTTAGTTTTGTCCGGGCCTTTTCCGCACTTAGCCACTTGATTGGGTCATTGTGATTGAGCCATCCCAGTTCATCCCAGAAAGCGAGCAGCCTTTTCAGGTTGCTGCAGACTTCCGATAGTGATGCTGGAGACTGGAGAATCTGTACCCGTTGATCCGCCACGCTCCTGCACTCCAAGAGCACGTGCTGTGGCGTTTCTTCCGCCTCCATGCAGCCTCTGCATAGAGGGCTGTCTGTCACACCTATGGTGTATAGGTGTTTGTTTAGGGGACAGTGTCTGGTTATCGTACCTAGTACTTTACGGATTTGGTCCCTGTTTAGTCTTGTGAGGTTGTGGGCAAGCTTCTTCGAAGCTACCGGAACAGCATTCTTTGTTTGCCTGCATCCTGCGCTGTTTCTCCATTCTGTTTAGTGGTTATCTTCTGTTGCAAAGCGCAGCCATGCTCTGATTTGTACCAGGAGTATAGGCAGTAGTGGTTCCGGGTAGACTTATTGATTAGTTCTAGTGTCCTCATGATAATCCTCCTTCACCCATGTCAGTTTTGTTCAAGATAAACTGAGAAAGTATGAATTGAAAAGGTCACTTATTTACTTCTCTGGTGTCGAACCCACAACTGCATGCTTTAGAGGCGGGCGTTTACCCACTGGGCGATCACGAATCACGACACGATACAATTACTGAAAACAATTTAATTTATTATTTTTCGAAATCAATATGCTACGCAACAATTCTTTCTTCTAAACTTAATCTACATACTCAAGACGCTTACCAATTATCTACATACTACCGACCAATGAAGCTTTTTATTTACTTCCCTTCAACCAAAATAAAAACAAATAAGATTTTTAATTCCTTTTCGTACAGGCATCTGTATAAATATTGTACTCTTTGGCATGAACACAAGCGCCGCTGAATAAAATCACTAGCTGTCACATTATATGACATCCTATCAAAACTGCTTTCCACAGAGTAATATAATATAGGAACATGCTGCTTTCTCTTGGACACAACGTCTACATCTCTTTTTTTTTTCTACGAAGTCGAGTCTAAGGGTGCGGTCCCATTGAGAACTATAATACTACCTAGACCTTTTATTTTGGGTTTTTTTTAAGTTTAGAATTTATTTTTAATGTACCTATAGATAATGGGATGTTTAATTTCAAACCACTTAACTTGTTATATTTACGTTTAATTTAAATAGTTATTAATTTAATTGATTGAATACAAAACTAGGGACTAGAATTACGTAGGAAATAATAATATTATTCTGACATTTTTTGTAATTTTCTGGTATTTTTAATTATTGTTTTTAATGATATTGTCAATTTTATTTTTAAGTCATTATCTGTTCAAAATTTAAAATAGTATTTTAATCTAAGTTTAAATGTATGGAAAAATATGGAATAGAATGATGTCTGAAACAAATAAATAATTACTTCTTCTTAATGCGAATCGATGGTTTTTTTTTATTGACTACTTAGGCCCAGTAGGTAGCCATTTGCCATCTGCCAGTTGGCCTATTGTCACCTTTGAGATCTAATTGCAGTTTAGCTCTTTTTACTGCAAAATAGCTTCTAGATACTAGTTAAAAGCTCTCAAAGGGACGGTGCCCTAAACTATCGCGACGAATCTAAAAAATATGCATGTGGATACATTGTTTTGATAATAAATCTATTGTTTAAAAAAGGAGAACCCGACTGATCGTCTGACACGCCTATCAGCGCAAAGCTGAAACTACTCTAACTAGAAACGTGAAATATTGCACACGCCCTACTTTTATGATGTAGGCGAGCACTAAGAAAGGATTTTTGGAAATTTAACCCCTACGGGTGTAAAATTAGGGATGAAAGTTTGTATGAAACATGAATGCTGTTATGTTAAAAAGAAATAATACGTGTTTCAGCGTTTTGGAAATTCCACCCCTGGGTGATAATTATGACAGTTCACATCTGAAATTAAGGAACATAAAATATTTTATACGACGTAAGAATGGTTTTAGAAACAAAATCCCTTGGGGGTGAAAAGTATGGAGGAAACGATTCTGTGAAAATCTTAATTCTTGGGTTAATCAACTTAGAAATAAAGTAATGAAGTTTGGCTAAAAGGGGGCCTGACGGTGAATTGCACAAAACCAACATTAGTTTAACGGAGACATTAAATTGATGGTGTCACTTTCTTTTTCATAGAAAATGTAAAGGATAGAAAACATTTAAAGTCTAAAGTTAAAGTATAAATGTTGGTTTCGTGCCACTCAACAAGGAGAAGTTAGAAATCTGCGCAGACAAAGCCGCGGTAAAAGTGCTAGTAAACAATATAACAAAAAAATGTATCTTACTTGGTATTTTACGGACTGATTTTTGTGCCAGTAATAAATTGTACCTATTATAATTTTAGTAAAGAAAGTTAGTGATCCTATTTCGCCAAACCGTTTAGGGGTTATAGGAAAGGTCAATTGCAAACAAATTACCCCTTTTAATCCCTACAAAAATGTCAACCAATATCGAATAATTTGACATTTTAATTTTAACCGACTTCAATTAAAATAAGGTTATCATTTGGACACGTATGTATGTTAATATTATTGGAACTGCTATTATATTCACATAATTATGAATAATCTATGGCTTCCAAACGAATATACAAAATTCAATTGGTGTATGTATGTATCACAGGGTATCAATAGTTCAATTACAAATTTCGTTGTACCGATGTTTATTTTATTGACTTACTTCAACTTCGGAAACAATGCAAGTCCATATCAAGATATGGACAGATATATGCAACTATGACGGTCTGGCTTATAGATACGAGCTACGAGTGTGTTGGTATTGGAAAAACATCTCAATACCTTGGTCAAATTCTGTTGCATTTAGATCAAAATGGTCGATACCAAACTGGCTGCACGGTAAAAAACGCGGCGAGAAAAAAACAATAATAACAAAAAATATAAATATACATCGAGGACGTTTTGGTTTGTAGTTCCCTTCAGCAAAAGTTTTGATAAAGACTTTCAATCTCTGTTTTAACTGTGCAACGCCTGCACGGTACAAAACCGCGGCGAGAAAAAACAATAATAACTAAAAATATAAATATACATCGAGGACGTTTTGGTTTGTAGTTCCCTTCAGCAAAAGTTTTGATAAAGACTTTCAATCTCTGTTTAACTGTGCAACACAGTTTCGTAATGGATTTGTATGAAAGGTACTAAGGAGAGGAAAATTAAAATCTATTTTAAAAATGTCAACAATCTGTGCTAAAGTTATTTTGACAGTTTTTAGTTTTTGGAGGCGGTTGTCTACTTTGTTTAAAGGTTTTTTGAAGTTATACTTCTTTAGGCGCGTTATGAAAAAATGATGAGAGTGAAATTTTACGATGCGCGCGCACAGCGTCACACAAAATTCTCACGGGAGTAATTGTAAACAACGCCATCTCTGACGTACATGCTGAACTACTTACTGCCTTCGTTGCTATTTTGTGACTCGAAGAAGTATAACTTCTCACGCGCGTACATAAGTACACACTGAATTTTTTTTACAATTAAAATTAAAACAGGGTTGTTCTAGGTAAACAATACTTGGGGCACAATAATTATAGATATTATGTGTTATATTTCTAAGGGCAAAAATAATATGAATGCGGCTGCGTCTGTGTAGAAACAACTTAACTTAAGGTTGTCTTTATTATTATAAAACAAGCTCGACCTCGATTTGTAAATTATAATCAAAAAGATTTTATTATGGTTTGTCAGATTTGTCAACTTCAGTTGTTTTAAATTCTATTGAATTCAATATACAACTTGTGTTGTATATTGTACTCTTTGATTTCAGTTATTAATGTATTATTAAACGTACTATATAGTAATGTATTTTTTTAATCTACTACAGCTCTGAAGTTTTAATATATTCTTCAAAACATGGCACCGAAAAAAAAGATACCAGCACTGACTGTGGAACAGAAAAAAGCAGTATTTTCCGAGGTTGAAAGAACATTCTATGAATTACAGTTAGAGGATCTCAATCGAAAAATAAGTCGTCTTAAACAAGCCAATGATGACTATGAAATACGTTATGAAGAATTAAAAAAGGCTTTCGATACGCTCGACGAAGATAGAGCAGATATTATTGAATATTTAAAAAAAACTCTTAATGTCAGAACTGATGAAAATATAGAATTAAAAGAAAAGGTCAAAGGTTTACAGGAATTAAGGGTTATTGAAGCAACAGAATTCAAAGAGACTGTCGCTGAATTAGAATATAATTTTATCAAAATGAAAGATCAGCTAACCGCGGAAAATAAAATGCTAGCTGGAAAACTTAATACGCTTGAAGAGTTTAGAGCCATGAAGGAAGATCTGATGAAGAAGTTTCAACAGAAAGAACGAGATTTTAATGAACAAGAAATGAAATACAAAAGAATAATATATGATATCGAAAAGAAGTTTATAAGTGAAAAAGACAGATTGAAAAAAGAAATGGAAGGAAGACTTTTACAGTTAGCACAAGACTTTCAAGATGCCAGTGAACTGAGAATTGCTGCCTCTACCCATAGGGTGATCCGAGAAAATATTGCATTGAATAATCAATTAGATAGTCTATTAACGACGCAAGCAAAAGTAGCTGAGCAAAATGAAAAATTAAGGGAGGATGAGAGAGCATCTCGTTGTGCAATAGAAGCGGCTGAAGAAGAACGAGATAAAGCAATGAATAAAAATTTGGTCCTGCTTAAAGTTATTGATCAATTAACGTCAGCGTTCGAAGATGTCAAAAAACAAAAAGCTCTATACGATAAGAAACTATTTGGTCAAGAAAATATGCAAACGAAAGTGCATAGACTAGAGAAAGATAATAAATCTCTCTTATTCCGGTTACGTATATTGGAACAAAACTTGCACGCTACCCTGGGTAAACAGAAAACATCTGTAATGAAAACAGCAAAACTACTGGGAGAACGTGAAAGGTTCAAGCAGATATTAAAAGACTCTTCGTGTGCAGTACAAGCGTCACTTAAAATGGACAATTGGGCTACTTTGAATCAATCTTGTCAAATCATGGACAGAAAAGTCGTACTGAAAAAGATTCTTGAGGTTATTAATCAATATAAATATGCCGGTGAAGCTCAATCAACGGAATCGCTAATGTCGCTTAGCAACATCTATGATAAAGGAGATCTTGGCTTTGAAGTTAAACCAGTTCGATCCGTAAAGTCCCAGGCATCATCAAGTTTGGCTGGTACAGCATCATTACAATCATTTGATGATAAATGTAGTGCTGCTTTGGTCTCATCTGTATCAACCAAAAGTATAAAAACTATACCAAGTATTAAGTTGATTCCCAAAGCTATAGGGTCCCTACCGACAACTAAAGATAGTCTGCCGTCATTTACTGTGACATCTTTGCATTCAAGTGTTAGTAGCAGTGTGGAAGAAGAAAGTGAGAATGAAATGTCTAAAATATCGCGTTTGCTTGCTGTCAGTAAAATGAAGATGCAGAAATCTTTGATGGAAGATTTGACATTCTCTAATTTGTCGACTATGACTCAACGAAGAACTAGCTTTTCAGGTAAACTCGGACAAAAATCAGTTACCATGGCGGCAATTTCTAAAAATAGAGCATCTGCCGATAATATTGTTCATGAACAACATGAAACTATTCCTGGACATGATGAGACTGAACCTGTACAGGATAATGGTGAACCCATAAAAGATACAAATGAAACTTTTTCAGATAATCTAGAAGTTGACCAAGAAGACGAAAAATAAGACTAATTTAAAATAAATTATTTTATGTATCTATTTTTAAGTTTTCAAGTAATGAGTTCGTGAATTTAATTTAGTTTTATTTTTAAGTTATTTTTTAAGTATTTAATTAAAATGTTTAAGTCATCGATATAATATGTACTAAGATATATTTCTATGGTTTAAGTCACTTATATTGCATTAAAAAGTTTTTCTGTTTTTTCTAAAGCTGCGTGTACACTGAGTATTTACTAGAATATAGAGCTATTAGAAGTAAGTTTCCTCATATCATTACATAGGGAATGTTAAAAGACATCACATAACCTTTAACTCGTATTTATTTATTTACTAGCTGACCCGACAGACGTTGTCCTGTCCCGATCTAGGGGGATGAAAAAGGGGTGAAAAAAGGGGATGAAAAATAGATGTTGGCCTATTCTCAGACCTACCCAATATGCACACAAAATTTCATCAGAATCGGTCAAGCCGTTTCGGAGGAGTACGGGAACGAAAACTGTGACACGAGAATTTTATATATTAGATTATTTAAATTGTTCAGAATATGGGTTATATACAATTGCCCCACATTACCGTACAAGCCGTAGCTGCCGTAGAGTAAAAATTAATGCACGGAGATTACTTTTATTTTCGGTCTCTCAGGGCATTCAGTGGATGGATCAATGGTTTTATTTACAGTTCTCGTCGATACGGCTCGCATTGTGAAGAAGTTCCCGTCTCTGGAGTCGTAACCACTGGCTTGGACTTTGCATCCGATATCAGTAAATTATTTTTTAGGGTTCCCTAACTCAAAAGGAAAAAAACAAAACTCGTATAAATAGGATCACTTTATTTATTGTTCATCTGTCTGTCCGTCTGTCAAGACCCTTTTTCTCAAGAACGCATTAGATATTAAAATGAAATTAATATCAAATACTTAGGTCGGCAATCCCTTGGAGCAGGGAAAGAACCAAAGTTCTAGGTCCACGCAATCAAAGAATACGGCTTATGCTGCATATTTCGATACTCGCTAGGTAATCAAAACCTATACCGTCCTTTTCGTTGACCTAGAACCATTAAATTTGGCAAGATGTAATATCATGTAGCACAAGTAAAGTAAAAAAATCGAAAACCGTTTTGTAGTTATATCACAACAACACCGGTCACACGGTTTTTTTATGCGAAAATATTTGGTTTTGCAATGACAAACTTATATTGTAGTTACCTATAATCTAACCGACAACTACAAGTTTGTACGGAACCGTCCGTGTGCGAGTCCCACTCGCACTTGGCCAGTTTTTTAAGTTTGTAAGAATGTTTTCATACACGCACGAAAGATGAGCCTGGGCTTTGAAATTACTATAATTTCCCTTCTTCTCATTTCTAGTCTCTAAATAATATAAACAAAAGTTACTATTTTCGTCTGTCTCTTTTCAGTAACTTCTTCTAAAACCACACCACTTTCCATTCTGAAAGTAACAGAAACAGTTGCTTCATCAGTCGCAAATTGTTGTCATTCACATGATTACGCTAAATAGCCGGCACCTGATCCGACAGTTGTGTGGTGCCAGCCGCGAACAGCACCACCACGTTTCTACCAGTGGGTGTCGTAGAAGACGACAGAGGGATATTTATCAGAGGATGGGCAGCAGTGTTCTTCTGAGTATGAGTATACCATAACACCTACTGCGATCTCCAACATGCATCGGTCAAGCATGGTGATTACGGCTGAACCACCCATAGGGGAAAACTATGCCCGGCATTGGGCGTCTAAAGGTTATAAAAAATAAATAAAAATAAAAAGATTTATTTAGGAACATAAAAACAGTTGGCAAATAGTTACTTATAGAAAACGATGATAGCTGCAAAGCGCCCGTATTAGCATTTAGAAAACAATGTCCCAGACATAATAGTATGAGAAATAGTATATTAATCTATACTAATATTATAAACCAGAAGAGTTTGTTTGTTTGTTTGGTTGAACGCGCTAATCTCAGGTTTAAATTGAAAAAATATTTTTGTGTTGGATAGTCCATTTATCGAGGAAGGCTATAGGCGCATGCGATGCGGGGCCGGGTCGCTAGTTTATAATAATAATGATAAATAAAAATAATAATAAAAAAATCAGGATATTTTCGTAAATCTCCATACAGTTTAAAAAAATACCACTTCAGCTTCTATCTATACTAATATTATAAACCTGAAGAGTTTGTTTCTTTGTTTGGTTGAACGCGTTAATCTCAGGATCTACTGGTTCGCATTGAAGAATTATTTTTGTGTTGGATAGTCCATGTAACGAGGAAGGCTATAGGCCCGTGCGAAGCCGGGTCGGGTCGCTAGTTTTGTAATAAAATAAAAATGTAGCATGCAGAGGTGTATTCTGGGTGTATGGATATTGGGTTGTGTGAGTATTAGGGGGGGGGGGGGTTTGAGTTGTGTATGTGAGGTGTGTGTGGTGTGTATGTTTGTGCGGTGTGTGTGTGTTTGTGGTGTGTGTGTATGTCTGGTGTGTTTATGTATTAGCACTAGTTAAGATTTTCTCAGTATCATTGTGCGAGAGTGTTTTAACCATACAGTCAACTTCTTTCTTAGATCCTTTCATTTCAGGTGGTAAATATTATTATTAAAGGTTGACATGATGATCCGATAGTCGCTGCGTCTGATTCTGATATATTTATTTTCAGGCTGTATTGTTTCACTGCAGGTCAAAGGCCTGTCTTTCTCCTTTCCAACCCTCTCTGTCTCGAGCCAGTGTGAACCAATCCCTCCTGTAAAAGTCAAGCGCATCCCACCATCGCCACCTTGGCCTGGGTCTGCAACGATCAGTCGGGGGTTGCGGAAGTATCTCCAGTTCCCGCGACCACCGACGTAGGTGTGAGATGGAACACTGGGGTGGTTTTTTAAAGTGAAAGTCTGACAGACCCCTCCGCCTGCCCCCAGACGGAGGACATCCGAGAGGATTTTCCACCCCGGAACAAAAATAAAAAAAAAGGGTCTGCAACGATATTGCTGGATGTTATTCGTATAAAATTTACTAGCATTTGCCCGCGTGAATCACGGTTGCAGAAGAAGTCACGGATTAAAAAGTAGCCTATGTCCTTTTGATTCTGAAGTTAAAAATATTTTAGAAATAAATTGATCTGATTGTGGCTCACATTCCTGTATCGCGCCTAATTGTAACAAATTGTCGATCGCTACAGACATATCTCTCTTTTCTTCGGTCGTAAAAGTATTAAGGGGTGCAACATGTTGATAAACATTTTATGAAAATTATATCATGTAACCATTTTTAATCCAATTCAAGATTGTATTATTGCTAGTAAAATTCATCCAACAATTGTGATAATATTGTAAACGACCTGCGTGTGTCTATTTATCTTCGAATGAAACGTACTCATATAATTGGGATAGAACTTCACTTACAGGTAAGTTCGTTTAATCATCAATTATCACGGTTGCAGAAGAAGTCACGGATTAAAAAGTAGCCTATGTCCTTGCTCCGGGTTCAAGTTATTCTCATACCAAATTTCATCAAAATTAGTTCAGCCGTTATGTTGTGAAAATGTAGGTAATAGACAGAGTTACTTTCACATTTATAATGTTAGTATGGAAGTATGGATTATAAATAACTAGTTGTTGGTAAGTATGTTCACATTCAATTGGGAAAATTTGACAGTTTGGTTTGAGTTGTGTGCTGGCGTCTGTAAATTAGGCCGCCTTTACACTTGTACGTTACGTAAGTAACTTACGACTGTAAGTATTTACTCATAAATAAACTTACAGTAAATGTTGACGTAAAGAATCATGGCGAGATCCCTACATTCATTTGTATAGAAAAAAAATAATTTAGAGGGCAAAATATTTTCCTATGTGAAGAATACATTACCAGGAGCAGATTGACATACTTACCATATTTTTAAACTCCCGTCTAATTAAAATATTACGTAATGAAAATAACACTTTTTCGTTTCATCTTGATGCCAAATTACTGTTTATAAAAAAAAAGTGACAAGCGACGTTAACGGGTCTATCAAATTGGCAGACAACAAAAAATGCAATTTTAGTGTAAGAACTGAGTAACGGCGACTGTCAGTGTCACTGTTACTTTCAGTCGCCGTTTCATTCTGAAATAATGAGCTGTTCGTTAAATAATTTCTTTTTTGGGATTTTAAAAATATTGTAAATGCCTGAAGATACTCTTTAGTACCCAAGAGTACAAGAATTAGAATTTCAGCTTCACTAAACATCTATATTTTTTTTTGTACAAATCCTGCTTTGATTCTATTGTGAATTTAACTTGCGTTAATTATTACAAGCCCATTTACATTAACTTACAAAAATCAGAATTGAAAATGCTCTTTCATTGTCACGTAAAAGAAAAAAGAAAGGAAAAAAACTGTTGTACTGTTTTTGTGTGCACATGGTCTGTGTCAATAAACATTTTTCTTTTTTTTCTTTCTTTCTTCTTCTTTCTTTACGTATAAGCAGCAGTTGCTGCTTATGATATTATCATTTCTTAAAGACGAAAGCAAAGAAAATGCTGGGTAAATAAAACCTTGGCTGGAAAACAGAGTTGAAAATGGAAGACCAACACCAATTTTTTTACTTTATAGGAATTAATGCTATGGATTTCGAATTTATTTTGGAACAAGTATCACCAGTGATTAATAAAGAAAATACATAATTTCGTAAGGCAATTCCACCAGCTGAAAACTAATAGTCTCCCTTTAACCTTTCTACCTCAGGCAGCTCATTTTAAAATCTATTATATAAAAATAAGTCGGGTTTTCCTTCCTGACGCTATAACTCCAGAACACACGAACCGATTTCCACGGTTTTGCATTCGTTGGAAAGGTCTCGGGCTCCGTGAGGTTTATAGCAAAGAAAAAAAAAAATACCCTAGGGATGGTGTAGGGTAGGTGTAGGGTAGGTGTAGGGTAGGTGTAGGGTAGGTGTAGGGTAGGTGTAGGGTAGGTGTAGGGTAGGTGTAGGGTAGGTGTAGGGTAGGTGTAGGGTAGGTGTAGGGTAGGTGTAGGGTAGGTGTAGGGTAGGTGTAGGGTAGGTGTAGGGTAGGTGTAGGGTAGGTGTAGGGTAGGTGTAGGGTAGGTGTAGGGTAGGTGTAGGGTAGGTGTAGGGTAGGTGTAGGGTAGGTGTAGGGTAGGTGTAGGGTAGGTGTAGGGTAGGTGTAGGGTAGGTGTAGGGTAGGTGTAGGGTAGGTGTAGGGTAGGTGTAGGGTAGGTGTAGGGTAGGTGTAGGGTAGGTGTAGGGTAGGTGTAGGGTAGGTGTAGGGTAGGTGTAGGGTAGGTGTAGGGTAGGTGTAGGGTAGGTGTAGGGTAGGTGTAGGGTAGGTGTAGGGTAGGTGTAGGGTAGGTGTAGGGTAGGTGTAGGGTAGGTGTAGGGTAGGTGTAGGGTAGGTGTAGGGTAGGTGTAGGGTAGGTGTAGGGTAGGTGTAGGGTAGGTGTAGGGTAGGTGTAGGGTAGGTGTAGGGTAGGTGTAGGGTAGGTGTAGGGTAGGTGTAGGGTAGGTGTAGGGTAGGTGTAGGGTAGGTGTAGGGTAGGTGTAGGGTAGGTGTAGGGTAGGTGTAGGGTAGGTGTAGGGTAGGTGTAGGGTAGGTGTAGGGTAGGTGTAGGGTAGGTGTAGGGTAGGTGTAGGGTAGGTGTAGGGTAGGTGTAGGGTAGGTGTAGGGTAGGTGTAGGGTAGGTGTAGGGTAGGTGTAGGGTAGGTGTAGGGTAGGTGTAGGGTAGGTGTAGGGTAGGTGTAGGGTAGGTGTAGGGTAGGTGTAGGGTAGGTGTAGGGTAGGTGTAGGGTAGGTGTAGGGTAGGTGTAGGGTAGGTGTAGGGTAGGTGTAGGGTAGGTGTAGGGTAGGTGTAGGGTAGGTGTAGGGTAGGTGTAGGGTAGGTGTAGGGTAGGTGTAGGGTAGGTGTAGGGTAGGTGTAGGGTAGGTGTAGGGTAGGTGTAGGGTAGGTGTAGGGTAGGTGTAGGGTAGGTGTAGGGTAGGTGTAGGGTAGGTGTAGGGTAGGTGTAGGGTAGGTGTAGGGTAGGTGTAGGGTAGGTGTAGGGTAGGTGTAGGGTAGGTGTAGGGTAGGTGTAGGGTAGGTGTAGGGTAGGTGTAGGGTAGGTGTAGGGTAGGTGTAGGGTAGGTGTAGGGTAGGTGTAGGGTAGGTGTAGGGTAGGTGTAGGGTAGGTGTAGGGTAGGTGTAGGGTAGGTGTAGGGTAGGTGTAGGGTAGGTGTAGGGTAGGTGTAGGGTAGGTGTAGGGTAGGTGTAGGGTAGGTGTAGGGTAGGTGTAGGGTAGGTGTAGGGTAGGTGTAGGGTAGGTGTAGGGTAGGTGTAGGGTAGGTGTAGGGTAGGTGTAGGGTAGGTGTAGGGTAGGTGTAGGGTAGGTGTAGGGTAGGTGTAGGGTAGGTGTAGGGTAGGTGTAGGGTAGGTGTAGGGTAGGTGTAGGGTAGGTGTAGGGTAGGTGTAGGGTAGGTGTAGGGTAGGTGTAGGGTAGGTGTAGGGTAGGTGTAGGGTAGGTGTAGGGTAGGTGTAGGGTAGGTGTAGGGTAGGTGTAGGGTAGGTGTAGGGTAGGTGTAGGGTAGGTGTAGGGTAGGTGTAGGGTAGGTGTAGGGTAGGTGTAGGGTAGGTGTAGGGTAGGTGTAGGGTAGGTGTAGGGTAGGTGTAGGGTAGGTGTAGGGTAGGTGTAGGGTAGGTGTAGGGTAGGTGTAGGGTAGGTGTAGGGTAGGTGTAGGGTAGGTGTAGGGTAGGTGTAGGGTAGGTGTAGGGTAGGTGTAGGGTAGGTGTAGGGTAGGTGTAGGGTAGGTGTAGGGTAGGTGTAGGGTAGGTGTAGGGTAGGTGTAGGGTAGGTGTAGGGTAGGTGTAGGGTAGGTGTAGGGTAGGTGTAGGGTAGGTGTAGGGTAGGTGTAGGGTAGGTGTAGGGTAGGTGTAGGGTAGGTGTAGGGTAGGTGTAGGGTAGGTGTAGGGTAGGTGTAGGGTAGGTGTAGGGTAGGTGTAGGGTAGGTGTAGGGTAGGTGTAGGGTAGGTGTAGGGTAGGTGTAGGGTAGGTGTAGGGTAGGTGTAGGGTAGGTGTAGGGTAGGTGTAGGGTAGGTGTAGGGTAGGTGTAGGGTAGGTGTAGGGTAGGTGTAGGGTAGGTGTAGGGTAGGTGTAGGGTAGGTGTAGGGTAGGTGTAGGGTAGGTGTAGGGTAGGTGTAGGGTAGGTGTAGGGTAGGTGTAGGGTAGGTGTAGGGTAGGTGTAGGGTAGGTGTAGGGTAGGTGTAGGGTAGGTGTAGGGTAGGTGTAGGGTAGGTGTAGGGTAGGTGTAGGGTAGGTGTAGGGTAGGTGTAGGGTAGGTGTAGGGTAGGTGTAGGGTAGGTGTAGGGTAGGTGTAGGGTAGGTGTAGGGTAGGTGTAGGGTAGGTGTAGGGTAGGTGTAGGGTAGGTGTAGGGTAGGTGTAGGGTAGGTGTAGGGTAGGTGTAGGGTAGGTGTAGGGTAGGTGTAGGGTAGGTGTAGGGTAGGTGTAGGGTAGGTGTAGGGTAGGTGTAGGGTAGGTGTAGGGTAGGTGTAGGGTAGGTGTAGGGTAGGTGTAGGGTAGGTGTAGGGTAGGTGTAGGGTAGGTGTAGGGTAGGTGTAGGGTAGGTGTAGGGTAGGTGTAGGGTAGGTGTAGGGTAGGTGTAGGGTAGGTGTAGGGTAGGTGTAGGGTAGGTGTAGGGTAGGTGTAGGGTAGGTGTAGGGTAGGTGTAGGGTAGGTGTAGGGTAGGTGTAGGGTAGGTGTAGGGTAGGTGTAGGGTAGGTGTAGGGTAGGTGTAGGGTAGGTGTAGGGTAGGTGTAGGGTAGGTGTAGGGTAGGTGTAGGGTAGGTGTAGGGTAGGTGTAGGGTAGGTGTAGGGTAGGTGTAGGGTAGGTGTAGGGTAGGTGTAGGGTAGGTGTAGGGTAGGTGTAGGGTAGGTGTAGGGTAGGTGTAGGGTAGGTGTAGGGTAGGTGTAGGGTAGGTGTAGGGTAGGTGTAGGGTAGGTGTAGGGTAGGTGTAGGGTAGGTGTAGGGTAGGTGTAGGGTAGGTGTAGGGTAGGTGTAGGGTAGGTGTAGGGTAGGTGTAGGGTAGGTGTAGGGTAGGTGTAGGGTAGGTGTAGGGTAGGTGTAGGGTAGGTGTAGGGTAGGTGTAGGGTAGGTGTAGGGTAGGTGTAGGGTAGGTGTAGGGTAGGTGTAGGGTAGGTGTAGGCACAGAATACTTAATAGTACTACGTACAGAAGGGACACTCCCTTCCCCGCGCTATATCAGATACCGCACCCTCACCCCGCTGGAGAGGGGCTAACCGCCGACTCTTTAGCCAGGGCGCTCAAAATCGTAAGAACTACAGCGCTGTAGGTACTGCTGACACAAACACACCATTTTGCGATTTATTTTGTTTTAAGTTTTATTTATTAGTTTTAATCTCGATGATTCATTTATTTTTCAAGTTTTCGTCGTTTTATAATAATACAATTAAAACTTCCGTAATAATAACATACCAACATTACCAGCTATTAATATTGCTCTCTCTCTTTATTGTCTTAGTTATGTACTTATGTCCCTTTCTTTCACGTTCTATTCATTCTTGGAATTGAAAAGTAGTACCCTACGCACTAACCTTGTCGCGTCGCCCCATTGTAATTATTATTATTGTAATATTTTAATTAATTCTTAATTTTTATTTTTAATACTTTTGAACTTAACATGTATGGACATGGACTCGTTCCGAAATAAATGAAAAAAAAAAAATTGCGTTGCCGCGTAATGGTATGGGGCGATCGTGAATTCCATATTTTGTAATTAGGTAGGTAGGTACCTTAATTTACCATTATTGATGAATAAATAAACCTCTTTACATAATAAATATTATAATATTACTTTTATGTCATTACAATTCCGAGTATTCAAAATCAAATATCATTTATTTTATTTCTTTATGAAATAAATAATTGAACCCTCGGACAAGATCACTTCATAATAATGCTCGAAACGTTCGGGTAGTTCCGTCGTCGTTCGGTTCACCCGACGCAAAGCGCTGCACTTTTCGCGCCATTTTGTACGCCACGACATCCAACCGATTCAACCCTACTAAAATTCACGCACACATTTGCACGTGTACAGACGTCATTTGGTTTTGTAGTAGTAATAGGGAATTATTTTGCAAGTTTTGTATAAAGTGTCCGAGGTGTGGTGTAGGGTAGGTGTAGGGTAGGTGTAGGGTAGGTGTAGGGTAGGTGTAGGGTAGGGTAGGTGTAGGGTAGGTGTAGGTAAATAGGCAGGTAAGTAGGTAGATCGGGACAGGACAACGTCTGTCGGGTCAGCTAGTAGTTAATAAAAATATCTTAGATTATTGATATTATTATTCACTAGCTAATGCACGCGACTTTATCCGCGTGATTGCCGGTTATCAGCGGGGGTTAAATATTTTTTACACAGAACCCTTGTTTTTACTAACTACTTACTACTTTCATTATGCATTTAGTAAAACGCTGTTATTTTGACATTACAAACAGACACGTCAATTACATTTATTTGAATGTATATAATATTTGCGAGATTTTTTTTTTGATCTACGGGACCCTATTTTGTTTTCTAACATAAAAGTTACTCCTTATAACATCAGCTATCTGCCAGTGAAAGTTCCATTCGTTTCAGAGATAAGCCGGAACAAACAGATAGACAGTTTTTTTTTTTTTTGGGATAAGTTCCGTACTAACTGTTACACACTGTATACATTAAGTAAAAAGCTGTTATTTTGATATTACAAACAGACACTTCAATTTTATTTATTTGTATGTATAGCTTTATGATTAATGCACAGACATATATACAAAAATACTCGTCTGAACACTACCAAAACGTGCCAAGCCCTATTTTCCATTTTAAAAATAAAATCGACTTTAAATCAAGTTTGACTTCTTTGTTTTCGAAACTCAAACAAACTTCTTTATTTTAATTTTACTATGGTCAAAGGTGTCAAATTTACTGTCAACAATTTTGATTGAAAGAACCACTGACGCTTTATATTATAATATTAATAATTGGGTTGACCTATCTTGCTACAGCTTTTATTTTTAATTTGTAATATTATAATATTTGGATAGTCAATAAATATTATTCTGCAAAACATGCCACCGAAGCAGCCGGGAGAATTTTCCCATGTTGAAAGAGATTTCTATGAACTACAGTTGACTGACTGTAATCGAAAACTAGCTCGCCTTAGAGAAACCGTTAACGACTATGAAGTTCGTTATGAAGAACTACAAAAGGCTTTCGATACACTCGACGAAGATAGAGCAGATATTATTGCATATTTAAAAAAAACTCTTAATGTCAGAACTGAAGAAAATTCTGAGCTAAAAGAAAAGGTCAAAGGTTTAGAGGAGTTAAGGGTTATTGAAACATCACAATTCAAAGAAACTGTCACTGAATTAGAATATAATTTTACCAGAATGAAAGACCAGCTGACCGCTGAAAATAAACTACAAGCTGGAAAACTTAACACGCTTGATGAATTTAGAGGCATTAAAGAAAATCTAATGAAGAAATTTCAACAGCAAGAGCACGATTTTGAAGAACAAGAAATGAAATACAAAAGAGTAATATATGATACCGAAAAAAAGTTTATAATTGGAAAAGACAGATTGAAGAAAGAAATGGAAGAAAGGCTTCTACACTTAGCACAAGATTTTCAGGATGCCAGTGAACTGAGAATTGCTGCCTCTACCCATAGAGTGATACGAGAAAATATTGCGTTGAATAACCAATTAGATAGTCTATTAATGACGCAAGCAAAAGTAGCTGAGCAAAATGAAAAATTAAGGGAGGATGAGAGAGCATCTCGTTGTGCAATGGAAGTGGCTGAAGAAGAACGAGATGAAGCAATGAATAAAAGTATGGTCCAGCTTAAAGTTATTGATCAGTTAACGTCAGCGTTCGAAAATGTCAAGAAACAAAAAGCTTTGTACGATAAAAAACTTTGTGATCAAGAAAAGATGCAAACAAAAGTGCAAAGGCTGTCAAAAGATAATAAAAATCTCTTACTCCGAATACGTATATTAGAGCAAAACTTGCACGCTACTATGGGAGAACAGAATAAATATATTGTAGAAACAGCAAAACTACTAAGAGAACGTGAAATGTTCAAGCAGATATTAAAAAATTCGGCTGCCGCAGTACTAGCGTCACTTAAAATGGATACTTTGGCTACTTTAGATCCTTCTCGTGAAATTTTGGAAAGAGAAGTTGTATTGAGAAAGATCCTTGAGGTTATTAATCAATATGAATATGCTGTCGAAGCTCAATCAACGGAATCGCTAATGTCGCTTAGCAAAATCTATGAGAAAGGGGATCTAGGCTTTGAAGTTAAACCAGTTCGTTCCAAAAAGTCCCAGGCATCTGGATTGGTTAGTACAGCATCATTAGAATCGGTTGATGAAAAACGAACCGTTCCTTCAGCCATGTCTACTACTACATCAGCTTCAAAGATGAGTTTTAAAACTGTACCAAGCATAGAGTTGATGCTTGCAGGAGAGGAGTCCCTACTATCATCTAAAGATAGTGTACCGTCATTTACTGTCACATCATTACATTCAAGTGCTAGTAGTAGTGTGGAAGAAGAAAGTGAGAATGAAATGTCTAAAGTTTCGCACTTGCTAGCTGTCAGTAAAATGGAGATGCAGAAATCACTGATGGCAGATTTGGCAATTTCAAGAATTTCCCAACGAAAATTTAGCGAGTTACAAGCTAATGCTAGCAGAAAATCCGTTCATGTAGGATTGACTGAAAAAATTGCATCCGACGATAATTTTGAGGATCAACAACAAAAAGCTTCGCTTAGAGAGGATGAAGGTGAACCTGAACAGGACAAAGGTGAACCCACCCGAGATACAGATGAACCGGTTGCAGTTGCCCAAGAAGATGACGAAGAAAAACAAAAGAAAAGTAGTGTAGAATAAATATTTATTCATATTTAAGTATGTTGGAAGTTCTTTGTTTACTAAGTTATTTGTTACTAAGTATTTATTAAGTAGTTAGCTGTAGTGAATTTTATTTAGGTATTTATTTAAATTTTGTAATTTAATGTTATTGTTATACTTTTGTTATACAAAAGGTACGGTGATGGCAGATTTGGCAGTGTCTAACTTGTCGAGAATGTCCAACGAATAATTAGCGTGTCAGATGCTATTAGCAACTGAAAATAGAGCATTCGACAATAGTATTAAAGACGAACAACATGAAACTGTTCCTGGACATGACGAACCCTGAAGATAGTACTGAATAATGGTAAACCCACACAAGATACAGTTGAATCTGTTCCAGATAATGTAGAAGTTGACCAAGAAGATAAAAGAGAGAAGAAGTTTAGAATAAATTATTATTTTTAAGTTCTTTAGAGAGTATTTTGTGACTAAAACAAGTTTAGAATAAATTATTATTCTTAATTTCTTAATAGTATTTTGTGACTACTTACTCTAGTGAGTTTCATGTGTTTTATTCAGTATGGTAGCGAATCGGTCGCAAACTCTATGGTGAGTGAGCCTTTTCCCCCGATCAGTTGGTCAAGGGAAAAGGTGCAGATTTTTGCCCGCTCCAACAGTTTGCTTCCTTTGCGGACATAGGTAGTTCGACGCCGATTGGAGCAAATTGGCCACGTAATTTTTTACTGCAAATCTGCCGCTCACTGAATCAGTCGGAAAAAATATATAAAATGGCGTTCAACTTAAGGCCATATTGAGCCGCTCACTGTTCACCTAATTGGGACACAGCCAAAAAGCTTTTAGGTAAAAGTGGAGGCAAAACTCTAAATACCTAATTGAAACCAACTGTGGGCAGACGCTCTCTTTCTGAAGGCATAGGTACATAAGAACGAGACAGTGATATGTGTTTTCTTTATCATATGTATGCATTCAGAAAGAGAGCGTCTGTCCACAGTTGGTTTCACTTAGGTGTTCAGAGTGACAACACTCTGAACACCTAAGTGAAACCAACTGTGGAAAATAATAAAATGGAGACAACTCCACTTTTACCTATAAGCTTCTTGGACACAGCCTTAAGGCGGGTACTGACCGGTGTTACGGGCCGTACCATTCGCAGCGAGCATGTTACGTTATGCCGTGTTCTAAACTGCGTGTAGCATGCTCGTTTCAAGTCTTTGCTTGCCCGTGCTCCAGTTTCATTGCCACTCGTAGTCAAGACGTCGATCGATGAAGTTGTGTTGGGATTTTTGATTTTACTCAAATTGTATAATCCAAATTATGAAGAAAAAAAGCGGACAAGTGCGAGTTGAACTCTCCCACCGAGGATTCCGTACAAATTTGTAGGTACATATCCATACTAATCCATACCTACTATCCATACTTTAATATAGGTATTATAAATGTGAAAGTAAGTCTGTCTGTTACGCTTTCTCGATAAATCGGCAGAACCGATTTTGATGAAATTTGGTATGAAAATAGTTTTAACCCTGGGGAAAGACGTAGCACTACTTTTTAAACCGCGGCTTCGTCTGCATTCGCGATAACCGACATTCATCATCAACCTGAAGATGTCCACTATTGAACAAAGGCCTCCCCAATAAATGGGAGGCCATATTGTAAGCAATTCCGGAATTGCTTGCACCAGGCTGGATTATGAGCACGGAGGTCTTGGCGAGAGATTGCAGTGGGCTAGGCTTCGGCAAAATTAAGAAGAAAACATTTTTCAAAACTGTCTCTTTGATGACGAATCGCGAATCAGTACTCATCCAGATAACCAACGATAACCAACCGTGAAAGGCAAAGAACTGCCATTGGAATAGTTCAGCAAGGTGGGAAATCGGTGTCCTTTTAGAGTGGTATTATGATTGGAGCTAGAACGCCTTTGATCCCGTATCGAGGCTTCATGACAGCAGGCATGTATAGAGCAGTTGCTTTTGATGGAATTGTCAGACCATTCCGAGTAAACCATGGGCACCAATTTGTACTGGTCGATGATAATTCGCCCGCCCATCGAGCTCAACGAGTCAATGCTGCTCTCCGAGAATACGACTTTACAAGGTTAGACTGGCCTGCCGGCTCGCCTGACTTAAACCCAATAGAGCACGCGTAGGATGCTCTTAAGCGTGCTGTTTTGAACCGTCAGGCACGTCCCCAAACATTGCCAGAGCTCAGGGAAGCCGCTGTTTGACGACACGGTTGGCGCAGTGGGTGAGCGATCGACTGCTGCGCAGCGTGTTGCGGGTTCGATTCCCGTCCAGGGTAAACATTTGTGTGATGAGCACTTGTGTTTGCCTTGTGTCTGGGTGTTGTTTATCTATATATGTATGTATTTACAAAAAAAAAAAATGTATTTGTGTATGTATATCAGCTGTCTGACACCCATAGTACAGGGTCTCCCTAGTTTGGGGTCAGATGGCCGTGTGTGAAAATGTCCCCACATATTATTATTATTCACATTCATTTATTTTATATACATATTAAATTACATTTTTAAATATTCATATAAAAACAAAAACATTTAAAAATATAAAAAAATAGTACCTCACCGGTATCGGGAACAGGGTCCAAGCTACCGGCGGTCAGGGCTCCAGAGAGAGAAACCTCCTGACAATGCGGGCCGTGTCCAGAAGTACTGCCTTCTGAATCAAGCCCTTGATCCAGCCGTCTAACGAGAGCCTCCTTAGATGTTGGTCGAGGCTCTTGGCAATTAAGCCATTGGCTGTAACAATTATCGGCACAATGATCGCTGAGTCCACATTCCACATGTCGACAACCTCATGGGCCAAGTCAAGATACTTTATCTGCTTGTCTTTCTCGGCCTTCATGAGGTTCTCGTCATGAGGAACAGCTATGTCAATAATCATTGCGCGCCTCTCCAATCGATCCACCACCACTATATCAGGCTTATTGGCTACAATAGTCCTGTCAGTGATGATGGATCGATCCCAGTACAATGTGACATTGCCATTTTCAAGAACTGGATCGGGCACATACCTGTAGTATGGAACTTCTGATTCCACGAGGTTGTAATTCAGAGCAAGTTGCTGATGGATAATCCTGGCCACAAGGTTGTGCCTGTGCAAGTACTCTTCGTTAGCAAGACGAGAACATCCAGAGATAATATGACGGATTGATTCACCCGGCCGGTGACATGCCCGACAAATGTCAACCGTGCCATCCTTCATAATAAATCTCCGGTAATTATTCGTCAAAATAACTTCGTCCATAATTGCACACACAAAACCTTCGGTTTCTCCAAATAGATCACCGAATCGTAGCCAGGATACGGACGCTAAGAAATCCACATCGGGCCCGTGTAGGGCCCGGAAAAAGCGTCCGTGAAGCTCCTTACTCTTCCAAACCTCCTCGCGATCATTAGTCTCAAGCACTACAGGCTTGCACCAGTTCTCTTTAGCCAAGGAGAGCGGGGTGAGGCCTTTGTCCACTGCAACTACATCTCGGTGCATCCCCACGTCGGCTCCTAGGAAATATTCCCTGAGACTGTATATCTCACGGTTGTGCAGAGTCTTAGCATTTAAGAAGCCACGACCTCCGCACTTCCGCGGGATATACAGTCTCATTACCGATGACCGTGGGTGATGCATCCGATACGCTGTCAACAATGTACGGACTCTCCTATCCAGGGCATCGAGTTCCGTTTGAGTCCATTTGAGTATGCCGAAAGAGTACATCAAGACCGGCATGACCCACCCGTTGAAAGCGCGCACCTTATTTCCGCCTGACAAAAGACTATTTAATACTTTCTTCAGGCGGCCAAAGAAGCGCTCCTTCAACGATTGCTTCATGTCAGCAGCATTGATGCCCAACGCTTCCGCCGTACCCAAATATTTGTAGGTCTCAATTGAAGAGAGGGATCTAAGGTTTATGGAATCCGAAAGCTGAACTCCCTCAGATTCCACAATCTCCCCTCGCTTGACATGCATGACCGCACATTTGTCCACGCCAAATTCCATCCTGATGGCGCTACTGAAAGTTTCTGTTACTTTCAGTAGCTCCATCAGCTGTGAACTGTTGGTGGCAAAGAGTTTTAGGTCATCCATGTAAAGGAGGTGAGATATTACCTGACCTCCTCTCTTCAATCTATAGCCTAGACTTGAATTCTCCAGCAGTGTGCTTAGAGGATTCAAGGCTAAGCAGAACCAAAGTGGACTCAAACTGTCACCCTGAAATATACCCCGCTCAATCCTTATCGGTTCACTATTCCTCTGGATATGTCGACATCCTGGATAGCGAAGGACCGTCCTCCACTGCCCCATACACGACATCAGGAAGGTGCGCAGAGTGGTATCTATCTTGTACAACTCTAGCACCCTCATGAGCCATGTATGCGGCACAGAGTCATAGGCCTTCTTGTAATCTATCCAACATGTCGACAGATTTTTTCGGGATCGGCGAACCTGTTGACTGATGGCCATGTCAATCAGGAGCAGCTCCTTAGTACCGCGGGACCCATTCCTACATCCATTTTGAGAGGGAGACATGATACCATTACTGTCTATGTGTTGGTTAATTTTCGCTCTCAAAATAGATGTAAAAACTTTATAGACCGTCGGCAAACATGTGATCGGTCTATAATTTTTAGGCTCCGCAGTACTACCTGATTAATGGAGCAGGTGGGTTATTCCTGTCGTCAAGAACTGGGGCAACGATCCTGATTCCAAGGCTGACTGGAACAGAGACGCTAAACAAACGTGCGACCTTCTAAACCATTTTATCCAGAAGTTGTGCAGCCCGTCCGGCCCTGGAGACTTCCAATTAGGCAATGGACGGACTGCACGAGCTACATCATGGGGGCTGATAATGATTGCCCCCATTTCTGGTATCGGGTCGCACGCTCGTTCGACTTCCAGAGTCCAATCACCCTCAGTGTGACTGACAGGCACCGACCAGATGTTGCGCCAGAACAAACACATGGCGTCATCATCCGGCAGGTGCGTATCAGTGACACTTTGAATCGGTCGCTCCCAAGTCCTATAAACCCACCTTTCATCGCTCTGGAATGTGCGATTCTGAGTGTATCGTTCCACCCGCCGCTTATACCTTCGAATACGGTTTGCCCATGCATACACCTTCTGCTTCAGGAAGTCGATGCGCTCTGTGACCCAGGGCATATAGTCTCGAGGACTGATATCAGTCCCCGAGAATGCCCGCCTCACAAAGCGCATCACTCTAGGGCGAGTATTGCCCTCCCTAAAGCAAATAAGTTTGCCGATGAGCACTCTGGCCTCACTAATACGCCGCTCAATTCTGCACTGCCACGCCGGTACGGCAGGTTTTGGTCGTGTAGCTCTATCATCACTAGGAAATTTTACGCGAGTCACACGACATGCCGCAACAGCTGCGCAGTACAAAATCGAATGCGCATCAGTGAGGTCTTCGCAACCATCAAAATAATTTGATAATTGCGAATCCAGAGCACACACCAGCACCCTATTGTTTTTATGCATGGGCAAACGAGGTAAACGTGGTCTAAGCTCAGGCGGAATGAATCGATATTCTCGAATCGCACCCTCCAAAGCGCTCCTCAATTCATCATTGCACTGGGTACTTACTTGTGTAACCATGTCATCACTCCCATCAGTAATATGGCTACGTGTTGCGGTCGGCTGTGGTTGTGCCACTTCCACAATCTGCGGCAGGGGAGCAGTAACATGGTTTCTCTGCATTTCAATTCGGAGGCGATCAAGTACAATGTCATCCAACATACGATTGCGCTGGATGACCCGCACCTGATTCGATAATCGTTGTGCCGAAACGTTGACAGCTGGCTCAAGCACCTGAAACAGAGAGAGCATCCGAACACGGTACGCGGTCAGATTACTTCCCCCCTCTGTAGCCCCATAGTATGCGCGCATGACATTTTCATTGATGGCTTGTGTCCATCTCATGCGCTGCACACTTCCGCCGGGAGCTGGGACCCTATCAGAGGCCGGTGGGCCTCGCGGTCCTAAACCATCCGGCGGCCGGCGTCCTCCCCGTCGACGAGCTGGTGGTGGCGTCGTAGGCGGAGAGAAATACTCGTCACTCGAGCTCGACGCAACTGCCGAGGCCGGTATCACAGCACTCACGGTGGGACTGGGTTCCGGCGGCGGCGAGGCGGAGCTGAGCAACGGGTCCGGAGGTGGTGGGCGTGCTCTGCGTGCTGCTGCTCGCGTCAACATTTTCTTCGTCACATTATATTTACATTTGGCTGATTTTCGCTTCTATTGTTCGTTTCGTGTTTTGTTGTGTGAATGTTTCTATGACAGATGTCATGATGATATTATATTTTTCAGGATTGTTTTTTGATCTATTGCCGCTATGTCTTTGATTTTTATTTAAAGAAGATTGAATAAGTGGCCAAAACAAGTACTTGGGTGATATTTTTCCAATGATTTTCATGTAATTTGTATAATTTTATTAATTTAAAACGAAAATTGTAAAAAATGTAAGTGTGACGTCTAGAGTTGCCAGCAGTATTATTATTATTATTATTATTATTCAAGAATGGGGCAGGTTACCCCAAGAAATTCTGGATAACTTGATTCTCAGCATGCGCAGGAGGATCTTCGCATGAGTTCGAGCCAGGGGAGGAGTTATATTATCTCTAATATATAAAATTCTCGTGTCACAGTTTTCGTTCCCGTACTCCTCCGAAACGGCTTGACCGATTCTGATGAAATTTTGTGAACATATTGGGTAGGTTTGAGAATCGGCCAACATCTATTTTTCATCCCCTTTTTTCACCCCTTTTTCATCCCCCGTAGATCGGGACAGGACAACGTCTGTCGGGTCAGCTAGTATTGAATATAAACCTTTTATTAATAAATTGTTGGTTTTGGTTAAACAGTATTTTTCTTTATATCAAATTTCTGTTACAATTACATTTTGATTCAATTTTTTATATAAAAAAAAATAGTTTTTTTTTTTAATTTCAAACAGGGTATTACTATTTAAAGAAAACACACAACAAAGATTTTTTCTTAATAAAGTTCAATTTCAAAAATTATATCAGCTTATGCTGGTTATCAGAAACTTTATGTATGTTCAACAGTGGACGTCTATCGGCTGATGATGATAATGAAATTGATTGCAGGACTGCGTTAATAAAGCGCCTTTAGTTTATGTTATGTTTTAATAATATCTACGACTTTTTGCTATTGCAATATTAACTGGCGTTCGTTTACAAATCATACATTTAAAAATTATTGTTATGCCCGCTTTTTCGCAAATTATTGATGAATAACAAATCATCAGTAGCTGGTTTTGCTTGTAATATGTTTAGGTACATTACATTTAGTATGGCAGATAATTTCGCTGTATTTTTAGCTCTCTCTAGTTTTTTTATATTTTGTTTGTATGTATGTTTATTTGTATTTATTAGTAAGTAGGTATATTTAATTCTTGTAAATTTTCTTTTCCTTTGCACCTACCACGTTTTGTCTCTGCATCACCCTAAGCTAGACTGGTAGAAAATGCCCAAGGCATTAAGTCCGCCTTTGTACAATGATTTTTAAAATTTTGTGCATAAAGTTTAAATAAATAAATAAATTATAAAATAATAACAAATTAAGTATCTTGACTTGGCTCTCGAGGTTGTCGACATGTGACATGTAAGTATAGCAGTCATTGTGCCGATAGTCGTGACGGCCAATGGAATTATTTCCAAGAGCCTCGACCAACATTTGAGGAGGCTCTCGTTGGGCAGCTGGATCAAAGGCTTGATACAGAAAGCGGTACTCCTGAACACGGCACGTATATTTAGGCAGATTCCTCTCTCAGGAGCCCTGAACACTGGTAGCTTAAAACCCCGATACCGGTTGGCTACATTTCTTTTAATATTTTTAAAGGTTTTTATTTTTTACCAATATTTATAAAACATAATGTAAATAAAATAAATAAATGGGAATATCAAAATAATATGTGGGGACATTTCACACACGGCCATCTAGCCCCAAACTAGGAAGACCCTGTACACAAATACATAAATAGATACCTACATACATAGATAAACAACAACCAGACACAAGAAATAAAAAATAATTAATAAAAAGTTGATTCTTTAACAAGTATTACAATATTTAGACACACCCACGACACTCTATATAAACGAAACGATATAATTGCCTAAACTACTACCACAATAACAGACTGTACAAATACGTGCGTGTGTGTGCGTGACTACGCGCCGCTTGAACTGAAAGCAGTTACGAGAGCACGTTCCACGCGAGAAGAGGTGAGGAACAGTGTTTACTAATACTTATACTGTGATTTAGGTATGACTACATGCAGGATAGCTGCGTGGGCTTGGCTCACGAAGTATACTTCGTGGCTGAGCTCTTCCACTGGTTTTTTCGTGACAAGAGCACTTATAAAAGAAAACAACTCAAATGCAGCAAAATAACATCCTGTATTTTTATGGCACCGATCGGTCGTAAGGATCAAATGTCTTAAATGAACATCGGATGTCAAATTCAAGGAAAATTATAAAATCTAATAAATCTCTTCACTATTCATTTTAATTTACTTGCGAGTGTCAAAATGTGCGGCATGTAAGCTGTATTTTTTTTACTGCATTGCCTTAGAAGTTTCATTATTATACAGCTTCAAATGACTGTAGACCTAAGTTTTTAGCAATTAGATTCAATTATCCATGTAAATGACTTTCAAAAGTGCTTTTTAATGGTCTTATTTTAATAATTATTAGATTAGATAAATAATATATTATATTTACATGTGTTATAAAATTTATACATTTTATATTATTAAAGACCTCTCAACAAGTAAATGCCTCCTACAATTTTGTTCAAATCTCTCTCTCTTTTATCACCCAGTCTTGGCTGCGATCACTTTACCAGCCACCTTATTTATCTCATCTAACTGATCTTGATTTTTAGGGTTTCGTACTTCAAAAGGAAAAAACGGAACCCCTTGTAGGAGCACTTTGTTGTTCGTCTGTTTGTCCATCTGTCTGACTGTCATTAAGTCTCTTCATTTCAAGAACGCGTGGAGGTATTGAGTTGAAATTAAAAACATAATAATATACTCAAGTCTACTGTAGACTTGAGTATATTACAGTCTCTTGAAGCTGTGGAAAAATCAAACTTCTAAGTTAACGTGATAATAAGACACGGCTGTTTATGCCGCAAAAATCGTATGGAATCAAAATTTATAGGGTACATTCCGTTGACCTAGTCATTATATTTTTAATGAAATCATAAAAAATATAGTCTTTATATAAAGTACGTGATCAACCACCGAGGTATGCGGTCATAATTGTATGGGTAACCAAATCCCGGAATTTGTACAGAACACGCGGTGGTCGAGTCCGACTTACACCTGTTCGGTTTTTTTATAAAAAGACGTTCTTATTCATTGTAGAATATCGTGAAGAAACCTAGACTTGTAATTAACATAAGTCTGAAATCGTTAATCCATCTTGAGTAAACCTGGTGATCAATGCTCGTGCCTTGTCCGGAGTATATCTATGAGAGATAATTTATTTGAAATGTTAGAAGTAAACCGGCTTGATGTGGGTCTGTTCCAGAGCAATTTAGCTGCGCAAACGTCGGGCGCTGCTAGAATGCTCTATCAGGCTACAGACAGGCTGGTCAATGAGAGTTAGTGGAGCAGTGAAAGAACTATGGGACTGGCATAGTGGTTCAACGACTCAAAGTCCCTAAATCAAATAAAGAGACAAAAAAAATTGCTCGTGCCTTCTCTGTGAGAGAACAGGCCTCTGTACTGCATGCTCGCCACACTATTCTCAATCCACTGCAACTTCTGAAAGTCAGAATCAACAGTGGCGACCACTAGAAAAGTGTCGAGGCAATGAAGCTCGACGAGTCCCGGAGAATCATTACAACTGTTTTGGATCCTGCAACGAAATTAATCAGAAAAGAACAGCGGAGGAGTAAGAAAAAACAATGTTCCACTTCCCTCCAAATCAAGCAGGAGACAGAACAGAACTAGGACAATAGGACCAAAATGGACGTTTAGAACTGGGGGAAGCCCAGTTGCCAAGCACCACGTTACAAATTAACATTAGTTAATGGGTCCTAAAATGTGAACACATACATAGCTTACATTTGCTTCTAATAATAGGTAAGGCAGAAACGCTCTGCCCTGCAGTGTGTAGATACGTTCTTATCTAATAGAATAAATATAATGACCACCAAAAAAATGATCACCAAATCTTAGGACCCTTAAGTCCCTGGGGCGGATTCGACATGGTTAGGTTAAGTTAGAACTGTGAACTACCGCCGGCCTCGCCATCATCGAGGCGGTCTGGCCAGTGCTCGAGCGCTGGCTCGGGAGGAGGCACGACTCCCTGTCGTTTCGGGTGACGCAGGTGCTCTCGGGGCATGGTTGCTTCGGGAAGTACCTGTGTCGCATAAACAGGGAGCCGGACGCCCGGTGTATAACCCCTCTTCCGGCTCCCCTAAATGGGTCCAGGGGTGGCAGACTCGGGGTCGTCTGTCGCCCCCCACATACATCAGGACCCGAGGTGCCGGCGCGTAGTGTTCCACGCGCGCCCCTCTTAGACGTCCGGGGGGAGTCTAACACCTCACTTCCCCCCCTGACCTGAGAAGTGGCCCGCTGCAGCGGGCCGGCACCAGCCGGGAGTTGCGGAAGTATCTCCAGTTCCCGCGACCACCGACGTAGGTGTGAGATGAAACACCGGGGTGGTTTTTAGTCAGTAAGAGTCTGACAGACCCCTCCGCCCCCCCCCCCCCCCCCAAGGGCGGATCGATGAATATCCATGAGGATATTCCACCTCGTACCAAAAAAAAAAAATAAGGTTAGAACTGTGACCCCCTACTGCCAGAACCAAGCCGCTTTTACAGATAAACTCATACATTTCTACAATACTTTGGTTAAATTCCAAGGTCTTTACATATGAAATTGCCGCTCGGTATCAAAAAATTAAAAATAACATTTTTAAAAGAAATTATATATTTAGTCAATCGAAGTATGTACCATTGTTATCGATACACTTTCGCCATTTTATCGGGAGCTCATTGATCCCTTTGGTAAAAAAATCCTGGGAGCGAGAATCGATGAACTGCTTGAAGGCTGTTTAAACTGCCTCATCAGAATTGTTTTTTTTTCCTTGTAAAAAGTTGTCCAAATTTCGGAATAAATGGTAATCGTTTGGGGCAAGATCTGGAGAGTATGGTGGGTGACGCAGAGTTTCCAGTCGCAGCTCCTCTAACTTGGCGACCGTCTGATGTGCAGTATGTGGTCGAGCGTTATCCTGAAGGAGCAATGGGCTAGAGCAATTGACCAATCTCGGTTGTTTAATGGTGAGCTTTTCCATCATTGTTTGCAACTGTTGACAATACATGTCTGCAGTAATCGTTTGGCCTGATCTCATGAAGCTGTAGTGGATGACACCAGCACAGGACCACCAAACACTAACTAGAATCTTCTTTTTGGTCAGTTTTCGCTTGGGGCAAGGTTTTGCCGGTTTTCCAGGGTTAAGCCATTGTGATGATCGCTTGCAATTATCGTACACGATCCACTTCTCATCACAAGTGACAATACGATTTAAAATTCCCTGATTATTGTGACGATTGAGCAAGGAAGCGCAGCAACCGACGCGTGTTTGTTGGTGTGTTTCAGTCAATTCGTACGGTACCCACTTTTCGAGCTTTTTTACTTTTCCAATTTGACGCAAATGGATAGTGATTGTTTTGTCACTTACTCCAAAGGCTGCTGCTAATTCAGAAGTGGTTTGAGATGGATCCGCTTCAACTATCGCCTTTAATTCTTCATTATTCACTTGAGTATCCGGTCGTCCACGAGGCTCATTTTGTAAATCAAAATTTCCAGAACGGAAACGTTGAAACCAAAAACGCACCGTTCGTTCGTTAGCGGTGCTTGGCCCGTACACGTCGTTAATCCTTCGAGCCGTTTCTGCTGCACTGGTGCCACGGTAGAACTCATATTCGTAAATATCGCGAATTTTTAATTTCTCCATTGTTGTTGCAATAGCAATTTTCAAGCCCAAACAAATGACGATAAAACAAATGAAACACGAATTTTAAAACAATATTCTTTAGTCTTTATTTTGAAATAATTTTGAATTTGGAATTCCTAATCAAACACAAAATATTTGATTTCAAAGTTGCCAGTATTAAGTATCGGCAATTTCATATGTAAGGACCTAATATTTTATTTCAGATTAAAAAATGAATGGATCAAATTAAAAATGTTGATGATTATTTACTATTTTTGAAGGTCATTTACTATATCTGAAAGTTCGTTAAACATTAAAATGGGGTTAAATGTTGGTGATTGTACGGTGCAACCGTACATTGCGAAATTATTGTACATACCGCATCAGCGTATCCGCCAACATTAATTATTCATTTTCACTTACTTACAATTTATTTCACCATCGAACGCACCGTGTGTTCTCACGTATCAATATCATATCAGTATCATTTATCATTTATTC
Source organism: Charanyca ferruginea (assembly GCA_947361185.1). NCBI lineage: Eukaryota > Metazoa > Arthropoda > Insecta > Lepidoptera > Noctuidae > Charanyca > Charanyca ferruginea. Next base: position 25,194,388 of record OX376068.1, read on the forward strand.
TTAAGACCTATCTCTATTTGAGCTTTGGTGTTAACTTAGTGTAATAAACTGTTGAACCTTCATGGGCTCGTATCATTTAATATCATAGCTGGCATCCTATCAGTAAAAGCTGCACGGTACAATACCGTACAGTGATAATTTACTATTTTTGGAGGTCATTTACTATATCTGGGGGTTCGTTAAACATAAGCCTTATTTAATTATGTATGTTTACTTTCTAGGGCCAGGCAGTAGAGCTGGCAGCTTGTGAATGCGCAGCGAGGCCGTGGGCGGGGGACTCTTCCATGGTGGTCGCAGAGGTTGGAGCTAGATGTCGATGCGGCTGCGTGCTTCACCTCGCACCTGCTGCGAGGCTACTAGCTGGCTCCGCGAGAGCTTGCCCGGCTAGATCATTCTGGCTGCTTCAGGTTGGTAGCTCAGTAGCGTAGAATTTGTGACATTTATTTTATGTTATTTTATACACGCAGATACAATATAGATAGTTTAGGGCTGATTTTTCAATAGTCAAATAACTTTTATCTGAGTAATAAAAATGGCGGTTCGACAGCTTATGTATAGAAAATATGTCAAACCGCTATTTTTATTCCTCAGATAAAAGTTATCTGACTATTGAAAAATCAAATAAATATTAAATACACATAACATTTGAACAATAATGTAACCCACAACGCTGTTTACAGATTGACTGTAGAATACAGTATTAAATTAATTAAACGCTAGAGTAATAAATACTACATAATAATGTAAGCTAAACTTAACTATCATGTCTATCCGAATTTTTCACGTAAATCAAGAGAGCTCCTTAAGTTAAAAACTTTTTACTGGGAGAACATGCAAAGATGTCGATTTGTTCAAAAGACCTTTGTATGTCTCTATAATTCTGATTTTAACGGAGCTACGTAATACTGCTGAACATGTTAGGGCTAAGTCCTGGGTAAGGTGGCGCCTTTCATCATCATCATTATGTCAACTTTTAGACGCCCACTGCTGGGTGTAGGTCTTCCCCAAGGGGGGATTTAGCCGTAATCGCCATGCTTGGCCCATGCATGTTGGCGATCGCAATACGTGTTATGGTACACAGAAGGATGCTGCTGCCCATCCTCTGGTCAATATCGCTTTCGCCTTGTACGACACCCACTGTTAGAAACAGGATGGTGCTAAGTCAATCACGAACGTCGTCGTTGAACGTCATATTATAAAATTTAAATTTAGTTGCCCATTCCAAATGGTAGTTTCGTATGGAGAAGAATGGGCAAGAAACTCCATATAAACTCTCATAAAAAAAATATTAGCTATTCGCGACTGGCACCACACGGTTTAAGTTTCGGGATATTGAAACCATAAACACCATATAGCTATTATATTCACTGGGTAGAAATATCTAAGAACCATCGGTAGAAAACCTGCTATCAAATAAAAAAAAACGCTTTCAAATTGGTCCACCCGTTTAAGTGCTACGGTGCCACAGACAGACACACAGACTCACAGACACACAGACTCACAGACACACAGACTCACAGACACACAGACTCACAGACACACAGACTCACAGACACACAGATTTACAGACACACAGACTCACAGACACACAGACACAGACACACAGACTCACAGACACACAGACTCACAGACACACAGACTCACAGTCACACAGACTCACAGACACACAGACACGTCAAACTTATAACACCCCTCTTTTTCGTCGGGGGTTAAAAATAATCGATCACCAAGTAAATGTTACGATGAATCGACTACATTTTCACGCGCCGTTACGGCCGTCCTGCATCTTCACTTGTCCTCGTGTGGGTTTCCTTCATTATCTAGGATAGGTCGAGCCGTTATCGAGTGATGATCTATACATGGGGCAACAAATTTTTATTACTTATAGATTTGTAGTACTACATATTATTTATTTATTTATTAAACTTTATGTACATAAAAAAACACTGTACAAAGGCGGACTTAATGCCTTAGGCATTTTCTACCAGTCTACCTTAAGGTGATGCTGAGACAAAACATGGTAGGCGTAACGAAACTTATTTATAATAATAAAATAATAAATACTTACATACATACATACAAATAAAATATAAAGAGTAGAGAGCTAAAATACATAGATAGAGAAATACAACAAATTAAGAGTGGGACGAGTCTGCCAAATTTTTAAGAAAGAATTCGCGAGCTTTTACTTTGAACGTGAACCGACTGGTGGCCGTCCTGATATTCTGAGGAAGCGCATTCCAAAGGAAAACCGCCTGGACAGGAAAAGAAGATCTAAGAAAACCAGAGCGGTGAGAAGGACATCGTAGAAGACGATTATTGGAAGAACGAAGATTCTTGTTGTGCGCAGAACATAAATATTGAAAGTGAGAAGTCAGACATATTGTAGCTGTGTTGTCTCATATTTATTACACAAACTCTCACCTACAATGGACACAATTTCTTTAAACAGTTTCATTCCACTTCATCATCTTTCTTTATAAGGCCCTCGGGTGCTTTACTGTCCGACGACGGAGACGCCATTTGCATTAAACAAACTTCTATTTTAAAACTTCGTGTTAGCACTTCATTCGCAAGAATATCACGCTTTCTGAAACTTTGTACAACTACAATACCCATTTCTAGAGAACTGTTGCTTGTTTTGATATGACACGCTTTGGCATCTCATCATCTGCCTAGCCTCTTCTCAACTACCTACCTATATGTTGGAGTCAACTTCCAGTCTAACCGGATGCAGCTGAATACCCGTGTTTTACATGGAGCGACTGCCTATCAGACCTCCACAACCCAGTTACTGGGTAACACGATACCCCTTGGTAGGACTGGTTGCCAAATATTCTGGCCTCTGGCTACCTATAACGACAGTCAAAGATCTACAAATGACTCCTGGGACCAACAACCTTACGTACTTTCCGAGGCACAGAAGGTTCTCGGTATGAAATGGATGGTCATTCATCCACAGACAGACCGCGGCAAGCGTAGCTTTACATTGACCTATAGATCTGTACGGCTTCCACTTGGCCCAAGCTCCTCGTGACATGTACAGGATGTTAAAGAAATTGCGTGTTAAGATTGGGCCTAAAGCAAAATCTTCAATCTTTGATTCGATTTTCAAAGTAGTAAATCATGTTCAAATTCGAAAAAAAGTATATGTTAGAAAACATCACTATATAAATAAAGGTCGGCCCTGACGAAAACATAGTATGATAAAATTTTCTCGATAGAAATCCATCACAAACTTACCTCTAATTTTCAACATTTTTGTTTTGCATTCTGTGTTGGTTCATATTACTGACCCATAAATTTTGTAAATATTATCACTCATATACAACCTAGAGCTAACCCTAGTTTTTTTTTTAATATTGTCTATTCTAGAAGCTATCAGAATAAAAAGCATTTGGCGTTTACTACATTTTTAATCCGCGAAATACGCTGTCTTCCGTCTCGCGTGACACGAGCTTGACACATATGTTTGTTTCACCGATCGACGAACGATCAGTTCAACTCGCTCTGTTGAGACGAGTAGTCTATGTCAGTTTGCTCCGCGCCTAGCCGCCGTTATTATTATAAATAAATATCTACATTTTTGTTGAGTAAAATGGGAATTGTTTTAGTTTAGTTAGTATTTTTTTTTGTTTTCGCGCGTTCTCGCGCCGCCCGTGTTTGTTATTCGTACTAATGCGGGTGTGGCGAGACGCGCGGGGGAAATCAGAATTTATCCTGCCATTAGGCCCGCTCTTAAAGACATTGCTTAGGGGTAGGTTTAGTATCGATAAAGGAACGTAGGAAAAAAAAAGGATTTGATACCAACTAAAAGCAATCGTTTAGAATTAAAATTAGTTTATTTGTTTTTGTGTTTTAATTACTTACCTACTATCGAATGCGTTGTCATTTTGTCCCTCACTCGCGTCCGAATACCTACTAAGGTTTTTTTTTTTACTTTTTTAAGGTTATTTTTTACGGGTTCCTATCGATACTGAACTCACCCTCACGCAATATCTTTAACATGTATATATATTTTCCTAAATATGGAGTACAGCTATTCAAGTGTCATTACATACTCAAGTTGAACTTACATAACAAACTACGCTACCAAGTACTGACAACAAAACTTAAAGATGAGCTTACTACGTACACTAACCCCTCCCCCTTCTTCCCCTAACTTCGTACGTATTTTACCCAGGAAGCACCCCATGGTGACAGAACTACGGTGTACTGTCAAACGCTATAACAAACTTGGATAAAGCTGTCACTTTGCCATTATGACGGTCCATTACGACTTTCATAGAGGTATATCAGATGTGGACGCATTTGATGTGGACACTCTACTTCACTACATTATGTTGGGTTAGTAAGTTCCTACACAAAAATAAAATTAAAGATTTTGTGTTTCATTTTGTGTGACTTTATTATTTATAATATGTACTTACATAAAAAAAGAAAGTAAAAGATGAATGAAAGCTAGTAATAATATAAATGCGAAAGTAACTCTGTCTGTTACGCTTTCACGATAAAACGGCTGAACCGATTTTGACTAAATTTGGTATGGAAATGGTCTGGGAAAGGGCATAGGCTATTTTCTAAGCCGCAACTTTGTCGTCATCCGCGATTACCCACATTCACGCGGACGAAGTCGCGGGCAAAAGCTACGATAAAACGGCTGAACCGATTTTAATGAAATTTGGCAAGAAGATAGCTTGTACTCTGTGGAAGGACATAGGCTACTTCTTAATCCGCGACTTTGTCTGCATTCGCGATAACCGACATCCACGCGGACGTACTCGCGGACGAAAGCTAATAATGACCTTTATGTATGAGACGTGACTGCGTGCGTTTTTGTATTTAGGCGCATAAATCGGAGTCGAAAATAATTAGAAAGCATGACTAAATAATGGACATAAATAAATCATAATAGGTAATAGGTAAGTATTTTTTTTGTGATTTCATTATCATGTCAAGCTCTCTATGAGTTTTCTACTAATCTTCTTTATCAGCTTGCGAACTTAACTGTGCCAAATCTGAACGCAGCACAGTTGAATCTGTATCGTCGTGTAGTCATTAAAACTTCCATTTTGGAAGTAAGGTCACGTTGCCGATAGCTGCCGGTTTAACAAACTAATATTGTTCCGGATACAGTTTACGGGATGTTCAAGTTAGTGGCAATTAACTCACAATGTGCTGGTTTACCGAAATTAGTTGTCCAGCGCTCTAAAAGTTAACCGTTTTGAATTATCGGCAGGTCTCGGAGAAATTGATTGACCGTGGCATGGCTCAGTCAAATTTAGTAGTGCTGGGTTTGATATACCATCTAGGAATATGCATAATGATTGTTTTTGCTTATCAGAAAAAATTACATCTGTTCGCAATTTTTAACCAGCTCACAAAACAGCGAGATATATATTTTTTCAATGATTTTATGTTCTATAAATGTCACCAAACCGCTGGTTTCAAGGATACCGATGTTTACCCTAACAATCTGTATATGTATATGTTCAGATTATAAAAAATACCAATTCCTTTTTCTATGCTTGTGTTTTGTAAACGCGAAAAGTACATCTGATAGATTCTAAACAATAGACAATGAAAATAAACTATTCCTTTTGTAAATATCTAGATGTAGATTTAGTATCCTCTATTAAAGACTTTCTGACTCTTTTTCTTAAACAACTTTATACAAAGGTCTGAAATGATCCTTAAAATGGTGAATCTAAATTCTTCGCAAAAATTCTAGAAGTTTTACAGAACAGCTACAGTGTTTCATAAAGTCTCTAGACAGTTCGAGAACTTCATTTATTTGAAAAATTGTAGTTCTAAAAGTCTGCAATAATAGTAGGGCATTCAATTTAGAATAAATTGAGAAAATAAGTAAGTAATTAAGAGTTGTGATATCTGTAATGATAATACTTTTTTTTTTTTTTTTTTTTTTTTTATTGTATTAAAAACAGTGAGAGGTTAGGTTTGCTTATTCTGGTTTTCCCGTTTACCCGTGGGTGTCGTAGAAGGCGACAGAGGGATATTGACTAGAGGATGGGCAGCCAGGGTCCTTCTGAGTACTATAACACCTACTGCGATCGCCAACATGCACCAGCCAATTTAAGCATAGTAATTACGGCTGAACCCCTTTATGGGGGAGAGTTATGCCCAGCAGTGGGCGGCGAAGGTGGACATGATGATTCTGGTTTTGTAAGGTTTTAACAAAACGTAGCAGACTAATCTTTGTCACAAATACAAAAATGGTGTTATGAGAATGATGTCCTGTGTAAGATTCATATTCGTAAATTTTTCGTTAGGAAATCCAAAAGTATTTCATAAACACCTAGAAATACGGAGTTACTGTTAGTTCAAGTGGTTAGCAGGATACCGTTGAACCCCAGCAAATAAGTTTGTTTATGACAAGAGTCGACCGCTATTCCGTAGTCTAAGGTTATACTGCTGCTCAAGATCTTATGCTAACTTGTATGACACTCTTAATTTGTTTACCATCCTACCTTAATCTACCATTTTATTCAATAGCCACATTTTTTGGATTTTATATTATTATGCTTTTATAAATGACTAGCACTTTCCCCGCGACTTTATTCGCGGTAAATTTTTATACGGATCCCTAATTTTTTTATAATAAAATATAGCTTACAGCACTCAGAAGTAACGTAGGTTTATAATTTGTTTTTATTTTAAATCGAATGATTAGTTTCGGAGTTTACCTCCTACATACAAAAAAACAAATGACAATGCCAGATCCTGCCCCCCACCCATTTACAGAAAATATAAATTAATAAAATAATTGTAATGATTAAAGAACCTTATTATAATAAATTGTTTTTCTTTAGAACTTGCCTGCGTTCTTGGCTTGTTTCCACGAGACAGGCTCGACCTAGTGTGGAGTTCATTAGCTAAATGCTTCCTTTGTGTCTTATATTTGATTTTTTTTAGTGAACCTAATTGTTACTGTAGTCTACATTAACAATTAAGATATATGGAAGTGTATAGAACATTTCTGTTTTCAAATAAACAACATTATTATTATTACTTGAGGATTACAAACCAATGTTAAAAGGAATTAAAATACAGTTTTTTGATTTAAATTAAACAGAAACGGCAAGTTCTGCAGTCATTAGAACTAATGTTTAGTTATCAACAATAAATAAGCAGTAAGATGCTACATATTGGAAGCTTGTATATGACTTTTATTGAGTGGGGCAAAGTTCTATAGAGTTTCTGGCATTGTCCTTTACCTCTTTTTAGGGATCCGTACCCGAAGGGTAAAAACGGGACCCTCTTACTAAGACTGCACTGTCCATCTGGCTGTCTGTCACCAGGCTGTATCTCATGAACCGTGATAGCTGGACTGTTGAAATTTTCACAGAAAATTTATTTCTGTTGCCGCTATAATAACAAATACTATAAACAATAAAATAACAACAAACGAGATTTTTTGCCGTTTTTTGCTCGATATTAAAAAAAAGGTTATAATAATAGTGTCTATTTTATTTGTTGGTATTGGTTAATTACATCGTCGTATGTACTCATGGTGAACGCTGTGTACTTATACCAGCACTTTTATTTCAACAACGTTAAATCTATTGATCGGAAATAGCACGTGTAGTTACGATCGGAAAACTTTATTTTTTACTACATTTCCAGTGTGCTTATATTATATACTTATCTGTACGTGCGCGAAGGTAACTTCGCGTACAAAGTTTAATTACAACACGAATTTGTACTAAATCTACAACAAATGAAGCCTTCATTTCTATAATTAATCATTGTTTAAAGTCCATGTCAGCAGCCGTAACATGACTCCAAGAAAACTTGGGCAGTTTGAGAGTTTAAAGCAACTTGTTATGGCAAGTTCAAATCGCCAATTGCCAACTGTTTAGCTCGTTCAATCAAAAGTTCGAATACTGTAAGGTTTCACCATTAACTGAAATGAAACATTTCTCGCTTGTACTGTGAAGTTAGAAATGTTTATGGCTTGGCGTATCCGCCACTATTTCCTCAGCAGTAAGGAACTAAAATTCATTCGATACTCTCCAGAATCTGGGAGAAGCTCGTGGCTAAGTTAAATCCGTACTGATCGATCGGTCAAAAGTTAAGCTACGCTAGCCGCGGTCGATCTGTGGATGAATGACCATCCCTTCCATGCCAAGTTCCCTCCGTGCCTCGGAAAGCACGTAAAGCCGTTGGTCCCGGCTGTCATTTGTAGATGTTTGGCAGTCGTTATGGGTAATCAGAAGCCAAAAAGTCTGACAACCAGTCTTACCAAGGGGTATCGTGTTACCCAGTAACGGGGTTGTGGAGGTCCGATAGGTCACTCCATGTAAAACACAGGTATTCAGTTGCATCTGGTTAGAATGGAAGCCGACCACAATATAGTTGGAAAGAGACTAGGCAGATGATGAGAATATAATCTACCAAAAATAAACACTAATTAATATTAATTAGTTGGCAAAGCAAACACGTCATGAGCCAAACACTCGCCACTAAAACGTTATTAGATATTATTAATTATTTCGTAACGTTTCAGGAAAACCTAGCCAAGTTGTATCTAATGCTGTTATTAATTACACTGTGTTTATAGATTTAACATGAATGATGTGCTTACACCTAAAGTAATATTTCTTTTTATTAAAATAATAACCAAAGGGTCCGTAGGTACTACTGTATGTACAATAAAGGTACCTAAAGCACAGATTAACTAATAGTTCCTTTCCTAAACATCGAGCAAAAAACTTTTTTGAAAAAAGAGAACCGCTTTCAAAAAAGGAACTAAAATGTGATAAATAACTTTAGCACAGAACACACATGACTTTAGTTGCGGATGTCGGTGGCTTTGTTCTGTTTGTGGTTTTGTATTGCCACTGGTGTTCTGTGCTAAAGTTATTTAACACATTTTTTTAAGGCGGTTCTCTTTTTTCAAAAAAGTTTATTTTCCACTTTTTAGTGCCTTCTTGTCACCCAAATCGGTTAAGGAACGGCAACACAGTTAAAACAGAGATTGGAAGTCCTCTAAAGATGGAAAGATGGAAGAAATGAAACGTCATCTCGGGTTTTGTTGTTTTTCTTCAAAAATTGCTGAATAAATTTCTGTTTGTTGTATACTAAATCCTTCTCCAGAATGTAACAAATACTTTTCTGAAAACCGCATCAAATCGGTTCAGCCAAATGGGAGATAATCGCGGACAAACATACAAACATACGGGTAGAACTGAGAATCAACATAGTTCTTGTATGGGAACACTCTTTAATTTTTAGCTTTATTTTATTTTTAATTGAGATCATAGTAAATTACATTTTGTGAAAATTTCAAGAGACCTAATTTTTGACTACCCATAACGACTGTCAAAGATCTACGAATGACAGCCGGGACCAACGGCTTTACGTACTTTTCAGACACGAAATGAAATGGATGGTCGCCCAACCACAGTCTTTACGGATTTTACTTAGCCACAAGTGAATTTTCTGGAGTGAAAGCCGACTTCTTGCTATATCCAGTCTTTTTTAGGGTTCCGTACCTTAAAAGGAAAAAACGGATCCCTTATAGGATCACTTTGTAGTCAGTCTGTCTGTCTGTCTGTGTGTCTATCAAGACCCTTTATCTCGGGAACGCGTGGAGGTATCGAGTTTAAATTAAAACCATATACTCAAGTTAACGGTCCCTTGATGCTGTATAAAAATCAACCCTCTATGTTAACGTGAAAAAAAGATACGGCCGTTTATGTCGCAAAAATCGCATTTATAATATTAAGTAAATTCAAGTATGGATAGTAGGTATGGATTAGTATAGAAGTATGGATATGTACCTACAAATATGTACGGAACCCTCGGTGGGCGAGTCCGACTCGCACTTCCGGTTTTTTTTTGCATAACCAAAATCACATCGAAGCAAACTAAAAAGCCGTTTCATGGTTTTGTCAACACACATGAAAACTTATGTATGCTTCTAAATTTCTAGGGGCTCCTCCTCTAGAAAATTTTCACATTTGACAGCGTGAAAAGCTATTCAGGGATTAATAAAATAGCTGCCCTCGCACCTCGTACGTCCGTAAAATGATGCAGGCACCGATTTTATTCGTTTATGTTCACGATGTTCATCAGTTAAGTATATAAGTGTCAAGCTGTATCTGATAAATTAAGACAGAATGCGATCAAAATACATTTACTAAACGTGGTGCGTAAACAATTATTACATAAAAGAATCATTAGCGATTTTATGCCTGTTTTTTTTTACAGTAAAACCATAATTCCAAAATACGATAAGACTACTCTCATATGGAGAACACTGTCGATGAAGTTCCTCTAAACAAACAATGAATCGAATGAATTACTATTAAGAGTTTATCGGAGGAACTTAGAAACTGGGCATAGACTTATAATTTTTCCCTATCATCTTCGTAAATTTCCCTGTCTTTACCCGGATCAATTGAATGGTTTCTGTTGAACTTGATCTGTTCTAGTTTTCCAATTAAAAGTTACTGTTTATTCGCCAAAATCAATGATCAGATGCGTTGGTATGCGAGATTGCTTAGATTAACTCCTTTTGTTGTATTCGATTGGGTGTAGTTCGGCCGATACGAAACAATACACGTCCAGATTTTAGATATTAAATATCCAAAGTCTTGACGTGTGTAATGTGTTCGCTGATTTATTTAAAACTAGGTTTTGCAGGCGAGTTCGTCCTCGTGAATGAATGTCTGTTATCGCGGATGCAGATGAAGTTGCTGATTAAAAAGTAGCCTATGTCCTTCTCCATGGTTAAATCAATGTTCATATCATATTCCGTCAAAATCGGTGTAGCCGTTTCATCGTGAAAGCGTAACTGACAGAGTTACTTTTGCATTTATAATATTTAATAAAGTATGGATAAAGTATGGATGGAGTATCCTAAGCGTCAGCTTGGCAGGTGCTGTAAGACTTTAAACCGTGTTGAGCCTGTGTGTGTTTTTATAAATCAAAGAGAGAAACCGAATTAAAATAACTGTATTCCAAAGGGTTTACTAATGTTTGCCATAATTTAAAATGCCATAATTTTACATGCCATAATTACCATAATTTCATTAGGAATAATGCTTCAGTTGCTATAATCGTTAAATGACATTGAATCATTTTCACTAATTTCATTGGTCATAATCGATCAAGTGTCATAATAATGTTAATCCTTAAATTTATTTGATATAATTTTTATTTTCAATAATTTCGTTTTCCGTAACATTTATTCACAATTGCCCATACTAGTACAACAATGCTAGTTCAGTAAAATCGCCTGCAATGTTTATGTTATGATCATGATAAGAGATACAGTTTTTTTAATCACAAGTAAACCTAGAAATAAACCTTCTCTATCCATTTGCAATTTTAAGACCTAATATAACTTAGCATACATTTGTTTCTTCCTAATTATATTTCGCAAAAATATTATTTACGTATAACAGCTTACGTATAATTTTTCTAATTATAATAATGATTAGGCTTACCATTCTAAAGCATAAATTTATTTACGCATAATGACATTAAAACATATTTTTACTATGCATGCAGTAACCACGCAAACATGTAAACAAGCATACACCATGCATGCAGCAAGCAAGCATACAGAATGCAAGCAAGCATGCGGCAAGCATGCAGCATGCAACATGCAGCAGGCATGGTTTCTGTCACGGCTCCGGCGTTGCGTGGTCACCACCTAACCTAATCTACCCGTTTCGATTTTTGCTAACTTTTTATTGTCTATAGATTGATTAGGTACTATAATAAATCAATTGGTTAGTCGGTGGCCTTAATGATATTATTTTTGGTACAAAACAATAAACGTTTCTAAATTACATTAAATGTTGCTTATTTCAAATAACGATTATGTAATGTGTTACTTATAGAAACTAATGATCATATGTAAAGAAGAAGAAGTGGAAGATGTCCTAGCGAAACTTGCAACTTGTAGCAAATCTGCAATTATTTGTGGTGATTTTAATATTAATATCTTAGAAGATAATTTGAATAGTTGTCGATTATTAAACCTATTTAAATCATTTAATTTGTCGAACGTTTTTATGGAACCTACTAGAGTAACTCCAACGACTGCTACCTGTATCGATAATATTTTTTGTGATTGTGATTATTTAGATAAAGCCATTGTTAATTATCTGCCATCGGATCATAGCGGTCAAACGGTAACTTATATGTTTAAAATGCCTTTAACAAAAGTTCAATTAAAATTTAGACCAATAACAACTGGTAAATTAAATAGATTCAATGTTACCTTAAATGATAAGTTAAGTACTCTAGACCATAATAATAACGATGCAAATAAATTGTATGATGATTTCTTTTTTGTAGTGCAGTCTGAATTCGATAATAATTTTGAAAAAAAGACAAAACATATTAGCCCTAAGTTTGTATTTAGTGACTGGGCAACTAGAGGTATTAGAAAAAGTAGGGAAAGACTGTTTGAGCTTTATGGCCTTAAGCCTTATGTTAACACGGATACTTTCAACAAGTATGTTGCTACTTATTCTAAAACTTTTAGAAATATTTGCAGGGTAGCGAAGGCCCTATACATTAGCAACAAAATCAAATCGGCAGACGATAAAATAAAGACAGTTTGGAAAGTTATTAATAACGAGACTGGCAGGAAAAAAGTTCGTAACACTGAGTATACATTAGAGACACCACGTGGTCCCCTAAGCTCTAACATAGAAGTAGCGCATGAATTTGTGAATTTCTTTACCAACATACCAATTAAAACCACGGAAGCTTTAAATTCTTCACCTGGCATTTCAATTGCCTTTTTAAAAGCGAACGTACCAGGCTGCCCGGTAGAATTTCAATTTAAACATATTAACCCCGTGACAGTTTTAAAAGCTTTTCGGCAAATTAAGATAAAATTTACTGAGGATCTGTGGGGTATGTCTATTAAAGTTTGTACGTCTATAATTGAGACAATAGCGCCTTATTTGGCTTTAATATTTAATATGTGCGTAGACCAAGGAGTTTTCCCGGATCTAATGAAGTTTAGTAAGGTTATACCTCTTTTCAAATCCGGTGACAGTAAAGACACTAATAATTATAGACCCGTGTCCGTGCTGCCGGCTTTCAGCAAGGTTTTTGAAAGGATTATGCTTAATCAGATGCTTAATCATTTTAACACTAATGGCATTTTACACGATCAACAGTATGGTTTCACTAAAGGACGTTGTACGACTGACGCTGGTGTCACTTTATTAAAACACATATTTACTGCGTGGGAAGAGGCGCAAGATGCCATAGGAATTTTTTGTGACCTCTCCAAGGCATTTGATTGCGTAAATCATGACACACTACTTTTGAAACTTGAGCATTACGGACTAGGTAGACTTGCGCTTAGTTTAGTAAAATCTTATTTGATTAATAGGCAGCAGCAAGTCCAAATAAATGGGGTGAATTCACATGGTTTAAAGGTAGAAATGGGGGTTCCACAAGGTTCAATTTTGGGTCCTTTCCTCTTTTTAGTGTATATTAATGATCTTCTTCATCTGTTGAAAAATCAACCACAAATGGTGTTATTTGCTGATGACACTTCTTTAATATTTAAGATAGACAGACGAGCCCAGAACCTAGACCACGTAAATAGCGCCTTACTGCAAGTCCAAAATTGGTTCACGGCGAATAATTTAGTATTGAATGAAAAAAAAACGAAGTGCATCAGATTTTCTTTACCAAATGTCAAAAGTAATGACTGTGACATAGTATTGAATAATGAGAAGCTGGAATTCGTTGATAAAACTGTTTTCCTGGGGATCACGCTCGACTCAAGGCTACAATGGGGTCCTCATTTAACATCTCTCGCTGGACGGCTAAGCTCGGCAGCATATGCTGTCAGAAAAATCCGGCAATTTACTGATGTGGATACCGCGAGACTGGTCTACTTTAGTTATTTTCATAGTATAATGTCTTACGGTATTTTACTGTGGGGACGAGCTGCAGACATCGAGTCTATTTTTATTCTGCAGAAAAGAGCCATCAGAGCCATTTACAATCTCCGTATGCGCGATTCTCTAAGGGAACTGTTTAAGGAAATTAACATAATGACGGTACCTTGTCAATACATCTATGAAAACATAATGTACGCTAGAAAAAATCTGCATCTTTTTAGTAAAAGGGGTGAAAGACATAATTATAACACTAGAAATAGGGACCAACTAGTTCAACCGAGTTTCAGACTGGCTAAAGTAGATACTTCTTTCATGGGGTACTGTTTAAAATGTTACAATAAAATACCTCCCCACATTGTTCAACTAAATGAGACAAAATTTAAGTCTTATATAAAACGCACACTATGCAGCCGAGCATATTATTCATTGGGTGAATACATCACTGATAAAAATGCTTGGCTGGATGCTGGTCTAGCTCCACAGCCATAAGGGTTCATAGATTCATTGATTATCATTTTTAATTATTTTTGGAGCTGCTGAAGATATAGATCTACATTATCTTTGCATTGTATAAACTCAATGTATTAGTATTATATAAATTTTTCATAGCACATACATGTGAGCACTATGTTATTTAAAGCTACCATTTACGAGGTATGTCTTTCATTGACTTGAATGTGCCCTGGCGGTTGGGAGTATGTCATGCTCACTGGAATGTCTCGCTGACGGTGGCGCGCGTGTTGGATCATTCGGTTCCCTTCAAAATGGTTGAGTCGAATGATGCCGATCCGTGCGTCATGTTCGTGAACGGGCGGCGTTAGTTGGGACTGGTCATCTCTTAGCTGCCTCGGTTATTCTAATTTTATTTTGAATTGTTTATTATGATTATATTTTTATCTAAACCTCTTTTAACGTACACGACTTGTTACATTGTTCTCACATTGTACCCTAGATTCAATATGAATGATGTAACCGAAATTTGTAACATATTATTGATTTTAAAAGAGTGTTGTTCATGGAGTTTCTTGCTCGTTCTTCTCCATAGAAACCTACTGTTTGGAACGAGCAACTAGCTTCAACTTTCTGACTGACTGACTCTGACAATTCAAAAGTACCTGTAAATGGTTTATTTGAAATAAATGATTTTGAGTTTTGAGTTTTGAGTTTTAACATATGTTATTATGGCAACTAATTTTATGGCAAATGAAAGTTATGACTAATAAGTTGATATGACAAACGTTATTAGGATAAATGATAATAGTGCAAGTAAATATTATGACGGGGGACGATTATGGAAAACATTAATAGTACAAACGATTTTATGGAAAACAAGACAATACCATTCCAAAGAGCACGTCTGCACTCCGTGAGCGCCAAACCAAACATCACCTTGATTTGAAAATAGTATAACGCTTCTAATTTCAAAACGCTTTCTAGAACAAATCCAGAGTATTTAGACGAAACATTAAGGGCGGGTTGTTTCAAAAGGTTGGTTAAAAATAACCATGACGTGAGATGTTTCTAGTCGTATTCTTCATTACTGAAGGTCGTGTCTCTGAAAGGCCTTCGTGGCTTTAAATATGACGCTTTTCCACTTCGTTCAGTTTTCTGCTTCTCTCAGGGCGGTCTTAACAGAGAGTCCAGTGAGGGCGGTTACTTGGTCTGACCGTCCGCGAGGTCTTTTTCCATATACCTTGGCCATCACCATCAACCTTTCAAGGTTATCTGATTCCCGACTGGCAATGTGACCAAAATAACCGAGAATCCTTAGGTAGCATATCGTGGATCGTGGAAAGTGATGCTGGCACTTCACATGGCGTATTTGTACAAATACTCGCCTTACGTGGATAATACAAATTGTACCCTATGCTTATTGAGATAAAGTCTATTTTGTATTATCCAAGTAAGGCGAATATTTGCACAAATACGCCATGTGAAGTGGTGGCATGAGATGTTTAACGTTCGTTAAGTGTAATGGGTTATTTCATGGCATAAAAAACCGTCAGTTAAAGTTATTCGGGCTGCCAGTTTGACAACTAAAATGACGTTGACTGCTGGATGAAGCATCGGTTATGGTAATAGTATTTTTTAACGTACGTTAATGCCATCATTTGGTGAAACAACCCATTTTTTGGTTTGACGATAGTTAGCGCCAGTTTGACTATCACCCGTCAGTAATTTATAATTGAAGCAACCCGCCCTTAGTCAAATGCTTTCGACCAGCTTGCCATATTCATGCAACCGTCACAGTACATTGAATTGGTATTGCTGAATAGTAATGTAATATTTGGTATATTGAAATATTGACTGGTTTTGACAGAACCAACCTCAATTGTTTGATGATGAAATTCATCATCATCGGTATACGCCTATACACTGCTAAACATAGAACTCTTTAATCTCTCGCTTAGAACTCTCTCGCTGAGTTTGATCCCCGAACCAAGCCTGCGGCATATTTTTGTGTATGGCCTCTCAGTTTGGCATGGCAATTACGGTTGAACCCCCTCTTTGGGGGAGACCTGGTGATGATGACTATGTATATAATGGTACATGACACGGCAAACCACCGGATAAGCCATTTTTCCAGTACCGTCATGCCGTAATGCCGCCGTGTATCAATAAGCTTCCACAGTGATCCGTACAACACTGCATCTACACGGTGGGCGAATCACCCCCAGATTTTCACGGCGAAAAACCGTGTATGGACAAGAGGCTTAAGGGCGTCCTACACTTGTGAAAGTTGTGGATTTAAGGTGATCCACTCACACAGCACTCCGCCGTGTGGTGCCGGTCGCGAATAGCACCACTCCATTTCTACCCGTCGTGGGTGTCGCAGAAGGCGACAGAGGGATATTGATCAGAGGATGGGTAGCAGCGTCCTTCTGAGTACGATAACACCTACTGCGATCGCCAACATGCATCTGCCAAGCGTGGCGATTACGGCTGAACCCCCCCTTGAGGGAGACCTATGCCCAGCAGTGGGCGTCTAAAGGTTGAAAGAATGATGATGATGATGACTCACACAGCACATCTGCTCCAACGACCTATTCGGCTCCTCATTTGCACGACTCTTTGCTACTTCGTCTTGGCATGTCTGTGATATTTCAGCCAATGGTTGCAGGTAGAGATCGATCGCATTATACAAAGCGGTCGGTAATCAATTTTGGTGCTTAATCATGACCATCACAGTGTCCTTGATTCCTTGATTTGATTTTCTTCTAATTAGTGGTAACAGTAACGTTAACCTTACCATGAATTATCTTAAAATTAATTAATGTATTCTTCTTTTATTAAAATTTATTATTTCCCTTTTTTTCCTAGGCTGAAGAAGGTCTAGTAGTCAGACTGCGCATGGAGGCAGTGCGGTTACCTTGCGCTGGACAATCACTACGGGCTAGAGATGGTGATTCCTTGGGCTCGCCTCTGTTGGCCTCCTGGGATGGACCTGACAGTACTGCCGTGGTAAGTGATGTGGAAGTATATGATGAGGAAGCAGTACATAGGAAGCTTATAGTCCATTCTTCATAGTCTTATACCCTTAAGTGTGACTGGTAATTAGTTACTGATATTTAAATCACATATTGTACTAATTGCTAGGATTTTTTTTTTTCTTTTAGGACATACCTGGAAATCTACTGGTTCTGGAGATTTTGAAGGTTTTCTTAGAGTTTCTCTCTCTCTCTCTCTCTATTAAATTTCTTCTGAATAAACATTAAAATTTTCAAATTTTCTTATTACGCTTTGATTTACTAAAACGAAATTATATAAAGCTATCAGCTGTGTGAATTATGTTTGTTTAGAAAAAAGTCAACGTAACGTCAAATACGCAAAACCTGAAAATAGTTTGATTAGAATAACGAGCTGAATCAATTGAACCACTTTTTAATATAGGTCACATTTTTCAAAAAATCTTCATTATACATGTTGCCCTGTCTATTTATTAATAAGTCAAGCCATCACGTGCGCAAACCTGCCAAAATAGGTAAACAAACACAAATGGTTGTCGTCCAATTTAAATTTTCTCATACGCGTGATAATAATAGTTCTAATTTCAATGCAAATACGAGTCTTGGTAAAACTAAAACAGCACATAAAACCTAAATATTTTTTTTATGATTTTTTCTTTCAGAATTAGGTTAATTGAATTAAAAATCATTTGGGGTGTCTGAGGTTTTGCGTGTTTAACGTTACACCTTGTATAGAAGTTCCACTTCAAAAACTGTTTTCAAATGTCATCTCAATGTCACTATAGACTTCTGGTGACGTGGAAACCACGACCGACGGTAGCGGTATGATGGAGATAGCTGGTGGACGCCACATCCTCGTGGAGCTGCGGTCTGGTGATACCAGTGACCGGTGTGCTGGCGGGTTCCTAGCGCACGCCACACAAATGGGTAAGATAGAAAAACATTCAGTTCTATAGCCACAGTTGATTACGGAGACATGTACACGCGCATGGCGAACCATTGGCGGTTTGCGCGGGCTCGCACCATGCGAACCTCGCACGATGCAATCCCTGTACTATTTCATGCACTTGTAAGGTGTTTTGAGTGCGTTATATTGCGCGGTATCACAATAATGTTAATGTTTCAGACCAAAAATAAAAGTGTTTTTTAGCAAAAATGTCTGCTCTGTTTCATACTTTGATGGGTAGTATGCCTAGCTAACGGCTATTATGTCTTATACCTATGACAACAAAAAAAATATTTCTATCAAAAATAAAAACGATTTTATTTTTTAAAGTTCATACAAAATAAGAAACACTGCATATTTTGGTTCAAACTAGGCAGACCCTGTGTGTACTATGGGTGTCAGACAGCTGATATACATAAATAGACAAGTATAGATAAACACAACACGGATAGATAATTAGATACACAAGGCAAACATAAGTGGTCATCACACAAATATTTACCCTGCAGCAGTCAATGGCTCACCACTGCACTAACCGTGTAGTTAAAATAATGTATTTTTCCAAAACAGAACCCATCCGCAACGCATCGGCTGCGTGGGCTTCGGTGCGCGGTGGTGCGTGGTGGGGCGGGTGGGGCGGAGCTCGCGAGGCGGCGGCGGCGCTGGCGGGCGCGGCGGCGTTGGCGGCGCTGTGCCTGGCGCTACACTCCGCGCACCGCACGCGCGCCTATCAGCGCGCCGCTGACAAAGAGTCACTCACCGACAGCGACGGTACTAATCACGATAATAATTCTGATTCTCATTATCATTGTGATTCTGATTCTCATTATGATTCTGATTCTAAGTCTGATTCTCATTCTGATTGTCATTCTGATTCGCATTCTGATTGTCATTCTGATTGTCATACTGATTGTCATTCTGATTGTCATTCTGATGGTCATTCCGATTGTCATTCTCATTCTGATTCTCATCCTGGTTCTCATTCTGACTCTCATTCTGATTCTCATTCTGATTCTCATTCTGATTCTCAATCTGATCAGAAGAATCAGAATGAGATCTGATTCTCATACCGTACCTTTTTTATTTTGCACATATTGTTCAAACTCATATTGAAATGTCAGAAAATAATAAAACTGGTTTTCCAGCATGTTCAGCATCATTGGAACTCGGTGGAGCACCCACAGGCTCCCGGAGTACTCTGCTGTCCGAGGTGGTCGGCGGTGGAGTGTCGCTGCGGAGACTGTTACCCTCGGGGAAGACCAGGCACACGCGCCTCAGGGACTCAGACAGGAGCTCTGAAAATGTGGAGCAGAGGCAAGAAGATTTAATCATTTTGTTATGGCTACTTATGACCATTATTTATTGGAAAGGAATGCCAAAGAAAAGTATGTGAATAATGATTATGAATAGGGAGTCAGTGATAGTATAATGGTTGACAGGACGGAATGAAAGAAGAAAACATGTTGCGCCGACCCAAGTGTAAGACACTAGAGCAGGGTTTGTATCAGAGGTCCGCAGTAGGTCAGTTAACTCGATCAAACCACGAATTCGAAATAAGACTTGTTTTCTTTTCCTAAAATATTCTTTGACAGGGGTCCGTGGAATTGTTTAAATTGTGATAGTCGTCCATGACCACAAAACGTTTAAGAAACCTGCACTAGAAACACACTAAAAAACATTACCTCCCAAACGTCGATTGTACCGCGTAGTAGCGGAAGTTTGACCTTCACATTTTTCGCCCGACAGTCGTTGAAGTATTAGGTGATGACACTGATCATAGTTTTATAAATCTATTTTTTTCCCTCTCGAATTGCAGCAGACTTTAATAACAGCATGACTTAAAAAATACAATTCATAAGCCTCCTCGAATTCTCAAAGAGCGCCCTTCAATGGAGTGAGAAGAAAGAATAATTAATTAACAAACACTTGACGCTTTACAAGTGCATTGTTAACTACCAGCCTATTGTTTGAGCACGTATCGTATAACAAAATAAATGATGGCAGCACAATCGTTAGTTTCGTTGGTGATTGGCATGCGGAATTGCGCGTTTATTAGGGACCATTGTGTGATTTTTCAGAGGGGCGCTCCTGGTAATAACCGTGCGCATCGATCGATTATGTTAAAGCTAACGCTTGCTGCGGTCTGCCCGTGGATGGCAACCATTTCATAGTGAGACCTCTCTGTGCCTCGGAAAGCACGTAAAGCTGTTGGTCCTGGATGTCTTTCGTAGATCTTTGACAGTCGCCATGGGTAGTCAGTAGCCAGAAAGATTAACAACTAGGTAGTGTTATCAAGGGGTACCGTGTTACTGAGTAACTGGGTCTGGATAGACTGGAAGCCGACCCCAATATAGTTGGAAAAAGGCTTGGCAGGTGACGTTTGCGATTTGTTCGGAGTTTATACTAAAAAGACATAAAAAAAATAATGTTTAAGAGTATCTACGGAGTTTCTTGCTCGTTCTTCTCCATAGAGACCTACCTACGTTTTGGAACGAGCAACTGGCTTCAACGACTAACCGACTCCTTGACAATTCTATTCTGAAGTGCCTGTAAATGGTTTACTTAAGGGGCTATTAAACGACTTTTACAGATTTTTAACTGACAATCACGTCAAAATGTGCAGTGTAAATGATTTGAAAGCTTTGAGAGTTTTGGACGCAGAACTGACTCAGAACGGACGCAGTCTGCGTCCAAAACTCTCAAAATGTAATCGAAAAAATTAAATAAAAGTAGTATTCTTTAACTTAAAAAAAAGGCGTATACTAAAAGATAGATAATAAAATTGTCTGTTAGATGATGTAAGTTTCGTTTAATTATACCTGGTAGATTTTGTGTGATTGTCAATGTTTTGTCCGCATCAGTCGAGTTAATTAAACTATTTAATATGAATATAATTAAAAATATTCAGTTACTAAATGATTAAGAGAATGTTCTAGTTTAACATATTTTTTTTTTCAAATCTTTTACACTGCACATTTTGACGTGATTGTCAGTTTAAAATCTGTAAAAGTCGTTAAATAGCCCCTTAATTAAAAGAAATACTTTGGCTTTTACTGCTACTGGTCCACTTTGAATTTTGATGGATTTAAGATAAATTTAAAGTTAATTAGAAAGCAGCAAAGTCTGCAGCTAAAATTGGAAGTCAATTGAATCGGTTTTTAGGTAATTTCATGGTGAAAATAAAAGCAAGAAATCTTACTTCATACTATAATAACAAGATAAAGTTTCTTTTGAAACTATCTGTAGGCCATACAAATATTTGTTCCGTGCGGGAATCGAACTGCAGCAGTCAATCGTTCAACCGCTGAGCCAACCGTTTCGTCCATGTCGTCCGTTTGATGACTCCGGAAGTACTGATTCGATTTCAAAAATGAACTGATATTAAGCTATACTACGAGTATTGCCAATAAAATTGTCATAGGCTGTGTTTTCTCGTACACTTGACTTCTCCGCAGACAATGACGCGAGCGGAACCTAGTAATGCATACATTTTCTTTTTATCGGTGCTGAATATATTATATATTCATTTTCTATCTTCTAATAAATCCTTTCTTCTAAGTTTCCGTTTGGTCTTAACATTATCTATTTCTCCTAGGGATGAAGAAGACCCAGGCACTGACAACGAAGCCGACGCCGGTGACAATACAAGCGTCGCAAGCGCAGACAGTGTTGCCAGTCAAGCGACTGTCACTCCTGAGACTGTGTCGTCTAGCAGCGCGCCAGTTACTGGCAACATTCCTCCTTCACCTCTCAGGAGATCCCATACAGTGTCCGCGACCAGCTCCGACCGTCCAGTTTCAGCGCCACAGGTATCATTATTTTATAAAAAAAATATAAATTTATTTATTTACATGGAAAACCAACAGATAAACAAAAAGAAGGATTCCTACTAAGAAGAATAAAGAAGAATTCTTTCCTTTCTCAATAATAATACCTAAACCATTTATTTCACAACTATATTCTATATTAGATACATATTTGTTATCTATAACTTAAAAACTATGTCAGTGTTAGCTAGAACATGCATGCAGCTGATACAAGGACTGTAAAATAAGGCAATCTACTTTAATCTATTTTTTTCTATCTTATTCCTGCTGAAATACTTAACTATAAAGTAGTTATAATCCCTTTGCGTCTCTATAGTCTAGAATAATCACATGACGTACTTGTAGTTAAGTACAAAACTAGAAAATAATGAACACATTGGGCAGTTAATGTATTTTAACGTACTTTAAGTGAAGAAGTGTGGGTTAGTCGCTTTCTTTTAGTGATGGAATCATCATAAATTCTGTCACTTAACGGCCTACGAAGTTTTTATATCTCAGGAATCATTTATATTATTAAAATGGTTCCTAGACAAAAAATTTTTATACATATTTATATATTTCCATACAAAAAGTTATCAAAATATGACATGAACGGATAGCAGGGCAAAGCGACATGCGACATACGTCCGTCTAGCTGCGCGTCTACGCGATCACTGTCGGATTGCATACATATGAAAGAGAAGCGTGATGAAGGACCGTTCGTTCTTTTTACAAACGATAAAATAAATTCGTTACATAAAAATAAGTTGAGTAGTCAAAAATAAAAAACAACCAAGTTCTTTATTTAAATAGATACGTTATTGTTATAAATTTTACCAACGTACATTGATAAGTTATGTATATATTTTTGTTGAAAGATCATTTAGTTAGTTTACCATTTTTTTGTATCGAGAAAACTTTTCAAAAACGTGTTTTGAATACAACAGGGTTCTCAGAAATATATTCAAGAATAACATATATTTTTTCCGCCGTCACAAACTGTATAGATTTGGCTAAAAAATTGTTTGAGGCAAGCCTATTTGAGTGTTGTCAGCGTCTTAAAAAGTAAAAATTGACCATTTGAGGGTTAACGGCCTTCTAGTTAAAGGACGGCAGTTTGGTTGCAATGACACACAGGAGACTGTTGGTGCTGGCGCTGGGGGGGGGGACGCTCTCTGAGAAGCAAGGACGCCCACGTTTGCGTCAGATCGCTGCGAAGCCGTCAGTGTGCGTCCAGAACATACCTGGCGCACTGATGTAGTTTCTTGCCTATTCTTCTCCATACAAAACTACCTTTTGGAATGGGCAACTAGAATCATTTTTTTCAACCCAGATTATGAAACAAAAGGCAGATAGACCGCGCGGAACACTGAGAGTGAAGCCACCAAAGCAAATACAAATTCAAAAGCGAATACCTACAACCGAGCTTTGTGCTGTACTGACACGAGTCAGTACATCACGAAGCGCCGCATCGTTAAAAATAACAAATACAATTAATAGAAATTCAAAAGTTAATTCCTATAATCTCGTGATTGTATTCGCTTTTGAATTTCTATTTGAATTTGCTTTGGTGGCTTCACTCTCAGTGTTCCGCTTCATAATCCGAGCATTTGATGTTCAAAAGTGCCTTATAATGGTCTATTTTAATTTAAATAAATGATTTCACTTTGACAATGGCTTTGACACTGCAGAAGCGTGGCAGCCCCAACAGTATCTTGAAACCATTGTTTAAATACTAGACTCGAAAAGCAATAAATGCATTAATCTCATGTCACATTAAAAACAATATTACGTAGGACAATATGTCCTTACATTCTCTGTTAAATAATGGGGAATTATAAAACGAGCGATTAAAAAAAAGCTTTGCGACTGATGATGACATACTGTATTAATAACTTGAGCGGTATGAATTTGAGTAAGCGAAAAATTAACTAAACTAACGACGAATATTGATTAATAATAAAATCCAGAACAAGCTTACAAAAAGTGGATTGTGATAAATCCATTTCATATATTAAAATTTTATTCGAGCGACTACATTACTAAGTGAGCGACTGGAAATACAGAGAGGGCAACTTCAATATTAAGATAGATAGAATTTCCTGTGGCCCACCGTACCACAGGCCATACCCCTGGTGGTATGGTGGGTCGTTTGGGTTAGGTTAGGTTAGAACTGTGACCATCAAAGCGCGAAGGCGAGCGAGCGCAGCGAGCGGGGCCGCGGCAGCGGCCGCCGAGCGCCAGATCCCCTCTATTGTATTGAACATTCAACTCTCGTGAATGTCTTATCGCTAAATTGCTCATTAGTGTATTTTTCAAAGTGGTTTTTGTATTCGAAACACTTCATTTAAGATAAAATGCCGCTCAGTATAAAAAATACATTTGCCAAATATTGAAAAAAATGCAGGACGTAACGTTGACACTCAAACAAATATTAAGTCGCTCAAATATTATGAAGCTGCTCATTTTGTATTTTAAGTAACTCAAATTAATGTTTGTAAGATACTATTCTGTTGATTTTTCGTCACTTACAGTCAGTCGCTCACTTAGTAATTATTAACCCAAATTAATTAATTTTGACACTTAAAATTGTAATTTACAGTCACTCGTTTTATTGCTACCCTTAAATAATCCTGAACACTATAATAACATTTCTTGTTAGGATTCACTAGAACCACACCTCGGACACTTCATACAAAACTTGCAAAATAATTACCTATTACTACTACAAAACCAAATGACGTCTGTACACGTGCAAATGTGTGCGTGAATTTTAGTAGGGTTGAATCAGTTGGATGTCGTGGCGTACAAAATGGCGCGATAAGTGCAGCGCTTTACGTCGGGTGCACCGAACGACGACGGAACTACCGGAACGTTTCGAGCAATAATATGAAGTGATCTTGTCCGAGCGTTCAATTATTTATTTCTTAAAGAAATAAAATAAATGATATTTGATTTTGAATACTCGGATTTGTAATGACATAAAAGTAATATTATAATATTTATTATGTAAAGAGGTTTATTTATTATCAATAATGGTAAATTAAGGTACCTACCTAATTACAAAATATGGAATTCACGATCGCCCCGTACCATTACGCGGAAACGCAATTTTTTTTTTTTCATTTATTTCGGTACCAGTCCATGTCCATACATGTTAAGTTCAAAAGTATTAAAAATAAAAATTAAGAATTAATTAAAATATTACAATAATAATAATTACAATGGGGCGACGCGACAAGGTTAGTGCGTAGGGTACTACTTTTCAATTCCAAGAATGAATAGAACGTGAAAGAAAGGGACATAAGTACATAACTAAGACAATAAAGAGAGAGAGCAATATTAATAGCTGGTAATGTTGGTATGTTATTATTACGGAAGTTTTAATTGTATTATTATAAAACGACGAAAACTTGGAAAATAAATGAATCATCGAGATTAAAACTAATAAATAAAACAAAATAAATCGCAAAATTGTGTGTTTGTGTCAGCAGTACCTACAGCGCTGCAGTTCTTACGATTTTGAGCGCCCTAGCTAAAGAGTCGGCGGTTAGCCCCTCCAAGTGCGGGGTGAGGGTGCGGTATCTGATATAGCGCGGGGAAGGGAGTGTCCCTTCTGTATGTAGTACTATTAAGTATTCTGTGCTAGAACTTAAAAAAAACGTTTCTAAATAGTCACGCCAGCGATTCCTAGGCTCCCTCGGGTACGTAGTCCAATTTGGGTAAATTTTCGTCATCGGGAAAACAGCAACCTGCTTGTCCAGTACAATAACGCACTGAGAGTACTGTTGAAGCTGTCATGGCGCTGCAGTGCGTCAAGAATGTCAGCGGGGAACCATAATAAGAGCGCCCATCCCGTCATATTTCCCATACAAACGCTCGTACGCGATTACGGCGTTATAACAAATTATTTCCTAAATATTTTAAACACCCAGGTATCTTGTGGTTAAAATCTAAGTTTTTATGAAGCCAAGAATGAACTTTTTTGAGGAACTGTAGCATTTATTGCTTTTAGAGTAGGTACAGCTAGTCCAAAGGCTGAAGCTGTAACAAATACACCGCCGTTTGCTGTGTGGTGCGGGCCGCGAATAGCAGCACCCCATTTCTACCCGTAGGTGTCGTAGAAGGCGACGGAGGGATATTGTCCAAAGGATGGGCAGCAGCGTCCTAATTGAGTACAGTCGAACAAGCTAATTGGTTTACAAGCAAAAATATTCATCTTTCTGATACACTAATATTTTATTTATTGGAACGAAGTTCCTTATCGCGCGTTGTGAAAGGGGGCTAGACGGAAAAAATTCTTACGAAAAGTTGTGACGACATGCTATAATAAGCTAAATTGAATCGTTGGAACTGTCAAATAGAGTTCATTATTAGTTGAATGGCGGCTTTTCTATGAAAATATTGGAGCGAATTAAAACCTTATTTTTACACATTAACCGTGAAATTCGGTTGCACATAGCTCCTATTGTCCGGTCGGGCACCAGCCTATACGTTTCTCAGAATAATTTTATCATACCTTTTTTGGTAAAATTTCAATTTTTAACCGTTTACGTTTACAAAATAAAGTCCGAATTCCCTTTTCGTAGAATATGTTTATGTATTTAAAGGCGGCGCGGCGAACTCTTTGAACTAGGTACCTACGGCGATATGTTTAGTACCTAAGTTTATTCGCTCAAATAGTGGCGGTACCTACCTCAATGACATCGGAATTATCATTGCGTGATAATTCCGATGATAACGACCTACGAGATAAGTCCACCTTTCACTGTGAGACTGTGTGGATTGTGAAAACGAGTGTAAATTTTAAGTCGATAATTAAGCCATAGAATACGTAGGTTAGGTAGGTAGGTAGTTACTGTACCTACTTCTATGTTTTGTTTAGTAGGTACCTATTGAAAGTTTGGGTTTGGTAATCATGAGCTTTCTATCGGTCGCGGTCGTCAGTAGGTAACCACTGCACCTTATCGCTCTAGGTCACAGAGTACTTTTCTCTAGGTTTTACTAGCGACAATAATATTTTTTTTTGATTCGATTAAAATGTTTTTGTTTAAATTAAGCCAGTGGGAGCTTAGGTGGGTACCTAGATACGTAGTGGTACTTACTTTTATCATTGGCGAATTATTTGTAGTTGTAAGTAGGTAAGTGAGTAGGTACCTACTCTTTTGCTAGAAAAAGAAAGGCAGGCAGGCGTAGGTACCTATAGGTGCTATAGGTAACCTATTTAAATAAATTAGAGCTATTCACAAACACAGTTTTAATCAACTTTGGCTTACTTAATTAAAAAACTTACCTATTAGGTATAAAATTTACACTTCCCTGTATCGGAGCAACTGCTCAATATGGAGTCCATTTCGCTCGATACATAAACGGGCACGTTTAATTAAATTGTCTTTTAATTTTATTAATGTGTCTCTGTCACTTTTCACAATATTAAAAGCGTTCACTATCGCACTTCTTAAGTCATCTCGAGTAGTATACTCCTGGGTATAAACGAGCCTTTTAATCTCGGACCACAAATAAAAATCCAGCGGTGTCAAGTCAGGGCTCCTTGCGGGCCAAGGCACTGGGCAACCACGACCTATCCACCGCTCACCAAACTCACTATTTAAATGCGCACGCACTGAAGTAGCATAATGAGCGGGACATCCATCATGCTGATAGAACATGCCGCGTAAGTATGCCAGAGGCACATCCTCTAACAACTCCGGTATGGTAATTTGCAGCATCTCCAGATAAACGAAAATTGAGCCTACTGATTAAGTTTATATAACATTATATTTGTTAATAATAAAAAAAAATATTATTATAACTTAAAAAAAATAAAATTTTATTACAATTCCTTCACTAATTAATCGAAAGGAACTTCGTTCCATCCGGGTGTCCCTTGACACCTCTCAAGTTTTTTTTTATTTTATTTTTTTATCTTTAGTACGTAGGTACCAGGGACACCTACGTGCTCGAGATAAGAAAATGAAATAAAATAAAGTACTGTGAGT
This sequence comes from Charanyca ferruginea, assembly GCA_947361185.1. Taxonomy (NCBI): domain Eukaryota; kingdom Metazoa; phylum Arthropoda; class Insecta; order Lepidoptera; family Noctuidae; genus Charanyca; species Charanyca ferruginea. Next base: position 25,222,513 of record OX376068.1, read on the forward strand.
GTAGTAGAAACATGAATATTTTTTCCTGTAAACCAATTAGCTTGTTCGACTGTACCATAACACCTACTGCGATCGCCAATATACATCGGCCAAGCCATCGATGTGAAAGATTCTCAATATTACAATTTGTTGAACTGACTGACGGTCCATTTGATAGATATTATCAAAACTCATCTGCCCTGTTGCTTTGGTAACCTAACGAAGGAAATTGAAGCATTGGCGAAAATAACGAGCAAAGATTAATTTTAATAGGGTTGAGGGTATGCTAGCTTGAGATATATTATCAACCTTGTTCTTGTAGGTTGGAAACATTCACAACAACCATTTTAAATGCTGATAAACTGCAGTAATAACGAATAACTGCAACTACAGTAATTTAAAATGTTTATAAAAAAATAAGTCTGGCAATAAAATTCAAATTCAAATTCATAATCATGTATTTGCCAATATGGGTAATTACATAAAGTTGTTAAAAAAATAAATAATAGAGCATAGTTCAACATATTACGCCTTGAGGCATGCAAATATCAAACTTAAGAGCGCGTATTCGATTCGTGACGAAAACTTCATGTTTTTGCGTTTTGCCCAGATAGAGCAATATCGTAATTATGTGAGCAGATTATTTCAAGACAATTTACAGTTTTAGAAAGATTAAGTCTTGATTTAGGCAGCTACAGAGTAAAAGTATAATTTTTAATTATGGTTTTTTAAAGGGAATACAATTCTTTCATATCGTTTTACGAAAATAGACGTCAGAGTTAACTTTCAGGACTAATACAACCATTACAATATGCTAAAATATTTTGTTTTATGCGTTTTTCCAACAGTATATACAGTCATAAAGACAGCTACAGAGCCAAAATTACGAAAATATTACTATTATGTATTAAAAAACAATGTTGAAAAAGTAGAAAATCGGTTCACTTTGACAATTTTTTTCATCAGTATTTGAATAAAAACATAACTGATATATTTATTTTATGAAAGTAAATGTTATGCTTAATATACAGAATATTTTTCAGTCCATTATACGAGCTCATTTATTTTAGACAATAATTTTAAAAAGCACTGTAAAACATCGCGCGCTGTCGTTTGCCGATCAATTTCAATGATTCGTGCTTATTTCGTGCGTCTTTCTTTTTCTGATGCACACAAACCGACCATTGTATTGTACTAGTGTATGTCAATGCTGCTACGCCGTTCTAGCTATCGTTTAGATTTTGAGTTGCGCTAAATCGAATACGCGCCCTTAAAGCTATGTTGTTGTACAGTTACCTACATGCAACAGTGATTCAATAAGGAATAACACAATTTTAGTATTGTAATAATAATTAAACATTACCAAATATAATGTCACAAGAATAATTAAAGATTAAAATGTCATGTATTAAGTGGGAATGTCAAGATAATATTATTTTGTAAATAAATGTAAAAGTCATATAATGGATAATTAATTAGTGCATTAATATCATGTCACATTAAAAACAATATTACTGAGGACAATATGTCCATACATTCTCTGTTAAATAATCCTGAACACTATAATAACATTTCCTGTTAGGATTCACTAGAACTTTAAAAAATCGTTTCTAAATAGTCACGCCAGCGTTTCCTAGGCTCCCTCGGGTACGTAGTTCAATTTGGGTCAATTTTACTCATCGAGAAAACAGCAACCTGCTTGTCCAGTATAATAACGCACTGAGAGTACCGTTGAGGCTGTCAGGAATGTTTGTGGGAAACCATATTAATGGGTTTTCCGAGATTATTAGAAACAGGTGTGTCTCTCTGATGACACGTGTCCATGCTAGCACCAACACTATTCTCAGTGTGTTCGCTGACCGGTGGGACTACGCGATAATACGGAGGTGGTTGCAGCTCCACGTTGACTTTTAATTGTATTGTTTTCTGTGTATGTTCCTACTAACGTTAGATACTCGTATTTAGTTATTTGTTACTAACTCTATGGATCTTTTCTGACCTTGTCTTGTCTTGTGTTTATTATTATTATAAAGTCATCATAATTAATTCCTTCAAACAATTTGTTTAATCAATTTGAAATTCCGTACCTTCGTTCAGGTATCTTCACCACCCCAGTCGACAACCGACTCACTGGTGGTTGAAATGAGTACCAGCGTGAGCAGTGTGAGTGAAAGAGACAGCTGTAGCGAGAAGGACAGGGACAGCATGTGGGAGAAGGACCGAAGTGAGAGCCGAGCGTCCTCGTCTACTTCGGCTGCTACGCTAACCAACGTGAGTGGTAGTGTGGGTACAAGTACCTAGTACATATTATAAGTAATAGGGTAAAACCAGGATAGTTTCCGCAGGGGTATAGTTGCATCAATTGTAATTTCTCTAGTTTCGTAAATGAATCACATGTTTATTTATCTACCTAGAGACTCTGCCACTACCACTTTGCTGACCGTATTGCATGTCTCTGTGCCATTGCATGGGAAGGCAAGGTGCGGTCAAAGTTTTTGCGGGATAAACATGTCCTCTTTCTCGGCGGGGCATCTATTTCTAAACGTAATTTATATGGACTAGGCAACTATGCCATATATGGCATAGTTAGGGTACTTTCCCATATATCTGATAATCGTCCAAAAAAATTGAGGTCTGTAAAAATTGCCGATACTCTGGAAATTCATATCTTGGAATTTCCAGAGTATCGGCAATTTTTACAGATTTGTTTTCACAAAATTGAGGATAATAAACCAAGTACACGCCCGTTTTACTAATAAGATATTTTGTTTTTTGTACTGAGAGATATGAAGCAATTTCAAAAAGTGTGGCGACTAACCGGCTTTTACCCTACCAGCAGTGATGTTCGGTAGGTAAGGATCTCACTCGGTGAACGTAGGGGAATGAGTTTGTGATGAGGTCTCAATCCCTAGCTCCAGGTGGCATGACAGCTCAGCTCACTAAAATTCACCAAGGGAGAGCCACACAGACCGGCAGTACACATATTATATCCAATCCAAATATCGCCAGTTGTGTAATAAATGCGAATGTTGTAGAAACTAGAACTAATTTCGTGCGTTCAAGCCCAACCTTTAATTGAAATCAAATATAACAGCTCACTTCTTAGGACCTATTAATTATGTCAATAATAATCCGTGGTGCTTGTCAACTGTGCTTCTCGCAGTTAAAACGTCCTTTGTGCCTATTGGCCTAGTTCTGTTCTGTCTTCCGCTTGATGATGAGGGTATTGAAAAAACCTTTTTAAAAAAATGAGAACCGCCTTCAAAAAAAACTAAAAAGTGATAAATAACTTTAGAACAGAACACACATGACTTTAGTTTCGGAAGTCGGTGGTAATACAAAACAACAAACAGAACAAAGCCGTTTTTATTTCCCACTTTTTAGTGCCTCGTGATCACCCAAATCCATTAAGGAAAGGCAACACAGTTAAAACAGAGATCGAAAGTCCTCCAAAGAAAGAAACGAACACGTTTTCTCGGCTTTTGTGGTTTTTTTCAAAAAGCGCTGAATAAATTTCTGTTTGTTGTATACTAAAACCTTCTCCAGAATGAAACAAACACTTTTCTGAAAACCGCATCAAAATCGGTTCAGCCAATCGGGAGATAATCGCGGACAAACATACATGCATTCATACATACATACATACAAACATACGGGTCGAACTGAGAACCTCTTTTTTTTAAGTCGGTTATAAATATGTAATTCTTACACCTCCGCTGTTCTTTTCTGATAAATTACGTTGCGGGATCCAAGACAGTTGAATCGTTTCTCTGGGACTCGTCGAGCTTCATTGTTTCGGCGCTTTTCTGGTTGTCACCACTGTTGATTCTGACTTATAGGAATTGCAGTGGTCTGGAAAGAGGGAGGCAGGTTTGTCTCAAAAATAAAAGATTGTTTAATAAAGTGTATGTTATTATAGCCCAACTGAGACCGTTCTTGAGGTAACTGCGCGGAGCAGGAGGGGTGACAGTTGTCAAAAGTTGACGTATCAGTTAGCTCTTGCGTCACGTCACCTCACCCTTCTCGTCCCGCACTGCTACCTCAGAAACTACTACTAACTGGCTACAAATCCAGACATCGGGTTGCTAGGGCTACTGAGAAATTCATTACGGAAGAATGCCCAATTTGAAATGCAAACCCAGATCCTCAAGCTCAGCATTAGCGTTTGGGACCTCGAAATTAATGACTCATTACAAAAGAGTCCTCTGATTTGATCACAAAGTGGATTAGTGATGGCAGTTTTTTGTTACTTGTCTTAGGCGGGATTACACTGCCTAGGGCCACCACGTTATGCGTATTTTTGACAAAGTAGGACAGACACATCATAGATAGCCAGAAAGATACATAAAACATTACACACATACACAAAAATATGCACACTAATGCATACACCAACACACACATACACGTAAACGTACATTGATTTTTACTTTTCTTTTTTTTTATCATCATAAGGCATTGTTCTTTTTTCTTTTAAGGGTTGGTATTCACCTGCTCTTAGCGGCGTCTCCGCGGCCAGGATCCGCGACAATCCGAAGCACACAAAAGAGTCTTGCAACCGTCGCCTTCTGAAGTCAGACCTCAGCCTTACCTCGCACCCAGAGATGGAGATAGACTACTATGATTATGAAGTTAATAATGCTGGTAAGGTTTTCATGAATTGTCTAGAATTTGAGATGTTAATGAAAACATATTAGATGTATTATATTTTTTAAGTCATTGTATGGAAACATCAAGACGGCAACCAGAAGGCTAATTCACGTAATTTTATGACGCGCCAATTAAGTTGTAGTGCAGTTGCAGTTAAGTTCAAGTTTGAGTGATAAATGGTATTCTTGTAATCTTTGAACTGCGCGTAAGCTACGCGTGAACTGCACGTCAACTGTACGACAACCAAAGTCTACCAAACTTACTTTTGGTGTAGCCACAGAGAGAAAGAGCCAGAGAGAAAAAATATTTAGAATCGATTACATTTCAATGAATATGACGTTATTATAATATTAAAATAATACCCGAGTACAGATTTTAGTGCTTTTTCTTACGTCAAACGAATGGTGGAATACCGATCATGTTGCGTTCCGAAGGACGCACCAATGACGCGCAACAGTAGAATGCCGTTATTGCGCTCGCGTGACGCGAACTTGACACGAGCGTGTCTGACAGCGGTAGAGAATTTAACTGCACTGCTACAGCACTTCTTTAGTTACGTGAATTAGCCCACACATGTTATGTAGTCACCGATGCCTGTAGTGATTTGAAAGAATAGGGGGGAGATCTTGTTGTGTTTCTGGCTTCTGACTAACCATAACGACCCTTTTCCCCTTTAAAATAATGTTAATGTTTATCTTCAACATATAAATAAAAGATAGGTATTAAGGAAGGTAGGTATTTATCTATGGGCCTATGCAGCCTGAAATAAATGAATTATTATTATTATTATTATTCCAAAAGCTGATTCTTGGACCAAGGAATTAGCATTGCAATGCAAATTATCAAAAATGTTCTCCTTCTTAACTTTATAAATTAGAGATTCACAAAATTATAATAAAATTCAATATTTTGTATCGTAAACAAGAAGCTCTTGTCTCGCTCTTGATTGTAGATAGATCAAAGTTGCTTACCATGAAAAATAAGCACAAAAATTTCAAAACCACCTCAGGTAGGCATAGAAGGCATAGAAGGCTTATATACGACCAACCCACCATATGTTAAGTCCCAGGTATAGAGCTGGCTAATTACCAACTAAACACAAATACGGATTCCGAACTTCTAATGAAAAAATCCCTATTGAAAAACGCACTATCACAACTTTCAACAGCCAGGCTTGCAACCACTAGGCCACTTGGAGAATTATAATAATATAAAATTAAATACATATTTCCTAAAGTCACGCTTGGTTCACGTGAGCGAAGCCGCGGGCACAGCTAGGTCTTAAATAAGATGATCGTCATACTAAGTAATAAAAACAACTTTGTTTGTACAAAGCTCTTACAATTTTACTACTAGGCACTAGACTAACTTACTACTTCCAATGTAACGAGTACTAAAATATTGAGTAGGGTACTAAAACTTAAGCGAAAGAATGTTATTTATCTTAGCAACCCAAAGTCACCATCCGACTTAAAAATTAATTAAAAAGAAACTGAATTGTCATTTATCACAGGTTCAGTTCCCGGCTCGTATTTGGGAATGGACCCGGCTTTCCTGGTCTGGATCCCACCGCTCGAAGATGGCGACATTCTGAAGGAGATCGATGAAAACAAGGTTCCAATTTATGAGGTGAGCCATATTTGTCACAGCAGTATTAGGGTGAAGCCAGACGCGCGTAATTTTGTAAGTCGAGAGTCGCAGAATTTCGGTCGCGTAATTTCTGCTACATTCGGTTTCATACAAAAGTCCTGTTTCATTCGTACGGCGACGCAAAATGAGTTGTCTGCCGAATCACACGCATTATTCGGACCGAATTGAGTTGATCGAACAAACTGGCCTCGATTTTCATCACCTCTCGTCTGGCATCCCAGCACAATTTCTGCCAGGCAGAATTTCTGCGACCGAAATTCTGAAACTCACGAGTCACAAAATTACGGTCGTTTGACCTCACCCTTACCTATGTCAGATGATGCTTAGTGATAGCTGCAACTCAATATTAAATTTTTCCCCTATAAAACTCCTTCTTTATCACCAGTCTCATAGATATATCCTTTACAGGAAATTTTACCCAGGGAACTTCACCCAGACCCCGGCAGCAATACAGAGTCCCCTGAAGACCGACCAACATCCAGTACCCTCAAGAGAAACCCTGACAACCGCATCAACAGATCAAATGAATCCATGAAATCGTTCCGCAAAGTTATCGATAAAGGAAACATTATACACCCCCTAAACTTCAGCATCACTGATCTGCAAAACTCACCCAAAATGACGAAGAGGAACAAGAAGAAGAAGGCTGAAAGTCCCGTGACGATACAGATGAAAGATTTGACGCTCACAAGGTCCCCAGTCAGAGTACACAGGAAAGAGAATCGAAGTGACTTCGACACGTCGACTCTAAAAAGAGTAAATGAGACAAAAGAAAAAGACTCCGATACTTTAAAAAGGAATGATTTTGCCGATATCAAGTTTGCTGACGAAAATTCCGATTCGTCAAATGAAATAAAATTCGCAGACGATTCGCCAGATAGCAATAGAATTGTTGACAAATATAATGTTAGAGCCTAGGATACTTCGTTTCGGAGACGTTCGTTTTTGATGTTGGACCTGGTAGATGGACATACATTTTGTGTACCCCTTACATAGAAAATTGGTACTATATTACCCCTACTTCCCGAAGTCTAGTCAATAAAGTGAATGATAATTTTCTATTCAAATCTTCCCGAAGTCTAGTCAATAAAGTGAATGATAATTTTCTATTCAAATTGATAGATGGACTAGGTACAGGATGTTAAAAAAAGTCTTGATCCTTTGCATAATTTATACGGCTCCAGTCAATTGATATAACTACTTTAGAGGAGCTGTCAAAACGCGATACTATAAATTTTGTATGGCCATAGGATACTGTAATGCCAACTCAATTTACTAAATATATTTTATTGATTTCAAAAAACGAAAAATGTAAATTTACAGTTAACTGAAAATAAATCGGGTTTTCAGGATTAAAATTAAGTTTTTGGGTCTTCAAATTATTTATGAAGGGTGTCTGAAATAATCTATTATTTTCCAATAATTATTTATGTCAAATGAAAGCGTGAGCTGATATTAAAAATTTTAATTTATACAGTAAGTTAATTCGTTCGTTATCTTAAACTCGTTAATCTATATCATTAATAGATTTAAAAATATATATCAGCATAAAAAAGAGGTATAAAAAAAATCAAAAATGTACCTACAGAGTGTGATTTTGTATGACGTTTAAAAAATAAAAACTTTTTTTTGTATCCCCGAACGATGTAGTATTATTACGAATTAAAGCGAACGCCTTTTGTTAATTAACATACTGTATAATAAAGGGGTAATGTTTTATTTAAATTACAAAATATTCCCATTTCCATTAGTTGAGTGTAAGGACCAATCTGTGAATAATTCCGACATATAGTTCTCATATCATCAAAACATATTTTTAAATGTCATTTGTACCATTTATCATCAATGTAAGGTAGTCACACATTTAGTCATAGAGTTTTATAATCAAGCTAATCATTAGTAGTATCGTAGAATTCACTTGCCGTCAATAAGGTAACATACCTACTTGAAATGTAGAGATAAGAAAAAAAATATTGTTACTATTTTTTCGGTAGAATCTGTATTCATACGAAAAATGGAGTAATCTATTTTTGATGTACAACATCTAATGCTGTTCGTTGGAGTTCTAACTTTAGTCCGGCTTTTAACTTTAGTCAGAGTTCTCTTTAGTCGGACTTCCAACTACAGTCCGGGTTCTAACTTTAGTACGAGGTCTAACTTCAGTCCGGGTTCTAACTTTAGTCAACTTCTAATTTTAGTCTGAGTTCTAACCTTAGTCCGAGTTCGGATCTTTGTCCTAGTTCTGAATTTAGTCCGAGTTCTGACCTTAGTCAGAGTTCTGATCTACGTCCGAGTTCTTACTTTAGTACAAGTTCTGATGTTAGTCCGAGTTCTAACCTTAGTCCGAGTTCTAACCCCAGTCCGAGTTCTGACCTTATTTCGAGTTCTAACGATAGTCAGAGTTAAATAGTTTCGATGTTTCACATCTGCCAGTCGTCCCACGACGAATTTTCTACATTTCAAGCAGGCTAACAGTTATACAATCATTGTATAAATACCATTACCTACACTTTCTGATTGTTCTCATGTAACATTTATTTAGTTTTTATTAATAGAATACCTACTAAATATGTCATCGCTGTGCCCACGCTGCCAAAGTGTAGTTTATGTATAATACTCGGCAAACATCTTGAACGAAAATGGCATCGAACTCGCAGGTCCTCTAACTTTTATGGAAACAGTGTTGCTATTCTCTAAGTAACACAACCTAAAGCTCGACGCTACAGCAGTAGTGAGTTACATTTTTGAATTCACTAACCTTTGCTTACGCATCGCTAGCGTCATGTGTATTAACGGCTTAGGTGGAACTACTCAAAGTTTAATAATTTGACATATAAAAAGAAAAATGATATTCGCTAAGCAAAACAAGTCGCTGAGTTCGACGTCGATTCCACGGCTGCCACGATGTCGAGTTCGCCGTTGAATGCAGCCATGAATGGTAACGTTAGAGAATAGCATAGCTGGTCCTTCGCGTCTCACACGGTATTACCATGGCCCGCGCATGCGTAAGTTCAAGACATTTGCCGGCTATTAGTATCTTAAGTTTCAGTCAAACAATAATTTTAATAATATTATTAGAAGACTGACTGTCGGGCAGTGCAATAATTTCTAATTGAAAGTAATCGACTGTATTTCGAATCTCTTAACATTTCTAGTCATCTTGTGTTATAGAAACAGGTTTTGTTTAATTTTTGCATTAAAAATTAAGCATTTACGAATTATTTGCTTAATAATTATGTTCTACTTATTTAATTTCTGAAGAATCTGAGAAAATGTAAGTTGTAATTAGATAAAATAATCCTTATAATTATCGAAAGACACGTTAAGTAGGATTATTTTCACATCTTGTATTTATTTAATTATGTAAACTAGCAATGTATTGTTTTTAATATTATTGTATGTTTAGATAAGTCCTGACATTAAGTTGGACACGTTGTTTTAATATTTAATTTGTGGATGCTCCATTAATTAAAGATATTTTTATTTTGTAATTTGATATTGTTCTTTTATTTATGACACATTGGCGCTGATTCCCTTGTTTACAAACTTAAATAAAATTAGACATTTGGCATCTCTTACTGCCAGACAACTGAAGAAAAGGACAGCGACAGATAAGAACTAAAATAGAAATGTCAGATTAGTTTTTTTTTGAACTTCGTCATATTTTTAAATCAATACGTTCTGAAATGGCAACGATAATTGTATGAACATTTTAGCTCAACTTAAATTGACAGCTCATATTAATCAATCTATCTCTTTCTTGTTTTATTGGAGAATAAAAATAGCTTAAAATAAGATTCGTTCGTGCTCAGCAGATTATACACCAAAAATGCTGCTGAAAGTTATTTTTATGACTCCTGGAGTTATCCAAATCCTGATATAATACACTTCTGGACACATCTATTGGCCCACCTTAGAGTTTAGGTTTCGATGGCCCCTACCGAAATATGATTGCTAAATTGAACAAAAACTGTTGATGCAGTTTTAAACCTGATACATTTTACCATCTTTTTCGATCGTATTGTTTTAAATTTGAATTCAGAATACCATCGACATGGAGCTACGCCAAGCTAACAAGTCGGATATGCGCCCTGTTAAAGGCAATTGATTTTTGAATAAAAAACATGTTTTATCAAATCAAGGTTTAATTTAATAACGCGTGTTGCCTCCATGGGCATCTACCACAGCTCTCATACGATTAGGCATAGAGTTTATCAACCGCTCTATGAAATTTTGAGGGATCATCTCCCATTCCTCTTCTATGGCAGTTTTCAACTCCTGCATCGTCTGGGCAACTGGCTGACGAGCCCTAACACGTCTTTTTAGCTCGTTCCACATGTGCTCAATGGGGTTCATGTCTGGGCTTCTGGCTGGCCAGTCCATAACTGTGATGTTCACATCCCGAAGATATTCCCTGACGATGCCGGCCGCATGGGCTCTTGCATTATCATGCATAAAAAGGAAATTTGGGCCCACATAGTCCGCGTATGGTATCACGTGAGGTTCTAAGCACTCACGAATGTACCTTTCAGCATTTAATGTTGGCAGCCGTGGTCCTGTAACAACCTCAAGTTGAGTTTTGCCGCTCGCGGATATGCCGCCCCAGACAGTCCATGAGCCACCGCCATAAGCAACCCTCTCTTCAAAGCAGCATTGTGCGAAACGCTCTCCCTTACGTCGGTAGACCTTCTTCCTTCCATCATTGCCATGTAACACAATTTTAGACTCATCAGAAAAGAGTACACGGCTCCAATCTTGCTGTGTCCAATTTAAATGACTGCGTGCGAAATGAAGGCGCGCTGTTCGGTGGGCTCGCGTTAGTTTGGGCCCATTAGCTGGCTTGTGTGGTACCATATCGCGTTCTTTTAACCTTCTCCGAACAGTTCGAGCGCTTACAGATACTCCGTGGAAGTCGCGAAGTTGGTTTTGTATCTCAATGGAGGTAAGGTGACGATTTCTCAAGCTGGTCGTCACGATGAATCGATCCTGCCTTTCAGTTGAGACCCGAGATCGTGGCCTTTCTTGGCGACGAATAAAGCCGCCAGTCTCTAGGTACCTCCGATAAACATTTCGGACCGCAGATCGACTTAAATTAAGTTGAGCACTCACGTTTCTTTGGCTGTGTCCGGCCTGAATAAGTGCCACAGCTTGGGCGGCGACTTCAGGTGAAGTATCCATAGATTATTGATAGAACCTCACCTTAATGTTAAGAATAAGTAATGTTTGTTGCAAAACCAAAGATATCAATCACTTTTTCGAGAATTAAATCCAAGTAAACCAATAAAACCAAGTTTTCTTAGTATTCGATTGTTTGATATCAACAAACAGGCTCCAAATTGTCTTTTGTTTCTTTAAATTCTGTGTTCGAAATTCAAAAAAAGACTATTGAATGAAATTGTGAATGTGCCAGGTTCAAAACTGCATAAAAACTTTTTGCTCGACCTAATATAAAATTTTAGCTAGGACCAAACGAAACTGAAAATACAAGGTGGGCCAATAGATGTGTCCAGAAGTGTATAGCACGATTCAACGTGTCCAACGTGTCCATAAAAGCTTTTTTGGAAAATCCATCTTTCCTAAACAAGGGAAATAGCTTAAAATAAGTTTCGTTCGTGCTCAGCAGATTATACACCAAAAATGCTGCTGAATCCTGATATAATATATCACGATTAGTCGTCCATAAAACCTATTTGGAAAATCCATGTTTCCTAAACGAGGGAATGAAGCGCAGTCTTTTAGGTGTTGAATTAACGGATCGAGTTAGAAATTTAATACTGCGCTCCAAAACAGGCATAGCAGACGTGGCTCTAAAGGCTGCCCAACTGAAATGGGACTGGGTAGGACATGTCTGCCGCATGCTGATCAAACTGTGGGGCACACAATATAGAACAAAGAGTAGAAAATTTGAGCCTGGAGACCACGTTTTAGAGCCTTAGTCTATTAATTGGGCGCTAGATGTCACGGAGTCGCCTCGTGGTAGGCACGAGGTGGCTAAGGGAACTATTCATTTAGAGATGAATTAAAGATCGAGGTTACAACAATAGCATTACACTTTTAATTCGGTTTAGACAGTATTCTGGTAGCACACTAGATTAGAAAAGAGGCTTAGGGCTCAGACGGTAGATGGGCGTGGTAGGCTGTTAAAACGTGGTCTTCAGTCCGAAGAGGTGAGACACTTAACTCGTCGCTGCTGGCCGGTCAAGAAGGGCAGCGTCCATCGCGCTTAGGCTTAAATAGGTCAGCGGGGGCTGCGTCGAGGTAGTGCGGGGTGTGGAGTGCTGGAGCGCTGCTACCGCGGCCCGCGTCACACGAGTAACACAGAACTGGTGCTCTGAGGCAGTAAAATGGGGTCGCGGCAGTCCACGAAGGAGATGGCGGTACAAACTACGCGGATGGACCAAAACTGGATGGAGGGAACAACTACAGAATCGCGAAATATGAAAGGTATGGAAGAAGGCATTTGCCCAGGAGTGAAGCAGAATAGGCTAACAAAATAAAATCTTGTAATAAAGAGGATGGGTGCGTTGGGTTGGACATACCTGTACTCTGACTTCTTGCAGTTTTCATGTTGAATGAATTTTCAACTCTATACTGAGCCGAGGGTTAAATATCCAATAGTGCGCTTTTATTTAGGCATGAGTAAGTGAAAACGGGTCTTAGCTTACTATAGTGACCACCCTAGTATTAACATTTGCTAAACACTACACAATTCTTCTTCTTCTTCGGTGTCACTCTTCACAGAGTGGTTGTAGTCGTCACTTCAGGTGTTGGTGGCACGCTTTACGACACGTCGCCATTCCTTCCTTACAGCTGCGTTTCTGGTGCATTCGTGCAAGGAGCCATCTACTGCAGCTTTAACCTGATTAGTCCATTTCATAGGTGATCTACCTCGTGGCCTGGTACGGACAGCATCATCAACTGGTTACCCCCTATCTTAATAAATTTTAATGCGTGATGATGATGATCAGTTATGACGCTGTCTATACCTTCGACTTTCGCTTGAACTACAAAACGCTCGACGACATACATCGTGGCGTTTTAATTGTCTTCAAACTGCAGCCCCACCCGTGGACAGCCCACTTCATTCATACATGTTTACAATGAATAGGTACTAAACATTCATTAGAAAAAAAAAATTATGACCATTTTAATAATAAAAAAACTTGAGAGGTGTCAAGGGACACCCGGATGGAACGAAGTTCCTTTCGATTAATTAGTGAAGGAATTGTATTAAAATTTTATTTTTTTTAAGTTATAATAATATTTTTTTTATTATTAACAAATATAATGTAATTAAAAGACAATTTAATTAAACGTGCCCGTTTATGTATCGAGCGAAATGGACTCCATATTGAGCAGTTGCTTCGATACAGGGAAGTGTAAATTTTATACCTAATAGGTAAGTTTTTTAATTAAGCCAAAGTTGATTAAAACTGTGTTTGTGAATAGCTCTAATTTATTTAAATAGGTTACCTATAGCACCTATAGGTGCCTGCCTTTCTTTTTCTAGCAAAAGAGTACCTACTCACTTACCTACTTACAACTACAAATAATTCGCCAATGATAAAAGTACTAAACATATCGCCGTAGGTACCTAGTTCAAAGAGTTCGCCGCGCCGCCTTTAAATACATAAACATATTCTACGAAAAGCGAATTCGGACTTTATTTTGTAAACGTAAACGGTTAAAAATTGAAATTTTACCAAACTAGGTATGATAAAATTATTCTGAGAAACGTATAGGCTGGTGCCCGACCGGACAATAGGAGCTATGTGCAACCGAATTTCACGGTTAATGTGTAAAAATAAGGTTTTAATTCGCTCCAATATTTTCATAGAAAAGCGAATTAAAACCTTATTTTTACACATTAACCGTGAAATTCGGTTGCACATAGCTCCTATTGTCCGGTCGGGCACCAGCCGACCGAACAATAGGAGCTATGTGCAACCGAATTTCACGGTTAATGTGTTAAAATAAGGTTTTAATTCGCTCCAATATTTTCATAGAAAAGCCGCCATTCAACTAATAATGAACTCTATTTGACAGTTCCAACGATTCAATTTTTCTGTTCGAATTGTCTGCGTTTGTGAAGTAATAAAAATAGCAAAAATAAGGTTTTAATTCGCTCCAATATTTTCATAGAAAAGCCGCCATTCAACTAATAATGAACTCTATTTGACAGTGCTAACGATTCAATTTAGCTTATTATAGCATGTCGTGACAACTTTTCGTAAGAATTTTTTCCGTCTAGCCCCCTTTCACAACGCGCGATAAGGAACTTCGTTCCAAAAACATGAAAATATTGTAGTAGCCGGATTATATCGCGCAATGAAAATCCGAACATAGCTCTTTCGGGCGCTCGCTGCGTGACTTTGAGCTTCTGTAGAAGGCCAACAGTTAAGGACAACAGTAAGTCAACAATGTACAGTAAGTCAACACTAGCAACACACACTGGTTATAAACCTTCGCCTTTAGGTGGTACTGTGTAATTTTTAGACGAAAAATTATCTCGTAGCTGCCGAGAGTTGGATTCTTTGGGCGACCTCTTTGTCGAAGTTGGACCAACTTAGTTGAATAGTATGTCCAAAGTAAACATAAAATTCGACTACTTCTAGAGTATCGTTCACAACAATAACTACTACTACCGGCAGTGCGATTCTGTAAGAATTCACTCGTGAATTCGAATCCTATCTCATTTCCGATTTCACTTACCTGAAGTGAAAAGTATTTGGTATTCGCTAAAATATTAACGTAATAATAGTTCGCTTCACCTAAGTCAGTACTCAGTGGCGCTAGCGTAGTTTTTTTCGAATTACAGTATACCTGAAACAGTTTTCACCGCGGAATCAGACGTGAGAACTGAAGTGAGTTCTTACAGAATAACATAGCAGTACGGGTGGAACATGGACATTCGATACGGTGTATAAAAGAGTGAGGATGTGCGACTGCACAATAGCGGACAGACGTTTCTTAATTCCAAGTTCGCGGAGACATACTAAAATATACGTATTTACCCAACCTCTAGTAAAACAGAAAGAAAAACAGCCCTTATATAAAGTACTAGTTTGTACTTCCAAGTTAAAGAGTCAACCGAGAAACTAACTTCAGCAAACTTAGTTGTTACCGACCAAGAAAAAGTAACAAGTTCAGGGAAGTTAGACTAGAGTCGTGTTAGAGTAGATATTTGTTTTAGCATCAGTGAAGCAAGTCAACTACCTTATGTTTTTTTGGTAAATTGTTATTTCTATAAGTACATTATTACCTTTTAATATTATTGAAATTCAATAGTTGCAGGCAACTTTAATATAATAGATAAAAAAAACAATACAAACTCAACTCAATACAACTCTGATATTCAGCGCGACCAGTAGTGCCAGTTTAGTCACACCTACATATAACACTCATCACTACACACACACACACATTTACAAATTTCCACACTGTACAGTTACACGCACACACCCCCACACCACACTTCCAATAAATATAATACATATGTACCTACTTCATAAATAATCGTGTCACTCTCTGCCAATCAAATTCAAATTATTTGTGTACTTCGTCATTGGCGTAACGTTTAATTGTATAATTATGTTACACTTACATGTCAGCTGTGAAGTCACCTTGTATAAATAAATAAAATAATATCACAAGCGACGCACGTGTTTAGTCTCTAGAGCGCCACAAAGTAACAAACATACATAGGTACATGCTGCATGGCTTATAAAGACATTACCCTGTCCTTTGCATCGCGTAGTTGGATAAAAAGATCGTAGACAAACATTTTTCACTAGGTAGTTCAAAAAACCAAAAGTGAAAAATAACTTTAAAACAGAACACACATGACTTTAGTTTTGGAAGTCGGTGGCTTGGCTGTTCTATTTGTTGTTTTGCATTGCCACCGACTTCCGAAACTAAAGTCATGAGTGTTCTGTTTTAAAGTTATTTTTCACTTTTTGGTTTTCGAAGGCGGTTGTCTTTTTTGTAAAAAAGCTTTTTTATTTTACGCTTTTTAGTACTTCCTTATCATACAAATCCATTAAGAAATGGCAATACAGTCAAAACAGAGATTGAAAGTACAAGGTGAGAATAATATTACAACATCATCCATGGATATTTTTTTGCTTTCTGTCGATTTTTTCAAAAAGTGCTGAATCAATTTCGATAAAATTTAGGATATTTTTTTGCTTTCTGTCGATTTTTTCAAAAAGTGCAGAATCAATTTCGATAACATTTATATGGGACATTTATGAGGCATACCCTATCCATCAAATAAAGAATTTCCAAAATCGCTTTACATTTGCCGGAAAAATCGCATAACAAATATACAAAAAAAAAACATAGACGAATTGAGAACCTCCTTTTTGAAGTCGGTTAAAAATAGTTAAAGTTAAACAGTGATCTATGGTAAGTCGTTTTCATTCCTACTATAATAATAAAAATACCAGCCTATGATTGTTTCACTGCAAGGCAAATACTTCTTTTCTTAAAGAGAAGGGTATTAGCATTGATCACTACCACTTGCTCAAGGTGGAGTAGTAATTTCAGACTTACAATACTATAAGCCCAGGTCACGGACTAGAAAAAAAAGAGGGACACCGCGCCACGCATATCAAAAGTGAAGCACAGTAATAAAACCGCCAGACATGCCTCACGCACACATTTACATCATAGTCACGGCACACCCGCGACACTTCATACAAACGAAACGATATAATTGCCTACACTACTACAAACATAGCAAACTGTACAGATACGTGCGTGTGTGTGCGTTAATATCACTAGGGCTGTCACTGCCACCGCGAGCGCGCGATACCGGCCTCAACACAAGTGTTTCTCTCTCATGTAGGTACTCGATTCTTTCAAGGTTTGAAATTCGAACTTCCAAATAGGTAAGTAGGTACATATCAAGAAGTTTGTAGCTTTAGTTAAAATTCGTCATCCACCTCACGGTCATTTCCTCATTGCATTTAAGACTTAGGAGGGAATGACGATTGATGAGGGAATTATTTACACAGTATTCTACAATACTTTTTAGATTTTTTGTTTATTTCTTCCAACTTGTATTTTATGGTATTTGGTTTAAAACAGGTAAGTGCATGTATATGTCATAGTTTAATGTGATAAAAATTACGTAATTTCATTATGTATTATTATTTGTTTTTAAATATACAATATTATATTTAAAATATTTAATTTATATACATAATATAAAATATTTTGATTTTCTTTTTCACAAATAATGAGTGAATGCACGTTTCTACGCGCCACGAGTCAGCCCTTGAACTGGAACACGTTGCCGGAGCCAATGCGGCGCGTCTAGACGTGAGGAACAGTGTTTCGGTGGGGGGCGGAGCGTGTCGCTACTGCACGATAGTACTAATACTTATACTGTGGTCACGGACTAGAAAAAAAAGGATTCTGAGTCGAAAGTACCGACTACCGACCGTACTAATCTATGTGTGCGTCTCGATCCGGCGTACTTTAGGTGCTTCACTTTTGATATGCGAGACGGGAGTCCTTTATTTTTAGTTCATGGTCCAGGTTTTAGATTAGTAAATTCTATTCTAAAATCTAGGTAGATTGCATGTACCGCAACAAGTTTTCGCTCACCTAAGCTCTTCAAATCACAGCCTCCAAACAGGTGGTCAATTCAGCCTAAAGACGTCCACTATTGGACATAGGCCTCCCCAAGGGGGATTCTGCCATAATCGCCACGCTTGGCAGGCGGATTGGCGGATTGGTGGTATTCTAATATAAATAATTCAAATCTCTCCTGAGATAGCATCTCAAGTTTACGACGGAGACTTTATCATGTAACCCTCCGTCGGCCCAGTTGCATAACTTGAGTAAAACTATTAGTGGCCTCGATGTTGCGGAGCGAGGCTCGCGACTAATTGCTTCGAATCACATAATGGAATTCAAGTAATATGACTTGAAATGATTTTGGTACATCACTTGGTAGTTAAGAGGATTGTGCCAATAGCGAAGCTTCATACAAAGGTCGTATTTTGGTACATAAGTAATTAAAGATTTTACTCGATGAAGTTTTAGACATTAAGCTTGTAGTTAGTAAGTTTCCCGCTAAATTGCTTAATTTCAGCATGATACGTAATTTAAAATTTCGAACAACATCAACGACTCAATGATTGACGGGGGAAAAATTTTCAAGGTCGGTCTTCACTGCTTATGAACCTATGCGGTATCATCGACATTCGAGAGATTAAAAATTATTATCATTTTAAAATCTCACCGAGCATAATTAGGAACATAATGACCAAAATATGATTCGACTACTTTTATAAGAAAAATGATATCGGGACAGTCATCACATCAGATAAACAGCTGTAAACATTTTGTGCCTAAAATCTTATGACACACAGTTCACTTCTATTAATTTTGTTCAATCATGTAATCTCCAAGGGAATGTTTCATATCACGGCCTTAATTTGATTCATTTCAGTGCCTGTCATCCAATTAATATGGTTGAACCGTGGTCCGTGTGTGGACCATTTTACTTTATTCCCAAAAACAAAAGCCCGAATCGATGCGGACCGCAAAAGAAATGCTATCCCGAATAATTCGTGTTTAAAATAACGTTAAACCAAATCACTCGATAATGAACGCCATTTCAAATACGTCTATCTCAACAACAAGTTAATATAAAAATTAATAAAAACACGCTGTACATCTCGTACGGATTACTCCACGCTATTTTCATCTAGGCTGAAAGGCAGGAATTTAATATCTTAGTGATAGGACAGCGAGCAATTAGGTTGCATGCCTCGCCTGGCTATGTGTGCCAAGCACGATGGTTTTACTAAATTATGTAATTGGGACAAGCATATTGCTTTGACGGTTACGCGCGGATTATCAATCAGGCTCTCTGTGGCTAATCTCTTTACTACGACATGGAATTTTTATAGAAGCATTTTGAATAGGCAAGAATCTTCAGTATTAAATTCTGCCTTTCTTTTTTAACCGAGTTCAAAAAGGAGGAAGGTTCTCAATTCGGTTGTTTTTTTTTATGTGTGTACATCGATTACACTGAGATTTATGATCCGATTTACGTGATTCTTTGATGCGGAGTAGTTGCCATTTGGTCCCATAAAAATTTAAAAATGTTTGGCCTAGTAGTTTTAATTTTATGAACATTTTTTTATTTTTTATATATTTATTTTTATGTTTGACCACGCATAACTTTTTTCAGTGTAGTCCGATTTCGATGATTCTTTTTTTTTTTGATAGTGTATGCCTCAAATTTGGTCCCATATAAATTTCAAGAAAATATTCCACCCCAAAGGGTTAAAAATTAAGGGATGACAGATATTTTTTGGTGTCGCCGTTTCGTAATTAATTTCTATGATGAGAAGTAGGCACTAAAAAGCGTGAAAAATTTTTTTTACTAAAAAGACAACCGCCTTAAAAATTAAAAAATAACTTTCAATTTGCAAGTCGGTGGCAAAACAACAAGCGAAACCAAAGCCGCCGAATGCGAATTGAAAGTTATTTTTTACTTTTTGAAGGCGTTTGTATTTTTTGTTATTTCTAGCTTTAAGCCATTGCCTGAGCAAACATAATTGTTTTTTCTTTTTTCATCCAACACATTTTCCTAATAAAAACGAGTGAGTGAGAACATGTTAACATAGACCGATGTTTGGAAGTTGGCGGTGTAATACGTGTAATACCTCCGTGCGGAAAGCACATTAAGCCGTTGGTTCTGCACCTGATTTCTATTTTAAGCGACTACAAATAGGAGAAGGTTATCAATTCGGATGTTTATGTATATATATACTTTATGTATGTTCGGGCACAACTCTGTCATATATAGAAGGATTTGCAAAATTGTTTTTTTTATCGAAAAGGATTTATTCCGAAATGGTCCCTTAGAAATTTTATCAAAATTGATTCGGCTCTTTTTGCGAAAATCGACAAAATCCCAAAAAAATACGTAGATGACGTTTTAATTTCTTCAATCTTTGGAGGACTTTTTTTTCGTTTTAAGTGTGTCGCCGTTTCTTAATGGATTTGGATGCTAAGGCAACACTGAAAAGCGGAAAATAATAATAATAATAATATGTGGGGACATTTTCACACACGGCCATCTGACCCCAAACTAGGGAGACCCTGTACTATGGGTGTCAGACAGCTGATATACATACATAAATACATTTTTTTTGTAAATACATACATATATA
The DNA here is from genome assembly GCA_947361185.1 of Charanyca ferruginea. Classification (NCBI taxonomy): domain Eukaryota; kingdom Metazoa; phylum Arthropoda; class Insecta; order Lepidoptera; family Noctuidae; genus Charanyca; species Charanyca ferruginea. The sequence continues at coordinate 25,242,990 of OX376068.1, forward strand.
GATAAACAACACCCAGACACAAGGCAAACACAAGTGCTCATCACACAAAGGTTTACCATGGGCGGGAATCGAACCCGCAACACGCTGCGCAGCAGTCGATCGCTCAGCCACTGCGCCAACCGTGTCGTCTAAAAAAATAAAATGTTTAAAAGAACACACATTATTTTAGTTTCGGAAGTCGGTGGCAATACAAAACCACAAACAGAACAAAGCCACCCACTTTCGAAACTAAAGTTATGTGTGTTCTGTGCTTTAAAGTTATTTGTCACTTTTTAGATTTTGATCACTTTTTTAGTTTTTGAAGGCGGTTGTCTTTTTTTGAAAAATCTTTTTTGTTCTGTCGTGTCGGATTGCTGCTCTATCGGACTAAGATAGTGAGGGAAGAAGGAGTGCATCTGTGTTTGCGCACACCCTTGTGCAATTAATTATTTATCTATTGCTTTGGTGGTCCTAATTGAGATTGAGGGCCGCCGAGAAATTATCCAACCTTAATTGAATAGGATAATATTTATTAGATAAACTATACTCTAATTTAGGAAGGACTTAAAAGTTCGCCTCGTCGGCATCATCATGTCAACCTTTAGACGTCCACTGCTGGGCATAGGTCTCCTCCAAGGGAGAGGCAAGGGTCTCTCCTTCAGCCGTAATCGCCATGTTTGGCCGATGCATGTTGGCGATCGCAATATAGGTGTTATGATACTCAGGAGGACGCTGCTGCCCATCCTCTGGTCAATATCCCTCTGTCGCCTCCTACGACACCCACTGGTAGATATGAGGTGGTCTTATTCGCGACCGGCACCACACGGCTGTGAGTTCCAGAAGGTATATAAAACTGGAATTGAATACAATTAAATAAATATACGAAGTTTTACGAAAATTGTCGATCAATCTAGTAGATTGAACCACCCCGGTATATTAGGTACTTAATCTTCGGTGTACAAGGTGAAAAAATCTCCTCACCCATACAACGTGGGGTTAAATTAACCCCAGAATCATCGGTATGTCCTGTGAAAGTTTATTAAGCTAAACAAGTTTTACTGTTTTATTTTGTTAAGGACATTACTTAACTAATGAATTAAATACAAAAATGTATCAAATGAAACAAATATTATAAAAAAAATATCACATAACCTTTCCGTGAAATTAACAACACACGCATTAAGTCACAATAAAAAAATAACAAATATATTTCTTAAATGGAAAATGCTTTTTTTGTTTATTAATTAATGCTAGACATGTTTGGCTTTATAAAAATAATCACAGTATTAGATCTCTTTAGTATTAGGTCTTAGAGTCTCAATGTTGCACCAAATGGAAGTCCAGCTCAGCATGTGTCAGGAAAATATACCTGACGCTGATATTCTGCTGAATCCCTGCAGGAGTTCATGGTGTGTCATCTATACATGGTCGAAAGTTTATTTCGGCATCTTCCACATCCGTATAACTTTGAACTTCAGAAGTCTCGCTGATATGAAGAAAACTCTTATCGGCTGACGAAGTCTCAGTATCTTTCAAAAAGGTAGCCACAATAAGATCATCCTGCAGGTTGTAAGAGACACATTCACTATCTGTACCTATAATGAAAACAAAAAAGTATTTAAAAATCACTTATTGTAGGTGACAATAACAAAAAAACACAGAAGTAAGCACATACCTTTTTTACGACGTCCTATACAACGTGGGGTTAAAAACACCCGGGAACCACTTTGTGTGCTTGCACACACGACACTAGTGCACTCAGTACTGACCCGACGCTATGAAAAGACGCGGAAATGTTAAAACTCCAGCTACTATGGAAATAAACTTATTTAGTTGCGTTTTAATATAAATTTTACGCATTTGAAAGGTGTTGGGGTTAAAAAAACCCCACCTCGTATGCCGAAGGTTAATAAATAATCTTTGTTTAATTGACATTGCGATTTTTCCATATCTTTAAAAGCTCTGTCAAATTCAAGCATTCTGTTATGTTTCTCACAAAAAATAAAAAATAAAACAATTATATGTGTAAAGTTTTTTATTTTTGTTATTTTTTTGTGCCAGATAAGGCAATTTTCTTTCCTTCTTTCTTAAAATTTGCTGACACTATCGAACGCAAACCGTTTCCTTTTATCTGCCAACAGTCTTTGAAGACAGTTAATTCGATTCCCTTTAAAACTCTGAACGTTGATAAATAAATAGTAAAACAAAAAGCAGTAGTAGGTACAGTTTGTAGGAACATTTCTCTCTACTTAACTGCATTCGTAAATACGGAAACAATAAAGATTACTTTGCTAACGCCTTGTTAGTAGTTAGTATAGCTATTTACAAGTGATGTTAATTAAGTTCACATCTCTTGGGATCGACGACGGATTCTGTTTCTACTCTAAGTGGAATTTTGTGCCAATGTAAGTAGTTACTAGTTTGATTCTGATTGCTTTCGAAGATTCTCGAAACAAGTTCGCTGTACAGGGACCTACAAGTTGTTCAACGTAACTATTCAGTGGTGACGAAGAATTTTCTAGAACTGTAATAGTATACAAACTACCGTGTGATAATCTGGCGATAGTAACGCACACATAAACATACCTCTATATACATTGAGTCACTATTTACATACATATACACACACTTACACAACACACTTTCACTCACTCACACCCATACGCACGTATTTTAAGTTAATCGTTTTTATTTGTTTACCTATTTTATTCTGTTTTTCTCCCATTATCTAATAAGTTACCAAATTGTAAAAGTCTTGGCAAGTACACTCCTCCATACTATTTTATTTGTACTAGTTATAGAAGAGCGGGGCCTCCTAGCACAGGTATTTCTAATACTTAAAAGGAGACCCCATGTAAGATATATTGTAGAAGTTGTACAGTTACTGAAATAAAATTTATTATTATTATTATTAATAGTCTTTTGGCTTCACCTTACTTAAAAAAAATCACATAAGTACTAGTAATTTCTCTTATTGGTATGGGCACCTCTAAAACTTAATTTCACATACACAAATAACCAGATCTGAAAAAACCTGTAGGGTAACCATACCAATATTTCACACAAACACACAATGTATTGAGTATTTGTTCCGTGCGAGATTTGAACTCGAGACTCGCACTGCAGCAGCCATTGCGCCAACCGTGCCGACACTATACGGTTCTACTACCAGTTTGAAAAGAACCATTTCAGGTAAGAATAAGTTCTCCTATTATGCGTGTTTTTTTATCCAATCAGCAAAGTAGTGCTAAAATCAAATACGTTTATTTTGATTCTGAGCTGATTGACCAGGATTAGAGCGGCGCTTTCTCCTTAAGTCAGAGACAAAGCATTTAATTCTATTAAAGCATTTTGCGTTGTCTATGAGAAGGTTATTTAGAAAGTTGAAGCTAGTTGCTCGTTCCAAAACGTGGATGTGTGGTGAGCAAGAAACTCCACGGACACTGTTTTAAATCAAGTTTTTACAAAATACACATTATACATTTAAATCAAGTTTTTACATTATTCTTGTCCGTTCTTTAAGTAAAGATGTCGGTATAGAGCAATAAAAAAAAAAGATATAAACCATGGTTAAGAGATGACCAATCTCAATTGAAGGCGTTCGTTCACGAATATGACGCTTGGATCAGCACCATTTAGCTTAATCATGTTTAAGTCCTGTAACTTATCTTAACTACTGAAGTTCGTATGTATTGTACTGCACAGTGCAGATAATATGAGAACAAGACACAAGGCTACAAGATAAAAGGTATCCTTTGCTTCATAAAGCCTAGTTTAAATAAAATCGGTTATGTGTGGTTGGGAAAATGTATTTCTCCTTTGTGAATGACCTGTAAGAAAGAGGGGTGCAAAATAAAAAAAAAGAATAAGAAATTTTATAACCTAAAAGAACCTTCCAAAGCCTAGCTTATGGGTGCTACATTACAGTGCTTATTATATGCACTGCAGAATAATTTTAAGAAGTTTTCATGGAAAAGCACGATGGAAAAGCATGAAAATTATGATGAAAATTCTGAAAGTAGGGACTTATTTGTTTATTTAGAACAAACTACGAAGTTTGGTGGAATACGAGATTATGTTTCAGAATGTGCAATATGGTTTTTTTGAAATGACATTCCGAAAAAACCCGACTGTCATTCGTAGATCTTTGGCAGTCGTTACGGGTAGTCAGAAGCCAGTAAGTCTGACAACCAGTCTTACCAAGGGGTATCGTGTTACCTAGTAACTGGGTCGTGGAGATCCGATAGGCAGTCGCTCCATGTAAAATACTGGTATTCAGCTGCATCCGGTTAGACTGGAAGCCGACCCCAATATAGTTGGGAAAAGGCTAGGGCAGATGATGTGACATTGCACGTCAACCTAAGAGGTTATCGGTTGCTTAACCGGACTTTCCTGTGGTGCTTTAAAAATGAATTTAAGGCCTCCAGCCAGGGTAAAAAAACTTACAAACTACGCGACTACACGCTGAGGACACCCCCTGTGGGGTTCGAGCCTTGACTTAGTGCGTCGCTGGGGGAGGACAGCAAAGGGATAGGCTGGATCGAATTTCCATATAATAAGGACGAATTTAAAGCTACAGGCTCAGCGGCGCGGGCTGTCACGAGCAAGGATCGGGGAGGGGACGTACGGGGTCGTCACGGCGGGCCTCGGTGGCGAGGGCGGAATGACGGCGGTCTGTGTCTGTATTTATTCAGTGTGCTAGTGGCCTTTTGCTCTCCTGGAGGAGAGTTATAGCGTCGCCAAGGTATATAGGTAGGTACGTAATGGCTTCGCATGGGCCTATAGCCTTCCTCGATAAATGGACTATCCAACACAAAAAGATTTTTTCAATTCGAGCCAGTAGATATTGAGATTATAGCATTCAACCAAACAAACAAACAAACTCTTCAGATTTGTAATATTATATAAGTATAAGTATAGTTGATGATGGCAGATCAATAGCATTATGTATTGTAGTACAAGGACGATAACAATGTCTTAAAATGAAAAATTGAAATTCTTAAACAGAACGCTAGGAAATTCCTAGCGTTCTTTTTAAGTGTGTGCGTTTACAAACATATATACTCATATACACAAATATTCATACCCGGAAAAACTACCTATAGGTCATACAACTATTTGTCTAATGCAAAATTCGAACCTGACATTCACAGCGCAGTAATTAATCACTCAAACATTGCTACAACGTCAGATTTTTAACGAAAGTCAATTCGTGATAAATCTAGCACTTTCTCTCCCTTAGATGCATGGTTGGAAAGGAGAAAGAAAGGCCTTTGCAGTTAGACAATACAGGCTGAAAATAAAAATAAATAAACACAAAGAAATAGGTACACTTTAAAGAACCTTCTTTAGGTCGATCATCAGCTAAAAGATTTAACTAACCTTCATTACATACCTAATCATCTACAATTACCAATTTAGGTAAACCCCTAATGTTTCCAGCCTTCATCAATCTGAACCCTTTCAGGGTCCAGTAGCCAGTCCATATGGGCAGAATGGCGGCCTTCCAATCTGTTAGTCGAAGCGTATGAAACAGTTAATTTAGCTCCCGTTTTATGGTACGAGGAATGTGTAACGGATCTGTAAAATTGTGTCCCGTATCTTACCGTTAGTTAAGCTGTGCGAGGAAAAGATGTGTTACCAGTAATCGTGAAGTAATCTAGCTAATCCCATATTTTGCTGTGGGTGTCATAAGAGGTGACTAAGGGACGTACCAGAGAATAGGCAGCAGCGTTCTCTATGCATTTGTAACAACCATACTGCGATTGCCAACCCGCCTGCCAAGCGTGGCGATTATGGCAAAACCCCCCTTTTGGTAGGCCTATGTCCAGCAGTGGACGCCTTTCGGCTGAAATGATGATGATGAATCTAGCTCGCTATGTCACCGTCCCTCGTACCCAGCTCATATATTTTTTGTACACATCTTTAGCTTGCTTGTATGTAAAAAAAGATCTTGGTCCTCCAAGCCCTATTTCCACTAGAGCTGAGCTGAGCGAGGCTAGACATTTTACAGATATTATATTATTAGGTCAACACAACTTCATCGAATACACTTGGCTTGATGGCTTGAATACCATGATTTATACTCCGTTAAAAACAACAACATTAAAAAGCGTAATAATTATATTACAAATATGTATAGATCTAAGTTCGAATACACATAACTTAGATCTATACATATTTGTAATATAATTATTACGCTTTTTAATGTTGGGGCTAGGAAATTAAATTAATTAAACATAAGTATTGCCAGCGACTTCGCCCGCGTGGAAATCGAATACCCTATTTATAGGTCGAGTAGTTTTCGAAGTTTCGTGTTTAGTTTGTGAGTAAGGCTTTAGACAGACGGACCGCATTTTAACTGCAATCCAACCGCAAATTGCAGTTGCAGTTTGAATGCAGTTGACACGACTGCAATAGAACTGCAAACCAAACGCCACACCAACACACACTGCAATTGGACTGCAATCGAACTGCACGTTTGGTTTGCAGTTCTATTGCAGTCGTGTCAACTGCATTCAAACTGCATCCGAACTACAATTTGCGGTTGGATTGCAGTTGAAATGCGGTCCGTCTGTCTAGAGCCTTAATGATGGCTTTTAAGTATAGATCTTCTTCCTCGCTCCGCTCTCCGCTTCCCCTCACAGCTCTGGTGGAAACCAGCCTAAGTCCCCGCTCCGTTCAATCTGCTGGTCGTCGAGGGATCAGTACCCAATTAGTCTCGTGAAATTGCCTTCGGAGCTCAGACCGGACTTTAAATAAGTTAGGCTCGTGTTAAATGTCCATCGGTCCATCATGGATTATGTAGTGGCTCAGCCGCGATATTGCGTTTAATTCGATTCTGGGTTCATATTTTAGGATACTTGGTGAATGATACAAGTCGCCATTAGTTTTTTCATTACAATTGACTGAGTCTGAAATCTACCTACAAGGTATGTGTTGGTAGCAAAGGTTGTTTAGAAACACATAGGTGGAATTAGGAAACGCATTTTTGTGCTAAATAGACATTAATGGAGGAGCTCGTAGCTAAGTTAAAGTCGTACAGATCAATTAGTCAAAGGTTAAGCTAAGCTAGCTGCGGTCGGTCTGTGGATGGGTGACCATCCCTTTCATACCGAGTTCCCTCCGTGCCTAGGAAAGCACGTAAAGCCGTTGGTCCCTGCTGTAATTTGTAGATTTTTGGCAGTCGTTATGGGTATAGCCAGAAGTCAGAAAGTCTGACCAAGGGGTACTTATCGTGTACACTGGGTTGCGGAGGTCCGATAGGCAGTCACTCCATGTAAAACACTGGTATTCAGCTGAATCCAGTTAGACTGGAAGCCGACCCCAATACACTTGGGAAAGGCTAGGCTAGATGATGATTTTTGTGCTAAATGCTAAATGTTTGAATGAACTCTGATAAAGATGTCGTCGGTCCGTTCCGTGCCGCTCTTGGAACGCAAGGCTCGAACCTCTTTTGTGGTAGAGCTGGTATTTCGAGCTCCTGGAGGGAAGCTGGTATGAATTAAGTTGTTTGAAGTCCTCACCACTACAAATTAGGTATATCTTAATCAAATCGCTCTAGCACGACCGCTTAAGACCGTTCCTGAGGTAGCTGAGCGGTGCGGGAGGGTTGTGGTGACGTGATGTGAGAGCCAAGAAGCTTATAGATAAAAGTGGAGGCAACACTCTAAATACCTAAGTGAAGCCAACTGTGGGCTGATGCTCTCTTTCTGAATGCATACATAAGAACAAGATAGTGATATGTGTTTTCTTTATCTTATGTATGCATTCAGAAAGAGAGCGTCTGCAGTTGGTTTCAAGATTTTGTTCTAAGTGTTGGCTCCATTTATACCTATATCTTCATGGTGAGAGCTCACTGATACGTCAATTTGTGATAACTGTCAATCTTCCCGCACCGTGCAGCTACCTCTGGACCGGTGTCAGATAAGCGTTCGGGCTATTATATAGGTAATTGTACATTGTTATTAGTTTAAAAGCATTTGTTAAGCCATTGACTGCCAGGCCAAAAATGTTGAAGGTAAATCCTCCACTGGCGTCGGTCACCGGTGACCTACATGGCGCTCAATGTGTAAGGCTAAGCGCGCACTACAAATTTTAATCGTTGCGAATAATAATCGCCTATCTGTGAACAATACATTATAGAGTGCGCGCACTGCGAGAACAATTCGTTTGCGATTTTCCCTTTATTTCAATCGATTTCATTTGGCATTTTTTAAATAGCAACGAATTATTTTCGTAGTGCGCACTTAGCCTTAAGTTCTAATTTTACATTCAATGTCTGTTACGTAAGAATATTATACAGAAAAAAAAGATACATATAAATAACCATTACAGAAATGATTCATCCGCAAATCCATGTTTGAGTACCGATTGAAAAGAAAAAAAAAACATAATATTTCGATTTAAATCCGACATGTAGACAGATTAGCTGCAGCTTCGCTCTTCAGTGGGTAATCTCCTTTAGCGAGGAGCAACGCTAATGTATATCGTGATATCTTTTGCATAAATAATAAGAAGTTCCATGAATTTGTAAAAGCGGGTACAGACTTACGAAATGTAACATGCAATGTAAAGCCGGGTCCAGACGGGTGTAACGTGTAATGTAATCCACCGTGTAATATAACACGAATTCTACGTGTGGACGGCACTACGAGCATTACATGTAACGCTCCACACGTAGAATTCGTGTTACATTACACGGTGGGTTACGGACACGTTACACCCGTCTGGATTCGGCTTAACATGCAATGAAAGAATTTGATGCCGTCCACATTGTCGCAATGTATCATGCAATGTAACAGAATTCCCATAGTGTGGACGCCTTGTGCACACTAGGCGTACGAACAGAACATTTCGACTCATGCGCGCCACGATTCTCCATTTGTCGGTTTTTTCACCGAACACAAAGGGGCGCGCGGTATGCTTGGTGCGCCTGTGTGGATGAGTTATGTGTGTCTGTACTGCAGAACGCGCGCGAAAAATGAAGGACAGGTAGGGTGGCAGTCTGAGCTCTGTTCGCCGCGCGCATGCTGGAAACGGATGCGAGTAGGTTCATGCTCGGTTCGTGCGTGCGCTGCATCCTCACTTATGAAATGCTCCTTTCATGTTACATTGAGGCGTTGGACAAACAGAAAAGACGTAAGACGAGGACGGGGCGCGATCATATGTCTCTTCGACGTCCCTTTCATACAAAATGCATGGTGTCCCCTTGTTTCGCAGACAGAAATTTCATAGAATTTCGTTTCCCATAAAATGTTTAACATAATATTTGGTTCTCGTATTTTTATTTCGACTATTATTGTTTCAAAGACTATTTACTTCAATGAAAAATATTTCACAGAAACACAATTCAATGAATTTTTAATCACATTTTTTTGTTTAACGAACTTATCAAAAAGTAGAATTCTTTTTTAACGAATATTGTTTGATTGTTGTATTTTTCCATGGAATTTATTTCAACGAAAATGTATACATATAAATAGACAAAAACAAAAATGTTATCTTAAAACGTCAATATGTTGTGCTACCAAAGTTAATGACAGAAACGAATCGCTGCGAAACCGACTTCACGTAGTCTTGTCTGCCCTACCCTAGAGTGTAATTTAAATCTACGTAGGCGTGGAGGGGCGAGGCGGCCCGCGAGCTGAGGAGCAGGTGGTTTTAACGCCCGCCGCCGCGGCTGAGGCTGGCCGGCGTAGCCGGCCAGTAAGCCGAAGCTGCGGTGGTGAGCGTGAATACCATCTGCGACGATAAGCTCCCGTGGGACCGCCGGAGCCCCGCAACGCCGGAGCCGTGACAGAAACTATGCCTGCTGCATGTTGCATGCTCGCTTGCATGATGCATGCTTGCTTACATTATGCATGCTTGCTTACATGCTGCATGCTTGCTTGCATGCTGCATGCTTGCTTGCACGCTGAATGTTTGCTTGCACGCTGCATGCTTGCTTGCACGATGCATGCTTGCTTGCACGCTACATGCTTGCTTGCACGCTGCATGCTTGCTTGCATGCTGCATACTTGCTTGTACGCTGCGTGCTTGCTTGCATGCTGCATGGTTGTTTGCACGCACGCGCTGTAAGTTTGGTTAGAACTGAGAGTCCCATTCTTAGGAATAAATTTTATATTAAATAAAAAATATAAGAATAAAGAATATTTGATTTGTTATTCTATGATATGATAATTCTAACAATAAACTTTATGTGAAACAAAAATCAATGATTTGAAAATCTTGAAAGTAAGTATTCTGCGTATTGATTATTCTATGAAACGATATTATTAGAAAAAAAATATTTGAAACGAAATTCTATAAAACTATTAGCTATGAAACAACGTACAACCAAAATGCATAGCAGCGTCGCGACGCATAACATATGGAAAAGACAGGGCGCGGACTCGACGCTTACTCGTCTGCGCCCTATTGTAAAATATATAGAAAGGAGGGTGCGGGCGCGAGGGGACGAGGGGCGGGCGAGAACGGTGGTGCGGGCTGGGTGGGGCGCGGTGTGCGCGTCTCTGTGTCACACACAACGTCGTACTACCTGCGTCATTGAGTAGTTGCGACATATTTAGAGAAGGCAGATCATGAAAACCGTCATCTCTCGTGGCGCCCAGCGTCACGTCCGTGCCTCGTCTTTTCTATATGTTTTAAAATGTTGCGACGGCACCCCATCTGCGTCCTGTCCGAGCCCCGTCCTCGTCTTTCGTCTTTTCTGTGTGTCCAGCGATTTATGTTACAGCAATTTGTACCCGCCTTTAGGAAAAACTGTTGTAAACGGTAGTAAAAAGTTTGTTTACTTAGAACTTCTTTTTATCCATGAACTTGTAAATGTACGCTTAGTTTGCAGTAACTCTTTTAAGTCAAATTCGTCAAGTTTTCTGTGTAGATGGGTTGGTATTAAAATTCATGAGTCTTTTAGAAAACATAAAAAAGTAGGTTTTTCTTCTAAGCGTTTCAATAACTAACCATCCTCTGCCAAGCCTTTTCTCAACTATGTTGGGGTCGGCTTCCAGTCTAACTGGATGCAGCTGAATACCAGTCTTATACATGGATCGACAGCCTATCTGACTTCCACAAGCCAGCTGCTAGGTAACATGAAACTCCTTGGAAAGACTGGCTGTCAGATATTCTGGCTTGTGACTACCCATACCGACTGCCAAAGAAATATGGCGCTCATAATTGTTTGGGTGACCAAATCACGGAATTTGAAAGGAACCCTCGGTGGGCGAGTTCGACTCGCACTTGTCCGGTATTTTTTTAATCTGCTGTCGTTGATTAGTTAATAATATTATGCAACATTATTCTGCAATCGAACTGTATACAGTAGATGCTACACGCATATTTCTAGAAAATATTATAATTAGATACAAACTCTGAGTTGATCCATAGTCTATTCTATAAAATTAAGCACGAAAAGCTCCATCTCGGCTCTTCCTCACTTTATTACAGACGGCGAAGTATTATTACATTACGAACTGCATGCATAGGAGCTCGGTTTCAACTATTTCATTTTACATGCAGGGGAAACTTGGGTGGGATGGAATGTTAAACTTCGTTTCTTGATGATTTTAAGGTCTCAGTGTGGGATAGGGCAGGTTATAATGAACTTAGAATTACGTGACGGATAAATTGTTTGTTGAGTTTTTGGCAAAACGTTGCGATCTTTTTTGATAATAAGGAAACGATACCTAATACTAAAACCTAATCATCATATTATTATGCCAAGCCTTTTCCCAACTATACTGGGGTTGACTTCCAGTCTAATCGGATCTAGCTGAATACCAGTGTTTAACATGAATCCACAACCCAATTACAGGGTAACACGATACCCTTTGGTAAGACTGGTTGTCAGACTTTCTGGCTTCTGACTACTCATAACGACTGTCAAAGATCTACGCATGGCAGCCGGGACCAACGGCTTTACGTGCTTTCCGAGGCACGAAGGGGTCTTGGTATGAAGTAGATGGTCACCCATCCACGAACTGAGCGCGGCAAGCGTAGCTTAACCAAAATGACCGGTCGATCTTACAGCTTTTACTTAGCTACGAGCTACCGCGTTCACGGTTTGTAAACATTCTCGTTATACCACCATCTAAGCTAAAATTACACAGCACGAGTCCTCACATAACATCAATTAAAATATATAATAAAATACCAAATGACATAAAAGAGGAACAAAATGACAAAATATTTAATAAACGGCTTAGAAAACTATTGGTGGATAAATGTTATTACTCACTAAATGATTTTTTTAATGACAACATCGAATTGGGATGATCATGATTTTTATATTATTTATATATATGATTATATTTAATTGAGCTTGTAATTGAATTTAGATGACATAAATTTTAATTTATGACATTATTTATTTTAATTGAATTGAATTTTTTGTGAATTTTAATTATATTTTTTTATTTGTTTTTTTTTTTATTGTGCTACTACTCATATTTTATTATATTGTTGTGCCCGACAGGGTCCATGTGAACTATAATATTATAATTATTAAGACCTTTTATACACATGTGATATGCAATAAAGATTTGAATTTGAATTTGAACCACCATTTTTCGCCCAGTTTAGTTAACAGTTATTAAACCTATACTTTATTAACCACAAAATATCCATTCAAAGAGGTTCTCGTATAATAAGTTCCGCAGTAAGTAGTTCTAGTTAGTTTAATGCCGCATGTGACCAGTGGTCGGGCGAGGAACTAATTCGCGCTTGGTTCCGGAATGAACTGCCTGCCGGTAATGTATGGCGCTGGTGTTCGAGATGCCGAATAGCTAGATAAGGCTGCGATATTTAAAAATCATGGTGTTTGAGGTTGAAGTGAGATTAAGATAAACTAAGGTTAAAGATTATACACATAGCTATATTTCAGTAATATGAATGGGATAACGATTAAAACGAATAAACCTAAGTGAAATATAAAATGCAAGGCATAGAAGGTGGTGTTGCAATTACGCTGACATATGTTTATAATTATTCGGTGATTGACCCGAACATAAGGAGACTGTCGACTAAAAAACCTGTTCCACGCAAAATTCCACGCTTTCCCATCACAATATTGTTACAACGCCCTTCTACCACCACAAACATAGGTCTAAACTCACCACTCGTTAATATGTGTGACAACCTTAATTCATTGAATAAGTCCGTTCCCGAAGTAGACATATTTAATGACTCTCAAGGTGAAGTTTAAGTTAAGAATCATGGCATTCCTACACAATATTGAAATGTAATTATTTATTCTGTTTTCTCTGCCTAGTACTTTATTTAAATTTTTGTTTTTTCTCTATTAAGTATTTTAAATTAATTGCAATCCTAAACTAAGTTAGCAACTAAGCGGAAATCTAGCGTCTCTTTGGTCAATGTTGTGTTTGCCTGTAATTGGCATATATTTAATATATTAGAATGTAACCCTAGAATGTATTTTGTGTTTGTGTTTGTGTACAAAATACATTCTAGGGACACAGCACATGTGTACTGTGGGCGAACCTTTAAGTAAATAAATAAATAACAACATAAAAAAATAAAACATTAAATTAACTTAAAAATAACAGATTTTTTATCTTTACTATACGTCCTCCTCCAGGAACAGTTTAATGACCAAGTTCCGCTATCCACCGCTAGATATCACTATTTTAAATGCATACTATTTAAAACTGTATTTCGTTGCATATAAGATGATATGATATTTGCGTAACGGAGCCGTTACATGTCAGTGGAGCCAACCCATAAGTTTTGCCCCTACCGAAAATAACTAAACGCAGCTAAAGAAATTTTTGCAAAATAAAACGCTATGTATTATAATTTATAATAATACTAGCTGATGCCCGCGGCTTCGCCCGCTTGACAAGTTATATAGTAAAACCTGCATCAAAACCCGCTATGTAGTTTTAAAGATCTAAGGATACATATGGACTGAGAGACGCGGCGGGGACTTTGTTTTATAATATGTAGTGATTTTCTGAACCTTTACAATATATTTTAACTTCACTACTGAAAGAACGTAAAAAGTTTAAATTGAATTAATTTGTCTATTGTATTTTAACACAACATGTTTCATCCCGTTAGTTATCATGCAAAAATAACTTTTACAAGTTCAAAACTTATTGTAAATAATGTATTAAACATTAGTAGAATGTGTTTTCAGAGTAGGTAGAAACTTTTACTTAGCTCTTCTCGTTTTTACAAGCTTTTATTTAACTTCACTATTGTATGCTTGTATGTTTACAAATCTTGCAAGGAAGATTTGAACCACTTCCAATAGACCGATTGAGCTGAAACTTGGTATACCTACGTTACTTGGATGACAATACAATAATATAAAGCTTGTCGCGGCCGAGGACTATGCGTTAACGAAATTGCGCGACAAGCTTTTAGATCGCGTAAGAATATTAATATACTGGTTATAGATAATATATGTTTATGTATCATACTTCTACTGATCACACTAATTGTATCGAACAGTTAAACTGAACATTTTTGTAGGTTGTTACTTATAAAGTTTAAGGAACTACGAATTTTATGAATGTCTTAGTTTATTTTTTTAATTTTTCGTGCATTATAAAAGCTTGTTTCTAAAATATATTTTTTACCATTAATTTTTAATCGTTAAATTATATTACATAAAAGCAAGTAAAATATCAACTATACCTACTTAGGTATGTTATTGACGACTGATGGAGCTACGAAAATTAACATAAACTTCAGGGTGTGGACGATTAATGTGCAGTCATGCATTTGAAGCGAGGGGAGATTGATGAATCCGTGGGAACCCAACTCTCGGATTCCATACACCTTAGATCCTTGTATTTGGGTGGTAGCGGTCAGAAGTTAGTGACAAATAATTTTCACAACCTTTTAAGATAAACCTTTTAGGGTTACAAAAATAAATCTAAGTTATACACTGTTTTTGAACAATGACTGTCATGAAAGTAAATACAATCGTTTAGTTCCAACTTCTAAGCCACTTCTAGTAATGAGTGTACATTAAAATTCTCTTTGTTACCACCGCCAATTGAAGAGCCTTCATTTGTTATACTCAATGTAGTTTTTGCTACGTTCATTATAATTATTAATGAAGGAACATTTATTTATTAGAGGTTTTGAGATGATCCATACTAATATTTTAAATGCGAATAAGTGAGTTTGTTTGTTTCGATTTAAATTTGGTACAGCATAAACTTGAACGACAAGAAAGAATATCTGTGTGTCTATTCTGTTACAATCTCGCTCGGTGAACACCTAGGTGAAGTGAGTTGTTATCCGCCCCGATGCTAGGGATTGACAAAGCAGACGGACGGATGACAGCTCACTTCACCTAGGTATTCACCAAGGGTGATTGTAACAGAATAGACACACAGATATTCTTTCTTGACGTTCAAGTTTATGCTGTACCAAATTTAAATCAAACAGGCTAACATTCTCAGATTATGAAACAATTGGCAGATACACTGAAAGTGAAGCCACTAAAGCATATACAAATTCAAAAGCGAATACCTACCTACAATATCGTGATTGTTTTCGCTTTTGAATTTGTAATTGTATTTTTATTACCTACAACGCGCTTCGTGTTGTGATGACACGAGTCAGTAAAACACGAAACGTCGCATCGTTAAAAAAAAAACAAATAAGCGTCTCAGTCCGGCGTACTTTAGGTGCTTCACTTTAGATTTGCGTGGCGTGGAGTCCTTCTTTTTTTTCTAGTCCGTGATTGTAACAAGTAAACTTCTTGTATTGTTCTTTCTTTGAAAAGAAAGAAAGAAAATAAATTTATTTCTTTGTCTTGTGTTCTTTCTTCCTGTCTTGATTCTATGCACCTTTATCTACATATTTGTTTACAATAGGGGATATTACTGCAATGTTATGGCACCAGAGTGCAGCACAAGCATAGTCCGTAAACAGTTTAAAATATCGACGAGTCGTTCAAAGCGTGAAATTCTGCCTTTAATTGAGTTCAAAATGAGGAAGTGTAATATATTATACAATGATGCATCAGTGCTGTGTATTTCGGTGTAGAAATAAAGGGATTTTTTTGTTATGGATCTTGTATGGTCTGAAATAAAGATTTTTTTTTATTTTTTATTTATTTATTCATTTTCAAAAGAAGAAAATGTTCGAAAACTTTGGGAAGCCGCTAAAAATCACTCTAAACTATGTTCAGGTTAAGTATTCAGGTGAGATAGACGTATTTACAGAATAACGTTCACTTTTGTCATGTAAGACAACCAAATATGATTTTATTCTGAGCATAACCTAGAATCCACTTTCAAATGGCCGTAGGATGCCATAATATACACTTCTGGACACATACCTATTGGCCCACCTTAGAGTTTAGGTTTCGATGGCCCCTACCGAAATATGATTCCTAGATTGAACAAAAACTGTTGATGCAGTTTTAAACCTGATACATTTTACCATCTTTTTCGATCGTATTGTTTTAAATTTGAATTCAGAATACCATACGACATGGAGCTACGCCTAACAAGTCGAATATGCGCCTTGTTAAAGGCAATTGATTTTTGAATAAAAAACATGTGTTATCAAATAAAGGTTTAATTTAATAACGCGTGTTGCCTCCATGGGCATCTACCACAGCTCTCATACGATTAGGCATAGAGTTTATCAACCGCTCTATGAAATTTTGAGGGATCATCTCCCATTCCTCTTCTTTGGCAGTTTTCAACTCCTGCATCGTCTGGGCAACTGGCTGACGAGCCCTAACACGTCTTTTTAGCTCGTCCCACATGTGCTCAATGGGGTTCATGTCTGGGCTTCTGGCTGGCCAGTCCATAACTGTGATGTTCACATCCCGAAGATATTTCCTGACGATGCCGGCCGCATGGGCTCTTGCATTATCATGCATAAAAAGGAAATTTGGGCCCACATAGTCCGCGTATGGTATAACGTGAGGTTCTGAGCACTCACGAATGTACCTTTCAGCATTTCATGTTGGCAGCCGTGGTCCTGTAACAACCTCAAGTTGAGTTTTGCCGCTCGCGGATATACCGCCCCAGACAGTCCATGAGCCACCGCCATAAGCAACCCTCTCTTCAAAGCAGCATTGTGCGAAACGCTCTCCCTTACGTCGGTAGACCTTCTTCCTTCCATCATTGCCATGTAACACAATTTTAGACTCATCAGAAAAGAGTACACGGCTCCAATCTTGCAGTGTCCAATTTAAATGACTGCGTGCGAAATGAAGGCGCGCTGTTCGGTGGGCTCGCGTTAGTTTGGGCCCATTAGCTGGCTTGTGTGGTACCATATCGCGTTCTTTTAACCTTCTCCGAACAGTTCGAGCGCTCACAGATACTCCGTGGAAGTCGCGAAGTTGGTTTTGTATCTCAATGGAGGTAAGGTGACGATTTCTCAAGCTGGTCGTCACGATGAATCGATCCTGCCTTTCAGTTGTGACCCGAGATCGTGGCCTTCCTTGGCGACGAACAAAGCCGCCAGTCTCTAGGTACCTCCGATAAACATTTCGGACCGCAGATCGACTTAAATTAAGTTGAGCACTCACGTTTCTTTGGCTGTGTCCGGCCTGAATAAGTGCCACAGCTTGGGCGGCGACTTCAGGTGAAGTATCCATAGATTATTGATAGAACCTCACCTTAATGTTAAGAATAAGTAATGTTCGTTGCAAAACCAAAGATATCAATCACTTTTTCAAGAATTAAATCCAAGTAAACCAATAAAACCAAGTTTTCTTAGTATTCGATTGTTTGATATCAACAAACAGGCTCCAAATTGTCTTTTGTTTCTTTAAATTCTGTGTTCGAAATTCAAAAAAAGACTATTGAATGAAATTGTGAATGTGCCAGGTTCAAAACTGCATAAAAACTTTTTGCTCGACCTAATATAAAATTTTAGCTAGGACCAAACGAAACTGAAAATATAAGGTGGGCCAATAGATGTGTCCAGAAGTGTAGTTAAAAGTACAGTTAGGTAAGTAAGATTAATTAAAACTTTGATATATTTTCACAAAATACCTAGCTATAATAATTAATAACATAATTAAACAAGAATACGAGGTTATGCTCGTGGGTATGTGCTAGTGGCGCCCTCTGCGCTGAGTTTCGCGTAATGTTCCCTATTAAAACATTTAGTGGGTTGTGAAGGTCAGATAGGCAGTCGCTCCATGTAGATTACTTTTAATCAGCTGCATCCAATTAGATTGGAAGCCAACCCCATCATAGTAGGCAAAAGGCTACACAGTGTTAATTCAAACAAATAATAGCACCATTATTTACTAGGTAAGTACCTCTAAACACTGTCCCTGATTAGTGAAACTATGATGCAAGTGCAACCAACCAGGAACAATACAAGCGCTTTAAAGCTGCTTACATGTCCTAATCTGACTTGTGTGTATACACGTACTTAGGTAAATACAGTACATAGACAGGTAAATACAAATGCATGTAGTTTCCTACTATCCAGTAATGCATACATGATTGGCCATTACTGATCGGAATCTAACTTACCGTTTACCGTTTGACGTTCGCTTTGCATTTCATTAGGAATAAACCCTTTTGGCTTTGCAGTACTCGAGCAAATGTAATAGGATTACTTTGAAATAGTTGTGAAGAGCTTGTCGCATACAGGGGGCCAAGTCTGCTATTTTTATAATTTCGTCATTCCAACACGATCCCATTGTCATTTTGCTAAAAGTTCGTAATCTGCTAAATTCATAATGGTCGATCATTGGTCGGTCGAATTAAAAGCAATGACTGCACAATGACGTTCTAATGATAGGTCATTGATCAAAGCAACTGTCAAAATTTTAGCAGATTACAGCCTAAGTCAGTCATTCAGTTGTAATTTTGTACGAGATTACCATTCTATATTATTTCTTTCAATAGCGTGTCAGTGCTTGATCATTGGAAAGTCATAATGACGCCATTATATTAGTAGATTACCAAACTGGTCCAAATCAACAATTATGAAATCAATGGTAGACAATTCTGACACTTTTGTAATAGCAGACTTGAGGCCCAGATCGATCGGTCTTGCCGATACCGAGTTTCCTCCGTGCCTTGGAAAGCACGTAAAGTCGTTGGTCCCGGCTGCCATTCGTAGATCTTTGGCAGTCGTTATGGGTAGTCAGAAGTCAGAAAGTTAGACAACCAGTCTTGCTAAGAAGTATCGTGCTACCCAGTACCGGGGTTGTGGAAGTCAGATAGACAGTCGCTCCATGTAAAACACTGGTATTCAGCTGTATCCGGGTTAGACTGGAAGTCAACCTCATTATAGTTGGGAAAATGCGAGGCAGATGACTGAGAAATAGTAGCAGCTTATTACACAATTTTTATTTTCTTCTTCATAGTATTAAAAACGCGGCCAAGTGCGAGTCGGACTCGCCCATGAAGGATTCCGTAGCAGCAAGTAACATAATTATTATAAAAGTTCTTGTAGTTCGTTGTAACTTTGATCGATGTTTTAATAGTAAATTGCGGTTTACGATTTATGACGTATTCGAAAAAAACTACTTGCTAGATCTCGTTCAAACCAATTTTCGGTAGAAGTTTACATAGTAATGTATATCATATATTTTTATTTAGTTTTATCATTTTCTTATTTTAGAACTTACATTGGGGGGACACACATTTTACCACTTTGGAAGTGTCTCTCGCGCAAACTATTCAGTTTAGAAAAAAATGATATTAGAAACCTCAATATCATTTTTGAAGTGCTATCCATAGATACCCCACACGAATGGGTTTGATGAAAAAAAAAAATAAGTTTCAGTTCTAAGTAATAGAAAAAAAAAACTATTTTTGTGTGAAAATCTTAATGCGGTTCACAGAATACATCTACATACCAAGTTTCAACACTATAGTTCTTATAGTTTCGGAAAAAAGTGGCTGTGAGATACGGACGGACAGACAGACAGACATGACGAATCTATAAGGGTTCCGTTTTTTGCCATTTGGCTACGGAACGCTAAAAAGTCGTCTCCTTTCCCGCCGTCTGGCCCTCTGTACGCTTATCTTTTAAACTACGCACCGGATTGAATGCGTTTTCATCTACACTAATATTATAAAGAGGAAAGATTTGTATTTTTGTATGTAAAACTCAAAAAAAAAATGACTGATTTCAAAAATTATTTCACAAATCGGAAGCTACATTATTTCTGAGGCTGATATAGGCTTTTACATTATTAAAAATAGGAAAACTCACGAGGACGAATTCGCGGGCTAAGTGCTCAATGTTACAATTTTTTTTTTGTATGTTTGTTTGTAATAAATAAACTCAAAGAATACTTAACCGATTTTAAAAAATCTTTCAGCAATAGAAAACTACGTTATCCCTGAGTGCTATAGGCTTTATATTTAATACACAACTAGCTGACCCGACCTTTCGTTTCACCGTATAAACCTTCCCTGGACTCCCACAAATATTTCAAGACCAAAATTAGCCAAATCGGTCCAGCGTTCTCGAGTTTTAGCGAGACTTTCGAACGATTAATTTTTATATAGATTGGTATCCGCCAGAAAATTAACATGGACGAAGCCGTGAGCAAAGTGCTAGTTAATATTTTAAAGAGGT